>CM066033.1:662098586-663298586 GCA_033557465.1 Ichthyophis bannanicus
AGTGGAGTAGCCACCTACTGGTTAGAGCACTGGCTTGGTAACCAAGAGAACAGGGTTCGATTCCCACTCCTTGTGCCCTTGGGCAAATCACTTAACCCTCCATTGCTTCAGAAGATAGGCCTGGCAATCTAATTTCGGTCATACTGCCAAGAAAACTCAGGAACTGCTGCGTCACCAAGAGTCAGCAGAGACTCGAAAGGCACACATTGCATAATTTATTTTATTTTATTGTTTTAAACCACCAAGAAATGTTTCATCACTTAAGCAAGTTTTGTGTACAAAATACAATCACACAATAAAGTCGCCCCCCCATCTCCATGCTACCTCCAGCTCTTCCCTCCATACCACCCCTCCCCCCACAGCACCAACTCTCAAAGTGACTAAATTCTTTGTACATTTCCCCATCTGCTACATTTACATGCTGTTAACATACTCATCAGATATACATACTCCACTAACAATATTCAAAATACTGGGAGATGAACTGCTTCTCCAACCCTTTGCCATTTCTATCCAAGCAGCAACTATCGCAGTCAACTTTATTCCTATCCCCCTCAAACATTTCTCATACACACACAATCCATTTCCCCAAGGAACACCTGTTATTTCTTTAAACAGTTTCATTACCCTTTGCCAACAATGTTGTACCAACGGGCAGTGCTACCACATATGCATATAATCCCCTTTCATCCCACACACCTTCCAAACACAACTAACTGCCACCATTACCACATTTACCAATTCTAACCAGGATTAAATACATACAGTATAACATTTTAGAGCCATACTCTTGCATTGCTGCAGGAGTATCCCCACTCTTGTACCATCAAAAACCCTTTTCCATCTCCCCTCCTCCCCATTCCCCTCCCAAATCCCTCTCCCACGCTTCCATAAACTCTTCTCATCCTCTGTCCCCTCCCAACATTCCTAAAATCATGATAGCCTCCCCTTTGAACCAAAGCAGGATTGATATGCTGTCTCAAACATTGCTTCATTTTTATGGAACCTGCCCAACCTCAACTGATCCTTAAGTGGACAGCTTGCAGACAAGAATATCCGTCCACCTCCTCTAACCCAAAACTCTTCTCTCAAAGAATTAACCTGTATCAAGTGACCCTAATAATGCAAACACTGCTCACCCACCACTCAAAGACAAAGTCACGTGTCCAGGTGGGATACATCAAAGAATAATGAGGGAACTTGGGGACATTCTAGCAGCTCCACTGTCTGACCTTTTCAATGCCTCTTTGGAGTGGTGCCAGAGGACTGGAGAAAAGCATGTGTGATCCCTTTATACAAAAGCAGGCCAGTTAGTCTAACCTCTGTGGTTAGTAAATTATTGGAAAGACTACTAAAAAGAGAATAGTGAGGTTTCTGGAGTCCAATGGATTGCAGGATCTGAAGCAGCATAGATTCACCAGAGGCAGGTCTTGTCAGACAAATCTGATAGATTTCTTTGACTGAGTGACCAGGGAGTAGGACCGAGGGAGAACCCTTGATATGGCGTATTTAGATTTCAATAAAGCCCTTGATACCATTCTGCACAGGTGTATTATAAACAAAACTGAGCACCCTAGGAATGGGCCCAAGTTACTGATTGGGTTAGAAATTGGTTGAGTGGGAGGTGACAAAGGGTACAGGTAAATGGAGCTCACACTGAGGAGGAGGAGGTTACCGGTAGTGTGCCACAGGAACCTGCCCTTTGTCTGATTCTTTTTAACATCTTTGTTAGTGATATTGCAGGACTGCCGGATAAGGTTTGCTCGTTTGCAGATGATACCAAAATCTGCAATAGAGTAGACACCCAGGAAGGCATAGATAACATGAGGAGGGATCCAACTAGGCTTTAAGAATGGTCTAGAATTTGGCAGCTGAAATTTAATGCTAAAAAATGCAGGATCATGCTTTTGGGCTGCAAAAATTCAAAGGAGTGGGACAGTGTAGGTGGTGAGGTACTTCTGTCCACAAAAGAGAAGCAGGACATTAGCTACTTTAAGACAGACACAATTAGCCCAACAGGTAGAAAAGGCAACTGTGAAAGCTAGAAGGATGTTTGGGTGTTTAGGGAAAGGAATGGCCTGCAGAAAAAAGGAGATAATGCCTCTGTTTAAGACACTGGTGAGTCCTTATTGGGAGTATTGTGTGCAATTCTGGAGACCACACCTTCAAAAGGATATAAGTAGGTTGGAGCCCGCGCAGAGGATGGCTACTAAAATGGTTAATGGTCTTCGTTATGAAGCATATGAGGACAAAGATCTTAATATGTATACTTTAAAGAAAAGGCAGGATAGGGGCAATATGATAGACACATTTAAATACCTCCGTGGCATAAATGCACAGGAGGGTCTCTTTCAATTAAAGGCAAGTTCTGCTATGAGGGGACATAGCATGAGAGTGAAAGGGAATAGACTCAGTAGTAATACGCAGAAATATTTCTTTATGGAAAGAGTGGCAGATGTGTGGAATAGTCTCCCAGTGGAGGTGGTCGACATGAGGACATTATCTGAATTCATAAAAGCATGGGACAAACACAGAGAATCTCTAAAGGTAAAAAGAGTACTGTAGTTGATATGGAAGTGCAGACTAGATAGGGCCATGTGGTCTTTTTCTGTCATCATGTTTATGTTACTCTCCCCAAGTCATTGAATTTCCTGCATCTTCAAACCATTTCCCCCTCTAACAATCACTCTTTCATCCTCTTCCATACCTTACAAATATTCCCAATAATTGGATGGTCCTCCATGCTTATTGACCTTCCCTCCCTGCCTATCCATAACAGATCCCCCATAACTTCCTGTTCTATCCATACCCATCGCTTCCCTTCTCTCTCCAATCCAGTACCGTCCCTACATATGTCTCCTAAACCCCCTTCTGCCCTTTTCCTATGCTAACCCCCTTTTACCTTTGAAAGGCTCCTCTTACAAATAAAGATTATTCTCTTCTTAAGTCTCTACCATCCTCTGATACCTCAAAGCAGTAGGAACAAACTAAAACAGAATCTGGAGAATTATTCATTGTCATGACAGACATCATCCCCACTCAGCTAAAGGCAGGCCTAACCCACTGCTCCAAATCCCTAAAAATTGTACAAATCAGGAGATCATAATTCAACTTAACCAATTCTCCCAAATCCCTCACCACCTGCAGCCCCAAATACTTAATTGACCCTCTAGCCTATTGAAAAGGAAAAGCTGCCCTCAACTGTCCCTCTAGCTAGAGATCTAATTTTAGTTTCAACACCTTAGTTTTCCCAACACTGATCTTGTACCCCAACACCTTACCATATACTCAATTTATTTTATCTGATTAGGTAAAGTCACCAAAGGCTCTCCTACCATGAATATGATATCTGCATACAATGCCACTTTATATCCTTATCCCCATCTTAATACCCAAGATATCTGCATTCGGTAGAACTGCTTCCGCCAACGGTTCTATAACTATTGTGAACAATAAGGGTGAAAGGAGGAACACCCCTGTCTGGTACCCCTCTCCAATGCACATTCTTGCAAATACTCCCCATTTATACATATTCTAGCACCTGGGGACTTGTTAGGGCAAATGGTGGTAGGGGATAAGTTTATTGGATAGTTAAGAGCAACTTACATTTGAAACACAAAACCCCACTCTACCCTATCTAATGCTTTTTCAGCATCCACCACCACCACCTCCTATGGTACCTTTTCTTTCCATGCCACCCAAATTAAACTGAGAAGTTTCCCTAATATTATCACTTGCATGATGGCCTGAGATGAAACTTGTTTGATCCTCCTGCACCAAATATGGCTGATACACCTGTAGCCTATTGGCCAATATCTTTGCCAGAATCTTGGCATCTCTATTGATGAGGAAGATTGGTCTGTATTTACCACAGAGTGATCCTTACCAGGTTTTGGTAAAACCATGATGCCCACCACTGCCATTGAATCCACAAGACTCCCCCCCCCACCCACCCCCGACCACATTATTAAACATTTCAACTAGAAACCCTCCCACCTCTGAGCTAAACCACTTATAGAATTTAGCCGTCAGCCCATCAAGAGACAGAACCTTCCCTTCTTTTATCCTCTGTATGACTTGCAACATTTCCTTCAATTAAATATCCTTAACATCCCCGCTTCCCCTTCTTGGAGCTTATTCAACCTAACCCTCCCCAGGAAGTCCTTAGCCTCCTCTTCTCCCCCAGAGACTTCAGAAGCATACAATCTCCAGTCATAATCATGAAACAACCCCTGAATTTTCCATTCCCCAAACTCCAATTCTCCCTGCTCATTTCTAATTTTATTATTTGATTTTTTAACCCTTCTATCCCTAAGCTTACTTGCCAAGTACCTCCCCATTTTATTACTGTATTCAAAATGCTGCAGCTTCAATTTCTCTAGTTGATATATCCATTCCCCCACCACCTTCAAACCCCTTAACTCCCCAACCTTATCCTCTCAATTTCCCATAAAGCACAGTTACTTACCTGTAACAGGTGATCTCTGGGAACAGCAGGAATAAGTCTTCACATATGGGTATCGTCGGTACCGACGGAGCCTGCGCGGGAACGCTCCCCAGCGTCCAGTAAGAAAGCTTTTGGGAGCATCCCACAGCGCCTGCGCGCTGCCTTCCCGCCTTTCCTAATCGCCTCTCTCCAGTTCGAGTTTTAAAGCTGAGACAAAGAGAGAGAGAGGAAAGGAAAGATAGAGAGATACAACTCCTAGGGGAGGTGAGTGGGTTGTGAAGACTTATTCCTGCTGTTCCCAGAGATCACCTGTTACAGGTAAGTAACTGTGCTATCTCCAGGAACAAGCAGGAATGAGTCTTCACATATGGGGACTCCCCAGCTAGAGATGCCAGGGAGATCTCCAAAGTTGTGAGTCCCTGAGAAGGGCTCTACCTCACCCCATGTATCTCGGGCATCCAACAAGGGATGGGGGGTAGGAGTTGATTAGGTATGGAACAGGTGTTTGAGAACAGCCTGACCAAACAAGGCATCCCGGCGGGAGTCCTTGTCCAAGCAGTAATGGGTTGTAAAGGTATGAACCGAGGCCCAGGTGGCCGCTCGACAGATTTGGACGATGGACACAGAGTTTAGATGAGCCATAGAGGCTGCCATGGCACTCACATTGTGAGCTGTGACATGGCCCTCCAGAGAAAGGTTCTTACTCTGGTAGGCGAAAGAAATACACTGAGCAATCCAATTGGACAGAGTTCTCTTAGAGACTGGAAGTCCTAAATGAGAGGGATCAAAAGCAAACAAAGAGTTGAGAAGACTTTCTATGTTGCTGTGTCCTTTGTAAGTAGAAAGCAAGTGCTCTTTTACAATCCAGGGTATGAAGATTCCTCTCTGCACTTGATGCATGAAGTCCTGGAAGAGAGACATGTAAATACACCTCATGGTTCAGATGAAAAGATGAGACCACTTTAGGCATTAAGTGTGGATTCGTTCTGAGGACTACCTTGTCATGATGGAACCTTGTATAAGGAGGATTAGCCACCAAGGCTTGCAGCTCACTGATACGGCGAGCTGAGGTGACTGCAATGAGAAAAATAACCTTCCAGGAAAGGAATTTCAAGGAGGTAGTGGCTAAGGGTTCAAAAGGTGGCTTCATAAGCTGGCCAAGAACCAAATTCAAATCCCATGCCACTGGAGGTGGTCTAATGGGAGGTTTAGTTAAAAGAAGGCCTCTCATGAATCTTGCAATAAGAGGATGAGAGGAAATAGGATGTCCATTGAGAGGCTTAAGGTTTGCTGCAATAGCACTCAAATGGACTCTTACTGAATTCGTTTTGAGGCCTGCATGGGATAAATGCAGCAAATACTCTAGTAAAGAATTCAGAGGTATTGCAAGAGGGTTAAGACCCTTCTCTTCAAACCAAATGGTAAACCTTTTCCATTTAAAAGCATAGGAACGTCTAGTGGAAGGCTTTCTGGAAGCATGAGGGATATCCTTCACTTGCTGAGACAGATGCCAATCTTGAAGGTCTAGGCCTTCAGCAACCAGGCTCTGAGATGAAGAGACTGGGGATTTGGGTGCCATAACGTTCCCTCCTCCTGGGACAGGAGGTCTGGAGCAGATCCCAAGTCCAGGGAGGGAGCTTGAGAGAGATGAAGAAGTAGAGGGTACCACACTTGGCGTGGCCAACGTGGAGCTACGAGGATCATAGACCCCTTGTCTCTCTGAAGCTTGAACAGTGTCTTGGAAATTAGGGGAATGGGTGGAAAGGCATAGAGGAAGTCTTGCCCCCAGTGGAGGAGGAAGGCATCCCTGGCCTGAACTCCCTGACACGGAATCCTGGAACAGAACCGGGGAAGTTTGGCATTCCACGGACTTGCAAACAGGTTTATGTCTGGGGTTCCCCAAATTCAAAAGATCCTGGCTATCTGGTCCCCATGGAGGGACCATTCGTGTGGAAGCAGAACTCGACTGAGTCTGTCTGCCCAAGAGTTTTGAACCCCTGGAAGATACACTGCCATGAGATGAATCTGATGCTCTCTGGCGAAGGCACACAATCTCAAAGCTTCGTTGCAAAGCGACAGAGCCAGTCCCGCCCTGCTTGTTCACGTAGAACATGGCTACTTGGTTGTCCGTATGGATGAGGACTGTCTTGTAGCTGAGCAGGGTGTGGAAGACAGAGCTAGAAGAATTGCTCTGAGCTCTAAGAGGTTGATATGTAGAGATGTCTCCTGTGGAGACCAGATGACCTGGGTGGAGAGATCTTGTAGATGAGCTCCCCAACCCTTTGGGAAGGCATCTGTTGTGAGGGTTGCTTGGGGTAGCAACTGTTGAAAGGGGGACCCCAGAAACAGATTTTGAGTGGACCTCCACCACTGGAGGGACCAAAAGAGGCGACTGGAGGTTGCTATTTTGTCTGACAGGCAACCTGATGCCTGGGTCCATTGGGTGGACAGAGTCCACTGAGCTGCCCTCATGTGAAGGCGAGCGTAAGGAACCATATGCACGGTGGATGCCATGTGGCCTAACAGTTGTAACATCTCTCGAGCAGTTAAATGGGATTTTAACTGAATTTGAGAGGCTAACTGCACCAAGCGTAGGCAACGGGCCTGGGGAAGATAGGCCCTTGCAGTTGAGGTATCTAGCAAGGCCCCTATGAACTCCAATGACTGAGTAGGGGTGAGTTGTGATTTTGGGATGTTTATCACAAGTCCCAGATACTGAAGAACACGCCTTGTGCAGGCTAGGGAAGTCTGGGCCTCTGACTGGGATGGTGCTCGGATGAGCCAGTCGTCCAGATATGGGAATACAAATATTCCTAGAGTGCGTAGAAATGCAGCTACTACTGCCATGCATTTTGTGAACACTCTTGGAGCAGAGGCCAGACCGAAAGGAAGCACTCTGTATTGGTAGTGCTTTCCCTGATAAAGGAACCGAAGGAACCTTCTGTGTGTTGGATGGATGAGGACATGGGTGTACGCATCCTTGAGATCTAGAGAACAAAGCCAATCCTGACTCTGAAGGTATGGAAGGAGAGCACCGAGAGAAATCATCTTGAATTTCTCCTTGCATAGAAACTTGTTCAATTCTCTGAGATCTAATATGGGTCTGTAGCCTCCTGTTTTCTTTGTAATAAGAAAATAGGGGGAGTAGAACCCTGAACCCTGTTGAAGAAGGGGTACTTCTTCTATTGCCCTTTGGGCAAGAAGGGTAGCAATCTCCTGACCCAGAAGGTCGAGGAGAGATGTTGGAGAATTGAACTGTCTCACCATAGTGTGAGGAGGAAGGTTTAAGAAATGAAGCTTGTACCCCTCCCTTATGATGGAGAGGGTCCATTGCTCTGCTGTGATTTGTTCCCATTTGGGAGCAAAATGAGCTAACCTTCCTGGAATGGTGAGAGGCTCTGGTTCTTCTAGAGCCAGAAAGGCTAAGTTCTCTAGTTGTAAGTCAAAGGCCCTGAGGAGTCTGAGGCTGTTGGGCCGTAGCAGTCCTTGTAGCCTTAGGCTTGGCTTGTTTAGGTTGTTGCTGACGCTTTGCAGCAAAACGACCTGTAGAAGATGCCTGGAGACCATAACCAGGATAATATTTCCCTTTTTTGGGAAAGAAAGTCTTTTTGAATAACCTTTTTCTAGCAGGAGCAGAAGTAGACTTTGAAAGTCTATCTAAGGCAGAATTTTCAGCATCCATCTGAGTGGCCTTTGCTTGCCAATCCTTACCAAAAAGGTTTTCACCTGTACAAGGAAGATTTCCTAATCCATCCTGGACCCAGGGTTCCAAATCAGAAGCTTTCAACCAAGCAAGTCTGCGTGCCCCTATGGCAATAGCCGAGGCTCTGCTGGCACACTCAAAAGAGTCAAAGGCTGCACGGTTGGAGAATTTGGACACATCCTGGGCATGTTTAAGCCAGGTGAGAAACTCTTCCCTTTTATCTTCTGAGATAAAAGGAGATAAAGTTAGCAGATGATCTGTAACTTTTTAGAAACATCCCCATAGAGACTATAGGAGTTGATTCTGGCAGTAAGCATATTGGCCTGGAAAATTCTCCTGCCAAAAGCATCTAAGGTTCTGCATTCTCTTCCTGGAGGATTAGATGAGTGTCTTTTTGCACTCTATCTTTTTCATAGCAGACTCCACCACAATAGAGTGGTGAGGAAACTGAGTTTTATGAAAGCCAGGACAAGGAGGAACACGGTACATGGTGTCCAACCTGCAAGAATGAGGGAAAGTAGTAAGAGGTGTCTCCCATATGCCCAACATGTGATCATAAAGGATCTCATGAATTGGTAAAGTAGCTGCCTCTTTAGGAGCCTTAGGATATTGTAAAATGTCTAATTTCTTGGCTCTAGGCTCTGGTTCAGGGGCCACTGAAATAGAGAGGCCCCTGGCCACTTCCCTAATGAAGTCTTGAAAAGACAAGTCTTCTGGAGGAGACATTCTTCTTTTTGGAGAAGAGGGCTCCTGAGGAAGGAGTACTGATGCTTCAACAGAAGCCTCTGATTCATCAGAGTCCTCAGAAGAATCGAAGTATCGCCTGTCTGGATGCTCTTGTAGGGCCCGATACGCGTACCGAGTGGTATCGACATCGGGAGTGATCGGTACCGATGGGCATCACAGGACAGGGTACCGCTGCAGTCGACACCGATGCCTATGTCGATGCAATCGGTACCAGCACCGGAACAGATATCGGTGCCGGAACCAGTACCGCCAACAGAGTTTGTTGCGGTACCGGAGGCATCGCAGCTTGTATGAATGCTGTGATGGCACGCTGCATGGTCAGAATATTCTGATCCATCGACGCAACCAATGTCTGGATGTCGGTACCAGTGGAGACCACCGGTACCCCAGAACATGGCAACAGGTGATCGGTCGAGGCCACGCCATCGATGTCAACCTGTGACCCCATAGATGAAGCTTTGGAAGCCGGAGCCTACCGCCGGGGTAATTTTGCCGGTGCAGGATCCTTGAGGGCAAGCCCGGAGGCATCTCGATACTTAGAGGGAGATCTACCCTTTGAGGACTTATGTTTGGTTACCTGAGATCCATGGGAAGACGAAGCCCTGGAAGATGTCGATGCCACCGAAGCTGCATCAGAGGGAAACAGGGTACTGAGCTTTGCCGCTCGATTCTGTCGACCTCTTTTAGACATCATGGAACAGGACCCAAACATTTTAGACACCAGTCATGGGTGTTGGTGATAGAAAGAGTACCGCTGCACTTCGTGCACTTTTTAAACCCGGAAGCGGGCTTTTCCATGAGGAAAAATCTTGTAGGCCCAAGGCCCAAAAGACAAAATTGCACAGAAGTGGAAAAACGGTAGTTTTTTTTTTTTTTTTTAAAGAAGAAAGAAAGACCAAAGAAATAAAGAAAAATAAAGAACTTCTTCAGCGGTGACAGGAACACGACCTGCTGGCTCCGTGGAAAAGAAGAACTGGAGAGAGGCGGTTAGGAAAGGCGGGAAGGCAGCGCAGGCGCTGTGGGATGCTCCCAAAAGCTTTCTTACTGGACGCTGGGGAGCGTTCCCGCGCAGGCTCCGTCGGTACCGATGATACCCATATGTGAAGACTCATTCCTGCTTGTTCCTGGAGATTACCCTCTTCACACCCAAGTCACCTTAAGTTCATCCCACAAAAGTTGTGACCTCTTTCCCAGCTCTTCCTCCCTCCTCCATTCTGTTCCCTCTTTTTCTGGGCTGCCAAGGCAATAAAAACTGTTCCCTAACAATTCCTCAATATTCCTCCCGTGTCTCTCCATCCCCTCTCGATCCTCTAACAGATTCATTCAGGTCTTCAAAAACACAACCCCTCCTCCCCCCTTTGCAAATCCATTTTAAGACAGGAGAGTGGTGAGACCAATTAATCTGACCTATGTCCACTTCTAGAACCTGTGATATCAAAAAGCCATCTATTAAAAGCATATCGATCCTCCTATCCCTCTCCCATCAATAATCCTCAGGGACCCCATCATTTTAAGTGCACCCTATGATTCCACCTACCCACATCCCTCCCTTCCTGAATTATCCACCTGCAGATTTACTGTTAAATTAAAATCCCCTCCCATTGTTACCAGGCAAGACCAGGCCCCTTCCAACCATCCTGTAACCCTCAAAATGTCACTCATGCATTGCATCCAGTGGGAGCTGGGCAGTTCCTCCAGATCTATCCCATGGGCAAGAATAAAAAAACAAAAACAAAAACAAAACAAAAAAAAAAAAACACACACACACTTTACGTGCAATCATAAGGGCCACTCGTGCAAACTGCCTGCTCACTCCCTTGGCCTTTAAAGGCTCATCATCTCCCAAGAGGAGAGCAGCATAGGTCCAATTCATTGATGCTCCTAGCACTCTCTGCACTTGTCTCAGTACCTTGCCCCAGAAGGCCCTGAGACCCCTGCATTCCAGAAAGGTGTGTGTCCATGTACCTTTCAAGGCTCGACATCGCACGTATTCAGGCTATCCCATAGTTTAAAATTCTGCCCCTCTTTCCTTGGTGATGAATGCACAGTGTATTTAATATTTTGTTTCCTATAGGGCAACATCCTTGGTGACCTCATATCGCTTGGAAGTATTGCTGGAGGTGTCCCTCCCCTATGGGCTCCCTTAACTCCTGGGCCCATTCCCATGGTGCCAGTCTTTGGGCCAGTCCCATTCGATACCAGTGGAAAATTCTACTGAGTGTTGATGGGGTACACAAAGATTTTATCCAGCGTCATGTACCCTGCATGCCCCCCAGTCAGTGCCACTTGACTAAGGGCACAGGGTCTACTCTAAGTATGCCATTAAGTGGGGAAATCCCACTTGTGTTTAAGTTGGTCAAGAGGGGAATCTGTGCCTCCATAACTCCCACAGCTGATGCAGATTTGCAGTCCTTAACCTCCCATTGCATAAACACTGATTGTCCTATGCCAGGCCTGAAGTCTGGGTTGCCTACCAGTGGCCTAAAAGGAGTGTATGTGCTGCCCCCCCCCCCTCCATTTATAATCTCCACCACTTCCAAGCCTTCCTCAGTGGGGCCAATAACCAAATCCAACCCCATGGCATGCCGACTCTCTCTGGGGGCCCTGGAGTATGCAAAAGAATATATAGGGGAGGCACCTACTGTTGAAAAAAACCTGTTAGGGCATACCGGCTCCCCCCGCATGAAGCTCGTGTATCCATCTCATGGCAGCAGCTGCACTGTAAATCTTAGGTCCGGCAGCCCCAAACCTCCTCAGGCCCGTTCAAGTGTTAAATTTCATGTAGCTTATGCAGGTCCCCTTCCCCCTCCACAGGAGGAACTCAGCTGTTCCTCCCTCCGCCGCACCTAAAAGGCACCATCTGTAGGGGGTACAAGATACGCGGTAGCACCACCATCTTGACCAGCACCACTCGTCCCATTAAAGAAAAGGGGCAGCTCTTTCCAGCTGTTGCATTGTTGTTTCAAGCGGCCCAGCAAATCTACTATATTGTTCCGATACATCCTTCTTGGGTCAGCACTCAAGCTTATGCCTAGGTATTTGAGAGTCTCGCCCGCCCATGCTAATGGGAACCCAGACTGTAGACAGCATGGGTTGTCCCATGAAGCTGACATAGCTTCCAATTTGGCCCAGTTTATTCGCAGCTCAGAAAAGAACCAAAACAGCATATTGTTGACATTACTTTAGGTAGGCTCTTGCTCGCTTGGGTAACAAACAGGAGCATATCATCTGCAAATAAATTAATAAGGAGTGTGTGTCTTATCCCATCTTAATGCCGTTCCCACTCATTGGTCTGATGGATTTTGACCACCAATGGCTCTAAACGCAAGCAAGAATAGCACCGGGGATAGTGGGCAACCCTGCCGGGTGCTCTTGCACAGTTGTACCTGTTCTGACAGTACCCCATTAACCCATCAGCTAGAATACTGGTTATGATAAAGTGTTCTTATCCATTATAAAAAGGGTCCCTGCATCCCATATCTGTCCAGAACCCACCACATATAGTCCCAGGAAACATTGCCCAATGCTTTTTCAGCACCAGACTGATGGAGCAAGGCATTATCTTTCCTTGTCTTATGACTATATACAGTACCACCAGCGCCTTCAGTAGACTGGCGGAGGTGAACCTCCCCAGCACAAACCCAACTTGATCAGGGCATACTAACTCTGCTATCACTCTTCTTATCCGTTTAGCTAGGATGCTTGCTATCAGTTTAATGTCCTGGTTTAAAAGAGATATGGGTCTGCAGGAGGCCAACGAGGGCATGATCTCTACCCAGCATCGGGAGGACCACCACTATTGCATGGTTTTGATATGTTCCCAGTTCTCCTTTGTGGAGCGCCGCCTCGCAATATGCCAAAAAAGGGTGAGTGAGCAGCCCACCCAGGATTTTAAAGAACTCTGCTTCTAGCCTGTCGGGGCCTGGAGCCTTTGCCAGCTTGAGTTGTTTTTAATTGCATAGGCCAATTCCTTCCCTGTGAATGGGACGTTTGACATTTCCCGTTCCTGTTACCCCAGCATGGAAAATGTGTTTCCCAGTCCTTTGATTGCTGATTTTTCCCTCTGTGGGCTGATAAGGTGTGCTAGTATTCTCCCGCATTTATTCCCCCATTTATGTAATCGGTATTTATATATCTTAATATGTCTTTCTGACCTTTGGTTTAGCAGCTGATTGAGCTCCTGTTTTTAGCAGTGTAATGTTCCCTATCCTCCTTGTGGAGGGTGGCTATATGGCGTTGTCTAAATACGAAGTTTCCTCGAGAGGGACAGGATCTGTTTATCTATCTTCCTCTGTTTCTGAATGCTATATTGAATAACCACCCCCCCCCCCCTGCATAGTAGTTTTTGCTGCTGCCCACAGTGTGATCAGGTCTATGTCTAATGTACTATTACTCTCACAGTAAGCCTCCCATTCTTTTTGGAGGTGTTGGTAGAATGCTTTGTCTGTGTAGAGTAGGGCTCATATGCCAGCTTCTCTCCTCCTTCCCCCTACCCTTCTGGCAGAGGCCCATTGTCTATTCGCACTGGGGAATGGTCAGATACTCCTGCATTTCCAATCTCTACCCTTTCTAGTCCCGTGAACAACCACTCAGATACCAGCACGTAGTCAAGTCGAGAGTAGCTCTTGTGGATTGGAGTAAAACGTGAAATCATTGTCTGTGGGATGCAATGGACACCATGTATCTATTAGGTTTAGTTCACTCAGGAGGTACTCAACACCTGTGTGTGGTGTTTTTGGGTCTGCCTAGGGGGGGGTTCAGTTGATCATAGGATCTCTTGGTAAATTAAAGTAGTCTCCCCCACTACCCATTGGTAGTCTCTAAACCCTATAATCTTAGCCATCAGTGAGGTGAAAAACATGGTTGTAGATGTTGGGAGCATAAAAGGTTGCAGAAACCTCCTCACATTACATGATATCGACCTTCCAAGTCAGTTAAGCACTAATGCAGCATAAAAGGGATTCTTCGGTTCACTAGGATGGCCACTCTGTGCTGCCTACCATTATGGACCACTGCGTCCAGCTCACCCACCCACCCCCTCCCTCTAGCGCTTGCGATGTTCTGCTGTAGTCAGTTGCATTTCCTATTCAAAAGCAACATCTTTTGCCTCCTTTCTCAGGTAATAAGATCTTTGTTCTTTTCATCGGAGAGTGGACGTCATCAACATTAAGTATAATAATCCGCAACCTATCCAATACCAGCTGTGTTAGTTGTGCTTTGCTTTTTCTCTCTATGTGGCAGAACAGTGCATCCCAGCCACACACTCCCCCTCCTCTTTCCATGTCCTAGGACTGTTAGATCTGGTTTTGGGCTTGCATTCCACCCCCCCCCCCCTTTCATTGGTCTGAACCTCTAATACCCCCCCTTCCATTTTCCACCGTTGTCTCATAAGAACATAAGATATGCCATACTGGGTCAGACCAAGGTCCATCAAGCCCAGTATCCTGTTTCCAACAGTGGCCAATCTAGGTCACAAAAGTACCTAGCAGTTTCCCCAAAAGACACAGGTTCCACAATACTTGTACTGGGGCAAGCAGTGGATATCCCAGTCTCTCCTTAATGGTTTATGGACCTTTCCTCCAGGAACTTGTCCAAACCTTTTTTAAAACCGGCTACACTAAGAGCTTTTACTACATCCTCCAGTAGCAAATTCCAGAGTTTGATTACTCGTTGAGTGAAAAAATATTTTCTCTTATTTGTCTTAAATAGGTTACATTGTGGTTTCATTGCATGTCCCCTAGTCTTTCTATATTTTGACGGTGTAAACAATGTTTACCCGTTCCACTCCACTCATTAATTTATAGACCTATCATATCTCCCCCTCAGCCGCCTCTTTTCCAGGGGTATTTTGGTGGCTCTTCTCTGTACCTTTTCTAATAACACTATATCCTTTTTAAGAAATGGCAACCAGAATTGCACAGGTCGGGTTTCCCACCATTGTCTCAGGTTGGGCTGCCCCATCGCCCCCCCAAATCAGTCACATATTCTATCATGCCTACATCCTGTATCATGCATACCAACTCCAAGCACGCCTCTTCCATGCTTCCTGCAGGTTCAGAGTTTGTATATGTTTGTCCATTATGTCAAGAATTCAGCAGATAATAGTCCCATGTCAATCCGTTCCTTCTGGCATGGGTTTTAAATTTTGACAGCACGAGGACATAGGGGCAGGAGTCACTGCAGCTTTTGTCCCGTTGCCTGCAATGTGCTCTCTCAATGTGGCCCCT
This sequence comes from Ichthyophis bannanicus, assembly GCA_033557465.1. NCBI lineage: Eukaryota > Metazoa > Chordata > Amphibia > Gymnophiona > Ichthyophiidae > Ichthyophis > Ichthyophis bannanicus. The sequence goes on from CM066033.1 coordinate 662,113,711, forward strand.
CACATACTGGATAGGTATGTGTCTCCCTCCTGCCTCTGACCACTCCAGTAAACACTGCTATGATAGGGCTTTTTGTCTCTGTCCATTAAAGTCCATACAAGTCATTTTATGTTGATGGAAGACGCTCCACAAAGGCTTCGAGATTCTCAAGTGTCCAGCTGTAGTTATCGATTTTCTTGAGTCAGACTTACCCTCACGGGGGAACTTGAGCACAAAACGAATTCCTACCTTCACCAACTCAGAGCAGTAGGGAGCCATAGCTCTGCAGCTATTGGCTACCCTTGCTGAATCATCATTGAAGAGGAGCACTTTATGTCCTTTGTATTACAAGGTGTGCTGTGCAATATTATTCCATCACTTTATGCTTGTCTGCAAAGTTCAGGATTCACGCGATTGCAGGCCTTGGGCGCCCATTTCTCTTTGCTTTTGGCCCAGCCGGTGAACCTTTTTCTACCACCATGTGCTCCCCCGGCAGTTCAAGGCCCAGTTGTTTTGGGATCCACTGCACAACCAGCTCCCACAATTCTTTGCTTTGTACAGTTTCTGGGAGTCCCATTATTCTCACGTTGTTCCTCCATCCACGATTCTTCTAATCGCCAATTTTATCGAGGAGGGGCTGCTGGCCTCTTTCTAAGGCCCCAATGCAGGCCTCCATGCTTTCTGTATGGGGCTCTTATACTGTTATCAACCCTTCTGCATCCGCTATTCTCGTTAACTGGCCCTCTAGTGTGCCTTTCAGCTTGTCTATTGAGGCCTGGAATCAGGTTAACTTTTCATTCAAGAAAGCAGTGATGATGTTTTTTGTAAGCTCCCTTGCCGCTTTCTCTGGCATGGCATATACTGGCGTTCTTTGTTCCCCTGCCATCTTGTCGTCTCAGCCCTTGCTTTTGCTAGTGCGGGCAGCTTTTACTGGCATTATCTGGCTATTCCACACAGCTTCCACTCTTTCCATAAAGAAATATTTCCTCAGATTACGCCCCTCTCTCATTCATCTTAATACTCTGTTGCTGAACAATAAATAAAAAAAAACAAAATTAAAAAACGCATAGAACTGCTTTCAATGGAAAGAAAGCTCTGCAACAAAAATTCAGTGTATAACAATAAAACAGAACACACTATGTACATCCACCACCTGTCTGTCCATTCTATACTCAAGCTTCCTTCAGCATGTAAATAGTTCATCGTTCTTATATGCTACTGGTGTATGACTTATCAAGCTTTGTTCACATATTTAATTTAATGCAAATAACAGGTTACATTATGTTCACATGTCAATGTAAGGAGAAATTTCACTTACCATTAATTTCCTTTCCTGGAATACTGCTAGACCAGTCCAAACGGGTTGTGTCCCCCTGCCAGCAGATCTTGGAGACAGAGAATTCTACCAGAGCTCTGATAGGCTGGACTCTGGTGATATGGTCCTACCCCTGGGGGTCTCTCTCAGTATTGTCTGTAAAGCGAACCCAAACATGTAATGCAACTTAACCATAAGACCATACATAGTGGACGTTTAATTCAACCATGTACAAGGGAGCTGAAAGTATCCCCAGAACTGAAGGCTGCTAAGACCGATAACGCAGCCATTGGCACCCCATGGTGAGGCATACTGACAAGGAAGGAACAGAGGCCGGCGGCTTCACCGCACTAGCAGCACCGTAACTGACAGCAGGGTGGGTCCTGGACTGGTCTAGCAGTATTCCAGGAAAGGAAATTAACGGTAAGTGAAATTTCTCCTTCCAAGTCATACTGCTAGACCAGTCCAGACAAAACAGGCAGTACCCAAGCTACCTGCTTTCAAGGGGGAGTCAATGCCGACGACAGCACTGCAGCTCCAAACTGGCCCTCCTGCCGAGCGTGAACGTCCAATCTATAGTGACGGACAAATGTGGACAACGACGACCAAGTCGCCGCCCGGCAAATGTCGAGAGGGGCTACTTGAGACCGCTCGGCCCAAGACGAAGCCTGAGCCCGAGTGGAGTGAGCTCGGAGCCCTGCTGGAACCTGCTTGCCTTGCAGTATATAAGCTGCCTCAATAGCTCCTCGTAACCATCTAGAAATGGTGGATGTGGAGGCTGCAGACCCCCGTCGAGGGCCCGCAAACAGGACAAAAAGATGATCAGTCTTACGGAAGGCGTTCGTGATCTTAAGATACCGATAAAGCACTCTCTTCAGGTCCACAGCACACAATTGACGAAGGCGACCGGAACACTGCTCTTTTACAAAAGGTAGGCAAGAAAAGAGGCTAAAAGGATGGAACAGTTCGAAGAGAAACTCCTGCCGAAGAAAACGAGATATAGGGGTCTCGACAAGAGATCCTGAAGTTCAGAAATCCGACGTGCCGAGGTTATGGCCACTAGAAAAACCTGTCTTTAGCGTTAAATCCTTAAGGGAACATGCCTTTAGGGGCTCAAAGGGAGGAGCAACAAGGGCAAGGAGAACAAGAGCGAGATCCCAAGAAGGAACTAAAGGACGTATCGGGGACCGTAATGTCTGAACCCCTTTAAGAAAACCCGAAACGTCCACATGCGAGGCGAGAACACGCCCCGCTATCGGCCCTCAAAAACAAGTTAGCGCGGCAACCTGCATGCGCAAGGTCCTGAGCGCCAAACCCTTATGGAGTGGAGGAGTGGCCTAGTGGTTGGGGCAAGGTACTTCAGGCCGGAAGGTCGGGGGTTCAAATCCCACTAGAGGACAGCAACCTTGGGCCGGAAGGACTGGGGTTTCTAGTCCCACAGGTGCTCCTTGTGGTCTTGGGCAAGCCACTTAACTATTTTACAGGGAACATGGGCTATGGAGGGTTATCTCCAAGTTATAATGCCCTGTTCAATGTAATTTCAGTTTGTTCGATGTAAACCGCACTGATGCAGAATAGCGCGGTATATAAGAGAATGTAAATAAAAAAAAATAAATTATCTAGACCGGCCTGCAGAAAGGAAATAATATCCGGGATGCTGCAACGCCAGGGCGAGATGTGACGTAGCGAACACCAAGTGTCAAAGAGACGCCACACATGAGCGTAAGCCAGCGACGTCGAAGACCGCCATGCCTTAAGCATCGTCGCCACCACACTCGACGAATATCCCTTCTGAACTAACCTGCAGCGTTCAAGAGCCAGGCCGTAAGCGAGTAAGAAGCTGGGTTTTCCATTTCCACCGGCCCTTGGAGCAGGAGCCCTGGGAACACCCCCAGGCGTAGAGGAGATGCCCGAGACAGCCAGACGAGATCCGCATACCACGGTCTACGAGGCCAATCCGGTGCCACCAGGATCACCGGGCCGCGATGCTCCCTGACTCTTTGGAGAATCTTGCCGATCATGGACCAGGGAGGAAAGACATACAGAAGGAGATGGGTTGGCTACGCTTGAGACAGTGCATCTATCCCGTGTGACCCGTTGTCTCTCCAACGGCTGAAGTAGATTGGTGCCTTGGTATTCTGCGCCGTAGCCATGAGAGCCATTGCCGGTAGACCCCATCGTCGAACAATGGACTGAAAGGACTTTGGCGCCAGAGCCCACTCCCCCGGATCCAGAGCATGTCGGCTGAGGAAATCAGCTTTTACATTGTCTACCCCCGCGATGTGTTGCGCCGAGATGGCCTGCAGATGCCTCTCTGCCCACGGAAGGAGAAGACTCATTTCCTTCGATACACCTGGACATTTCGTGCCCCCTTGGCTGTTGAGGTATGCCACTGTCATAGCGTTGTTGGACAGAATTCGAACCGCCTGACGCCACAGAAGAGGCTGAAACTTTCGCAAGGCTAAGCGCACCACTCGCGTCTCGAGGCGATTGATGGACCACCGGGCCTCCCGAGGAGACCAAATCCCCTGCGCTGAGTGCGAGCCGCAATGCGCTCCCCAACCAGAGAGACTGGCGTCTGTCGTTACCAACACCCAGCGCGGAGTCTCCAAGGGAATCCCTCGAAGGAGATTGCGGGGCCGGAGCCACCAACGGAGGCAAAGTCTCACCGCCAGTAGCAGAGGCAACCGAACTTGATAATCCTCTGACACCATGCTCGAGGCGAGACCTGTGCTAGGAGACTGCAAACTTGATAAGTTAACTTGAGGAATCGAGGCATTGAGAAAAAACACCCGACCTAAGGCTGTATCGAATCGAGCCCCCAGAAATTCGATCTCCTGGGACGGCTGAAGACAACACTTGTCGCCGTTGATTACCCAGCCGAGGCTTTCGAGAAAGGCAACAACCACCGAGACTGTGCTGCAAGCCTCGGGGAGAGAGTCTGCGTGAATGAGCCAGTCGTCCAGATAAGGATGAACTCTGATGCCGCGGCTGCGTAAGGCCGCAGCTACTACCAACATTACCTTGGAGAAGGTTCGAGGCGCTGAAGCTAGACCGAAGGGCATCGCACGAAATTGGAAAATGTTGACAGAGTACCACGAATCGAATGAGTCGCTGATGCCCCTCTCGAATGGGAATGTGAAAGAATGCTTCTGCGAGATTGAGGGAAGCTAGAATTCCCCCTTGCGTACCCGCTTGAATAACGGATCGCAGAGTCTCCATTCGAGAGTGTGGTACCCGCAGACTGCGATTGACGCCTTTGAGATGCAAGATAGGACGAAAGGAGCCGTCTTTTTTTTTTTGGCACCACGAAATAGACAGAGTAACGGCCTAGTCCTCTTTCCAACGGTGGAACTGGACGAATGGCATCTAAACGCTGGAGTCTGAACGAATCAACATCCGCTGCCCATTGACCCAGCCAGAGTCATCTCCGAGCTACTGTCACCAGTGCTACAGAGTGAGCTGATAGGTTGTCGGCTAGGCGTAGCGACTCCATCACCTGTGTGATTAGGGCCGGCAACTCCTCTTTCCGAAAAAGTCTGATATCTTGAGAGCCCTCGTGAACTGTCAGTGAAGAATCAGACGGAGAATATTCCCCATCTTCTTTCTCCAACGAGTCAGGGCTCACCTCCGACAATTTAAAGTCTTCTTGAACATCCGTAGTGTCCCGCAAGCCACATGCAACGTTCCTGGAAGGACGTACTGCTTTAAGGTCTGAGGACTTTCGGGACCGCTTGTGAGACCCCACCATATCCTTGTCTGCTACCAGGCGGGTGCTGGAGGTATACCAAAAGACCCAGAACGCCACAAGTGCCATGCCTGGCGGAAGAGCGTCAGGAACTCACTGTCAGCCAAGGCTGCTGTGGCTTCCAGCGACTGTGGAAGCAAAATGGGAGCTGAATGAGTCCTTTCTGCAGGAAGATCCTGCTGCAGGGGCTCTAAGGAGGGAGGAGTTAAGGCGCTGATGTCCCCAGCTGGCAGAGCAGTGGGAATGGAGGAAGAAGATTCTCCTGGATGCAGCATGCAGGTGGAACACAAGCAATCTATTAACTCCTTTTTCTTATTATTACATATAATACAGCTGTGCAGAGAAACAGGCATTGCAGAGCTTAAACCCTTTTTTTTTGTAAACAAAAATCAAGATAGGCTTAGGGAAACAGAAGAATCTTCAAAGAAAAAGGGATTTTGAAACTCCCTGTGCCTTCACAGCATGTTTAAATGTTTTGAAATGGCCGCCCAGAGCTGCTCCCTCCAAAAAAAAAAAAAAAAAAAAGAAAAAAACCACATACTGAAGAGAAATCCCTCCTGATTTTCAAAATGGCTGCCGGCACAGAAAAACTGCAAAATAAAAGTTTCCTAAGCTCTAAAAACCTTAAAAATGCAGCAAAATCGCTGGGGAAGAGGCAAGGAGTGCTGCTAGCAACTTAAAAATTCAAATCCTGACGAACCCTGAAACACCAGAAACGGAGGGGAGAAGGAAACTGTCAGTTATTCACTGTGCTGGTACAGAGGAGCTGAGTTCCCATGGAGGAGAAGAGAAACTTTCAAAGTCAGTGTAAGGTAGTTACAGCGACTGAAAGGTAGGGAAATTAGAGTTTGATCCCTCTGCAGCCACTTAGACCCTCAAGGCAGGGGCTGGAAGGTGTTTCTGGAGAGAAGGGGAGCTGCACAGACAGTGAAATCAGGAGCTCAAACCCTGCTGTATTGCTGATTACAGAAAATCCAGCTATTAAGGAGGGAAGCCTGGGAAACCCAGAGAAACACCTCTTGTGTGCTCTGGATGCATCCAGGAAATAAAAATGAAGAAAGGAAAATAGGAACTTCAAACCCCAGTTGAACAGACCCTGATGAAACCAGAAGTGAAAGAATCAGGTCAGAGACAGCCAGTCCCGATGCAGTTGAAATAAACCCAGGCAGCTGAGGCAAGTAAGAAAACAGTTTACTTACAGTTTCTCTCAGAAATTGATACCTGATCATCTTGCTGATGTCTAAGCCCTCCTGGCAAAGACTCAGCGCTGCTTAAAGAAAATTGGGAGCTCTACTGAAGCCAGGCTCAGGAGGTCCACAAGTTTATCTGGGGAATCAAGTTGCTGGGAAACCTGATTTTAGGGGAGTCCTTCATCCAGCTAACAAGCCCTCATGGCCAGATGCTGGGGATTCTTCCTGTCAGCGAGCTCTACTGTGTCAGAAACAGGAGCTCAGCTGCAAACACCCTGGTGCACAGTGAAACTATAGTGGCAGCAACAGGCAAGTGGAAATATCAGTCCCCAAAGGGATTCTAAATAATTTTAAAGATTTTGAGGGAAAAACAACAAAAAGCAACCAGATCTGCTGGAGACAGAGAAATACTGAGGGAGGCCCCTAGGGGTAGGACCATATCACCAGAGTCCAGCCTATCAGAGCTCTGGTAGAATTCTCTGTCTCCAAGATCTGCTGGCAGGGGGACACAACCCATTTGTCTGGACTGGTCTAGCAGTATGACTTGGAAATGACGCCGATTATGAATAGCACGGTATATAAAACCAACCAAATAAATAAATAATTCTGTTATTTACATCTTCAATGGTTATGTTGCTATGTTTTCAGAATCATTATCCTCCCCTCTAACCCCCCCCCCCAACCTCCCCCTCCCTCCTGGTGTGTGCAAAATCCTTAACTCTTGCATTCCAGAACATCTATCACTGAATTCGCACTACTAACCCATCCAACTGATGCATTCAACTATATGGCTACATGATGAGTTGAATACCTGGTATATTTCCATACATCCTTCATTTCCAATCATTCATTCCTACCACTGACCCCTTTAGCTCCTTTTCTGCCTCTTATTTCCAGCTGTGGTAAGCTCCCCAAATTTGGGCATGTTTACTCAGACCGATTCTTGTAAGCTGTTAAAAAAAGCACTCATTTGCTCAATGTAATCAAGCTTTTGGAAAATGTCTTCCTCACTTGGCACTTGGACTTCTTTCCATACTTCTGCCAATTTCATTCACACTGCTAACCAAAATCAACTTACCCACTGAGCAGCATGCATGTCTAAAAGCTCTGGAGATAGATTTAAAAGCATATATTGTGGGGAAGGCTGTATCGCCACCCCACTTATTTTATTTATTTGTTACATTTTCTTATGGCCTCAATTTCTCTGCCCATATCCACACCTTTGCAACTTTCCCACAGCTCCACCATAGATAGGAAATGTTGGAAGGGTTGTGGTGAGGAAGAATTTTTTTTCCATCTCTCCCCCCTCCAAATCTACTCAGCTGGCAGGGTGTGAGATATCTTCGATACAGAACTTTATATGCATTTTCCTGCAATTTGGCAGATATCTATACCCAGCGTGTGTGCTCATATTTTTCCCCCACTGCAAATCTGTGAGGGCCTCCCAAATCCTTTTCCCATGCTGCTCGAAATTTCAAATTAGGTTCTTTCCCCTCCAGTCTTAACTTTTATAATTTAGACATTGGCCCTTTACTAATCCCACACTTCCTATGACGACTTTCAAAGTCCATTTCCCGTCGCTGGTAAATGTTAACCCAATTGGGTAAATCTACTTATACTTGATTTGTTCATTGCACAATTTTTCGGTGATAGGGCTGAAGTTTTTTCTGCGCTGTAAAGTCCCAGTTGATAAGTCCACAAATACTGCAACTGAGTAGCCTTGCCACTGAAGTCTGCTGGCTTGTCTCATTTTTCCAGCCACTTGTTCTTTAATGGCATAACTGTAAAAACAGGTAACTATATCCCTGGGATGCTCACTGCTTTGGGGTCCGAGCACCCTATGCGCTCTTTCCAACTTTGTCCATTGCTTCTTCATTCTCTTTAACTTGCTCTAATAGAGCTTAAAATATAGAAACCGCCACCACCATGCAGTCCTGGTAGTAGGGCCTTCCGGGACCCCTTTAATACATAGGTTGTTGCTTCTGCTATGGTTTTGTAGGTCCTCTATTTTTAGTTGCACTTGCTGTGCTGCCTCTTCCATTTTACTGAGACTATCTTGCAGGCAATTCCTCCTCTGCTTGACATTCATCCACCCTCCGTTCCATCTCCTCCATTTGTTTCCCCAGCTCATGGATGTCTGATCTTAAGTCCTCCACTTTACATCCAAGGTCCGACCTTACTGCTCCGATCTTCTGCTTTAACTCATTGAACCACCACTGCATTTTGTTTTTGCTGACATGCACGTACCCGTTGCATCCTCCTTTACCACATTTCTCTCCTCCTCTGCATTCTCTCCACCTACTTTCCCTACTACCAGCGCCATTTTGGTAGCATGTTCTTCATGGCTCTAAAATGCAATTCTTTTAAAATAGACTGCTTTTCGCCAGGTCAGGATCATCCCACCAGCACTGGATGTTCTCCCTTCTCTCCTGAGGGAAGTTCAGCCTTAATGGGGTTTAGGGAAGCACTTCTGTACCCCTTTTAAGCAATCAGGTCACTTCCTCCCCTCCTATGCATTTATGCCAAGGAAGTAAGTATTTAAACTTCTATCTCATCTCCCTTCTCCCACCTTTCTTCTTAAGTATACATATTGAGATCTTTAAGTCTGTCCCATATGCCTTATGATGGCGGCCACTAGGACCATCCAGTTGCTATCCCTTTGAAATTGTGGTCTCTAGAATTGCTTACAGTATTCCAAATGAGATCAGACTTACAGAGGCACTATCACCTCCTTCCTGCTCCTCTCCCTATGCACCCAGGAAGGCATCTGGCTTTTGCAGTCGCCTTATTTATTTATTTAGCAAGCATTTGTATGCCGCTTCTTCCAGTGATCAGAAGCGGGTAAGATTACATGGAAAAAGCTGTCAAATCAAGACAGAATAATTTTGTTTGGTACATATAGATTCGAAAGGTTAGCACGTCACGCAGAAAGTTATCTACTTCTTAGCTAAGGGGATAATAATTTACATATGTACATTTATACATAACAGGTTTTCTGGGTTGCTGGGGAGGGGGGGGGGGAGTTGCCCCTCATGCGAGTTTAGTACAGGTTGAAATGACTTTGAAATAGGTGGGCTTTGAGTTTCTTTCTAAAGTCAGCTAGATCATTGCTGGCTCGTAGGTCGGGTGGGAGTTGGTTCCATAGTGTCGGTGCTGTGTACGAGAAAGCCCTGTTACTAGTGATTACTTTGACTGATCTGATATCTGTTGGAGTGTGGAGGGTGTTGGAGTTGATGGTTCTCCTGTTTCTGTTGGAAGGTTGCAATCTGATTAGGGTGTCGAGGAAGGATGGTGCTATACTGTGGATGAGTTTGAAGGTGGTCGTCAGTATTTTGTGCGGGCTGTTATGGGGAGCCAGTGTAACTCAATTAGTACTGGTGTAATGTGTTCAGTAAGATTTTTCCTCATGATGATCCTGGCAACTACATTCAGGGTTTTCTCTTAGGTAGTCCTTGAAGAATGGCATTGCAATAGTCGAAATGTGGCATGATGAGTGCTTGAGCAACGGATCTGAAGTCGTGGGGATCAATAATATTCCGTATGGGTTGTAGAACTCAGTTTGTAGAAAACTGCCCTGTTGGTTTTGCGGAGGTGTGTCTCCATTTTTAGGTCGCAGTCAAATGTAACTCCTAGATATTTTATTTCTTTCTTTGTTTGGTAAGTGTTGTTGCACAGGGTTATTGATGTCGGTGGGTCAAAATTTGCTTTCCTTGAGATATACATCACCTCAGTTTTCTTGTGGTTGATTGTCATGCTGCTTTGTTGTAACCAGTTTTGCATCTCGCCAAGGCATGTTTCGAGTGAGCTGTAGTCCGGGTTATCAGTGTCAAGTTGTGTGTACAGCATAATATCATCGGCATAAATGTGGTAGTTGATTTTATGCTGTGTAAATATTTTGCATAGTGGTTGCATATATACATTGAAAAGGAGTGCTGAGATTGCAGAGCCTTGTGGTATACCTTGCGTTTGGGAGAATGCTTCCGCTTTTTCGCCGTTGAATTGTATCTGTTGCATTCGGTTTGAGATATATGATGTGAACCACTTTAGTGGGGTTCCTGATATTCCTATTGACTTGATTCTGTTTATGAGGGTTCGATGGTTAATTGTATCAAAGGCAACTAAGATGTCGATGAATAAGAGTATATACATTTTCTTTTTGTTTTCCAGGCCCTTGAGTAGGTTGTTAAGTAGAACTAGTAATAGGGTTTCGACCCCATGATGTTGTCTAAAGCCGTATTGCTGGTCATCTAGAGGAGCATTGTCGTTCAGGTGGTCTTGGAGTTGTAATAGGACCGCCTTTTCAATGATCTTTGCTAGGAATGGTATGCTCGATATTGGGCGGTAGGATGCTGGGTCATCTCTGCTGAGTGTACTGTTTTTTAGAATAGGTCTTATGACGAATTTCTTTAGCTCAGAGGGCATGATTCCTTGTTGCAGTGATAGCACCGTACATCTCGCACATGGTAAACCTATGTCCTGTTTCACTGCCTTGATCCAGGTTGCTGGGCAGGGATCGAGTGAGGATGTGGTGCTGTTTATGCTTGTGAGTATGGTTGCAATTTGCTGGTCTCCGATTTTGTGGAAATGTTTCCATAACTGGTCTTGATTTGTGTTGGTCTCAAGGTTGATTAGTGGTGTCGGTAGTGTTGAGTCAAGGGAGGGTGTAGGTCTTGTGGCAGTTAGTTTTCTCGCATAGTGGTTTGCCAATGTTTGGGCCTTGATGGAGTTTAGGTTGTCGCTTTGAGATGTTTTAGTTAGAGATTTGACGAGTTCAAATAAGTAAAGCGAGCAACAGACCGCGTGAGTTAATAGGTTAGTGTGTTGGTTTCTCTTAGCAGAGTTGACGTCATCTTTGTACTTTGTAAGAAGGGTCATGTATTTGGTTTTGAGCTCGATGGATTTGGTTTGTCTCCATTTTCTCTCTATTTTGCGGAGTTCTCTCTTTGATCTTGCTAGAGTTTCCGTGTACCAGGGTTCGGAGCTGGGCTTGCTTGCATTTCCTGAGGTTTTCAATGTAGGGTTTGATGCATTCCATCTGTTTGTTAGATCATCAAGATCCGTGTAGTCCAGATCTATGTGGGATGAAATGGTATTTATGAGGTGTTCTTTGTTGAATTTGTTGAACTTCCTGATTGGGTGAAGTATTCTCATTTCCTTTGCATTTTTAGGTAGGGACGGCAATTTTATTTTGAGATCGATTTGGTGGTGATCGGACCATGGGACTTGGGTTATCTTTATCTTAGGTGGTTCTAAGTTTGGTTGACGATTGGTGGGTACGAAAATCATGTCCAGGGTATTTCCCCTATCATGGGTGGCATTGCTTACTATTTGGTGGTAGCCTAGTTGGTCCATGGCTTCAAAGGTGGTGTTCGAGTGGGTTGGGGGAATTGATGCTAAGTTCAAATCTCCCAGGATGATTTGGAATTTTTTGTTTTGGGTGGTAGTGATGTTTTCCAGTGCTGTGGCTAGCACTTCGTGGTGTGGAGAGGGAGGTCTGTATATTAGGCAGATGGATAAAGCCATGTTTTCTACTTTGAGTAGGTCAAGGTCCGTGTTTGTGATCGTGGATGTGATTGTTAGTTGCAGGCTGGTTTTGGCTGCTATGAGGACTCCACCTCCTCTTTTGTTGGTGTGCGGGCAGTTGTGGAGTTTGTAGCCGGGTTTACTTATTTAGTTTACTGTAGCAGGATCAGAGTCAGTGAGCCAAGTTTCCGTTATACATAGGATGTCTGGTTGTTCATCAGTTAGAATGTTGTGGATGATGTGTGTTTTGTTCCTTATTGACCTGGCATTAATAAGGATGATGTTACATGTGTGATGGGCTGGGTGGGAAGGCCGTGTGGGTTTATCTTGCGTTAATAAGGATTTGTTGCCACGATTGCTCTTAGCTTTGGTTTTGGAATGCTTTTGTGGTTTGTTTTGCTTGGTAGGAGTGTGACTCTGGGGTAATATGTGTGTTGGTTGATTAATGGTAATGGGGATTAGATTGTGTTGATGCAGGAAGGGTATTGGGAGGGGGTGGGGAAAGTAGATAGGGGTGTATAGTAGTGGTAGCAAGTAGTGCGGGTTTGGGTTAAGTCTGTGTGGGGAAACCAGAATACACATGCACAGTGTGTCAAAAAGGCAAAAGGTCTATTGGAGGTACTTGCAGTTAAACGTTTACCTGGGTGGTTGCGGTGGTGTTGGGGTTCAGTGATGGCGAGCTCGACCCAGCCAGGGGAGCTCTAGCCGTGTGTGCCTGGAGCAGCTTGTGATTTCGTAGCGCAGGTTTCTTCTCAGGTAGTGAACCGAAGGCCTGCGTTTTTGATGCTGGAGTTCTTCGGGGTTGTCCTCCGGACGCTGGTGGATGTTTTCTGTCTTGGGACTCTACCGTTGTGGTTTCTCAGGTGCACAGCATGGAGAGGGGTTAGATCTGGGTTGAGGTACTCTTGCGGTTTTGGCGCAGTCAATGAGGCCCTTCTTCCTATACGCCCAAGTGTCCACCGCCTAAGGGCCACGCCAAAGGGCCCTCTGGCGAGGCCCTCAGGCACGGGGGCGCCCTGTAGGGATGCCGCTTTTAAGCGGGTTGGCTAGGCGCAGCTGTTCTGCTCCCACTGCCCCGATTGGGCAGGAGCACTCCCACTGCCCCGATTGGGCAGGAGTTTAATGGGGAACAGCCGGGAGGATGGTGGCAGCAAGCCTTTTCTGTTTAGCCACTTTACGATCAGAAACAAATCACCCCTTCTTCTTCTGTGGACAGAAGTACTTCACCCCCTAAACTGTACTGCTCCTTTGGCAGCTGAGATTTAATGCTAAAAAAAAAAAAAAAAAAAAAAATAAAATAAAATATGCAACCATGCATTTTTAGCTGCAAAAATCAAAATTCCCAACTATTCTTCAAACTTCGCTAGATCCCTCCCCATGTTATCTATACCTTCCTGAGTGTCTACTCTACTGCAGATTTTGGTATCTGCAGGAGGCACAAACCTCACCCGACAGCTCTTCTGCCATATCAATTTCAAAAGTGTTGAGAAACTAAGAGCAGATTCTTGTGGCACACCACTGATAACATCCTTCTCACAGTGAACTCCATTATCTGTACCTCCTTGTTGACTCCACTCAAGCAGGTTCTAACCCAGTCTGTCACATTAGGGTCCATCCCTAGGGCGCTCAATTTGGTCATCAGTCACCTGTGCAGAACAATGTCAAAAGCTTTACTGAAAATTGAAGTTCACCACATCTAGTGCTCTTCCTCTGTCAAGCTCTTGATTACCCAAAGAAATAAATCAGGTTTGTCTTACAAGATCTGCCTCTAGTAAAACCATATTGCCTCAGATCCTGCAAGCTACTGGCTTCTTAAAATCTTGCTATCCTCTGCTTTAGCAGCACTTCCATTAATTTAGTCTCCAGAGGTCAGACAAACTGGCCTGTATTTCCCAATTTTGTCCTTACTTCTGCATTTGTGTAAAGCAGGTGTGGCCAACCTTTGGTATTCCAATTTGTTCATGTTCTAGTTCAGAAGCGCCATATGACACTTACACCCCCATTCAGTTCTTTAAATATGTTAATATGAACATATTTAGCATTTTTACAGAAAATGATTTCCTCCACACATTGAGGCTTGGAGAGTCAGGGATGAGGAAGAGAAGGCCGTCTTCAAAAGGCCCTCAACCTTACGATCTATCTGATCCTGGAGGGCTGTGCCTCTCTCGACCGGAATGGTGGTATGCTTAGTGACCGCCGTAATCAAGGTGTCAACCTTCGGAAAGTGCAGCCACTTTTACAGATCCTCAGGGGTCCAAAGGTACATGCGGCCTAGACGCCGCCAGACCGCAAGGAGGCATCATGAGAACTCCACTCCATGGTGACCATTTGTTGTAACCCAGGAGGAAAGGGAAAGGCCCTGTCTGGTTTCCTGATACCCAGAATGATGGAGTCTGCTTGCCATTGGTCCTCTGAAGACCAAGGAGGCTGTGGACTCGAGAGGCGAAGAGTTTCCATAATTTGCACAGAGGCAGGGAGTTCCTCAGACCGAAAAAGGCATATGTCCTGCCCATTATCTCTCACCTCAGGCTCTTTGTCCTAATGAGAGAGCTCACCCTCTTCCCTGCCTGAACCAGAAAGAGGGGAGTGTCCCTCAGAGGCACTCACCGACTTCCCCAACAGGGTGCCAAGTCCCCTGATGGAGCAGGCAGAGACAGCTGGGTGTGCCTCTGAGGTGAGAGAGCTGATACTCCTGACGTAGCAATGGTCACAGATTTCCTGCGAGCCCAGGGCACCAGGAGTCTCACACCGAATGGAAGAAATCCATGAATTGATCAACAGGCGCTGCAGGTGCTGGAGGGACACGTGAGGCAAGTGAGAGCTGGAGGCCTGAGGCTGCGGAGTAGGCAGGACAGCAGGAAAGTGCTCTTCAGGCAACAGGACAACTAATTTCTTGTGGCAGAAGAGATCCAATGGATGAGAACCCGGAGGGACAGGCACAGAAGAGGCGAGGCCTGGAGCCATCATCATACCTCCTTGATCTGCCCCACAGGCCAAACAAAGGTCCCCAGAGACAAAGCAGCATTTCTTTCCACATCCCAGGCAGCGCTGCAACGATGAAGACATGGTGAGATAAAGAGCAGCAGCAGCAAGCGATCAGCCCATTGAAGGTCGCAGCTTCCAGACAAGAAAACAGCACCAAAGAAAAGCAAAGCAAGTCAAAGAAAGTGGCGACCACTGCAAGATCCTGGCGGGAAAAGCAAAGGCCTGCAGTAGACTTGGTAGCACCAGGGAGTTCCGCAGGAACAGCTGGGGGCACGCTGGAGCCGTGGAGGACTAAGGCCCAACTGGTGGTGGCAGCTTCAAGCGATAGCTAAGCAGTTTGGCGAGGGGGGGGGGGGCGCAAAGGAAACATTAATCCGCCCTCGCTGCTCAGCCAGCCAAAAAACGGTGCCCCAAAGCGTACTCTCAGTCACCGGAGAGAGAGAGGAGGCAGTCTGTAGGGAGACGCCAACTGCAAGAAAAACAAACCAGAACCGGCCTGAGAAGAACATAAGATATGCCATACTGGGTCAGACCAAGGTCCATCAAGCCCAGTATCCTGTTTCTACATGTACCAACTCAAGACTTGCAGGCAGTAAACTGTGCTGCGATTCTGTTCCTATAATTTTCTTTTCTTTTTTTTTTAATGATACTGAGGCTTTCCATTAAAGTTTTCTTTTCTTTTGATTGATGAGGGAAAGTCTCCTTGCAGAAATGCTGAAGCCGAGTGCTGTCTCTGCCCTAAAGCATAGAGCTACACTGCTCCTCCTGAGCAGAAGCTCTTTGCCTCAGAGGTATCCCACTGATCCTTGTGACTAGGAACACCCCTGGAGATAAAAAGGGGGACATTGGGCCCCAAAGATATACCCCCAAAGCCAAAGGAAATCCCTAGAGAGACTACACTGGTAACCAACAGGAGTCCACCATCTGCTGAAACAGAGAAAATACTGAAGCTGACCACTAGGGGTACAGTTATCTATCAAGGGTGATGCCACTAAGCTTCTGGAATTTTCTCTGTCTCATCTGCTGACGGGGGGGGGGGGCACAATCCATTTGTCTGGACTGGTCTAGCAGTATGAACTAGAAAGGAACATTACTTATTTTAATGAGGCTTTTGAATCTGCTTTGATTTCGCCAAGCTTGTCATGTTTGGAATTAAATTAGTTACTAAGGGCAGCAGAGAATTCTTAAATTTGAATCAGTCAAATCGGGAGCTCTGTTTTTAATCAATTTCATGGATGAAAATGCTTGTTCGCATCTGTATGTTTTTCCAAAACAACAGATAACTCTGGACAAATTTTCTTAATTCTGGAAAATGTTCACAGGGTAATGATTGCCAAAAATTAATTATGTCAGAAGCATTTGGAACTGAGGGAAGCTCATCAAATTTCATTTTCAATAATGAATTTGTTTTCAAATCAATAAGTTCCATTTGTATGTTACTAGGCATCTTCAGGAGGTTTTTTTGTTCACTAAGTGAGAATGGGTTTATAAATGCAAGTATGCAGTCTTCTTTAGCAAAATCGCTAGAACGACTTTGAAATGACTCTTGCAATAATCTGATTTTCTTCAATATAGTCTGTTTCCTAGCTTAGTAAATGATATTGGTGCATTCAAAATGATAAAACTGTTTACCTTTCTCAGAAAATGAGGATTTGAGCCAGTTTCCACATTTTAAAAGAAAAGTGAATGTGCTAAAGTTAATGGCAATTTCACAATTTGTTCTTGCCCTGCAGTTTCAAATTTAGATCACTGAGATGGCTGGCAATATCAACTAAGAATGCTAAATTAATTAACCATTTGTTATCACATAAAAGGGCTCTTTCCTCAGGCAGCTCATTCTTTTCTAGGAAAACATTTTTCAATTTCCAAAATCTACTGAGAACCTGTCCTCTAGGAAAGCCAGCACACCTCACAATGAAGAATGAGATCACCATATTCCAAATCTAACAATTCACAATATTCTCTGAATTCTCTTCTGTTTAATCCTCTTGCTCTAAATTTTATTCATGAATTTCACAACCGGTAGCATAACATGCCGCAAATTTAAAGTTTTCCCCACACAGTGACTCTTGGTGTATAATGCAATGATATTTTAGTTGAGGACGACCTAAAAAGATTTCAAGCAAAGTTGCAGGACCCAGCTGCTTTACCTATCATTGATAGTGCTCCGTCACTACAAATACTGATGAGTTTATTAGAATTTAGCTGCATATTTTCTAGGAATGTCAAATAATTATTTATTTAAAAGGATTTTTATACCACTTTATCCTTTATGTCTGATTCTCTTGTTTGTCCATGAAGAGACTCAAGACTGAAGAGTTCTTCAAAGATGCTAAAATGTATCAAGTCCTCTTATAAAAATGCTTAACTGGGCTACATTACATATTTCAGCAGATTTGTCCAAAGCTAAAGAAAATAAAGTACAAGCATGGGCAAGGTCTTTCAGTTGCACAGATACATCATGGGAAAGTTCTTTGGTGCGTCTTGTAATCGCTTACTTTGACAGAGTTTGTCTGCTTTTCTTTCAATATTTTTATAACCAAGACATCTTGCAAATATTTGGAGACAAGGCTTAATAATGTCTCCTCCATCAGAAAAAAGGCTTCCATTTTTTAGCCAACGCAAAGGCAATTTTGTAAGACACTTCCGTCATTGCCAAACTTTCACAACTTTTTAATAAATAGATGGTGGTCTTTTTATTTCATCCTTTCTTAATCACATACTCTTTCCATAACTCAGACCCAAGCACTTACTTCAGTTTTTCTTCTATTTGAGCCTGATGTTTGTTATATTGTCTATTAAAATCATGTCTTCTATTATCTGAGAATGTGTTTTCACAAACTATGCATAACGATTTTCCTGATGGTCCTGCAATAAATAAGAACTCATTTTCCCACTGTTCATTAAATTGACACTTACTATCACTTTCTGCTTTTCTTTTGCACTGTGATGGGTGACTGTAAAAAAAACAAAGCTTAAGTTTTCAAAGAGTGTTCAAGTTGAATATCCTTAGAGTTAAAAAAAATATATAAAAATAAATAGAGATTGATATATATCTCAATCAGAAAATTTGAGTTTGAAGGCTTTCTCCCCTCCGAAACAAGAAAACATGAGGAGGGAAAAAAAACCCAGTGTCAGTTCCCGCCCTCCAAACACCCGATGGCAAAAGCCACGCTAGCCTAAAATAGCCCCGTACTGCATCACACAATCAGCCCGCTCACCTGCCAAGCTAATGCACTGTCCAGCTCCACACACCCCGAAGCAGCCCTTAACTCCCACTGCTTACCGTGGCAATGTGCCACTTTTGGTACATGTGCCATAGGTTGGCCATCCCTGCTGTAGAGGGAACACATGCACTCTCCCCCAGTTCTCTGGGACCACTCCAGATTCTAAAGAAGCATTGAAAAGAAAAAGACAGACATGGAGCTGCCAGAACTTAAGTTCTTTTAATACACTCAGATGTATCCCATCAGGCCCCATTGCTTTGTCTTAGTTTTGCTAAACCCCCATGAACAGTCTCTGAAAACTGTTCAAGATCCATCTCACTCCTGGTTTCCAATTGTGGGTGTTTGAGTTCCTACTTCTGGCCTTTTATCTGAACACAAAACAGAAATATTGTTAAGCAATCCCAATTTATTCTATCAGCTTTTACATATTCCTCCCCTTTATCCTCTTAGTCTTACATTACCACTTTTGCTCTTCCTCCTGTCACCGACATATTTGGAGTGGTGGGGGCATTTGCTATTTTTTCTTCCATTTGTATCTTGCCTAACTGCTAGCTTCTCTTAGCTTTTACAAATATTAAAACTAGTCTTCCTCTTTGTGATCTCATGAATTTCATAAAGGCCAGCACTTTTTTCCTCAGATTTTCAGCTACTTTTGAGAACAGCGGCCTCCATTTCTTTTTACATTTAACTTTCCTACAAAATGGGTTTGATGCCCTTAAATATCCCCTTTCAGGTTTGCCCACTCCATTCCCCAGCTGTTCCCATTCATCGAACAACTCCTTGGAGGCACTGCCCTATCTTGATAAAGTTAGACTTTAGAAAACTTAACTCATACTTTTGAATGAACTCTTGTCCTAATACTGAACCATACCGGCATAACTGGATGCAAGATGATCACCCACTATAAACATCAGAAACTCTCCCCATTTGTTAAACACCATATCCCATATCGCTCCCTCCCGTGTGGGTTCTGTTGCCAATTCCCAGAATAGTTCTCCCTGTAGAGAATCCTGGAGCTTAAATTGAAGGTGTTTATATCGAGCAGCACTTATTTATACACCAGAGACTCGTGATATGGATGTTTTCAAATGTGGCCGAGCACTGCTGGAATTTGAGATAAGTTACTAAAACATTTTGCGATTGGCACTAGACCATAAAACAGTTCTATGAATCAGATTGATGCCTCTGAAAGAAAACTGGTCATTTTTAAAAAAAAGAAACTTAGAAAAGGAGCCAACGAAATGGAAATTACACATACCTGGTAATTGTAGTTCCTGGAGGGTCCAGTTTAGTCCTCCACAATCGGGTAGTGCACCTCCTCCTGCAGCCTGGAGACTGGACCAATCAACACTTTCTGTATGATGTATGCAGGCGGAGCTCCCATAAGCCCCCAGTGAACTAGTAACAAAGCAAACTTAAAGAAGCAACACATGACACTGTTATAAAAAGGCATTTAAAACCAATATAGAAAAAACTTTGTCCCCAAGAAGGTCCAACCCCTCCCCAAACGAGGAAGTCAGACCGCTGCACTGCGCCACCGCCGACGCACCGGTAACAAAAAGACAGTCCAAACCCAGACCCCCAAGGGAAAAGGCTGGAAGAGAAACCGGAAGAAACCAACGGACCGGAATCGCGGCCGAAAAGAAGCAGAGAAGAGCAGAGAAAGCCGCTCCCAGCCCGAGCTGTTCGTCAAAGCGTGCCGCCACATGTAACCTGATACGCGGGAGGGAAGGAGGACTAAACTGGACCCTCCAGGAACTACAATTACCAGGTATGTGTAATTTCCATTTCCTGAGCGGTCCTCCAGTTTAGTCCTCCACAATCGGGATGTAACAGAGCAGTCAACACCGGGCGGGACCTTGCCAGCCGGCGCGCAGAACAGCCGAACCAAAACAAGAATCCCGAGCGGCCAACACATCCAACCTGTAGTGTTTACTCAAAGCATGCAACATAGACCAAGTGGCCGCTTTACAGATTTCCGCTGGCGGAACTAGGCTAAACTCCGCCCAGGATGTCGCCTGAGCCCTGGTGGAGTGGGCTCGCAACCCCTCCGGAACCGACCGATGCTGCAACAGATACGCCGACGCAATCGCCTCTTTGACCCATCGCGCGATAGAGGCTTTAGCCACCGCCTCACCTTTCCGCGCGCCGCCAAAAAGCACGAACAAGCGGTCAGTCTTTCGGAAGGCCGCGGTTACTTTCAAGTAATGCTGAAGAACGCATTTCACATCCAGGTAGTGAAGTCTCTTGTCCGCAGGACTGTCGGAAACGGCATGCAGGACCGGGAGGAAAACCGCCTGGTTTAAATGAAAAGGCGAAACCACCTTGGGCAAAAAGGAAGGAACGGGCCGAAGGACCACACGTTCCTGGGAAAAAGACAAAAAGGGCTCCCTGCACGAAAGCGCTTGGAGCTCAGAAATTCGTCTAGCAGAGCAGATGGCCACGAGAAAAACGGTCTTCAGAGTCAGATCCTTAATAGACGCCCGTCGGAGAGGCTCAAACGGCTCTCGAACCAACGCCCGCAGCACGAGGTTCAAGTCCCATGGCGGAACGGAGATTCTATGCGAAGGACGCAAACGAAAAACCACCCTGAGAAAACGTTGTACGTCCAGATGAGCCCCGAGAGAAAGCCCCAACACTTTGCCTCGGTAACAGGAGAGGGCCGCCAACTGAACCTTCAGAGAGCTGGCGGCAAGACCCTTATCAAAGCCATCCTGAAGAAAACTTAAAACAACGGGCACGGACACCGTCGCCGCCCGCACACCACGTTTGGAGCACCAGTCCTCAAAAACTCTCCACACGCGCACATAAGTGAGAGAGGTGGACGTCTTGCGCGCCCGAAGGAGAGTGTCAATCACCGCCGGGGAGTAGCCCCTCTTTTTTAACCGAGCCCTCTCAATGGCCAAACCGTAAGCGAGAATCGAGCCACCTGGGGCATCCGCAGTGGACCCTGAAGAAGATCATCCGGTAACGAGGGCAGGGGCCAAGGAACGCCGTCGCGCAACCTGACCAGGTCGGCATACCAAGGTCTCCTGGGCCAATCCGGAGCTACCAGCAACACCCGTCCCCGGTGGCCCTCTATGCGCTGAACGACCCGACCGATTAACGCCCACGGAGGAAAGACATAAAGAAGACCGGACGGCGGCCACGGCTGAATGAGGGCGTCGAGCCCCTCGGACATGCGTTCTTGCCGCCTGCTGAAGAAGCGCCCCGTTTTCGCCGACTGAAATGTCGCCATGAGATCCATGACGGGAGGTCCCCACCGACGAACTATTTGCGCATAAACCTGCGGGTTCAGTTCCCATTCCCCGGGGTCTACCCGCACTCTGCTGAGGAAGTCCGCTTGCACATTTTCCGTGCCCGCTATATGCGCCGCCGAGATCGCCAGCAGACGAGTCTCTACCCAAGAGAACATGGCCGTCGCCTCCGATTCCAAGGCCACACTGCCGGTGCCCCCCTGGCGATTGATGTAGGCCAGTCGTCGCATTGTCCGAGAGAACGCGCACCGGCCGCCCGAGCACCAAGGCCTCGAGGGCTATCAGGGCGAGCCTCACCGCCCGAAGTTCAAGCCGGTTGATCGACCAAGAAGCCTCCAGGGGAGACCACGTCCCCTGCGTGAAGCGATCCTCGCAGTGAGCACCCCAGCCGGAGAGGCTGGCATCCGTCGTGAGTGGAACCCAAAGAGGAGGCTCCAAGGGAAGCCCCATCCGCAGGTTCTTCGAGCAGAGCCACCACCAGAGCGACTGATGAACCGGCTTCGGGCAAGGCAACCTCATGTTCAATGAGTCGAACTGGTTGGACCAACGGCGTAACAGGGCCCTCTGAAGTGGACGCATATGGAACCTCGTCCAAGGAACCACCTCCATGGTCGCGGCCATCGTGCTGAGGAGACGGAGGTACCACCAAGCGGACGGAGAAGGTAAGCGGAGGAAGAGGCGGACTAGACTCTGTAAGGCCAAGGCACGGCACTCCGGCAAACACACCAAACCCCTGACCATGTCGAAACGTACTCCCAGGTATTCGAGGTCCTGAGTCGGCAGCAGCCTGCTTTTCTGTTCGTTGATCACCCATCCGAGATCCTGTAGCAGAGACACCACTCTGCTCGTGACTTGTACACACTCGTCGCTGGACTTTGCACGAATCAACCAATCGTCGAGATACGGGAGAACGAGGATGCCCTCTTTCCGCAAGGCCGCTGCTACCACCACCATCACTTTCGTGAATGTACGGGGGGCAGTAGCTAGACCAAACGGCATGACCCGAAATTGAAAGTGACCCCACGGAAACGCGAAGCGGAGGAACCTTTGATGAGACTCCCGGATGGGAATGTGCAAATAAGCCTCGGAGAGATCGAGAGATGTGAGAAACTCCCCTTGCCGCACCGCCACGATGACAGACCGCAAGGTTTCCATCCGAAAGTGCGGAACCTTGAGAGCACGATTCACGCCCTTGAGATCCAAAATTGGATGGAGGGATCCGTCCTTCTTTGGGACTACAAAATAGATGGAGTAGCGACCGGCGCCGCGCTCGGAAGGAGGAACGGGAACTACCGCCCCCAAGGATAAGAGACGATGGAGGGTCACGCGGATGGCCCGAGCCTTCTGATCGCCCTTGCTGGGAGACAGAACAAAGGAATCCTGAAGCGGGCACGCAAACTCCAGCGCATAACCCTTTTCGATAATCTGCAACACCCACTGATCTGAGGTAATTCGGGCCCAAGAAGGAAGAAAATCGCGTAAGCGACCCCCGATGACCGAACTTCCCTCCAGAGCCCGCCTCACTTCATTGTGGCTTGCGATTAAAGGAAGAGGACGAAGAGGAGGAGGCTCCAGAGAAGCCTCGTCCTGCTCCTCGGAAACCACGAAAACCTTGCGAGCGCGATCCAAAGCGACCGCGCTGGGAACTCCAAAGGCGGGAAGAGCAAAATCTACGAAAGTCTCGAAATTGGCCGCGCGCAGGCGGCAAGGTTCTATTTAGCTTAGGCTTATCCTCCAGCAGCCTACCGCCCTTAGATTCACCAAGGTCTTTAACTAACTTATCTAGAGCATCACCAAACAACAACTTGCCCTTGAAGGGCAATTTACTGAGGCGAGACTTTGAAGAACCGTCGGCCGCCCAGTTACGCAACCAGATGGACCGGCGCGCCGCCACCAAAGAAGCCATGCTATTAGCCAATGACCTAATTAAGTCCTAATGCACATTCGCCAAGTACGCCGACCCAGATTCTATGCGGGTGAGCTCCAGCAACCCCTGCTGATCCAAGCCAGAGGCCGAGTGCAGGCGCTGCGCCCAACGTAAACAGGCCCGAGCTACCCAAGCGCCACAAATCGAGGCCTGTAGGGACAAGGCATTGGTATCGAAGGCTTGTTTCAACAAATTATCTACCTTCTTATCTTGCGCATCCTTTAAGGCAGCACCACCCTCCACCGGGATGGTGGTTTTCTTAGTCACTGCCGACACCGCAGCATCAACCCGCGGGGACTTAAACAAGTCCTTGTCTTTGTCGGCTAAGGGGTATAGACGATTCATAGTCCTAATGCCCTTCAAACCGGACTCCGGTTGATCCCACTCAGAATGGATCATCTGCTCCACCACCCGATGCACAGGAACCACCACCTGGGACTCCCGCACCGCCTGAATGAGCGGATCCTCTAAACCGTCCTCCTCTGGAGGGCGAGGAACGACCAGGTTGAGGGTCTGAAGAGACTCCATGATCAAAGGCCCGATTAAAGGAAAGGTGGTGATAGGGTTGGGGGTTTTTTTGTTTTTTTTTTCAATAAATAAAATACTCCCCCAAAGCCTGAGAGTGTCCTTAACAAAATCGCCAAAAGAAATAGCACCAAAAACGTCAGGGAAGCCCGTGCACAAGTGTGGAAGCTGGCGGGAAAACCCCCTTCAGGGTTACAAAATGGCCGCCGGAGTCATGCACCCGCGCTCAAAAACGGCGCGAAAAATAAAGAAAATGAAAGGAACAGCAAAAGAACGGCAAAAGAAAGGTAGGGGGAAGGAAAAAGTAAAAATCCTGGGCTCGGTCCCCCCCCGCCGAGACGAGAACCCGAAGGCAGCAGACTCACCTCGCTGGAGCAGAAACGGGTGCGCGCTGCGAGTTTCCTACCCGGCACCAGCAGAAACTGACAGAGCCAGTAAACAGCCCAACACAAAGGAGCTGTCTGGAAAGCGTAGTTACTCACCTGTAACAGGTGTTCTCCAGGAGCAGCAGGAATCAGTCCTCACATATGGGTGACGTCGGCGCCGACGGAGCAATTTTCCCCAGCTTTCAAAGAAAGCCTTTGGGAATTGCAGCGCGCATGCGCGGTCCTCTTCCCGCCCAAGGGTGCCATCTTGCTCAGTCAGATGACAGCTAAAAGACAGCAAAAAAATTAGCAAAAACGAAAGCATATAACTGCAACTCCAAGGAGAGGAGGGAGGGTTGTGAGGACTGATTCCTGCTGCTCCTGGAGAACACCTGTTACAGGTGAGTAACTACGCTTTCTCCAGGACCAAGCAGGAAGTCAGTCCTCACATATGGGACTCCCAAGCTTAAGGCTACCGGAGACCCTAAGCACAAAAATGAGCTCCCTCTAGCTCAGCAGCACAGAAGGAAGGAATCTTCTCTGAATACGTCTCCAACCGGTAGCCCAACATCCGGGATGGAGGGTAGGAGTTGCCTATACCTCGAAGAGGTTACGGAGGACTGCCTGTCCGAAAGCACTGTCCCTGCGGGACTCCCTCTCCAGGCAGTAATGGGCTGCAAGTCTGGCTTGAAGACCAAGTAGCGGCCCGGCAGATGTCTGCCAACGGAACAGAGCGGAGGTAAGCCACTGACGTAGCCTTCGCCCGAACACGATGAGTGGTGACTCTACCTTCCAGCACGAGGCCCGCAGCCTCGTAAGCCCAAGCGATGCAGTCCGCAATCCAGATGGACAGAGTACGCTTGGAGACAGGGAGCCCCAACTTGTTGGGGTCATAAGACACGAAGAGCTGAACCGCCCTTCGGTGCTCCCGTACGGTCCAGGTAGAAGTTCAGCGCCCTTCTACAGTCCAGGGTATACAGGACCATTTCAGCTCGGCTGGAGTGTGGCCTGGGAAAGTAGGTCGGAAGTACCACCTCCTGGTTGATGTGAAAAGGGGAAACCACTTTAGGAAGAAACTTAGGATGAGTCCGTAGGACTACCCGGTTCTTGTAGAACCTAGTGTAAGGAGGATCAGATACCAGGGCCTGCAGCTCACTAACGCGTCTAGCAGAAGTGAGGGCCACCAAGAACAAGGTTTTTCAGGAAAGAAAACGAAGAGGACAGGTAGCCATAGGCTCAAAAGGCGGAAAGGTAAGCCGCTGTAAAACCACATTGAGATCCCAGTTCGGGGCTGGCGGGCGCAAAGGTGGTTTAAGAAGGAGGCCTCTGAGAAAACGAGCCACCAGAGGGTGGCTGGAAAGAGGTCTACCATCCACCGGCACGTGATGCGCAGAAAGAGCACTGAGGTGGACCTTGACCGAGTTGGACTTAAGGCCAAGATTGGAAAGAGAAAGCAAGTACTGCAAGACCACTGATGCCGAACAGAAGGGTTCTTGAGACTGCTGAGTACACCAGACGGAGAACCGACGCCACTTAAGAGTGTAGGACTTCCGGGTGGAAGGCCTCCTGGAGGCCAAGACGACCTCTTCCACATCTGGAGGCAGCTGGAGAGGAGCAAGGACTACCCTTTCAGCAGCCAGGCCATCAGATGAAGGGACCGGAGGTTGGGGTGCAGGAGCGTCCCCTGATCCTGCGAGAGGAGGTCGGGCTGAAACCCCAGAGGAAGAGGGGTGTCCACCGCCAGCTGCATCAGAAGCGGGAACCAAGGTTGCCTCGGCCACCGGGGAGCCACTAGGATCATCGATGCCTTGTCTCTGAGAACTTTGAAGAGCATCCGAGACACCAGAGGCATGGGTGGAAAGGCATACAAGAGGCCTGTGGACCATGGAATCAGAAAAGCATCCGCCGCTACCCGGAGAGGATGCGGCTTTCGAGAGCAGAATCTGGGAAGCTGCCTGTTCAGAGGACTGGCGAACAGATCCATGGTGGGGAGGCCCCACCGTAGAAAGATCCGCTGAACCACCAGCGGATCCAATCTCCACTCGTGTGGTTGGAGGATCCTGCTCAGTTTGTCTGCCAGATAGTTTTCTTGACCTGGGAGATAGACAGCTTTGAGGACGATGTTGCGATGGACGGCCCAAGAGCAGAGCTTCTGTGCTTCCTGACAGAGAAGGAAGGAGCCGGTTCCGCCCTGCTTGTTCACGTAGAACATGGCAACCTGATTGTCTGTCTGGACAAGTACTGACTGGTGAGAAATCAGGTGAGAGAAGGCTTTGAGCGCTAGGCGGATGGCTCTGAGCTCCAGGAAGTTGATCTGCTGAGCGGACTCCCAAGGAGTCCAGAGACCCTGAGTACAAGTCCCTTGGCAATGTGCTCCCCAGCCCTGGAGAGAAGCATCGGTCATCAGGACCTGAGAATGTGCAGGGGGCTGAAGTCACCCCGAGCACTAGGTTTGGCAGGTGAAGCCACCATCGCAGAGAGGAGACCAGCTGGTCGGAGATTTGTACGGAGTCCGCTAGGCTCCCAGTGGCCTGATGCCATTGTTTGCGAAGGCACCATTGAGCAGGTCGCATGTTCAGGCGGGCATAGGGGGTTACATGGACCGTGGAAGCCATATGGCCGAGCAGTCTCAGAAATTGTCTGATCGAGACCAGGGAATTGCTGTGAAAACGGCTGGCGAGATCCATGAGCCTTTGGGCCCTGTCCAGAGGCAGGAAGGCCCGCGCCTGAAGAGTGTCCAACCTGGCGCCAATGAATTCTAGATCCTGAGAGGGGAGCAAAGTGGACTTTGCGAAGTTTATGACAAATCCCAAGTATTGGAGCAGAGCCACCGTGCGATGAGTAGCCTGAGTGGCTTCTTGGGCAGACTGGGCTCTGATGAGCCAGTCGTCCAGGTATGGGAACACTAAGAGACCCTGAAGTCTCAGATAGGCTGCCACCACTGCTAGGCATTTGGTGAACACTCTGGGGGCGGAGGATAGGCCGAAAGGTAGTACTCTGTACTGGTAATGGCGTCCGTCCACCACAAACCTGAGGTATTGTCTGTGGTCTGGATGAATAAGGATATGAGTATACGCATCCTTCAGATCTAAGGAGCATAGCCAGTCTCCCTGCTGGAGGTAGGGCAGCAGGATTCCAAGGGTAAGCATTTTGAACTTCTCCTTTGCAAGGAACTTGTTGAGGTTGCGCAAGTCTAGGATGGGTCTGAGGCCTCCTGTTCTTTTCGGAATCAGGAAGTATCTGGAATAAAACCCTTGACCCTTCAGGTGGTGAGGCACCGGTTCCACGGCTTGTTCCTGAACAAGACTTTCTAACTCCTGAAGGAGTAAGTCCCTGTGCAGAGGGAGTCTGGAAGGCTCCCCTGGAAAGTAGGAGGGAGGTACCTGGTGAAAATGAAGAAGATAGCCCTTTTGAACTATCTGAAGCACCCAGGTATCTGTGGTGATGTTGGACCATCTGTGGGCAAAGTGGACTAGCCGGCCTCCTGTGCTGAGAGAAACCAGCTGAGGGGGAGAGGCTATGCTGAGAGTCAAAACCCCCCACCCTGCTGAGCAGGGGCCGGTGGTGCAGGCTTGGGGGCTGGCTGCCTACGGGGCCCATTACCTCGACCCTTGGCCTGCTTTCCCTGTGGGGGAGCTGGGGAGGCCTGATACTGAGGGTAGTATTTATAGGCAGCACCCTTCCTCGGGTAAAAGGGCTTTTTCACTGAGGCCTTCTTTTGAGAAGGAGCAGAGGTCTTTCTGGAGAGACGAGTCCTGGTGAGAGTCTCCGTCTCGATTTGTGCAGCTTTCTCATCCATGGGCTTGCCAAAGAGGTTATCACCTCGGCAGGGGACATCGACCAACCTGTCCTGCACCCAGGGCTCGAGGTCGGACGTCTGAAGCCAAGCCTGGCGGCGTCCACCAATGCCGGCCGCGGCTACTCGAGCCGAAGCCTCAAACCCATCATAGGCTGCTCGAGAGATAAACTTGGAGCACTCCCGAATGCCAGTAGACAAGGATTGGAACCTCTGCAAAGGTTCGTCGGAGAGACCAGCAGAGAACCCGGCTATTTCTTTAGCCAGGTCTCGGAGATACATGCCCATGTAGAGCTGGTATGTCTGGACTCGACAAGCAAGCATAGAGCCCTGGAAGCACTTTCTACCGAGAGCATCCAGGCTTCGGGCTTCCCTACCGGGGGGCACCGAGGAGTGCATTTTTTGGCTCTTCAGTCTATGCATGGCCGATTCCACCACCATGGAATGGTGCGGTAGTTGTGCCTTTTGGAACCCGGGGCTCTTGCGGACTCGATAAATGGAATCGACCCGCTTGCTCAACACCGGCGACGACGCCGGGCTCTCCCACATGCGGAAGAGAAGCCGTTCCAGCATTGGAGGAACCAGTACAATAAAGGCCTCCTACGGGGGAGAGTCATATTGGAGGGCATCGAGTTCTTCGACTCGAGGCTCCTCCTCGGGATCTGCAGGGAAGGCCAAGGCTTTGGCCATATCCCTCACGAAGTCCGAGAACCGGGTATCCTCCAGGGGGGACCGTCTCCGAGGTTCGGACTCGGGGGAGTCCGAAGGGACACACCGAGTCCGAAAGGAACCAGGTGACACTTCGTCCTCAGATTCCCAGGCCAACTCCTCGGAGGAGTCGTCGACCGGCTCCGGTCAGGCGGGCGGGCACTGATGCTATCCGCCCCGACGCCGAGGGAGTCGGCGTCGACGACCTCGGTCCCGAACGGGAGGCCGAAGGAGACCTCGACCGAGGATCGACTCGAACCCTTATGGACTCGAGGATTGGCTCGGTCTCCGGGGTCGACTTGGAGGTCGACGTCCCCGCGGTCAGGGCAGAAGCACCAGCGAGGCCAGCGATCAATGCCCGCTGCTGGTCCAAGAAGGCAGACAAACTGCACTCCAAGGCCGTCAACCTGAGTCCGAGCTCAGGAGACCCAGCAGCCCCCGACTCGGGCCCCGACAGCGTCGGGCCCGATGTCGGGTCCTTCGGAGGCGAGTCCACGAGGACAACAGTACTTACGTGAGCGGGCAAGTCCATCTCGAGTCGAGGATGTTTTGACGGCCGCTCCGACTCCAAGGACCCAGGACGGGAATCGGGGCTATGCGACCTGGCCCTCGAGGAACCAGGAGTGTCCACCGATCCCGCCCTCGCGGGTTTCTTCTTCCGATGATGCTCCCGGGTAGGAGACCCCCTTTCAGAGGAACTCCGACGATGCTCAGGACCAGAGTCCCGAGACGTCGAAGCCTCTGATGAGGTCCGAGCCCGGCCGGAGTCAGAGAAGATACGCTCCCGCTGGTGCTGCCGACTCCTCAATGCTTTTGAGGACATTTTGCCGCATGGCGTGCAGATCATGGGGTCATGATCTGGGCCGAGGCAGCGGAGGCAGAAGTCATGAGTGTCTGTAAGAGACTTAAGTTTCTTACAGAGGTCACACTTTTTGAAACCACTGGCCGCCATCGGGGGAAAAAGGGCCCCTGCGAGGTCGAACGACCGGGCAGCCAGGGAAAAAAGGGAAAAAGCGCGAAATCTGTCACGAAGGACAAAAAAACCGAAAAATAAAGGACGGACTCGTAACAGACGTCGCGAGTCCGGGCGGGAAAAGAACCGGCATCGAACCGAAGAAAAAATAGATAAAAATAGAGGAAAATCAACTTTTCTGCGGGGATTCACAGGCAACATCTGTAGGGCTCCGCGGAATAAAGAAGACTGAGCAAGATGGCACCCTTGGGTGGGAAGAGGACCGCGTATGCGCGCTGCAATTCCCAAAGGCTTTCTTTGAAAGCTGGGGAAAATTGCTCCGCGAGGGCTCCGTCGGCGCCGACGTCACCCATATGTGAGGACTGACTTCCTGCTTGGTCCTGGAGAAAGGGTAGATCTACTCCCCGTGCTGTCCAGGGGAGAGATCAAACCTGACTGCCAAATCACTCCGGTCAGGAAGGCAGGAGCCCAATGCAGGACTGACTTCCCGGGAGGCCCCCTGGATATCTTTTTTTTTTTTTTTTCTTTAATCAATTAAAGAAACAGCTACCTATTTAAACCAAAAGAAGGGATAAGCCAAAATAAAACACCCAAAACTAACTAGTGTTGCTTCCCCAAGTGTCACTAAGTGTGCGCAGGCCGGGCACACACGTCCTCAAGCTGCAAGGAGACTGGACACACTGGGGGCTTATGGGAGCTCCGCCTGCATACATCATACAGAAAGTGTTGATTGGTCCAGTCTCCATGCTGCAGGAGGAGGTGCACTACCCGACTGTGGAGGACTAAACTGGAGGACCGCTCAGGAAATGTGCATTAAAGTTGCTGTAATGCAGAAAATAATGCCAAATGTTATTCAAATTGCTAATAGCTGACCACAGCTGGATGCCTGGAGGCTCTCAAAAACACACAAATTTAATGTGGTGGCAGTGTTCTTTTGTGCTATACAAGGTGACATATTACTTACCTGTTAAATGTTCTTTCCGAGTCTTGCCAGACCTGTCGAGACAAAACCAACAAAAAGCCCAGGTTTCAATGACATCACTCCCATGCCTCTATCCACCTCAGTCACCAGAGGTCTCTTCTGTATTCATCCCAAAGCATATGGGAGAAACATGGCAGCCTCACACAACCTCAATCGTGGGCACTAAGAGTAATCAACAGTAGAGGATTATGTACAGGAAAACAAACTAGAAAGTTGTCAGTAGAAGATGAACCCATAGCACCAAGTATAAAAATCATAGCAAACAAGAATACCGCAGCAGCAGAACAGAGCAAATACAGTTTTAGGGGCCAGCCCTGGACTTGTCTGGCAGGACTGAAGACGACATTTACTTACCAGTTAAACATCACCTTCCATATGATGCTGCTAGACCAGTCCAGACAAGTGGAACATACCAAAGCTACAAAGCCACTGGGTGGGAAGACAACAGCTCACAAAACCCTTGCGACAAAAGCCATGTCTGCCCAAACGTGGACATCCAAGCTTTAATAATAAACAAGAGTGGAAAGTGATGCCCATGTTGCTGCCTGACAAATGTCTGCAGGGGCTATAGAGCTCCACTCCACCCCACCCACGAGGATGCTTGTGCTCTGGTAGAATGCACACCCAAACCCTCTGGAACCAGCTGTTTCCACAACAGATATGCTGAGGCAATGGCCTCCTTAATCCAGTTCCCCAAAGTAGACTTAGCTGCTGCGTTACCCTGGCATGGGCCAGCAAACAGCACAAAAAGATGGTCAGACTTATGAAAAAAATCCATAACCTCCAGGTAACGGAGAAGCACCCTCTGGACATCCACAAGGCGAAGATCTTTATCCTTCCCCTTCCCCAACAATGCTCCTTAGAGAAGGGCAGGCAGATCACCTGGTTCACATGAAAGGGAGAAATCACCTTAGGCGAGAAGGAAAGCACCAGGCGAATAGAAAAGGCCTCCTTTGAAAGACAGATAAGGATCTCTGCAGCTCGGAAATCCACATGGTGGAACAAATCGCAGCAAGACGACCATCTTGAGTGTTGAACCTTCAGAGTAACATGCTTGAAATAGTTCAAAGGGCTCCGATGCCAGGGCCCAGAGCACAAGAAACATATCCCAGGAAGCTTCACTGACCTGAGGGGATGATGCAGATTCCGAACCTCCAAAAAGGTGTGAAACATCCAGGTGTATGGTTAGAGACTTATCTGCCAACAGACCTCTGAAACAGGCCAAAGCTGCTACCTGAACCTTCAAGAAATACCTGAACCTTCAAGAAGCTAAGAGAAATGGCCCTTCGAGACCATCCTGCAGAAAAGACCAATAGAGACAGCACCTTTGTTGCCTCAGGAGCCAGCTGCTGCACATTGCGCCCTCATTCAATTACCCAGATCTGCACTTATGCTAGCTTGGTAGATCGCCTCTTACAGGAGCCAAGTCATAAGCAAGAAGGGAGCTGGGTCTGGCAGGACAGGCAGTCCCTGATGCAATAGGCCTCCAGACAGAAACTAGATGGCGGTGCTTACAGGAGCCACATTAGATCTCTGAATCATGCTCTCATCGGTTAATCCGGTGATGCCAGAAAAGTCCTTCCTGGGTGATGCTCCATATGCTGAATTGCACGCCCCACTAGGGGGCATGGAGGAAACACATATAGGGGTTGACTCTGTCAAAGATTGAGCCAGGGCCCCAATGTCAGACCCCTTCTCTGTGCAGCAACTGAAGCAGCAACACACTTTGGCATTGGAGGGAGTTGCCCCAGTGGTACAGAAACAAAACACACATCTCCTGACTCAACTCCCACTCCTGGAACCAGAGTGCCAGCTGAGAAAATCTGTTTACCCAGTGGCATCCTGGCGATGTGCAAAGCCAATAAACTAGGAGGTTCTTTGCCACCCAGGTGGCCTACTACCAGCACTCCTCATGCTGCCTTGCCGATGGACAAACCACCACCATGGCATTAGAGAACATTCAAACTGGGGGCTGGAAACATAGGAGAGCTAAACTAATGGCCCCTGCCTCAAGGCAGTTGGAACTGCGGGGAAGCAGTGCGGTCCATCAACAGTCCTGGGCCAGCTGGCCTTGGCAATAGGCTCCCCAGCCAAAAAGACTGACATGTGTCAACAGAAGGGTCCATGAGCAATCATCCAGTGGTACACCCTTCCTCAGAAGACTGGGCTGTTTCCACCACCACAGGCTGCCATCACCATCATTGGGAGTGGGAGCCCGAGCTCAAACCGTTGAGAACTCCGGTACCACCAAGTCAGCAAGGACAGTTGGAGCGGCCACAAGAGAGCACATCCCCATGGCACCATCTTGACTGTTGCCACCATCAATCCAAAGAGTTGAAGATAATCTTGGACACTGGAAGCCTGCTACAAACAGAACAGTGCTAGGCAATCCAACAGCCTTTGACTTTTTTGGGCAGGAAAACACTGCAATGAGTATCTGAACATGCTCCTAGGAACTCCAGGGACAGGGAATGCAACAATTTGTTCTTTCACCAAGTGATCACCCAGTCGAAGCTTATTAGGAATGACACCACTAGGGGAGCTACCAAAGATGCCTCAAAGAGAATTGTCTCAGATGAGCCACCCAAGATGCCTCTGAAAGAATTGGCTCGGATGAGTCAGTCATCCAGATATGGGTGCACACAATTCCCTTGGCACCATAGCAACACAGCCATTACCACCAGGACCTTTTGAGAATGTCAAGGCAGTGGGGAGACCAAATGTGAGGGGAGTGAACTGAAGATGAGAGCCAAGCATTGCAAAGCAGATACTTTGCTGATCCCCCAAATTGGGATATGAAAATATGCTCCGGCCAAATCCAGAGATGCCAGGAACTCCCCTCAGCACACTGCTTGAATCATTGATCGCAAAGTTTCCATGCAGAAGTGCTCGTTGACACACTTTAGGTCCAGAATGGGCTGGAATGCTCTGTATATGGCACCATGAAACAGATGGAAGACTTGCCCTTGCCCCGATCATTGGGGGAACAGGTGCCACTGCCTTCAGGACAAGCAACTTGTCAAAAGGGATCTGCACAGCAGCCCTGCTGTTTGCAGCCCCACAAAGGGAGAAAATGAAAAACTGCTAGGAACAGCTCTTGCATTCCAGGACATATCTATACTGAATGGGGACTCGTACCCAGCAATCCTTGGTGACTTGGGCCCATTCTGGGGCTCCTGTTGCTGGCCTGGAAAGCCTTTCTTCCCTTCTGTTTATGAACTTCGGGCTCATTCCTAGTACTTTTGTAGAGCGCTTGGGCCCAGGGACCCAGTCCCATCCAGAGGAGGGCCTTCCCAGGTTGCGTAGTGGCAGTTTGGGGGGCCCATTCCCTGGTTCCTCCAGTTAGAGGAAGACTTTTTGCCTCTTCCTTCAGGAATGGGCCCAAGTCACCAAGGATTGCTGGGTAGAGGCAAAAAGTCTTCCTCTAACTGGAGGAACCAGGGAATGGGCCCCCCAAACTGCCACTGCGCAGCCTGGGAAGGCCCTCCTCTGGATGGGACTGGGTCCCTGGGCCCAAGCGCTCTACAAAAGTACTAGGAATGAGCCCGAAGTTCATAAACAGAAGGGAAGAAAGGCTTTCCAGGCCAGCAACAACAGGAGCCCCAAGACCCCCAGGAGTCCGACCAGCATGCCTACAAGGAATGGGCAGAGGCTGATGGGAAAGGGACTCCTGTCTGCTTTACAGGCCCCCTTGGACCTGTCCTTTGGAAGGCAGTAAGATGTCATCTCACCCAGGTCCTTCAGCAGCTTCTCCAAATCAGACTTTTAAGGCCAGATGGGTAACTGGGCTTTGGAAGACGAGTTCACTGCCCCATGTCAGAGCCAAGTCAATGCTGTGTCACTGTTGACAGGGCACAATACCTAGCCACTAGACGTAACAGGTCATAACACAGCATCAGAAAGGAAGGCTGCAACAGACTCCAAAAGAGGAGTAGATCATCCAGCTGAAGAGACTGAATCCACTGGAGCAGGGCTCGACAAGTCAGGCCTGCACATACCGCAACTGAATAGCAGCCGCCGCAGTGAACTTGTTCAACACAAATCCATATTTGGTCCAGGAGTATCCTTTAAGGCCAATCCACCTTCCAAAGGAATGGTGGTCTGACCGGTAACTGCCGTGACCTATGCATCCACCTTGGAAATATCAAAATCACACGCCTCCTTCTCCAGGAGTGTGTGCATCATCTTATACACTCTTAGCCCCTTAGTCAGGGGAATCCCATGAACTGGAACAGGCCCTTGAGCACCTCCGAGAATGGAAGACAGTAGTGGATTTCCACACCCCTTGCATGAGTGGATGCATCTTCGGTTCCTGCTCCATGCCTGGAACATCCACCAAGTTCAAGGTGGATAATATCTTGGGAATCAATACCTACAGTTTCTCCTTCCATAACAAGCAAACATCGGCCTCCTCACAATCCTCTGAAGGCAAGAGTACTTTATCCACATCAGATATCTGAATCCAAGCCAGAGTCAAAATCTCAGACAGATTCCAGCTAATCCCCATCTCCAAGGAGCATTCTTTGCCAGGGACTCTTAGCCATAGGCAATCGAAGAGGGCTTCCACTCAGCCTGTCCCTCACAAGACTGCACTCAGGAGGGGAATCCACAGTGTCTTAATTCCCACACTAGAACGACTAGGCCAGTTGTAAAAAAGAAAAGAATTCTGGGGAGGACAATCGGGACTCCAGAAGCTCTCCTTGCAGAAGTGAGCCCCCCTACACTAGGGGACATAGTAGTCAATCCTCAGAGGTCTGAGAGCAACTCACAGCATGGTAGCTGGCTATCCTTACCCACAGTGCCATCTGCCACCTCCTGCCCTTAAGCAGGCAAGGCTGGACTAACTGCATCTCCCAGCTTATAGGGGGGGGAATGAAATCCCTCCAGGAACAATTCAGGAGCTGCCATGCTAGAAGAGCAGAATCCAGAAGCCAGAGATGAGGCACCATGCTTGCCACAGGCCAAAAGACGATTCCTAGAAGACAACATAAAATAGAGTTAAGGCAAGTAGCACAACAGCACATGCTAAGGCCGCAGCATCCTAAAAGCACATGTTAACTGTTTTTACGGCAAAGTGTGTTACAGGCACGAGGATAGGAATGCATGTTGGAGCTACTTGGGCAGAACACACATACAGACCATACAACTTCCAGATGGAATACACCTTAGAATACTGAGGGAACTTAGGGACGTTCTAGCAGCTCCACTAACCGACCTTTTCAATACCTGGGAGTGGTGCCAAATGACTGGAGAGAGGCACATGTGGTCCCTTTACACAAAAGCAGAAGTAAGGATGTGGTTGAAAACTACAGGTCGGATAGAGTAGTTACTCACCTGTAACAGGTGTTCTCCAGGAGCAGCAGGAATCAGTCCTCACATATGGGTGACGTCGGCATCGATGGAGCCCTCGTGCGTAGCATTTCCCCAGCTTTCAAAGAAAGCCTTTGGGAATGCAGCACGCATGCGCGGTCCCCTTCACACCCAAGGGTGCCATCTTCCTCAGTCTGATGACATAGCTAAAAGACAGCAAAAACAGAAAATAAATCATATGACCAACTCCAAGGGGAGGAGGGAGGGTCTTGAGGACTGATGTCTGCTGCTCCTGGAGAACACCTGTTACAGGTGAGTAACTACTTTCTCCAGGACCAAGCAGGAAGTCAGTCCTCACATATGGGACTCCCCAGCTTCAGGTTACCGGGAACCCAAGCTGAAAAATAAGCTCCCTCTAGAGCCTCAGCATGCGCGATAAGAATCTTCTCTGAGAACGCCCCCGAACGGTAGCCCAACACAAGGGCCGGAGGGTAGGAGTTGTCTAAACCTCAAAGAGATCACGGAGTACTGCCTGTCCGGAAGCACTGTCCCTGCGGGACTCCCTCTCGAGGCAGTAATGGGCCGCAAAAGTCTGGCTTGAAGACCAAGTAGCAGCCCGGCAGATGTCTGCCAACGGAAGAGAGTGGAGATGAGCAACTGATGCAGCCTTCGCCCTGACACGGTGGGCCGTGACTCGACCCTGCAAGGAGAGGCCGGCTGCCCTGTATGCCCAAGTGATACAGTCTGCTACCCAAATGGACAGGGTACGCTTGGAGACAGGTAACCCCAGTTTATTAGGGTCAAAATATACGAAGATCTGAACAGCCCTTCGATGCCCCTGCGTACGGTCAATGTAGAAAGACAACGCCCTCCTACAGTCCAGGATATGCAATAACATTTCAGCCCGGCTGGCATGCAGCCTGGGAAAG
The DNA here is from genome assembly GCA_033557465.1 of Ichthyophis bannanicus. Taxonomy (NCBI): domain Eukaryota; kingdom Metazoa; phylum Chordata; class Amphibia; order Gymnophiona; family Ichthyophiidae; genus Ichthyophis; species Ichthyophis bannanicus. The sequence continues at coordinate 662,150,450 of CM066033.1, forward strand.
AAGGTCAGAAGAACCACCTCCTGATGGAGGTGGAAGGAGGAGACAACCTTTGGAAGGAACTTAGGATGAGTCTGCAAGACCACCCTGTTCCTATAGAACCGTGTGTACGGTCTATCAGAAACCAGAGGCTGTAGTTCACGCACACGCCTGGCCGAGGTAAGAGCCACCAAGAACAACACCTTCCAGGAAAGGAAGCATAAATGACATGTAGCCATCAGCTCAAATGGTGGGCGAGTAAGTTGTTGCAAGACCACATTCAAATCCCACAGGGGCTGGTGGACGAACCGGAGGCTTGAGCAAAAGCAGGCCTCTGAGGAAGCGGGCCACTAAGGGGTGGACCGACAGACTGGCCCTCCACCGGCAAGTGGTGCGCTGACAGAGCACTGAGGTGAACCCGAACAGAGTTGGATTTAAGGCCTAGGTCCAACAGGTGAAGCAGATACTGCAGCACCACTGGTACCAGGCATGAAAACAGATCCTCTTGGCGCTGAGCACACCAGGTGGAGAACCTACGCCACTTGAGGGCATAAGATTTCCGGGTGGATTGTCTCCTAGAGGCCAAAACCACCTCTTCCACTTCCCTAGATAGAAGTAAGGGGGCTAGAACTACCCTTTCAGCAGCCATGCCATCAAATGGAGGGACTGGAGATTGGGGTGCAGGAGAGATCCCTGATCCTGAGACAGGAGAGCGGGTTGCACGCCCAGAGGGAGTGGAGTGTCCACCGCCAATTGCAGAAGGAGTGGAAACCACGGTTGCCTCGGCCATCTAGGGGCCACCAGGATCAGGGAGGCCCTGTCCCGAAGAACCTTGAATAGGGTTCGGGCCACTAGAGGCGTAGGAGGAAAACGCATACAGCAGGCCCATAGACCAAGAGATTAGGAAGGCATCTGCTGCTATTCGCAGAGGATGCGGTTGTCTGGAACAGAACCTGGGTAGCTGACGGTTCAGTGGACTGGCAAAGAGATCGATGGTCGGAAGACCCCATTTTAGGAAGATCTGCTGGACCACTAGGGGATTCAAATGCCACTCGTGAGGCTGTAGAATCCTGCTCAACCTGTCTGCCAGGTAATTTTTCTAGCCAGGTAGATAAAATGCCCTGAGAAACATGCCGTGCCTGACCGCAAAGGCGCACAGGGTCTGTGCTTCCTGACACAGAAGCCTGGACCCTGTGCCTCCTTGTTTGTTCACATAGAACATTGCTACTTGGTTGTCCGTCTGAATCAAGACCGACTGGTGAGAGGACATGAGAAAAGGTTTGTAGAGCTAATCGAATAGCTCGTAACTCCAACAGATTGATCTGCTGTGTGGCCTCCAAAGGGGACCAGAGGCCCTGAGTGCATGCCCCCTGGCAATGTGCACCCCAACCTTGAAGAGAAGCATCGGTCATCAGCACCTGTGTATGTGGTGGTGCCTGGAAAGGCACCCCTTTGATCAGGTTCGGGAGATGCAGCAACCACTGCAGGGAGGCCGCTAGTAGTTTGGACACTCTTACTCTGTCTCTTAAGTCTCCTGTGGCCTGTATCCACTGAGCTCTGAGGCACCATTGAGCAGGCCGCATATGCAGACGAACAAGAGTAGTTACTCACCTGTAACAGGTGTTCTCCAGGAGCAGCAGGAATCAGTCCTCACATATGGGTGTCATCGGCGCCGATGAAGCCCCAGTGGAGCATTTCCCCAGCTTTCCATGAAAGCCTTTGGGAATGCTGGCACGCATGCGCGGTTCCCTTCCCGCCTAAAGGTGCCATCTTACCTCAGTCAAATGACATAGCTAAAAACAGCACACAAAAATGTAAAAACAAACTATGTACAACTGCAACTCCAAGGGGAGGAGGGAGGGTTGTGAGGACTGATTCCTGCTGCTCTTGGAGAACACCTGTTACAGGTGAGTAACTACTCTTTCTCCAGGACCAAGTAGGAAGTCAGTCCTCACATATGGGTGACTCCCTAGCTCTGGGCTACCAGGAACCCAGGCTGAACAAGAGAACTCCCTCTAGTCACAGCATCAAAGAAAGGCTTTTCAAGGACACAACCTCCACCGGTAGCCCAACAGAGGGCAGGAGGGCAGGAGTTGCCTAAACCTCAAAGAGATTCCAGAGTACTGCTTGGCCAAAAGCACTGTCCCTACGGGACTCCCTCTCCAGACAGTAATGGGCCGCAAAAGTCTGGCTTGAAGACCAAGTTGCAGCCCTGCAGATGTCTACCAAGGGCACAGAGCGGAGATGAGCCACTGAGGCAGCCATTGCTCTGACACGATGGGCCGTGACCCTACCCTGCAAAGGAAGGTCAGCTGCCTTGTAAGCCCAGGTGATACAGTCAGCCACCCATATGGACAAGGTACGCTTGGACACAGCCAACCCCAACTTATTGGGGTCAAAGGAGATGAAGAGCTGAGTAGCCCTTCTATGCCCCTGTGTACGGTCAAGGTAGAAGGATAAGGCTCTCCTACAGTCCAGGGTATGCAGGACTGCTTCAGCCTGGCTTGCATGAGGCCTAGGGAAGAATGTTGGAAGAACCACCTCCTGGTTGAGGTGGAAGGAGGAGACAACCTTAAAGAGGAACTTTGGATGAGTCCTAAGGACTACCCTGTTCCTATAAATCCTGGTGTAAAGCCCATCACAGACCAGGGCCTGAAGCTCACTCACTCGCCTAGCCGAGGTGAGGGCTATCAGGAAGAGAGTCTTCCAGGAAAGGAAGCGTAGAGGGCAAGTAGCCATCGGCTCAAAGGGTGGGCGAGTCAGTTGCTGCAAGACCACATTCAGCTCCCACTCAGGAGGAGGAGGACGGATGGGGGGCTTGAGCAAAAGCAAGCCCCAGAGAAAGCGAGACACCAAGGGGTGACCTGACAGAGAATGTCCCTCCACCAGTGAGTGGTGAGCTGCTAGAGCTGAGAGGTGGACTCGAACAGAATTGGACTTAAGTCCCTGATTGGACAAGTGCAGTAAGTACTGAAGCACTACTGGCACAGTACAGGAGAAAGGATCCTCTGTACGTAGCTGACACCACACAGAAAACCTCTTCCATTTGAGGGCATAGGTTTTCCTAGTGGACTGTTTCCTAGAGGCTAGGACAACCTCCTCAACTTCCTGAGGTAGGCCCCAGGGAGCCAAAACTACCCTTGCAGCCTCCAGGCCATCAAATTGAGAGCTTTGAGATTGGGGTGCAAAAGGGAACCCTGCTCCTGTGAGAGAAGGTCAGGTTGTAACCCCAGAGGTAGTGGGGAATCCACTGCCAGCTGAAGCAGAAGTGGAAACCAAGGCTGCCTCGGCCACCTGGGAGCTACCAGCAGGACCGAGGCCTTGTCCTGAAGAGTCTTGAAAAGAGTTCGGGCCACCAAGTGCGTGGGAGGAAACGCATACAGGAGGCCCTGAGACCAGGACATCAGAAAAGCATCTGGTGCTATCCTCAAAGGATGTGGTTGCCTGGAGCAGAACCTGGGCAGTTGCTTGTTCAGTGGACTGGCAAAGAGATCTATCCAAGGGAGACCCCACTTCAGGAAGATCTTTTGAATGACCAAGGGATGTAGCTGCCACTCGTGGGGCTGTAGAATTCTGCTCAACCGGTCGGCCAGGCAGTTCTCCTGGCCTAGAAGGTACACCACCTGGAGAAGCATGTTGTGCTTCAGGGCAAAGGAACAAAGGTCCTGAGTCTCTCGACAAAGGAGCTTGGACCCAGTCCCGCCCTGTTTGTTCACATAAAACATGGCTACCTGGTTGTCTGTTTGAATCAAGACTGAGCTGTGAGCCAGGGCCGGAGAAAAAGCCTTGAGAGCCAAGCGGATAGCTCGAAGTTCCAGGAGATTGATTTGTTGGGCTGCTTCCCAGGGAGACCAGAGGCCCTGAGTGCACTTGTCCAGACAATGAGCACCCCAGCCTTTCAGAGAGGCGTCGGTGGTGAGGACCACCGAGTATTCTGGCATTTGGAAGGGCATCCCCTTCAGCAGATTGGGTGGATGTAGCCACCAGCTGAGGGAGGCTAAAAGGGGTCTGGACACCTTTATCCTGTCTCTTAAGCGGCCTGTGGCTTGAGACCACCGAGTCCGAAGGCACCACTGTGCAGGCCTTATATGGAGCCTGGCATTGGGAGTCACATGCACTGTCGAAGCCATGTGGCCCAGATGTCTGAGGCAGAGTCTGGCAGAGACCAGGGGTTTGTTTAGAAACTGGTTTGGCCACGTCCATCAGTCTTTGAGCCCTGTCTTCTGGCAAGAATGCCTTTGCTAGTTGAGAATCCAACCTTGCCCCTATGAACTCCAAGTTCTGGGAGGGGAGCAAAATGGACTTTGCGAAGTTTATGACAAAGCCCACGTTTTGAAGCAGAGCAATGGTTCCGAGGATGGCTTGTCTGGCCTCCAGGAATGTCTGACCCCTGATGAGCCAGTCGTCCAGATAAGGAAAGACAAAGATGCCTTGATTTCTCAGGTAGGCCGCTACAACTGCCAGGCACTTGGTAAAGACCATGGGAGCAAAGGTCAGGCCAAAAGGTAGTACTCTGTACTGATAATGGTTTCCTCCCACAATGAACCTGAGGTACTTTCTGTGGTCTGGATGAATGAGGATGTGAGTGTACGCATCCTTTAGATCTAAGGAGCATAGCCAATCTCCCTGCTGGAAGTAGGGCAGAAGTGTCCCAAGAGTAAGCATCTTGAACTTCTTTCTCTAGGAACTTGTTGAGGTTCCTGAGGTCTAGAATGGGGCGAAGGCCACCGGTCCTTTTGGGTACCAGGAAATACCTGGAGTAGAATCCGTGACCTTGCAAGTGGGGAGGCACAGGCTCCACCGCCCTGTCCACCAACAGACCATGAAGCTCTTGTAGGAGAAGGTCTGTGTGCAGGGGAGGCCTTGGAGGCTCCCCTGGAAAATATGGTGGAGGTAGTTGGTGAAAATGGAGGGCATAGCCCTTGTGGACTATCTCCAGCACCCAACTGTCCCCGGTGATAAGGGGCCACTGGTGGGCAAAGAGGGCGAGGCGACCTCCTGTGCAGGGTTGGGGGAGCAGTGGAGGAGAGGCTACGCTCAAGGAGTCAAAAACCCCCACCCTGAGTGGTAGCAGGGGCCTGAGGCTTGGGGGTCCTCTGCCTATGGGGCCCATTACCCTGGCCCTTGGCTTGCTGCCCCTGGGGGGCAGCTTGGGCAGCCTGATACTGAGGGTACTGTTTGTAGGCAGTGCCCCTTCCTCGGATAAAAGGACTTTTTACCCGAGCCCTTCTTTTTATGTGAAGGGGCAGAGGTCTTCCTCGACAGCCTTATCCGGGTAAGGTGCTCGGTCTCGAGCTGAGCGGCCTTCTCGGTCACGGGTTTGCCAAAAAGGTTCTTGCCTCGGCAGGGGACATCGACCAACTTGTCCTGAACCCATGGCTCGAGGTCCAATGACTGCAGCCACGCCTGGCATCGAGCCGCGATGCTGGCAGCTGCTACTCGGACCGAAGCCTCTTAGCCATCATAGGCGGCGCGGGAAATGAACTTTGAGCATTCCCAAATTCCCGAGGACAAGGTCTTAGATCTCTGCAAGGGTTCCCCGGAGAGACCAGCAGAGAATCCGGCCAACTCCTTGGCCAGGTCTCGCAAGTACATGCCCATGTACAGCTGGTAAGACTGGACACGGCAAGCAAGCATAGACCCCTGGAAGCACTTCCTACCGACGCCATCAAGGTTGCGGGCCTCCCTGCCGGGGGGCACCGCAGAGTGCATCTTCTGGCTCTTCAGACGATGCATGGCCGATTCCACAACCATGGAATGGTGTGGTAGCTGTGCTTTCTGGAAACCAGGGCTTTGGCGGAGTCGATAGATGGAATCGACTCGCATGCTCAGAAGCGGCGCCGAGGCCGGTGCCTCCCACATCCGGAAGAGGAGCCATTCCAGCATCGGAGGAACCGGGACAGTAAAGGCCTCCTTCGGAGGAGAGTCGTACTGTAGAGCATCGAGCTCCTCGGCTCGAGGCTCTTCCTCGGGATCGGCAGGGATAGCCAAAGCAGCGGCCATATCCCGGACGAACTCCAAGAACCTAGTGTCCTCCGGAGGGGATCTACTCCGGGGCTCAGACTGCGGTGAGTCCGATGGGACGCACCGAGTCTTAAAAGTATTGGGAGACTCCTCGTCCTCCGTCTCCCAGGTGGACTCATCTGAGGAGGAGTCAGGATCCGACCCCCCCGCACCGGCTTCGACACCCTCGGTCCCGAACGGGAGGTCGAGGGAGGCCTCGACAGAGGACGACTTCGAGCCACGAGGGTCTCGAGTATCAGCTCGGTCTCCGGGGTTGACTTCGAAGTCGACGTCCCGGTGGTCGGGGCATATGCACCAGACAGGCTGGCCATCAGTACCCGCTGCTGCTCCATGAAGGCAGACAATCTGCACTCCAAGGCTGTCATCCTGAGACTCAGCTCAGGAGATGCAGCAGCCACCGACTAGGGCCCCGGCAGCGCCGGGCCCGTCGTCGGCTCTCTGGGAGGAGAGTCCACGAGGACTACAGGGCTTACGTGTCCAGCAGACTCTGGCTCCACGCGAGGAACTTTGGCAGGCTTCTCTTGGTCCACGGGCCCAGGACGGCGGTCGGGGGTCTTAGACCTGGCCCTCGAGGGACCAGGGACCTCCTCCGACGACGCCCTCGCGAGCCGCTTCTTCCTCTTACGTTCCCGGTCGGGGGACCCCCTGTCCGAGGAGCTTCGAGGCCCTCGGGATCGGAATCCCAAGATGTCGAGGCCTCAGACGAGGTCTGGGCCCAGCCGGAGGCAGAGTCCGAGAAAAAAACTTTCCTTCTGATGCTGTCGACTTTTGAGTGCCTTGGAAGACATCTTCCCACATGGCACACACGACTTGGGGTCGTGGTCAGGGCCGAGGCACCGAAGGCAGCAGTCGTGTGTGTCGGTGAGAGACATACGTTTCTTACACCGATCACACTTTTTGAAACCACTGGAAGCCATCGGGGAAAAAAAGAGCCCCTGCGAGGTCAAAAGACCGGCCTTCTAAGGAAAAAATGAAAAACGGGCACGAACGCCAGTCACGAAGGGCAAAAACCGAAAAAGAAATAAACGGGCTCGATACCGGTGTACCGAACCCGGCAGCAGGGGAACCGGCGTCGAACCGGAGAAAAATAGTGAAAAATAGCTGAAGAAAAAATTCACTTTTATCCGGGAGAACAGGACACACGTCTGATGGGCTTCTCGGAAAAAAAAAAAAAAAAAGAGACTGAGGTAAGATGGCACCTTTAGGCGGGAAGGGAACCGCGCATGCGTGCCAGCATTCCCAAAGGCTTCCATGGAAAGCTGGGGAAATGCTCCGCTGGGGCTTCATCGGCGCCGATGACACCCTGCTTGGTCCTGGAGAATTTGGAGTTACATGGACCGTGGATGCCATGTGGCCCAAAAGCCTCAGGAAATGTCTGGCAGAAACCAGAGATACCCTGTGAAACTGCTGTGCCAGAGCCATCAGTCTGTAAGCCCTGTTCTCAGGCAAATAAGCCATCGCTTGTAAGGTATCCAACCTTGCCCCTATGAACTCTACATCTTGTGAGGGGAGCAAAGTGGACTTTGCGAAGTTTATGACGAAGCCCAGGTGTTGGAGAAGAGAGACAGTGCGAAGAGTGGCTTGTCTGGCCTCCTGTGGAGACTGACCCCTGATGAGCCAGTTGTCCAGGTATGGAAAGACAAAGATGCCCTGGTTTCTGAGATAGGCTGCCACCACCGCCAGGCATTTGGTGAAAACCCTGGGTGCGGAGGTTAGGCCAAATGGAAGTACTCTGTACTGAAAATGCTTTCCTCCCATTACAAATCTGAGATATTGTCTGTGGTCTAGATGAATGAGGATGTGAGTATAAGCATCCTTTAGGTCTAAGGAGCATAACCAATCTCCCTGCTGGAGGTAGGGCAGCAGTATTCCAAGGGTAAGCATCTTGAACTTTTCCCTCTCCAGGAACTTGTTGAGATTTCGCAAGTCTAGACTGGGCCTGAGGCCTCCTGTCCTTTTTGGTACTAGAAAGTACCTGGAGCAGAAGCCTCGTCGTCTCAGGTGGTGAGGCACCGGTTCTACCGCCTGCTCCTGTAGAAGACTTGCCAACTCCTGAAGGAGGAGGTTCCTGTGCAGAGGGAGTCTTGGAGGCTCCCCTGGAAAATAGGAGGGAGATAACTGGTTGAAGTGGAGCAAGTAGCCCTTTTGGACTATGCTCAGTACCCAGGTATCCCCTGTTATAGCTGACCATCTGTGGGCGTACTGTGTCAGCTGACCCCCTGTGCTGAGTGGAGCCAGCTGTGGGGGAGAGGCTATGTAGTAGGAGTCAAAACCACGCTCCCTGCTGTGCAGGAGCCGAAGCTGGAGCTGGCGGCTTGGGGGTTTTCCGCCTACGGAGCCCATGTCCCTGCCCCTTGGCCTGCTGACCCTGTTGGGGAGCTGTAGAGGCCTGGAATTGAGGGTAGGATTTGTAGGCAGAGGCCTTCCTCGGGTAAAAGGGCTTTTCCCCCGAGCCCTTCTTCTGAGAAGGGGCAGAAGTCTTCCTGGACAGCCTTGCCCTGGTGAGAATCTCAGTCTCGATTTCTGCAGCCTTTTCAGCTATGGGTTTGCCAAAGAGGTTCTCACCCCAGCAAGGGACATCGACCAACTTGTCCTGGACCCATGGCTCGAGGTCCGATGACTGTAGCCAGGCCTGACGGCGTGCACAGATACCGGCCACTGCTACTTGGGCCGAAGCCTCGAAGCCATCATAGGCTGCTCGGGATATAAACTTCGAGCACTCTCGAATCCCTGATGACAAAGCCTTGAACCTCTGCAAAGGTTCCTCGGAGAGGCCAGCAGAGAACCCGGCAATCTCCTTTGCCAGGTCTCGGAGGTACATGCCCATGTACAGCTGGTAAAGTCTGGACACGGCAAACCAGCATAGAGCTCTGGAAGCACTTTCTACCAAGGGCATCCAGGTTCCGGGGCTCCCTGCCGGGGGGCACCAAGGAGTGCATCTTCTGACTCTTCAGACGATGCATGGCCGATACCACAAACATGGAGTGGTGCGGTAGCTGTGCCTTCTGGAACCCAGGGCTCTTACGGACTCGATAAATGGAATCGACCCGTTTGCTGAGAACTGGCGCCGAGGCCGGTGCCTCCCACATGCGAAACAGCAGCCATTCCAGCATCGGAGGAACCGGTACAGTAAAGGCCTCCTTCGGTGGAGAGTCATACTGGAGGGCCTCGAGCTCCTCTGCTCGAGGCTCCTCCTCGGGATCCGCGAGGAAGGCCAAGGCTTTGGCCATGTCCCTCACGAAGTCCGAGAACCGGGTATCCTCCGGGGGGGAGACCTTCTCCGAGGCACGGACTCCGGTGAGTCTGATGGGACGCACCAGGTCCAGAAGTGTCCGGGGACTCCTCGTCCTCCATCTCCCACTCCGACCCCTCTGAGGAGGAATCGAGTGGCTCCAGTCGGGCGGGCACTGATGCCATCCACTCCGACGCCGAGGGTAGCAGCGTCGACGACCTCTGTCCCATACGGGAGGCCAGAGGGAGACCTTGGCCGAGGATTGACTCAAGACCGCATTGACTCGAGGATCGGCTTGGCCTCCAGGGTCGACTTGGACGTCGAGGTCCCGGTGGTCGGGGCAGATGCACCGGTCAGACCGGCGATCAGCACCCGCTGCTGTTCCATGAAGGCAGTCAAGCTGCTCTCCAAGGCCGTCAACCTGAGTCCGAGCTCAGGAGACCCAGCAGCCCCCGACTCGGGCCCCAAAGGCGTCGGGCTCGACGTCGGCTCCCCCGGAGGAGAGTCCACGATGACAACAGCACTCACGTGACTCGGGGACTCCAGCTCCACACGAGGCATTTTGGCAGGCCTCTCCAACTCCGAGGACCCGGGACAGCAGTCAGGGCTATGCAACCTGGCCCTCGAGGGACCAAGAGCATCCACCAACGCCACCCTCGTGGGTTTCTTCTTCCTTTTGTGTTCTCGTGAGGGAGACCCCCGCTCAGAGGAGCCCCGACAATGCTCGGGGTTGGACTCCCGAGACGTCGAGGCCTTTGATGAAGTCCGGGCCCGGCCGGACACAGAGTCAGAGAAAATCCTCTCTCGTTAATGTTGACGGCTCCTCAATGCCTTAGAGGACATCTTGCCACACGGGCCACAAATCAGGTCATGATCGAGCCCAAGGCACCGGAGGCAGCAGTCGTGTGTGTCGGTGAGAGACATCAGTTTCTTACACCGATCACAATTCTTGAACCCGCTGACAGCCATTGGGGAAAAAGGGCCCCTACAAGGCCAAAAGACCGGGCTGCCAGTGAAAAAGAAAAAACAAGCGCGAACCCTAGTCTCAAAGGACAAAAACCGAAAAAGTAGCTCCAGGCTCGATACCGGTGTACCGTGCCCAGGCGGGAAGGGGAACCGGCGTCGAACCAACAAAAAACCACGAATCTTTGAAGGAAAAAAATCTACTTTTAACCAGGTGATTAAGACATGTCCGTCAGGCTCCGTGGTAAAAAGAAGACTGAGCAAGATGGCACCCTTGGGCAGGAAGGGGACCGCGCATGCGCACTGCATTCCCAAAGGCTCTCTTTGAAAGCTGGGGAAATGCTCCGCACGAGGGCTCTGTCGGCGCCGTCACCCATATGAGAGGGCTGACTTCCTGCTTGGTCCTGGAGAAAGTTTAACTTCGGTGGTGAGAAAATTATTGGAAGCGCTGCTGAGAGAGAAAATAGTGAGGTTTCTGGAGTCCAGTGGATTACTGGAGCAGAGGCAGTATGGATTCACCAGAGGCAGGTCTTGTCAGACAAATCTGACTGATTTCTTTGACTGGGTGACCAGGGAGTTGGACTGAGGGAGAGACCTAGATATGGTGTATTTAGATTTCAGTAAAGCCTTTGTAAGTTCCTCACAAGCGACTTATAAACAAACTGAGCACCCTAGGGATAGACCCTAAAGTTACTGCTTGGGTTAGAAATTGGTTGAGTGGGAGGAGAAAGCGGTTACCAGTGGTGTGCCCCAGGGATCTGTCCTTGGTCTGATTCTTTTTAACATCTTTGTTAGTGATATAGCAGAAGGGCTGTCGGGTAAGGTTTGCCTCTTTGCGGATGAGATCAAAATCTGCAATAGAGTAGACACCAGGAAGGTATAGATAACATGAGTATGGCTCTAGCTAAGCTTGAAGAATGGTCTAGAATTTGGCAGCTGAGATTTAATGTTAAAAAATGCAGTCATGCATTTGGGCTGCAGCAATCCAAGGGAGCAATATAGTATAGGGGGGTGAAGTATTTTTGTCCACTAAAGAAGAGTGGGACCTAGGCGTGATTGTGTCTGATGATCTTAAAGTAGCTAAACAGGTAGAAAAGGTGATGGCAAAAGCTAGAAGGATGCTTGGGTGCATAGGGAGAGGAATGGCCAGCAAGAGGTGGTGATAGTGACTCTGTAAAGTCTTTGCTATGACCTCATTTGGAGTATTGTGTGCAATTCTGGAGACCGCAACTTCAAAAGGATATAAACAGGCTGGAGTCCGTACAGACGGTGGCTACTAAAATGGTTTGTAGTCTTCATTATAAAAGCATATGAGGACAGACGTAAGGATCTTAATATGTACACCTTAAGAGGAAAAGCGTGATAGAGGTGATACGATTGAGATGTTTAAATATCTCTGTGGTATAAAAGCACAGGAGAGCCTCTTTCGACTGAAAGCAAACTCTGCTATGAGGGGACATGGCATGAGGGTGAAAGGGGAGAGATTCAGGAGTGATATGCGTAAATATTTCTTTACGTAAAGAGTGGTGGATCCATGGAATAGACTTCCAATGGAGGTGGTAGAGATGAGGACAGTATCTGAATTCAAAGAAGCATGTGACAAACACAGAGGCTCTCTAAAAGGCAAAAAGGGGAATGTTGTAGTGGTTGATATGGAAGGACAGACTAGACAGGCCATGTGGTCTTTTTCTGTCAACATGTTTCTATGTACAATGAGAAAACAGCAGGAAACCCCAACACCGCACCAACGGTTGCCAGTGGTCTACCCTGAATTGCATCCCACACAGATGGAATCAGGAGCCCCTAACAAGGACAATGATGAGGTCAAGCCTTGGTAGTCACCCCCGGGCAGAGGAGTCATACCAGGCTCAGCTCTACTCCCCTAATACTATTACACTAGCTTTTTCAGCACTGCGTTTAAAGGTGGCTGGCAGGCAGAAACCCGAGAGCCTTCTTCAATCTTTGGGAGAGCGGAAAGGGATGGGGGAGGAGGATAGGAAGAGGGGGATAGGGCACCGAGGCTGTGTGAGGCTGCTGCACTCTTCCAGATCCTTCCAATTTCTGGCTGCTCAACAGGCTTTTATCATAAGCACATGGAGCTGAACCAATTTTCCCTCCTCCTATAGCCACTGAAAAAGAAACAAAATCAATCACACACAAGTGAGTCACCCTCAAGGAGCTCCTTCACGAGCGTTTAATCAATCTTTTCCTCAGAGAGGAGAAAATCCATCCATTATCTGCTGGAGATAAAAATACTGAAGAGACCACTGGTGGCTGAGACAGAGGCATGGGAGTGATGTCACTGGCTTTTCATTGGTTCTTTGTCTCCACCAACCTGCTGGTAGGGGAACACAACCCACTTGTCTGGATTGGTCTAGCAGGATGATATGGAAGAGGGTGTTCTATTTTGTGATTGTTCAGTCTTAATCATGACTGATTCCAGCCTGGAAAAAGCCTGCATTAGCACGTTAAATAGGTTTTGCTGTGCAGAGGAAGAAAAGAGGCTTTAGGTGAGTCCAAAAGCAAACTTCCTTGTTTAAAGAAAGATCTTTGCAACAAAATTGTTTATTTCTTCAGTGGATGAACATGGAGTTTCTCTCTTTACCAAATGCAGAACTAGCCAAAAGTTCTCACAAAACCCACTCTTTAACAAGTTGTCCTTCTTACCAGGTGAAGTTATATTATATCCCAAAATTTGAGATTATTTTACTCCAAGTTCTAAATCCGGGGTGCAGTCATCTACTCTTTAAAATGAGTAAAAGCAGAGTGGGTCGTAATGACTGCACCTCCTGAGATTGGCAGATTATTGTGATACTCTCAGCGAGGACTCCAAAGGTGACTGTAGTTCCCTGAGAAAAATATCATGTACTGCCTGCAACAACATTTAATAAGTTAACAAAACATCACAATTTTTTTTTCCAGAAGGTGCATCAATATGCTGAGGCGCTACTTTTCTATATATCTTTGAAGATGGAATCCAGCCCCAAGTTGGTACAAAGGATGCTCTGGGAGAAGATCTGCTGCAGTTACAGTGTTCTCCGGAGACTTGATATTACCTCCATCAAAATTCCTTTTAACTAAAAAAAGATTGAAGTCTGCCATGCCTCTACAAGTGAAGGGGGACTTTTCCTCTCTTAACCATTATATTAGAAGTCAAATCAAATAGTGGAGGAAATAAAGATTTCTACCTGAGAGACTGTGGAGGAGAGAGCTATGTGACTGCAGCCATCTTGAATTCCCCCAATGAACACCACCCTTAACTGCCAAAATATACTAAACATGTCGTTTAGCCTCATCATGAACAAACTTACTAACATTGTATGAATATTTCAACACATGCTGCCAATGATACAGTGCTATCAAAAATCATACTTCTGTGGGTTGGTTGGTTGGCCGGTTGACCTCCGATAGAGAACTTCATGTCCAAGGAGAAATGAGAATGAGAGAAATCCTCAAATAAAAAGTCATAACCATAAGAAAGGATGGTTGCTGACACTCTACTGAGATTCTTACAGACTATGATGGAGCAATTTTCCAACTCACCTTAGATCCACAAACGAATGTTGCACAGGTGGAGCATTATTACTCATCATGGGAGTCCATGCGAGCTCCAGATTAGAAAGTTATGCAAATGATAACAGCACTATATACTTTGAAGGTTCACTAACTGCGTGAATAGAAACCCCTGCACAATGAGCAAATGTAGAAGCTGTTAAGGCAAGCCTATACCAGCTTTTTAGAAGTGGTAGACAAGATGCATAGGGCATGGAACTCTGCACAATCATGCTATCCTCACTACACAAGATGCACTGCCTCAGGTTCCTAGAAAACCAATCTATCCACAGGCCCATGCATACCCTGAAAAGGGAAGGCATGTCTAGCCTTGGAATCTGAAGAGTAAAAACTAGAGAACATTATATCCTGCTCCTCTGTGTCCAGACCTCTCAGGCCATTGCACAGAAAGGCAAAATTAGACCTTACCTGCTAATTGTCTTTCCTCAAGTCCCTCCAGTCTAGTCCTTGTGGGTTATCTCCATCCATCAACAGCTAGGAACTAAGCATGTCAGATTTCTGATGTCACAGTAGAAGAGCTCCCCCCTTAAGACACCAGAAACCAGTATCCTGTTGACTAAGCAGACTCCTAGAAAGCATAGCTAGTCATACATGTGAAACGAAACCTTCAGCATACACCAGAAAGGAGTAAGAGAGGGACCGTACCACCGGGTTTTTAACCCCTGCCCTTCCCCCTACCCACTAAAGGGCCTGGGCTCAGGCAAGCAGGCCCTGCCTCCTGCTTTCCTCCACAGTAAAACTACCCAAGTAACACAGCAAATTAAGGTATGCCTTAGAGAAGTTTCACCTACTTGTTGCCATAAATGTCTCCTTCCTTGTATTTTTTTTGAAGTAGGCAATCAATCCAACCATGAGTTCATCCAGTGGAGCTCAGCCATGAGGCAACTCCTGCCCAGAACAGAGATACTGGGTTTTCGGTGCCTAAGGAAGGAGCTCTTCTACTGTGACATCAGAAATCTGACATGCTCGGTTCCTAGCTGTTGGTGGATGGAGATAACTCAAGTACTGGACTGGAGGGACAATTAAGAAGGAAGCAACTTTCTCAGCAGAATGCCCGACTCTGCACTTAAATAGTTGCACTGAGACAGACTAAGTCAACTGAACTACTGAAGTGGAGAGAATCTCTCCAATTCAATCATGACAACACGGGTTAGCAAACATCAGTCACTATGGCAAGAAATTACATGACCTTGTAAAAGGATCAGGAATCAGGGTTGTGTCTGGTCCTCAAACATATGGGGCAGACAAGATGAAGGTGGAACACAATGCAGTGTGGACAAGGATGAACTGCTGATATTCTACAAAAGCAAAACACTTAAATTTGAACAAGTAATTTGACTACAAAAAAAAAGAGAAAGAAAAATAAAGTTAATAGCAAAAAGTCTTCATTGGAGAAACTAGGAGAAACGTTTTTAGTGAGCTTTATCACGCATCTGTTCAGAAAAGCAGAACATACAAAAACAGGTGATAAGGGATACCATTGTGTGCAGGAAGGACATGAATGCTCAAACTTTACACCAAGTTCTGAGCTGTAGGAGAACAGCTCCACCCCCTGCACCATTGGACATCACCTCATTTGTGTGCCTGACTCAGCCCCGCTGGTCAACTTGGGTAAGCTTGGTATGTTCAAGCTTCTGATTGCAACATTCATCATTACAAATGAATTTTAAGAAAAGATTAATATTTTGATTTGAATTATTTCTGTTCTTGCCTTTTCAGACATGGAAAATTCTCCACAAAAATAAAGCATGGGAGTATTTGCCAACCACATAACTAACCAGGAGTATAACATTATCTGTAAACAAGTTTGTGCCTGCTCTCCTGCACATTGGCATTAATAGATTTATCCACACAAGTACCTTGTAAAAGCTCCCATCCATTTGGGATCAGGAAATAACTCCTTGCAAGTTTTAGTTAATTAACTGAAACAAAAACCATGCTGCTTTGAAAGATGGCGAGATTTCAATCAATCATACCCGAATCTCCTTTCCTTGAATCCTGCTAGACCAATCCAGTCCAGATGTCCTCCATGTCAGCAGGTGAAGGCAGACTTGAGCAACTTTCAAATATCACCCGATGTATCCTCTGATGCAGCACAGAGAAGCCAGTATGACACTTTCCAAGCAGTAAGAGAAACTGAACACTCTACAAACACACTCCGATAACATTAACACACACACACAAATGTCTTTGCCAAAGAGCATGAGCCAGACTGAGTGATTCCGCTGGCCTTTGAAGGACCTATCAGTGATTTGGATTTCTGGTCTTGTGATGTCAACGGCTGAAGACTATTTATGGATGTTACCGCTGCCTTTAAAAGCTAGAATGAAGGAACAGCCACTTTCAAAGGGAATTCTTAAGCTGGCACTTTCCTGTCCCTGAAGCAGCCCAGATAGCAGTGACAGGCGAAACTCAAATTGATGCGTCCAGCTTGCTAAACATCTAGCCTTTGAAGAGAGTGAATTACAGCCTTCTAAGAGATACTGCCGCTAAGCTAAGTATTTTCTGGTGTTTTTAAATGCATTTAGAAAACTGTAAAACATATTTTGGCCTATGAATGATATTCAAGGAAAAACAGGTTGTGTTGGCTTGAGGCTTACTGCTTATTTAGCTAAACTTCTCTCTCGCACCCCCTCCTGTCTGAGGCCTTTAATTAATATTGGCAGATTTCTCTAGTTGGCAGTCTCCATACATTTAGGTGTTGTGGAAGTTTGATCATCATCATCTCCCCTTCATCGCTTAGTGTTTGGTCTCTCTGACATTTTGTAATGGCTGTTTGAGTGAGTGAGAGTCAGAATTTTTTTCATGTTTTTATGTTAAATATGGCCAGCTGGATTTGAAATCTGGAGGATAAATGACAAATGAGGAAGAAAAAAAAAAATCAGACCAGAAAGTGTATGAAAATCAGATAAGTGGTCATATTTAAAAAACGAAACACTGTCAATTGGGGTATAACACGATAGCTTCATTCTTCCTTAGAAAAGCCAGAGTGCTCTTATAAAAAGTAAAAAAAGGGGGGCGCTCGTGAGCCCGCTGAGAGATGGCCGCATTGTGAGTGAGCTCCGTCCCCACTACCCTGAAACACCAGCTAATATGCGCTAACGGCTGCACATTTTATCTCCCCTACCTGCCCTGGGTCTACCTAAGCGAGCGATGCCTTCCGGAGTCGGGCTGGACGGTTTTCTAAGAAGCTGGGACGCCGCGGAGCTCTTTTGCGAAGTGCGGCCTGCTGCCACTTGTCTCTCCTCGCTGCCTGCTCTGGGCCCGACTGACCCCCTCGCTGCCTTCGGTGGCCCGTGCGGCCCGGACGACACTTGTGGGGATTCCCCTTGGGCTGCGCTGTTGGGCCACTGCTGCTGGACCGGAGGTTGCGCAGCAACTCGTTGACCGGTGGAGCATTGCCCCCAGGGCTGGAGCGCCAGTGCAAGAAGCTGGAGTCTTGTTTCTGGGACTGGGGAGAGGGCCTGGAATCCCCGTGGCTCTCGTTGGCGCCCGCTCCCTCCTCTCGACAGTGTGACTCCCCCTGAGGGGGGTAGGCATAGAGGCTAAACCCTTTCTCTTTATGCCCTCATGCCTCTGGTCGGCTGAACGGTGCTGGAGTCTGTAGCACTTCTTCACACACTGGTGCTCTGCTGAAGCCTTGGCTCCGCGGTGTGGATTTTGGGCGCCCTGTTAGAGTGCTCCAGTGTTTTATTTGGCTTCAGGTCTCTTATCGGAGCCTAATTTCTGGCGGTTGTGGACTTTGTGTGCTCTACCCTTCCATAGCACTGCAGAACACCGCGAGCACTGCCTTTAACAGCTTATTACTTCAAGAAGGCCAGAGGCAGCTTCTATCTCAGGGCCCTGCTCTCTCTCCGGTCCCCTGGGCCTTGCGGACATTGATTCTATCTAACTCCTAACACTGTGTGGAAGTGATTGCTTTGCGGGACTGTGAGGCTTCATGCACCGCTCTCTCCCTGACATCTCTGCTTTTGCTGACATTGACTGTAATTCTCTTCTAACACTGTGTGACACAAGTGGCCCTGGGGGATGGCGGCTACGGCTAAAAGTTCTGAAACTCGGGAGGGAGTGCGTTCCTCCCAGCGACTGCAGCGTAAGTCTGGGGCCCCGAGTAGCCCATGTGGACAATCTCCTCCGTCAGGTTCTGATGAGACTG
The DNA here is from genome assembly GCA_033557465.1 of Ichthyophis bannanicus. Lineage (NCBI taxonomy): Eukaryota > Metazoa > Chordata > Amphibia > Gymnophiona > Ichthyophiidae > Ichthyophis > Ichthyophis bannanicus. The sequence continues at coordinate 662,168,374 of CM066033.1, forward strand.
TAAGTGAAGAGGAATTGGACTCCCATAAGCAACTCTCCTCTGCTCTAATCAAGCAAGAACTCCGTAGAGGTTTTGCGGAGCTAGCCAGTGAGTTTCGTTCGCTACGTGAGGAGTTGTTGAAAGATGTTGCAGACCTACGGACTGACATGAAAGAGCTGGGAGCCCGAGTAGAGGATGTGGAGACCAAAATGGTTGATCATGACGGGACCCTGATGGATTTACAATGTGCATTGGATCGGCAGCAAGCGCAAGCAATGGAACTGACTTACAAAATTGACGACATTGAAAACCGCTCCCGCCGCAATAACGTATGTTTTCGTGGAATACCAGAAGCGGTAGGGGCGGAGAAGATTTGCCAACTGTGCTTAAACTGCTGATAGCGGAGTTGCTTCCGGCGGAAGAACTGACTGCGCGGGCCTCCGGGATGGAGATAGAACGAGTCCATCGGGCCTTGGGAAAACCTCCCAACAATCAGCCTTGTGATGTCATTGCGAGATTTCTGCGATATTCTGATGCTGAGCTTCTCATACGGCGAGGCCGGGAGAAAAAAGCGGTCCGCTTCCAGGATGCGACAGTGTCCATCTACCAAGACCTCTCGACATTCACTTTGGCGCGCCGGAGAGAGATGAAACCAGTGACAACGGTCCTGAACAGCAAGGGGATTCGTTACTCCTGGTCCTTTCCATTTCGGATGAACTTCCTTTTGGGCAACAAAAAGATCTCCGCAAAGGACCATACTGAAGCTTGGCGAGCCCTACGCCAGGCGGGACGGACTAGTTGATAATGCTCAGCCTCATCCGCCGCCCCCTAAGTCCCAGCACTCCAAGTGGACTCGGGTGGGCAAGTCCGCTTGATTTTTGACCTTTGTGTACACTTGAGGAGCTTTCCTTACCCCTTAGGGAGCCTTATTGGGTGGGTCTCTCGAACTCTGGATAACTGATGGAAGTAATATTTCTCATTGTGTTATTGGCCACTGATAAGGTTTGATCTGGGCCCACACTACCCTACATGTAGGGGGCGGCGGATGCTCTGTAAATGTTTTGATGATACTGTTCTGATGGGGAGAGTGCTGACCCGGGGTGGGTGGGGGAGTAGTGCGGGGAATGTTTTCTATATGTTTAAGTTGACTTTCTGCTTCATGGGGTCTTGGGGGAAACGGGGTCTGTGGTCAATTTACCATGTCCTGTGTTAACCTTGACAGGCAGGTGGTATTGACGGGAAGGGGGGGGTCTGGGTTGGGGGGGGTTCATCTGGAACTGGAGGGCATGTTTGGGCTTGGGGGGAGGGTCTATGGCTTGTGCTTCTGGAGGGTGGAAAGGGTGGGCTTGCTGGGGGGAGGATGTCCCTGGGATGCCCCGGGTAGCTGGAGGATAAGAGGGTTTATATTGTAACTACCCATGGTGCGCTTTATCTCTTTAAATGTTAAGGGACTTAACTCCCCAAGGAAGCGGTCGCTGCTGTTCTCGGAATTGCGCACGTTGCAGGGGGACATTGTTTATCTACAGGAAACTCATTTACAGGCTTGCAAGCAGGGTTGGCTAAAGAGGTCCCCATATACTGAGGTGCGGGTGGCCTCAGATACGCAGGGCCGGAAGAAGCGGGGAGTAGCCTTACTATTTCATCAGAGCCTCTCTCTAAAGATCGAGGAGATACAACGGGATCCCCTGGGGAGGTGGCTCTTTTTGAATATTCGTCTGGAAGGGCGCTTGCTAACTTTAGCTAATGTCTATGCGCCCAACACAGGTCAGGGGTCCTTTTTTACACGATTGAAGGCTTTACTGGTGGATTTTGCACGGGGTCCCATTGTTTTGGGCAGGGATTGTAACACCCCTCTGGTACCCCATTTGGATTCCACAGGCCGTGCTGGGGGGGGAGTGGGGGGGTCAGCAAGAGCCCTTCAACGTTTTATGCTAGATTTGGGTTTACGGGATGTTTGGAGGGACACTCATGAGGGAGAGAGAGGTTATACGTACTACTCTCCGGTCCATCAGGTTCATACCCGCATTGACTATTTTCTATTGGATCAGCGCCTGATGGATGGGAGAGAGTGAAGGCTGGACATGGAGCGTTGACTTGGTCGGATCATGCCCCGTGCTGGCTTGCCCTTCCAGCCAGATTGTATAGCGAGCATCAACGTCTTTGGCGCTTAGATGTGAGGTTCCTACGGCGGCAGGGTGCCGTGCAGGATCATGTCCGCTTTATCACTGAATTTTTTGAGCTTAATGGCTCTGGGGATGTTCCCCTCCCCACGGTGTGGGATGCTTACAAGGCGACGGCTCGAGGCCAACTCATAGCTGAGGCGGCCCGCACGCGCAAAATGTGGACGCATGACCGTGACCGGTTGATGCAGGAGTCTTCCGGTCTAGGTTTGGAGCACGCCCGAACCGGCTCGCGGCAGGTTCTGCGTCAATGGCGGACTGTTCGAGCCAATTTGGATGCGTGTTTGCAGAAAGAACTAGATAATAAACGCCGGAAATTACGGCAAACTTTTTATGAGCATGGGAATAAAACCGGCCGCTTCCTAGCTTTCGTCTTCGGCAGCAGCAGTCCGCGCGAGTGGTTCGTGAGCTACGCGACTCTGGGGGTCGGAAGAGGGTTATTTCTCGGGAGATACGCGATCTTTTTGCTGACTACCTGGAGCGGCTCTACAAAGCAGAGCCCTTTGATCGGGATCGTGTGCAGGACTATTTGCAGAGGACCGCACTGCCGCGTCTCTCGGATCCTGATCGAGCTCAGCTAGATTCTGAATTAACAGTAGATGAAGTGGAGTGTGCGATCCGGCGACTGAAAACTGGCAGTGCACCGGGTAGTGATGGCTTCCCAGCGGAATATTATAAGAAGTTTCGGACACACTTAGCGCCCACCTTGACCATCCTGTTCAACGAGGTCTTGGGGGGGGTTCTCTCCCTCCGTCCCAACGTGAGGCCTTGATAGTGATGATACCCAAACCTGGCAAAACTTTGCATGATGCGGCGTCCTATCGCCCCATTTCCCTGTTAAACGTTGATGTTAAAATATTTGCTACTGTGCTGGCTGCGCGTCTGAACCGGGTCCTTCCGGGCTTGGTTCATCCGGATCAGGTTGGCTTTGTGCCGGGTCGCCAGGCTGCGGATAACATTAGGCGTATGTTGCAGATCATACACGTGGCCCAGCAGGAACCGCAACCAGCTTTGCTGGTGGGGATTGACACAGAGAAGGCCTTCGACCAGGTTGATTGGGAATACCTTTGGAGCGTTCTGGAGACCATGGGCTTTGGCTCTAACTATATCCGTTGAGTTCGTAGCCTTTATCAGTTGCCCCAGGCGTGCGTTCGGATTAATGGGGGACACTCGAGACATTTCTCTCTGGGGAGGGGCACGTGACAGGGTTGCCCCCTTTCACCTCTGCTTTTCGCACTCGCGATGGAACCGCTGGCTCAGAGCTTTCGCGCACATCCAGGCTTGCAGGGGGTCCATATCGGTCTTGCGGATTATCGGATTGCGCTCTTTGCGGATGACATCATACTGTCCCTGGTGGATCCGTCTGCTTCCTTTCCAATTGCGATGCAGCTGTTTGAGGATTACTCTCGGGTATCTGGTTTCAAGATTAATTATGCTAAATCGGAGATCTTGAATGTTGGGGTTCCTGGGGCGATCTGTGCGGAACTCCAAGAGGCTTATCCTCTTCGCTGGGTCTCAGGAGCCTTGCGTTATCTAGGGGTGCACCTGACTGTGGAGCGGGCAGACCTTTTTAAAGCCAACTTTGATCCCTTGCTTCGTCAGGTTCGGCGGGACTTAGAGATTTGGAATGGCCTGCTCCTTTCTTGGTTCGGGCGTATAGCCGTAGTCAAGATGGTGGTTGTTCCCCGCTTTCTTTATCTTTTTCAAGTTCTACCGATTCCCATTACACGGGCCACTTTGGCGACCTGGCAGCGGCTGCTTATGAAGTTCATATGGCATTACCGTCGTCCGCGCTCGGCGCGACATGTTCTTTATGCCCGTACACGCTCTGGAGGTATGGGCATGCCCAATTTGCACTGGTATTATGCGGCAGCCCAGTGTCGGGCGGGGGTGGAGTGGATGATTGCAGACAGCACCAAGCGATGGGTACAGCTGGAAATGAGCTTGGCGGGGGGAGCGGGACTGGGAGACTGGCTGTGGCTTGGTCCCAAACTTCGGTGTGGTAAATGCACCAATAATCCCTGTTCTTCATACCCTCCGATGCTGGGACCAGCACTTTCGGTCCCGAGATACGGATTTAACTCCGTTGGCCCCTATAGTGGGTAATGCTTCTTTCCCGCCGGGGCAAAGCGCTACAGTCTTTCGGCAGTGGGGACATTTAGGCCTTAGCCGAGTCGGACACCTCTGAGGGCGGCCGGATACGGTCTTTCCGCGCATTACAAGATGAATTTGGCATTCCGGCTAGGCATCTCTATCAATATACGCAAGTGACGCATTGGGTTCGATCTAGGCTGGTTTGCCCCCAGGTTGCTCGGGACCTGACCGATTTGGAACGCTATTGTGAGGGGTGTACTACTACTAGGGGACTTGTGGCCACCCTCTATGCCCACCTGCAGGGATCTCAATCGCGCTCTGCGAGGCATAGGGAGCTCTGGAACTCTGATTTGAATCTTTCCTATACCGAGCAACAGTGGGAGACGGCGGAAACGCACTTGTGGAAGAGCTCGGTAGCGATTAATGCCCGTGAAACTAATTATAAAATACTGTACCGTTGGTACATGACCCCGGCGCGGATCGCACGTATATATCCTGGGGCTGTGGATCTTTGTTGGCGTAATTGTGGGCAACAGGGTACCCTGGGGCATATTTGGTGGACTTGCCCCCGCATTCGCGCTTTTTGGAGGGGTGTGCAATTCCGGCTGCAATTGCTTCTGGGAGTGAGCATACCTTGGGATCCAGGGATCTTCCTCTTTGGGGCCTCGGTGCCAGGTGCACGGACTCTGCAACTTGCTCTACTACGCCATGGCCTGAATGCGGCCCTCTTATCTCTTGCGGCAGCCTGGAGGCGTGCTTTAGCCCCCTCCTTTCAGACTTGGTTGGAACGGATGTGGGATATGTATACCATGGAGCGGGGGGTGGCTGTCAGTAGGATGCGCTTGGCGCGCTTTGAGTTGGTGTGGGCACCTTTTGTCTCGTTATGGTGCGTGAATGCTCCAGACAGGAGGGGGGGAATATGCGTACTTTACTGGGAGTCTGCCCCTTGTGTGTATTTTCCCCTTTTTATTTTTGCTCACCATCTTTCCGTGCTTCACGAATGCTAAGCCATAGTCGGGGATACTGGGAGGTTCTGGAGAGGGGGGGGGGGGAAGGGAGGTTGGGGGGGGTTGTTGCTCCCCAATTCCTTATTCTAAAACTGTAAAAATGAAAGCATATTGTAGAATACTATTGTGACCTGAAGTTATGCTGTTACTGTTGCATTTTCTTGAAGTTCTTTGTGGTTCTTGTTTATATGTATCTTTTGGAAGCCTTTCAAGTAAAAAAAAAAGACCTAATGGGCAAAATTCTGATGCAGTTGCATCAGGCCTGGGCATTGTTTAAAAATACTATCTTGGAAGCCCAGATCAGATAAAAGGTGGAAAGGGAGGACAAACGACTGCTAGCATGGATTTAAAGGGGAGGTCAGAGAGGCTGTTATAGCCAAGAAAGCATTGTCCAGAAAATGGAAAAAGTCAAATGATGAAAAACAGGAAACATAAGAACTGGCAAGTTAAATGCAAGGCACTAATAAAGCAGGCAAAAAGAATTTGAAAAAAAAACCACCACACACTTCACAACACTTGCTGTGAAAGCAAACAGTAATTTTTCCAAGTACATTCACAGCAAAAGAACCTGAAAGAGTCAGTTGTATTATTTGACAGAGAATTAAAAGGCAAACTAAGAGAGAACAAGGCCATAGCAGAAACTGAATGAATCCTTTGCTTCAGTCTTTATGGAAATATAGGTCAGGGCTCAAACTGCTGATTGCCAGAGCAACCAGAAAAATGTACCTGGTGCCTGGGATCGTGGCCTGGAAGCAAGTTGTCTGCCCACAGGGATCCCTGCAGGCAGACACCAGAGATGCATCCAACTGTGATGTGGCTTGGATGAGTCAGTCATGTAGATATGTTGGAACACAGATCTTCTTGCGCCTCAGCCACCACCACCATGACCTTGGAGAATGTCCTGAATGGTGGAAGACCAATCTGAACATGAGAGCCGAGGACAGTGACCAGAGAAGGCACTGCTGATCCTTGCAAATGGTTATGTGGAAAACAGGCCTCAGCCCGATCTAGGGATGTGAGAAACTCCCCGCACTGCACTGACTAGATCACTGAACAGAGTCTCCATACATAAGTGCAACACCTGCAGGTGGGCATTAACCCCCTTGAGGTACAGAATTGATCAGAACCCATCCTTCATACCATAACAAAGATGGGGTACTAGTCCTTGGAGTCCCACATGATAGAGGGGACCAGTATAACCGCCTGTAGATTGAGCAATCTTTCCAGTGTCGTCTGAATGGCAACCCTCTGGCTATAGAGCCACATGGGGAGCTAATTAAGGCATCCGTAACAGGTTCTCTACATTCTGGAATGTAGCCATGCTGTATGGGGTCTAGAACACAGCAAACATTGGCGACCTGAGCCCACTCCTAGTAGAAAAGATGTAACCTGCCACCCACTGGAGACACTCCTGAATGAGCCCCAACTGTCATTTATTTATTTAAAGTTTTTTTTTATATACAGTCTTTCTACAATTCAAGACTGTTTACATGGAACTCAACAATAACAGTGTAGATACATCTGTTTTACATAGAACATCTGAACAAAAACAGGATGAACTTATCCTGAACAGTTAAAGTAACAGTTGGCTATAATGCCGGAAGCGGCAACAATGTACATTAGATGGGGGGGGAGGGGGGGACAACACAGGGTGCAGAGAGGGGTGGGGGGGGAACAGTGTAAAGTAGGATGTTGACTAGGTCTAGGTGGCACTAGGTTGGATGAGGGTATGAGGAGTGGTACTAAAGTATTATTGGAAAAGGAAGGTTTTTAGTTTTTTGCGACATTCTGTATGATCAGGGCAATTTCTAAAGGTCAGGTGGGAGGGCATTCCATTCTTTTGGGGCAAAGAGGGAGAAGGTATGGTTGCAAGTGGTTTGCGTGCTTTTTAATTTTTGGGCTGGGATGTTTAACAGGTTTGTAGAGTTAGACCTGCGAGGTCTAAGGCTGGTAGGCTTGGTTAAGAGTGAGTGAAGGCAAGGGGCAGACTCATGATATAACACCTTATGGTTTAGAGTAAGTGTTTTGAATTTTATTCTAGTTAGGATGGGGAGCCAGTGAAGGTGTTGTAGTATGGGGGGTAATGTGGGTTCTTCTGGGAGTCTTGGAGATTAGATGTGCTATTGTGTTCTGGGCTAATTGGAGGGGGTGGAGCATGTGTTTTGGGAGGCCATGAGATATGTGGTTGCAGTAGTCAAGGGTGGGGGTAGTGAGGGCTTGGCAAACATTACGGAAGGAATCTGTGTTTAGTAGAGGGCGAAGGTTTCTCAGGGTTCATATCTTAGAACATATGGCACAAGTTGTTTTTCGTATTGCTTTTGGAAGGTGAGATTCTGCTCCAGCATTATTCTGAGGTATTTATTTGGTTACATTTATATAGCGCTTCTTCCAGCGATCAGTAGCAGTTTACAAAAAAAATGTACACAGCAACATTTTGTACATTTTACACACAGGATTACAATTGTACAATATGATATTTGTATGGTTATATCTATTTTCAGCTTGCAGTTGATGAAGCAAGTTTATATACATATTTACATGTTTTTCAGGTCATTTACACAGCCTTTGTGTACAATCACATCAGGACATATTATATTCCTGGAATAGGTAGGTTTTTAGGTTCTTCTGGAAATCTTTTAGGTCACTGTTGGCTCTTAGTGTGTATGATAGGTTGTTCCATTGGGTGGGCGCTGTATATGTGAAAGCTCTGTTGCTAGTGAGAGTTTTGATGTTGCGTATATTGAGTGGGACGCGTAATGTGTTTAGGTTACGAGTCCTCCTGGTCCTGTTGGGGGGTTGTGTTGCGATAAGTGTGGAGAGGTGGGATGGAGCTAGGTTGTGGATCAATTTGAATATTGTCACTATTGTTTTATATCTTATGCGGGCAGGGATAGGAAGCCAATGGAGTTGAATTAGTATCAGTGTGATGTGCTCGGAGACCGATTTAACTTCGGTTTTCGTATAGTCATCTAGGACCAGGGAAGATGGGGGCGGGGGGGAGGGGGTAAATGATGTGTCAGTGAATAGGTGGAGAGCTTCAGTTTTGTTTAGTTGATAATAAGGTTGTGTTGATGGAGTCACTGTCTGATTTCCTTGAAGCAGTTGCAGATATTAGTGAAGTCAGGCTGTGTGATGTTAAATGGGGTGAGAAACATGAGATCATCCGCATAGAGTTGGCAATGGATTTTGTAGTATTGGAAGATTTTACATATCGGTTGGAGAAAGATGTTTAATAGATGTGCAGATAGGCTAGAACCCTGAGGAACGCCTTGCAATTGAAGGAATGGCTGAGAGGTCTTTTCACCAATTCTTACTACTTGCTGTGTTCTGCGGTCTAAATATGAGCAGAACCAGTTTGAAGGCTCCTAAGGCCGATATCATGGAGTCTGTTGAGGAGTTGTTTGTGAGGGAGAGCGTCAAAGGCTGAGGATTGCTCTAGGAAAGTTAGGAGACATCCCTGGGTAGGTGTTTGGATGTATGGGACTACTGTATTTAGTAGAGAAGTGAATCTTTATTCTTTAGCAGGAACTTAATATACACCACTCACACAGAATGTACCAGAGCGGTTTACAATTGCTAAAATTGATTGTAGGAAGAGGCGGTATAGAAATACGTTTAAATAAATAAAATATAGATACTGCTACGAAGAGAAAACAGAACACCAGCAATTCAGATAGGAGAGATAGCAAGTTAAAGCAGGGAGCAGATAAAGGAGGACTACACCAGGGAGGGAAGAATGTGGACTTGACATCATTGGGGGGCAGGGGACAAGGGGGGGAGGGAGGGGAAGGTCAAAGGCTGTACAGAAGAGGTGAGCCTTTAATCTGGCTTTGAAGGTGTTGAAGGAAGGTTCCAGGTGAAGAGCTGACAGGAGCGAGTTCCAGAGCCAGGGGCCAAGGAAAAAAAGTAGAGGAACTAGTGGATTCCAGATGGGCTTGGGATGGGGACGGAAGAGACATGCGATTAGAATGGATGGACCTGAGGAGCAAGTGAGGTGTGTGGAGATTGACCAAATCAGAGAGATAGAGTGGTGTACTGGTGTGGATTGATTTATGAACAAATATGAGGATTTTATACTGAATTCTGGAGGGAATGGGGAGCCAGTGCAAGCAAATGAGAAGGGGTGTAATGTGATCTGCACGGGAGGCATGAGTCAGGATACATACGGCTGTAGCCTGGACGAGCTGGAGTCTGCACAGTTGGGTTTGGGGGAGGCCAGCCAGGGAAACATTGTAGTAATCCAGACGTGACATGACAAGGGACAGGAGCAACATGGTTAGAGAGGGGACAGAAAGGAAGGGACGGACCGCACAAAGTTGCCTCAGAGTATGAAAAGAGCGCTGGACTACAGATGAGATGTGCTCTTTGAATGAAAGGGACAAATCGAGGGTGACACCGAGGTAGCGCAAAGACGAGACAACAGGAATGGGGGAGGGTTTCCACACCGTGGTTCCTTTTAAAGCCATGTTGGAAAGGGTCGAGGGAAGCATGATCATTGATGAAGTTCTGGAATTGGGTTTGGATGATCTTTTCTGTTATCTCTGCCAGAAGGGGGATGCTGGATATCAGTCTGTATGATGTGGGGGTGGTAGGGTCAAGTTTGGGTCCTTTTAGTATGGGTCTGATTGAGGTATTCAAGAGGGTTGCCATAATCCCAGAGCTGAGGGAAGCATGTACTATGTTGCGTATGTATGGGCGAGAATTTCTTTGGTGGCTTTTATCCATGAGACTGGGCAGGGGTCTAGTGCTGAAGTAGAGGCATTGAGATTTGCTATGGTTGTTGCTATGCTGTCTAGGGAAGTTAGGTCAAACTCCTCCCAGGTTAGTTTAGTAGTAGCATTGGAAGGAAGGTGATCTCTATGTTGGGGTGATATAGGCTGGGTTGTAAGGAATTTAGAGTAAAGGTGGTCGGATATAGATTGTGGGGAAATTTTATCTACAGCATCCTGTTTATCTGGGTCTTTTAGGAGTGATTTAGCTACTGAAAATAGTTCCCTGGGTTTGTTTATGGCGCGTGTGATGATGTTCTCATTATAATTTCTTTTGTGTTTTAATGTTTCAGTGTGGTAGGCCTGTAGCTTATCAGAGTATGAATTGTAGATGGCTGGATCTCTTGAACGTCTCCAGCTGCATTCCGTCTAAGGTCTTTCTTCAACTTGTGTAGAGTTGAGTACCGAGGAGTCTGTTTGCGGTGGTTGTCAGTTGAAGGTCTAGGTGGGACTTGAGCTGCAGAGGCCATGATTTCATTCCACCCTACGATTTGGGAGGTGAGGTCTGAGTGGTTGCTATTGAGAAGGTCTAAGCTGGAGAAGGTAACCTGCTCGAGGAATAGGTCAGAATTGAATTGGTTAAACTTGTGAGTTGTCTGATAGTTTGGTGTAGGAGACTGGCTTTGGTTGTGTTTTGCGAGGGATGGAGAAGAGGATTAGGGAATGATTGGACCATGGTACTGGGAGGATAGAATGAGGGGGTTGGTAGTTTAGTATGTTGGAAAGAGGCATGAATATTAGACCAAGCATATTACCTTTCGTGTGGGTTGGGCTTTTAGAACTTGGGAGAAATGTACTGCGTCCATGGCTTCTAGGAAAGAAGAGGCCTGTTTCTGGTTAGTTGAGGAAAGGTTAAAATCTCCTAGGAGTATGAGGGGGTGGGAGGATGTTTGGTTGGTGCATGCTAATTAAAGTATTGTGGAAAGGTCTTGAGCCTCTGATTGTGGTGCATGATATACTAGACACAGGGAGAGTGCATTATTGGAAGCATTAAGGAAGTCCCATCCCTAAGGTGGAGGCTGGCTGTGACGGAGAAGTTTAGATCTTTTTTTGGTGATTAACAATACTCTTCCACCTCTGCTGGTAGAACGATTGCAACTGTGTATACTGTGGGTAGGGGGCATAACTGGTTCATGAGAAAAGAGTCAGTTTCTTGAAACCATGTTTCCGTGAGGCAAAGGATGTCTAGGTTGTAATCAGATATTAGATTGGTAAGTAGGGGGGGGGGGGAATCTTATTCCTGGCTGAGTGAATGTTAAGGCACAATTGAGGGGGGGGGGGTAGTGGGTTTTAGGTGTCGGAAGGATGGATGTGGTGGTGTGGATGTTTATTCTATTTAGTCTGCATTTGCAGGGAGTGTGTTTACTGTGGATTTGGGGTAATTGGTTAAATGCAGATAGGTGTCGGTAGGAGTGAATTATTGGTATTCTTATGTTATGTTATATCCTAATCTATGTGTTAATGGTGTGGATCCAAGGCTGAGAGGTAGCCATGTTAGAGTAATGGTTGTGGAGTGGGAAGGGGTAAGGCCCTGAGAGGATTGGTGTTAGGGGGTTGGAAGAAGTCAGTGGTTGAGCCAGAGGGAATAATGGGTGTTAGAAGAAGTGGGTATGGCAAAAGGCCGTATTGTGGTATAACTGGTGTGTTGAAAATTACAGTAATACAGATGAACTCAGATCAGTACAGTTACATGGCAATGCAGGTATTAAACAGGTAGAGCAGGCTAAGGTAATAGGAGTAAAGCAGTACTTAACAATTGTGAATTTGTGCAATGGTGTGTAAATTTCAGGCAGATTCGTAAAAATCGTGAGATCTGTTCTGCAGTGGTTGTCCCCAGTGTTCAGGCTTTTTAGTCTAGTTTGTGTATCTGGGTGATTATGGGTTATGGCAGTGCCCTTACTGCGGACTGGGTTGTACGTCTGGTGGACGCCTAAGTAGGCTCACTGCTGTCTGCCGTTTTGTAAAACCTCTGTACTTGTAACTCTGTAAGGGATCCGCAGCTTCATATTGTTATCTTAAGTGACTGGGTATCTGTGGTAGGATGTCATACTTTTGAGTAATCGCGAGTCATTGCGTTGGATGTGCGGAACTACTTCTGGATGTGGCAGGCTCCCAGGTTTCCTGAATCCCATATAGGACAGAGTCTGGGACCAAAAATCTAAAGAAATAAAAAAGGTGGACTTTCTGGTGTGATACCAAAAGGGATTCCAGGAACTTCAGGGATCCAGGTATTGGGAATGAGGATAAATGGGTGGAGGCCAAGGAAGGCAATGCCACATCTGTTTCTCAGGCCTTTCAGATCTATCCTCTGGGAGGTGGTGAGGTCTGGACTCATCCAAATCCTTAAATCATCTTCTCCAAGTCCTCCCCAAACACAGGCTTCCTTTAAAGAAAGCCAGAAGCACTGGGGCTTCGAAGTACAATCTGCTGCTCAGTGGCGAAGTCAGAGCCAGCAGCACACCACTATCAAAAATGTATTTATTTATTTTATTTAAAAGGGATTTCTATATCGCTTTATCCTTAAATCAAAGTGGTTTACAATTAAATTAAATGTGTTACATAGAACGAGGAGGGGGTATGTAGTTGAATATAGCAATGAGGTTCTGTACAGGGTGTTAAGGAAGGGAAAGTTCAGGTTTACCTATGTACAAAAAGGTGTGCTATATATGAGTACGCTATATACAAGGAGTTGAATTAAAGGCTAGGTGGGTTAGCAGGCCAAGAGAGGTAGGGAGATGGGGGAGATATCAGATTGGGGAAGGGCGGGAGCAACTATGAAGTGGTTAAAATTTTGTCCTATAGACAGGTCAAGTCATGTCGAATTATTCTAAATAGAGTGTCGTTTTAAGCATCTTCCGAAAGTCCTTGATGTCCACTGTGTTTCTTAGGAAGTCCAGGAGAGAGTTCCATAGGGCGGGAGCGACCAGGGATATTGCTCTCCCTTATGTGGATTACTTCACTTTTGAGTAACCGCTGGGGGTTGTGATGGTGTCCGTGGCTCTCCTCCTCCTGGGTCTGGTGCTCGAGTCAGTGGTGATGAGAGTTTGTACACTGTTTGCCGAGAGGTTCTGTTTGATTTTGAAGATGTTTAAAATGGTTTTATATTTGATGCGGGACTTAATGGGGAGCCAGTGCAGGTGATCCAGGATGGGGGTGATGGGTGCGTTCTGAGGAGCCAATTATAATACGATCAGCAGTGTTTTGCGCCATCTGTAAGGGGTGGAGAGATCGTTTTGGAAGCCCGAAGTATATGGGGTTGCAATAATCCAAGATGGGATAATAGGAGAGTATATCATTATGTCGTCTGTGTAAATGGTGTAATGGATCTTGTGGTTATTGATGGTGCAGATTGGTTGAATCTATAGATTAAACAAAAGTGCGGAAAGGGAAGATCCTTGAGGCACGCCCTGTTTTGCTACGAATGGTAGGGAGGTATCTGGGCCACATTTAACCTGTAGTTGTCTGTTTGCAAGGTAAGAGGTAAACCATTTTAAGGTGGTGCCATGCAGTTCAATCTCTTGTAGTCTTTGTCAGTAGGATGCTGTGGGAGACGTCGTCGAAAGCAGATGTGATATCGATGAAAAACACAAGACCCATCTTGGCATCATCAATAACTCTGATCATATCGTCCAAAAGGACTGAGGGTTTTGATGCCATGGTTTGGTCGGAAACAGTGCTGGTGTGGGTCTAATGGGGCGTGAATGTCGATGTGGTCCTGGAGTTGATGCTGTACAATTTTCTCAATGATCTTAGTCAGGAAGGGGAGGCCAGAGATAGACCTGTAGGCAGCTGGGTCAGTTTTGCTTAAAGTAGAGTTCTTTGGTATTGGGCAGATGGTTGCTATCTTTAGGGCATTTGGCATGCTTCCATGAGTAAGGGATTGTTGCACCATGTTGTGGATGATGTGGCCGAGATCCTCCTTCGCAGATTTAATCCAGGACACCGGGCACAGATTTAATCCAGGACACCGGGCACAGATTTAATCCAGGACACCGGGCACAGGGGGCAGTGCTGGTGTTGAGCGTCAAGATAATTAGTAATCTGTTCTGCTGATGGGATGCTGAAACTGCCCCATATTTGATTGGGTTGTGAGGGTTTAGGAGTGTTGCTCGGGGTGGGTTGTGGGGAGGCTGTGAAAGTCTGCGGATGTATCATTGACTGCCCCGGAGTTGGGTTCCTTGGTGAGGTTTCGGGTTATTTTGAATAGTTCTCTGGGTCTATTGGTGGATTTGAGAACAAGGTTTGTGTACTAGTCTCTTTTGTTGGTTGATGAGGTCATTATATTCTATTTGTTTTGACTGGTAGAGTTCCTGGGTCGTGTAGGACTTGGTGCGTCTCCAGCGTCGTTCTAATCTTCAAAGTGTTTTCTTTGCGTTCTGGATCTCCTTTGAGTACCAGGGGTCAGATCTTGGTTTAGAGCGTTGTGGTTTTGAGATCATGGACTCCGGAGCTTTAGCTGCTGTCGAGATGATTGAGTTATTTAGGTCACTGGAGTCTGTGGTCAGGTTGGGGAGAATTTTCTTGGAGAAATTGGTCCTTGTCGAAGCGCTCAAAACATCTTCTTGGATGTAACTGGTCACACCGCTCATATGGGCTTGGCATCTGTATGTCTAATTTTATTCTGTAGTGATCAGACCATGGTATTGGAGTAATTGAGGGGGTTGTGATGATGTTGTGATCCATTAGATGGTTGGGTGCAAAGATGAGATCTGATGAGGATCCATGTCTATGTGTGGGGGCATTGATCAGTTGGGTGTATTAGAGTCAGTCCACTGTTGTCAAGAAGGTTTCTGCATCTTTGCTGGTGGTTGATTTGAGATTGAAATCTCCAAGAACTAGCAGAGGCTTGTGGGGCGGGTTGACTGCACAGACAGACTCCAGTATGCAGGATAATTCAACTGGGGAGGCTGCAGGGCCCAGTACGCGAGGCACAGGGCTAGGTGCATGTTTTCGTTAGGCGCAGTCGGGTACTGCAATATCTCCAACTCCTCTGCCCTGTGTTCCAGCTCCAAAGCTGCACAGATGAAAAGTCCTGCCGCCATGTCACAAATTAATTCTTGAAATGCAACGTCTTCCAGCAGGAATTTCGTTTGTGTACTGGATGGTGGAGGAGAGGTCTCCAGTGCAAAATCCCTAAGATCCTCAGAGTCTAGTGACTGATTATCAGAGTCTGAGGAATCAGAATCGGACTCTGGAGAATAGCAATGGTGCCGGTGTCGAGTATCGTGGCAGTGTTGTTCCATCCGATGTCTGGACCATGAGGGATTTGAGCTCGGTAGGAATTGAGAAGGTTACGGCATCGGAGATGGTGTTGGCAATGAGGACATCGGAACCAGCAGAGGGAATAGAGGACATCGGAACCATCAGTGCCTGCTGGGAAGATACCGGTGGGGGCATCAAGGTCGAAACCAGAGGCAGAGTCTCCGGAGCCGAGGGTGTTACTGGCACCGAGGCCACCAGGAGGGCTGCTATGGTCCATTCTAAAGTCAGCATGCACTGCTCTCGACCCAACTTGGGTCCTTTGCAATCTCTGGAGGGTTCTCAGGGAAGAAACTTTTCCTTCTTCGGGCACGAAGGAGAGAGGTTTTTGGTTCTCTTCTCGCCATGCCTGGATTCTTTAGAGTGCTTGGAGGTTTGAGAACCCTATGATGCCCTTGAAGAGGTAGAGGCCAAAAACAGGGTGTCTGAAGGGAAGAGTTCCCCAAACATTTTGGCTCGGTTCCTGAGGCCCCTTTTAGTAATTTGCTTACAGAGTGCACACTCTGTAGGGATGTGATCCGGGCAGAGGCATTTAAGGCACCACTCATGCTTGTCGGTGATTGAAACAGTGCCAGCACACTTCGTGCACTTCTTAAAGCCACTGGTGGGCTTCTCCATGCTGTGGGAGTGTAGGCCCAAGGGCAGGCACCAAGGGACAAAAGGTCCTGAGGGAAAGTAGGATTTATTTATTTATTTAAATGTATTCTCTTGAAGAGAGGAAAGGAAAAGGTGGAAGAGTTTGGTATCGAATGATATGCAGTGAAGGCAAGGGTTTCTTCAGCAGTGGCAGGAGTTAAACCTATCGGCTTTGCGGAAAAAGAAGAACTGAGGAGAGTCAGTTAGAAGAGCAGGAAGGCACCAGCACATGCACAGTGGACTGCTCCCAAATGCTTTCTTATTGGTAGCTGGGGAGCTACCCGCGCAGGCTCCGTTGGTACTCAATGTCATCCCATATGTGAGGCATACATTCCTACTTGTTCCTGGAAATCTTCTTTCACCCTAAACCCTCCCCCCTTTCTCAATCGCTGTTGACTGTACTCTTCTTCTACCCATCTTCTCAGTCTGTAACCTTGGCGTTATTTTTGACTCCTCGCTTTCCTTCTCCTCACACATTCGACAGATTACTAACATTTGTCATTTCTTTCTGTATAACATTACCAAAATTCAACCCTTCCTCTCAGATTACACTACTAAAAACTCTTATTCACTCTTTAGTTACCTCCCATCTTGACTACTACAGCCTCCTCCTTGCTAGTCTCCCTCAGTGTCATCTCTTTCCACTTCAGTCTGTTCATAACTCTGCAGCGCAGCTAATCTTCCGCCAGTCACATTACATTCATGTAACCCCTCTTTTGAAATCACTTCACTGGCTCCCCTTTCATTTCCATACCCAATTCAAGCTACTTCTAACCTATAAATACATTCACTCCACTGTCCCTCATTATCTTTCCTCTCTCCCTACACCCCTCCTCATGATCTTCGCTTCTCTTCTGGTTTCCTTCTCTCTATGCCCTCCTCTTCTAATGCAAACTCCAGATTTCGATCCTTTCACCTTGCTGCTCTTTATGTCTGGAATAAGCTTCCTCTGTCCCTATGTAAAAAGTCTCTTCTCTCACCCTTTTCAAAATCTTTGCTCAAGGCTTATCTGAGGCCACTTTTGGATCCCGATCCTTGTTCCCTTGCGTTACCTCTCCCTTTTGAGCTTATGCTTCCTTGTACTGTCTGTCTTATCTTTTTAGATTGTAAACTATATGAGCAAGGACTGTCTTGTGTTTGTACAGCACTGCGTATGCTTTGTGGCACTTAATAAATTATTAATAGTAATAGTTTCTGCACATCATTTTGTAGAAGGCAGTATGCACCTACATCAATAAATGCACATCTCACGCGTTGCTAGCAGCCCAGCTTCACAGGCTCAGAACATCTGCTCTGGTCGGGAAGGGGGGGGGGCAACTACTACCACACACTCCAGCCATGTTCAGAAGTAACCAAAAAAATATATAACCCCCAAGAAAGTGAAACTTACTAAAGGACTAATGCAAAGGAATCACTTTAACAAAAGGCCTCTGTAATTAACAATGATAGCTAAATATGTAATAATTTTTTTGTCGGAGCTGAGCCGTAGGAAGGATGTGAGTGATCACGTCCCCCTCCAGACTGCCAGCTTCTTTTATTTTATTTTAGGTCCTCCTTAATGCAACAAACCAAATTTTTCTTAAAATCAAAATTTATCACTTATCTCAGTTCCTTCATTGAAAAATCAAAATTCGTCGCTCTTCCATAAATGTAGCAGCACGACGTGCACGTTTCGGGAGATGGTACCCTGTATCAAGTGCTTCTCAAACTTCATGGATATGGGCACCAAAAGACAAAA
Organism: Ichthyophis bannanicus; assembly: GCA_033557465.1. Taxonomy (NCBI): domain Eukaryota; kingdom Metazoa; phylum Chordata; class Amphibia; order Gymnophiona; family Ichthyophiidae; genus Ichthyophis; species Ichthyophis bannanicus. Next base: position 662,186,036 of record CM066033.1, read on the forward strand.
AACGCCGTCCTTGCGGCAAAGGCATCCACGTTTGAAGGGCCGTTAGAATTTTACTCGCTTTTGTAAGAGGGACCAACCAATGAGAGCAGGGGTTTTCCCACATCTAGGGGAATCCCTGTCCGGATTGGTCATGGAGACAGTCAGGTCATAGAACGCTCCGCCAATCGATCTCCTGGTTCAATCCGTTAGGTTCCACAGAGGACAGTCGAAAGATCCACTGTTGTTCCAATCTTTGTAACTTTTTCTCTCGATCCCCTCCACGGGGATCTTCAGGAATCTGATCTATGACTGTCCAGTGCAGATCAGCAAAACAATGGCCCTTGTCAAGGCAGTGTTGAACTATCGGAGCCGTGAGTGTCTGACGCAATCGAGAGGCATGCTCAGAAAGGCGAACCTTCACCGGACGAATAGTCCGGCCAATGTATAGTAAAGCACAGGGGCAGAGTAACATATATACTACATAAGTAGACCGACATGAAGTATCCCAAAACCGCTTGTAAGACCGAGACGTCTGCGGATGATGCCATTCTACTCCCGATAATGTAGTAGTGCAAAAAAGACAAGATCCACATGGGGAATGACCTGTGGTCACCGGCAAGCGGTCAGACCGATCAATGGCTAAAGAAGTCTTCATCAGTATGTCCCCCAGGTTGCGTCCCCGCGAGAAGGCAACACGTAGGGGTTTATTAAAGCAATCCAGCAGCCGTAACATAGACCAATGGCTGCACAAAATGTGTAACACCGCCGAACTGTTCAGAAGTAAGGCACACAGTACAGGAAGGTGCATACTAAAGCACACACAGCACAGATAACATTTGTAGGCAGCACAAGGCAGGAATTACTGGGGGGAGTGGGGGGGCCCTCTGAGCAGCCCAAACCTGACAGATGCATCACTCTCCCCGCCCAAGTTTTTGGTACTCACCCCCAGAGAGCCCATGGCAGGAAAGCCATGCCAGGTTCGGTGCTACTTCCCTGCTACCAGGGCCTGCAGTCACATACCTCTAAAGAGCCTTCTTTGAATATCAGGGGGGGGGGGGCAGAGAGGTTGTGCAAGGCTTTCAAGAACTCTTTCCAAACTTATGGCTGCTCAGCTGGCCCCTAGCAATTTAAGGATGAAGAGCAGAACCAATTTCCCTCCTCTGTACAGCAATACCCCAAAAATAGCACTGGTTTTAAGGCATTTCTAGTGGGGCCTCCAGTGTAGAAGTCATCCTTAAGGGTCATTGCTCACAAGTGAAAAATCGATCCTCTCAACTGTTTCTCAAATCTTTTTTCAGATTTCACCAGAGCTGCAAAAAACATCCATCCAGCCTTTGCTGGAGACAGAAATACTGAAGTGTGCCCCTAGTTGCATCTGTGGATTATGGCAAGGTGAAGTCATAAGAAATCTCTGTAAGATCCTCTGGCCTCCAGCTCTGCTGGTAGGGGGACACAACCCTTGGTTTGGATTAGTCTGGATAATATAGAATAGGGACCGGGGGGGGGGGGTGGAGGGCAGTTACAGCAGGGGAGGGGAGAAACAAAAAAATAGAAAGATAACTAAAGCAGACAAGGACAGCAAGAGGGAAGGCGGACCTGGGCCCAACTTATATAGACTCCTCCTGCTCCTCTTCCAGCCTACCAGCACTAGTAACCCATAGGGAACAGTGTGGCCACAGGGCAGCTGTCTGTTCCAGGTGACATGGATGTACCCACGCACCATGCAGTCGGCCCCTTCAAGGCTCAATCCAAGGCCTCTGCACTGTAGTGAGGGAGAGGAGAAGAGAGTCTGGCTTATCTTTGCTGCTGTGCCAGTACACACATTTTGTCCCATGCTGGAAGGAGACAATAATGGGTTCTCTCAGTGCTGTACCAGAGGATATACCAGGTGATGGCATCACTGAAAGTTGCTCAAGTTTGCCTCCACCTGCTGGCAGGGGGACATAACCCTTATTCTGCTAGGCAGTCCAGAAAAGTGGAAATATTCACAATGACCAAGTGGTGGTGGGAATTTTCTGAGAATGATCTTAAAAGATGGTGCTTTATTTTCCTTCCAAACTGTGGCACTCACCTCATATTCTACCATGCGCTTGTTGGCCAGGTCTGCCTTGTTTCCTGCCAGTGCTATCACTATGTTTGGACTAGCCTGTCGCTGCAATTCTTTCACCCAGGTTTTTGCTCGGGCAAATGTTTCCTGCAGAAAAAGGAGAGCCAGAGACAAGGTTGAACTATTTGGAACCCCAATGGCCTCTACCCTACAAGCATTATGAAACACAGAGATTAACACAGAACTTTTATTTAAAATGATTTGCTAAACTGCACATAGCGGAGCATTAGGACAGTGTAGAATATAAAAAGGAATCAGAAGAGTTCTGCAGGGAGTGCTGAAGAAGAAACTAACTAAACAGCCATTTCCACAAACGCACATCGTAAAGATCACTACTCTCAGTCTAAGCTATGTAATTACAAGTCCTCCAATACCAGGTTTTTCATTCCCTTTACTATAGGATGAAGCTGCCAGGGTAGCATGGGCAACAGATGTACCTGGTTGGTGATGTCGTAGACCACAATAGCAGCTTGTGCTCCTCTGTAATACATTGGGGCCAGACTATGATACCGCTCCTGGCCAGCCGTGTCCCAGATCTCAAACTTCACTGTTGTGTCATCCAAACAGACCGACTGTGTGAGAAAGGCCGCTGAGGAAGCAGAAATTAAAGGAAGAAAATAAACATGGAAAAAAATGGTCTTTCCCTATGCTGTACGTCTGGTGCGTGGGGGGCAGCATACAAGATCAAAGCTGGCATTAGTAATCATTTACTGTGTGATCAGTGGGGAGGCAGTGACTTAGTGAAGCTGACATCACTGTTGCTCTTGTTCCATCGTGGTGGATGAAGGAAAATGTGTGTGAGGAAATCTTGTATTACTACTGCTTGTGGATAAAGTGTAGTTACTCACCTGTAACAAGTGACCTCTGGGAACAGCAGGAATCAGTCTTCACATATAGATAATGTCTGTACCGACGAAGCCCAAGCAGGAAGGCTCCTCAGCGTCCAATAGGAAAGCCTTTGGGAGCAGTCAACTGCACCTGCCTTCCCAACTCCTCTCCTCAGTTGAGTCTGTAGCTGAGAGATGTAGGGTATTTTTCTTCTTAACTCCTAGGGGTGGAGGAAAGGTTGTGAAGACTATCTACACTATTTCCAGAAACAAGCAGGAATTCAGTCTTCACATATGAAACTCACTAGCTCCCAGATACCAGACTTGCTGGGGGGGGGGGGGGGGGGTGGGAATAAGCAGAGTGATCTCTCAGGCTAAAGCATGGAGCCAAAGAGTGGACACAATGTAGCCTGGAGGACTCTATTCTAGTCTGCTATAACACACATGGAGGAAGTCTGGTCTCTTGTAGAAGTGTTGGGACGGAGAGTAGGAGTTGACCAAGTCAAAAAAAGGTGCTGGAGTACATCTTGGCCAAAGACGCAGTGAACATATCTCCTGCAATATGTATCCCTCTCCCCCCCCAAAACACTTTTGTACATTAGTTGCTGCAATTTTTGTTCCTAGTTATATAGTTCACCAAATGGTCATATGTATTTAAGAGTTTTTGTTCTCTATACAATAGTTGTACTCCTGCAGAGTTACCTGTTTTGTCGTCTATAAACTGCCTTGAATGGTAGAAAGACTACTTAAATAAATTTAAATAAATAAACAAACGAAGGACCAGATTGCTGCTGGACAGATTTCATCAATGGATACTGACTGGAGATTGGCAGCTAAGGTTGCCTTGGCACGGACATTCTCCAGGAACAAGGAGGAAGTCAGTACTCACATATGAGTGACGTTGACAGAGCCCTGCGTGGAGCATCTCCCCAGCTTTCAAAGAAAGCCTTTGGGAGATGCCACCACACATGCGTGATCCCCTTCGCGCCCAAGGGTGCCATCTTGCTCATTCTCCCTTTTTTGGCAGAGCCCTATAGACATCCGTCTCATCCCCCGGGAAAAAAGTTGATTTTCTCCTAGTATTTTTGTACTTTTCCAGCTTACGCTGGCTCCTTTCCTGTCTGAGACCTGCTGCAAAACTTTTGTGTTTTGATTTTTCCATCACAACACTTTCGTGCCCTTTTTAAATGCTGTCCGCGTGAAGCATCTTCGACCTCACTGGGGTTCTTTTTGCCCCAATGGCCACCGGCTTTAAAAAAAAAAAAAAAAAAAAAATTTTGATTGGTACTCCAAGAATGTCACTTACCTACACCGGTGTTTGGTCACAGACCATGACCCAGAGGAATGCTCCTTGAGCAAGAAAATGTCCGCAAAGGAATACAGAGCCGTCAGTTTAAGCAGGACGACATCTTCCACAAGGCAGACTCAACCCGTGTCTCCCCGGTAGCCTCACGACTGAAGGCCCTACACGGGATCCTCTGACTCACGCAAGACCCCCACAGCAACTCCATGGGCTCGTCTGCACTCCAAGCAAAGGTCGCCGGAGCATGCGCATAAAAAGAGGAAGACCTTGAGCCTCATCTGGGAAAGTGGACAAGCATGGGAAATCCTGTGCCCGGTCCCTTAGCCCCCCACAGAGCTCCTGAAGGAGGAACGCCCTCGGAAGGTGTCCAGGGCCGAGTTGTGACCTCTGGTGATGGATTGTGGTCTCCAGAGGCCCATCCCGTCAGGGACCCCCCTTCTCTTCCTCAACGCCTGATCATGGCTGCGACCCCCGAATAGGACTTAGAACACAGCAGGTGCCGACCCCCAGCCCCGCTGAGACCGCAGGGACCGACATCAAGGACTCCCCAGGTCACCGCTGCGATTGCTGAGAGCCAGATGCCTCAGGTGGATCCTCGGCGAGGGTCTCATTCTTGCTTCCGATTCTTGGGAGGGAGATCTTTGCAGGCAAGTGCCTCTAGCTCCGGCCATGCCCCTGCCTCGAAGTATCTGTCCAGAGTTGCCGGCTCTCCTGTAGCCAGAGGATCGCGTCCTCCTCAGACTACTCTGATTGGGAGTCCAATGTCAAGATGTCCCTGGAATCTCAGGCCCACCGAGACCTCCCCTCAGACCCATCTCCCCCAGCTGCCAAGCGCCACTCCCCGCCCGAGGGTACCTCTTTCCTTGAATTCGTCAGGGATATGACACAGGCTCTCTCCCTCACGATGGAGGACTCGCGTACAGAGAAAATGGACATCCTCCAGTATGAGGCACCACCGAAAGAGACCCTGATGGTTCCTGTGCCTTCCATCCTCACCTGGCTTCTCCAGAAGTGGGAAAACCCCAGCCTCTGTCCCCATCATGAGCCGATGGCTTGACACAATGCATCGGGTCCAGTGGAGGCGGGATGCCGCAAGGCGCAACTCCTACACACCTCCATGGTAGTTGAGCCAGCCATGTGCCAGCAAAAAAAGCCCAAAAACACACTCCTCAGTGCCTCCAGGCAGGGAGGTCCACACTCGATGCCCTAAGGCGCAAATGCTATCAGGGCTTAATGCTGACTTGCCACATTCAAACTTACCAACTTTATATTGGCGTGTTCTTGCGGGACCTGGCCAAGGACCTTGGTGACTACGCCACTGGACTCGACGGGGACCATCTCTGACATTTCTGGGCACTAACTAAGTCTGTCGCGGAGTGCTCCAAATACCTCTCCCGAGCTGCTTACAACTGCTTCGAATCCAGGGCCAGAGTGGCTGCTGCCGGCATTAGCGCTTGACGCCAAGTCTGACTGCAATCATCAGATCTCAAGCAATGGGTGCAGGAAAAACTCCTGGATGTCCCGTGCCTCGGTGAACAGCTCTTTGGCTAGCCAATGGAGGATAAGGCAGCTGAGATGGGTCAGAGTAACATACTCGGTCTCGATCTCTCAAGGAAGACCTCCACTCTTCCCAGAAAGAAGCCACAGGGAAAGCAGCCCCCTTTCCTCCAGAAGAGTCAACACTATCAGGGCTACCCTGCCTACCCAGTCACCCAGATCCTTCAGCAGGGTCCCCAGGGAAAAGGTGCAGGCCAGGGGCCACGCAAACCCAAGGGCTAGAAGACCCAGTCACCAGCCCCAGCCCAGCCTGGGTCAGGGTTTTGATGCCATCAGCATAGCCCGTCTTCCTCTGGAGGACCAGCACCACACACAGGGGGAAGCCAGGTTCACTTTGCCCACTGGTGGGCCCACATTGCCACCGACTCCTGGGCCCTCTCAGTCATCCGGGAGGGCTACCTCCTGCACCTGGAATGGACTCCTCTGCCTTTTTTCCCAGGGAACCCCCTCGGTCTCCCCTGCACCGAGCCCTGCTACTGCAAGAACTCGTGGGCCTCCAAGGATGGGGCGGTGGAGCCTGTACCTCTCTGCTCAAGAGTACAGAGTTTCTATTCCTGGTATTTCCTAGTCCTGAAAAGGACAGGGAGCCCAAAGCCCATCCTGGACCTGAGGAACTTCAACAAGTTCCTGGTGCGCGAGAAGTTCAAGATGTTCTCCCTTGGAACACTGCTGCCCTACCTCCAGCAGGGAGATTGGGATGGATAAGGATGTGGGTGTAAGCATCCTTTAAATCCAAGGAGCATAACCAGTCACAGAAAGTAGCTGAGATTCATGGTCAGAGACAACCACTACCAGTATAGGGTTCTTCCCTTCAGCCTCGCCTCCACCCCAAGGGTCTTAACCAAGTGCTTGGTGGTGATGGCAACCTATCTCCGCCTCCAAAAGACCTGTTTCTTCCCCTACCTCGACAACTGGCTGTTAAAAGGGGAGATGGCCTCTGAGGCCGGGCATGCCACTACCATACCGTTGCAGAACGCTCTGCACTCAGGGAGCCTGGTCCTCCAAGGACAGCCAGCAGCAGATCAATCTGCTTAAGCTCAGAGCAGTCTTCCTCGCTCTCAGGGCCTTCTGGCACCACCAGTCAGTGCTCATCCAGACGGACAACCAGGTGACTATGTTCTACGTGAACAAGCAGGGCAGCACAGGCTCCTACCGCCTCTGCCAGGAGGCTGTGGGCCCTTTGCTCCTTTGTGGTCCGCCATGGGATCCTCCTCAAGGCAGTCTACCTACCGGGCAGAACAATGTCTTGGCAGACATGTTGAACAGGGTCCTCCAACTGCACGAGTGGTGCCTGGACCCAGAGGTAGCGCTCTGGCTTTTCCAGCTGTGGGGCTTCCCCAGCCTGGACCTTTTTGCCAGCCCGACCAATGCTCAGCTGCCCCAGTTCTGCAGCCTCCAACCCCAACCCCAACCCCTCCCAGGTGGCGGCGGACGCCTTCCTCATCTCGTGGTCGAGAGGCATGCTGTATGCCTTCCCTCCCATACCTTTGATAACCCGGACCCTCCTCAAGGTCCAACAGGACAAGGCATTGATGACCCTTGTGGCCCCGAGGAGGCCCAGGCAGAACTGATTCCCCTTACTGCTCCGTCTCTCAACAGAATCCCCGGTCCCTCTATGGAGCACCTGGGACTTGACACAGGAAGAGGGTTCGATCCTCCATACCAACTTGGGATCTCTGTCCCTAACGGCTTGGTGGCTGAACGGGTCACCTTAGCTTCCCTTAACCTCCGATGTGGTGGAGGAAATCCTTCTAGCCTCTCATAAGGACTCCACGAGACGGGCTTACGCCTTCAAGTGGCACTGGTTCTCAGTGTGGTACACAGAGCACCGATTGGGCCCATTTTCTTGCCCGGTGTATTCGGTCCTCCAATACCTCCTCCACCTCTCACGGTCTGGACTTAAGTCCAACTCCATCCAGGTGCATCCAAGTGCACTCTCTGCCCACCACCATCCTGTGGAGTGTAAGCCTCTGTCAGTGCAACCCCTTATTACCAGGTTCATGCGGTGCTTATTGCTCTCCAAACTTCCCATCAAGCCACCCCTAGTGGAGTGGGATCTCAATGTGGTTCTGACACAGCTTACTAAGCCGCTCTTTGAGCCCTTAGCTACCTGCTCCTTACGTTATCTTTCCTGGAAGGTGGCTTTCTTGGTGGCACTTAACTCTGCCCACAGGGTCAGTGAACTTCAGGCCTTGGCAGCAGAGCCACCCTACACCAGATTCTACAACAGGGTTGTGCTTCGCACTCACCTGAAGTTTCTCCCAAAGGTGGTGCTGCCTACCTTCTTTCCACGGCCCCACACCGGACTCAGCGTCGGCTGTTCTCCATACCCTGGACTGCAAGCAAGCCCTGTCCTATCTGCAGCGAACCCAGGGCCACTGTAAAGCCTCACAGCTTTTCATCTCCGTCGACCCCAGCCGTCTGGGGGTCTGGGGCTGGCTGTCACCAAGCAGACCATTTCCATATGGGTGGCGGACTGCATCACCTTCGCTCACAGTCGAGCCGGTATCCCTCTGGAGGGTCGAGTCATGGCACACAATGTCTGGGCAATGGAGACCTTGGTCGCCAGTCTCTGTTCGGTGCCCATGGCAGACATCTGCCAGGCCGCCACCTGGTCCTCCATCCACACTTTTGCAGCCCACTACTGCCTGGAGAAGGAGTCCCAACGGGATAGCGCCTTCGGCCAGGTCATACTCCATAACCTCTTCGGGGTTTAGGCAACTCCTGCCCTCCAACCCCTCTTGATCAGGCTACCGGAGCCATGGTTCTCCCTGGACACTGGGGTCCCTCGAGTGTCATCAGGATTCACCTGTGGCTGGGCTGTGTCCCTTTCTGCCAGTCCTCGGTAGCCTGGAGCTAGGGAGTCCCATATGCAATGTTCTCACTAACCTGCGCTGGGTCCGCCACCAACATTCCTGCCGGCGGGGGGGGAGGTACAGCGCAATCGACGCTTTGCCCCTCGCCTAACACATGCCATAGCACCCTTGCAATGTTCTCTTTAATCTGCACCGGGTCCTCCGCCGGCATTCCTGCCGGTGGGGGAAGGGGCAGAGCATCGATCGCTCTGCACCTCCCCCCGCCGGCAGGAATGCTGGCGGCGAACCCAGCGCAGGTTAGCAGGAACACTGCCCATATGCAAGGGCTAACTTCCTGCTTGTCCCTGAAGAAAGCATAGTTACTCACCTGTAACTTATGTTCTCCATGGACAGCAGGAATCAATCCTCACAACCCTCCCTCCTCCCTTTGGAGTTGCTGTTCATTTCTGGCCATCTTCTTGGTTGGAGTTCTAGCTATGGCACCTGAACAAGATGGCACCCTTGGGCAGGAAGGGGACCATGCATGCGTGTCGGCATCTCCCAATGGCTTTCTTTGAAAGCTGGAGGGGATGCTCCATGCAGGGCTCTGTTTTCGTCGACATCACCCATATGTGAGGGCTGACTCCTGCTGTCCCTGGAGAACACCTGTTACAGGTGAGTAACTATGTGCAGTGAAGTGACCCTCTAGGGAGAGTCCAGTCTGTGCATAAGCAAAAGAGATACAGTCTGCTTATCCAGTTGGTCCGCTTAGTAACTGGGAGACCAAAGCAACTTGGATCAAAGAGGATCTTCTGTGAACCTTAGTTCTATCTAAATAGTAAGCTAGCGCTCTCTTGCAGTCTAGGGTGTGAAATGCTGTTTCAGCCCGAGATGCATGTGGGTCTTGGGAAGAAAATGAGTAGGATTACCAACTAGTTCAGATGGGAGGAGGAGACCACCTTCGGAAGGAAGTGTGGATGTGTACGGAGTACCACCTTGTCGTGACAGAACTAGGTATAAAGGTGGGTCTGCTACAAGAGCTTGCAGCTCACTGATGTGGCAAGCTGATCTCACTGCTATTTGGAAGATTACCTTCCAAGAGAGAAATTTCAGGGAAGCAGTTGCTAAAGGCTCAAAGGGAGGCTTCAGAAGCAGCACTAAAACCACATTGAAGTCCCAAGTCACTGGAGGCAGCTTAATGGATGGCTTGGATAGTAAGAGACCCCGCATGAAGCGTGCCACTAAGGGGTCTGAGGAGATAAGACCAACTCAGTCAGAGTTCATCTTAGTGTCATCATAGCCTAAGACCTGCCAAAGACAATTGGAGGAGATATTGAAGAAGGAATTCCATTGGGCAGGCAAAGGGGTCAATGTCTTTTGGGGGAGCACCAGAGGGCAAATCACCACCACTTGAATGCATAAGATCGCCTGGTGGAGTTTGCATGAGGCAAGCAAGGTATATTTAACCTCCTGGGGTAGAGTGAGGTCAGCAAGCACTATCCCTTCAGCATCCATGCCATGAAGTAGAGGGCATGAAGGGTGGGATGGAGAAGCATCCCCTGGTCCTGGGAGGGGAGTCCGGGTACACATCCTAAGACTGAGGGATTGAGTCTGCACTAGGCAGGGGAGCAGAGGAAACCATGGTTGATGGAACCAAAAAAGGGGCCATCAGAATCATGGAATCCGTATCCACCTGTAGCTTGAACAGCGTCTTGGGTATCAAGAGGATGGGAGGAAAGGCATAAAGGAGACCCATTCCCAATGGAGAAGGAAGGCATCTGGAGCCTGTCAGTGCAGAGATGGTACCCATGAGCAGAACAGAGGAAGTTGTGTGTTCTGTTGAGTAGCGACAGATATATGAATGGGGTTCCCCACGTTCGGAAGATCAATTCTGCCATTTTCTGCATGCGATGTTTCCACTGTTGCTCTCCCCCAGTGGTTATGGGTTTGATCAAGGCACGAAGATCACCTAGTGGGCAATCAATGCTACCCTAAAGAACTTTCTTTCTAGGTCTCCCACCCCCCAATTCCTCTAGGTGTGTGTTGCCCCCCAATAGGAGGGTGGCATATGTCCATTCTATTTGTTTTCCTATTGTCCTCTGAATGTGTGTTAGCATCCCCCTTCCAAAACAGGCCTAGATGCTCACATTCTAGAAATGTGTGTACCCATGTTCCCTTATGTTTTTGGCACCTCAGGCAATCCAGGTTCTCCACAAGTGTATCCGTGCCCCTCTTTCCCTAGTGATATATACTCTGTGCAGCAGCATTTACTGTATTTCTTGTAGGGAGGCACCCGGCATGGATTCAAAGGATTTCTAAAAATAGTCGTCGTATCCCAAGCTCCTCTATTGGTTCCTCCAGCTCAGCTGTCCACTGTCCCGCCAGCTGCCGCTCCCAGCCAGCCACTTCACTTTGGTCTCGACCTACTCTGTACCAATATAAGAGCTTATTCAATCTGGCAGGAGTGGGTGGAGGAAGTGCTTGTCCAAGGATGCAAAGCCCCTTTGGTCCTCCTCTTCCTGAAGCCTGCTGGTGATATAGTGCCTGCTTTGTAAATAGGCCAGAAAATGTAAAATTTGGCTATTCCCTCTGTTCCTTTATCTGATCAAAGGTGGGGAACCCGCCTGCGTGCCCGCCCCCCCCCCCCCCCAACTCCAGCAGCTGCTCCATATGATTACTGCCCTTAGTCTCCCAGTTGTCAAACACTAAGCTGGCCTGTCTAGGAAGGAACTCAGGGCTCCCCAGCAGTTGCTCAAAGGATGATCTCCCCTTGCCTCCTATTGTTGTTCTTCACCACCGCCAGGCCTTCCTCAGGAGTTGTAACCAGCAGCCTTTACCTCCCCCTCTTCCGCTGTCACTCCTTGCTAACTTGGAATAGGCTAAAGCATCTATAGGGGTGGAAGCACTCGAAGAACCACCCCCCCCACAGACACATACCACCCCTCCCCCTCTGGTGTGGAGTTCATAAAGCCATCATAGACCCGCTACAACATTATAGAGGCATAAGTCCGGTAAGCCCACTCCTCCCCAGTACCTGTTCACTTGGTATAGCTAATACATGCTCCCCATCTCCTCCACAGAAACCCGCAAAGAATACTTTGGTAGAGGCATTCCTCTCATCCCTGGATCCAAAAGGGCACCATCTGTAAAAAGGGTAGAGCAGACATGGCAAGATAGACATCTTAACCAATGCTACCCAACCTAACAAGGACAGGAAGCATTCCCACCATCGCTCACAAATTATTCTGATCTTCTCCAGCTTCTCCCAAATGTTTCTATTTTACACCATCCCTGGGTCTGGGCTCAGGTTGTCCCCAGATTTATGTATTTATTTTTATTTAACAGGTTTTATATACCGCTTTATCCTTTAATCAAAGCGGTAATCAAAGATATCTGGATACCCTCTCATGCCCTGGTTTGCCTCACCTGAGCTGCTAAAGGCTCCAGAGTGAGCAAAAAGAGCAAATGGCAAGAGCAGACATCCCTGCAGGGTTCCCTAGTATAGCTAAAATGGCTCAGAAAGCACCCCCCTCCCATTTACCAGAATCTGTGCCGATGGTCTGTGGTATAGCGTTTTGACAGTCCTATATTCCAAATCTCTCTGCCACAGAGAACATGTAGTCCCAAGAGACATTATTGAAAGCCTTCTCTGCAGTTAGGCTCACTATGATCTCATCACCCTCTTTCCTCCTTCCCTTGTATAGTACCGCGAGGGCCTTCAGCAGGTTTGAGGCGGCGAACCTGCCCGGTATAAACCCTACCTGATCTGGATGCACTAACATGGCTATCACCCGGGCGAGTCGTCAGCCCAAGATCGTAGTCACCAGTATCATGTTTTGGATCAGGAAAGATATATGGAAATTACACATACCTGTTAATTGTAGTTCCTGGAGGGTCCAGTTTAGTCCTCCACAATCTGGTAGTGCAACTCCTCCTGCAACCTGGAGACTGGACCAATCAACACTTTCTGTATGATGTATGCAGGCGGAGCTCCCATAAGCCCCCAGTGAACTAGTAACAAAGCAAAACTTAAAGAAGCAACACATGACACTGTTATAAAAAGGCATTTAAAACCAATATAGAAAACTTTGTCCCCAAGAAGGTCCAACCCCTCCCCAAATGAGGAAGTCAGACCGCTGCACTGCGCCACCGCCAACGCACCGGTAACAAAAAGACAGTCCAAACCCAGACCCCAAGGGAAAAGGCTGGAAGAGAACCCGGAAGAAACCAATGGACCGGAATCGCGGCCGAAAAGCAGCAGCGAGAAGCAGAGAAGAGCAGAGAAAGCCGCTCCCAGCCCGAGCTGTTCGCCAAAGCACGCCGCCACATGTAACCTGATACGCGGAAGGGAAGGAGGACTAAACTGGACCCTCCAGGAACTACAATTACCAGTTATGTGTAATTTCCATTTCCTGAGCGGTCCTCCAGTTTAGTCCTCCACAATCGGGATGTAACAGAGCAGTCAACACCGGGCGGGACCTTGCCAGCCGGCGCGCAGAACAGCCGAACCAAAACAAGAATCCCGAGCGGCCAACACATCCAACCTGTAGTGTTTACTGAAAGCATGCAACGTAGACCAAGTGGCCGCTTTACAGATTTCCGCTGGCGGAACTAGGCTAAACTCCGCCCAGGACGTCGCCTGAGCCCTGGTGGAGTGGGCTGGCAACCCCTCCGGAACCGACCGATGCTGCAACAGATACGCCGACGCAATCGCCTCTTTGACCCATCGTGCGATAGAGGCTTTAGCCGCCACCTCACCTTTCCGCGCGCCGCCAAAAAGCACGAACAAGCGGTCAGTCTTTCGGAAGGCCGCGGTTACTTTCAAGTAATGCTGAAGAACGCGTTTCACATCCAGGTAGTGAAGTCTCTTGTCCGCAGGACTGTCGGAAACGGCATGCAGGACCGGGAGGAAAACCGCCTGGTTTAAATGAAAAGGCGAAACCACCTTGGGCAAAAAAGGAAGGAACGGGCCGAAGGACCACACGTTCCTGGGAAAAAGACAAAAAGGGCTCCCTGCACGAAAGCGCTTGGAGCTCAGAAATTCGTCTAGCAGAGCAGATGGCCACGAGAAAAACGGTCTTCAGAGTCAGATCCTTAATAGACGCCCGTCGGAGAGGCTCAAACGGCTCTCGAACCAACAACCGCAGCACGAGGTTCAAGTCCCACGGCAGAACGGAGATTCTATGCGAAGGACGCAAACGAAAAACCGCCCTGAGAAAACGTTGTACGTCCAGATGAGCCCCGAGAGAAAGCCCCAACACTTTGCCTCGGTAACAGGAGAGGGCCGCCTACTGAACCTTCAGAGAGCTGGCGGCAAGACCCTTATCAAAGCCATCCTGAAGAAAACTTAAAACAACGGGCACGGACACCGTCGCCGCCCGCACACCACGTTTGGAGCACCAGTCCTCAAAAACTCTCCACACGCGCACATAGGTGAGAGAGGTGGACGTCTTGCGCGCCCGAAGGAGAATGTCAATCACCGCCGGGGAGTAGCCCCTCTTTTTTAACCGAGCCCTCTCAATGGCCAAACTGTAAGCGAGAATCGAGCCACCTGGGGCATCCGCAGTGGACCCTGAAGAAGAAGATCCGGTAACGAGGGCAGGGGCCAAGAAACACCATCGCGCAACCTGACCAGGTCGGCATACCAAGGTCTCCTGGGCCAATCCGGAGCTACCAGCAACACCCGTCCCCGGTGGCCCTCTATGTGCTGAACGACCCGACCGATTAACGCCCACGGAGGAAAGACAAAGAAGACCGGACGCCGGCCACGGCTGAATGAGGGCGTCGAGCCCCTCGGACACGTGTTCTCGCCGCCTGCTGAAGAAGCACCCCGTTTTCGCCGACTGAAATGTCGCCATGAGATCCATGACGGGAGGTCCCCACCGATGAACTATTTGCGCATAAACCTGCGGGTTCAGTTCCCATTCCCCGGGGTCTATCCGCACTCTGCTGAGGAAGTCCGCTTGCACATTTTCCGTGCCCGCTATATGCGCCGCCGAGATCGCCGGCAGACGGGTCTGTACCCAAGAGAACATGGCCGTCGCCTCCGATTCCAAGGCCACACTGCCGGTGCCCCCCTGGCGATTGATGTAGGCCACTGTCGTCGCATTGTCCGAGAGAACGCGCACCGGCCGCCCGAGCACCAAGGCCTCGAGGGCTATCAGGGCGAGCCTCACCGCCCGAAGTTCGAGCCGGTTGATCGACCAAGAAGCCTCCAGGGGAGACCACGTCCCCTGTGTGAAGCGATCCTCGCAGTGAGCACCCCAGCCGGAGAGGCTGGCATCCGTCGTGAGTGGAACCCAAAGAGGAGGCTCCAAGGGAAGCCCCATCCGCAGGTTCTTCGAGCAGAGCCACCACCGGAGCGACCGACGAACCGGCTTCGGGCAAGGCAACCTCATGTCCAATGAGTCGAACTGGTTGGACCAACGGCGTAACAGGGCCCTCTGAAGTGGATGCATATGGAACCTCGCCCAAGGAACCACCTCCAGGGTCGCGGCCATCGTGCCGAGGAGACGGAGGTACCACCAAGTGGACGGAGCAGGTAAGCGGAGGAAGAGGCGGACTAGACTGAGGCCAGGGCACGGCGCTCTGGCAAACACACCAAACCCCTGATCGTGTCGAAATGTACTCCCAGGTATTCGAGGTCCTGAGTCGGCAGCAGCCGGCTTTTCTGTTCGTTGATCACCCATCCGAGATCCTGTAGCAGAGACACCACTCTGCTCGTGACTTGTACACACTCGTCGCTGGACTTTGCACGAATCAACCAATCGTCGAGATACGGGTGATCTTTCCGCAAGGCCGCTGCTACCACCACCATCACTTTCGTGAAGGTATGGGGAGCAGTAGCTAGACCAAACGGCATGGCCCGAAATTGAAAGTGACCCCACGGAAACGTGAAGCGGAGGAACCTTTGATGAGACTCCCGGATGGGAATGTGCAAATAAGCCTCGGAGAGATCGAGAGACGTGAGAAACTCCCCTTGCCGTACCGCCACGATGACAGACCGCAAGGTTTCCATCCGAAAGTGCGGAACCTTGAGAGCACGATTCACGCCCTTGAGATCCAAAATTGGACGGAGGGATCCGTCCATCTTTGGGACTACAAAATAGATGGAGTAGCGACCGGCGCCACGCTCGGAAGGAGGAACGGGAACTACCGCCCCCAGGGATAAGAGATGGAGGGTCACGCGGATGGCCCGAGCCTTCTGATCGCCCTTGCTGGGAGACAGAACAAAGGAATCCTGGAGCGGGCACGCAAACTCCAGCGCATAACCCTTTTCGATAATCTGCAACACCCACTGATCTGAGGTAATTCGGGCCCAAGAAGGAAGAAAATCGCGTAAGCGAACTCCGATGACCGGACTTCCCTCCAGAGCCCGCCTCGCTTCATTGTGGCTTGCGATTAAAGGAAGAGGACGAAGAGGAGGCTCCAGAGAAGCCTCGTCCTGCTCCTCGGAAACCCCGAAAACCTTGCGAGCGCGATCCAAAGCGACCGCGCTGGGAACTCCAAAGGCGGGAAGAGCGAAATCTACGAAAGTCTCGAAATTGGCCGCGCGCAGGCGGCAAGGTTCTATTTAGCTTAGGCTTAACCTCCGGCAGCCTACCGCCCTTAGATTCACCAAGGTCTTTAACTAACTTATCTAGAGCATCACCAAACAACAACTTGCCCTTGAAGGGCAATTTACTGAGGCGAGACTTTGAAGAACCGTCGGCCGCCCAGTTACGCAACCAGATGGACCGGCGCGCCGCCACCAAAGCAGCCATGCTATTAGCCAATGACCTAAGTAAGTCATAATGCACATCCGCCAAGTACGCCGACCCAGATTCTATGCGGGTGAGCTCCAGCAACCCCTGCTGATCCAAGCCAGAGGCCGAGCGCAGGCGCTGCGCCCAACGTAAACAGGCCCGAGCTACCCAAGCGCCACAAATTGAGGCCTGTAGGGACAAGGCATTGGTATCGAAGGCTTGTTTCAACAAATTATCTACCTTCTTATCTTGCGCATCCTTTAAGGCAGCACCACCCTCCACCGGGATGGTGGTTTTCTTAGTCACTGCCGACACCGCAGCATCAACCCGCGGGGACTTAAACAAGTCCTTGTCTTTGTCAGCTAAGGGGTATAGACGATTCATAGTCCTAATGCCCTTCAAACCGGACTCCGGTTGATCCCACTCAGAATGGATCATCTGCTCCACCACCCAATGCACAGGAAACACCACCTGGGACTCCCGCACCGCCTGAATGAGCGGATCCTCTAAACCGTCCTCCTCTGGAGGGCGAGGAACGACCAGGTTGAGGGTCTGAAGAGACTCCGTGATCAAAGGCACCAACTCTTCCCGACAAAAAACGCGAATAATCCGCGCCTGGTCCTCAGGCTCCGGGATTTCACCGTCCTCCAAATCGTCAATCTCAGCATCAGGATCCCCCTCCGCATCCAAATCTGGGAAACCCACGGCGTCCTGTTCGGGTTCCAGGGATCTGAACCGCTTGGTGGCCGGCTGAGAAGGATGCCGGCCCTCCTCCGAGGGAAGGGAGGGGAGAGGCGCTGGCCAAGCCTCAGGCAAGAGACCGGACCAAGCGAAAAGCCTGGTGCATGAGGAGAACAAAATCCGGGGAAAAATCCACGGATGGAGATGCAAGAGCAGTGCTTAGTAACTCCGTAGCCTGGCCATTAGAAGGGGGAGCAGAACAAGCCGGGCGAGAGCCAGGCGAAGGGTCCCCTTCCGTGAGATTAGGAGGGCCATCAGGTTCTGGCATCTCCTTCAACTCCGGATGATGTTCCAAGTCAGCAGAAAGTGAGGCACAGCTCCAGCAGATGCCAGAGTCCGCCACCGTACCTCTGCGCGACCCACAAATCACGCACTGCGGTTTGGAGGTCATGGCAATGCTACAGTATCTCAGCAAAGACAGGCAAACTGACCCCACAGGAAAGGAAAGCTGAAGCAGCTAGCCCGATTAAAGGAAAGGTGATGATAGGGTTGTTGTTTTTTTTATTTTTATTTTCAATAAATAAATACTCCCCCGAATCCTGAGAGTGTCCTTAACAAAATCGCCAAAAGAAATAGCACCAAAAACGTCAGGGAAGCCCGTGCACAAGTGTGGAAACCGACAGGAAAACACCCTTCAGGGCTACAAAATGGCTGCCGGAGTCATGCACCCGCGCTCAAAAACGGCGCGAAAAATAAAGAAAATGAAAGGAACAGCAAAAGAAAGGTAGGGGGAAGGAAAAAGTAAAAATCCCGGGCTCGGGCCCCCCCCCCCCCGCCGAGACAAGACACCGAAGGCAGCCGACTCACCTCGCTGGAGCAGAAACGGGAGCGCGCTGCAGCACCAGAGGCAGAAAAGTAAAGCGAGTTTCCTACCCGGCACCAGCAGAAACTGACAGAGCCAGTAAGCAGCCCAACACAAAGGAGCTGTCTGGAAAGGGTAGATCTACTCCCCGTGCTGTCCAGGGGAGAGATCAAACCCGACTGCCAAATCACTCCGGTCAGGAAGGCAGGAGCCCAATGCAGGACTGACTTCCCGGGAGGCCCCCTGGATATCTTTTTTTTTTTTTCTTAAATCAATTAAAGAAACAGCTACCTATTTAAACCAAAAGAAGGGATAAGCCAAAATAAAACACCCAAAACTAACTAGTGTTGCTTCCCCAAGTGTCACTAAGTGTGCCCAGGCCGGGCACACACGTCCTCAAGCTGCAAGGAGACTGGACACACTGGGGGCTTATGGGAGCTCCGCCTGCATACATCATACAGAAAGTGTTGATTGGTCCAGTCTCCAGGCTGCAGGAGGAAGTGCACTACCCGATTGTGGAGGACTAAACTGGAGGACCGCTCAGGAACCATCAATATGATCTGCCCTTTTCCACATCCCTCCCTGGTTTTGTTAGGACCACAATTGTGGCATGGTTTTGGTGGTTTCCCCGAGTCCCCCTCTCAGAGTACCTCTTCACAGTATGCCTGATAAGCGGCTGCAAGTTCCTTCCCTAGAATTTTAAAAAATTCCAGTCCTAGGCTGTCTGGCCCCAGGCCTTTGCTAGTTTTAGATCCCGAACCGCAACTGCAGTTCGGTAGCAGTGAAAAAGGAGTTTGGTGCCTCACTCAGCCTCCAACAGTTGCGGAAGCTCCAAATCTGTGAAAAATGCTCTTGTTTATCAACATCCCCTGGACATTCCGCATACAGCTGGCAGTAAAGCTGTGAAATTGCTGACAGATGCCTTTGTCCCCTTTAATCAAGGTCATCTCCAAGCCCTTAAGCTGGGTAACAACCTTTTTTGGTGGGGCTGACCAGATAGGTCATAAAACTCCCACATTTGTTTCTCCAGTGGTGGAGTTGATATTTGTACATCTTTAATGTCTCTTTCCGCCCTCTGGTCCAGTAAGGCATTTAAGTGCCCACCTTGCGGCCTGAACCTTGGCCTTGTCCTCCTCCCTCAGTGTGCAAAGGGAGGAGTGGCTTAGGGTCAGGGGTTCAAATCCCACTAGAGGACAGCAGCATTGGGCCAGAAGGACTGGGGTTTCTAGTCCCACAGGTGCTCCTTGTGGCCTTGGGCAAACCACTTAACCCTCCGTTGCCTCAGTTACAAAAACAGATTGTGAGCCCTTTGGGGACCAAGGGAAAAATATATATATACAGTACCTGGAATTTACACCATTTTGACTGGTAGAAAAGCAGTATAAGCGCCTAGTTAAATAAATAAAATAAATGTCTGTGCTGTAGGTCATTGAGCTGTTTGGATAGTATCAAAATTTGTGCATCAGTTTCCTTCCTTTTCCTAGTGGAGTATTCCATTATCACACCCCTCATGGGGGGCTTTGGCCCTCTGGCCGCTGCCCACAACACCCTAGGGTCCATCCCAGCTGTGGTGTTCTCCACCCAGTAGGTAAACCATGCATTTTGTAAATGTTTGTTTTAAAAGAAAAAAAAAATGTATCCTTGTACATATAAGGTAGGTTCATACGCCACCCCCAGTCTCTTGGTACTTAAGGCAATGCATACCAGGGCATGGTCCAAAATTTCAGCATTCCCAATAGATGTTTTTTTCCAGCTCGTCAAATAACCCAGAGATTAATATGTAATCCAAGCGGGAATAGATACCCTGTGGGGTGGAATAAAGTGTGAATTCCACATTACCTGGGTATAGCATCCTCCAGGTGTCAATCAAGCCTAATTCCACTAGCATAAAACTCACCCCTCGCTTTCCGGCCTGGAGGTGTCCTCCTCTAAGTGGCTTACAATCTATCAGTTGGTCCCTAGGAAGATTAAAACCAC
Organism: Ichthyophis bannanicus; assembly: GCA_033557465.1. Taxonomy (NCBI): domain Eukaryota; kingdom Metazoa; phylum Chordata; class Amphibia; order Gymnophiona; family Ichthyophiidae; genus Ichthyophis; species Ichthyophis bannanicus. Next base: position 662,205,869 of record CM066033.1, read on the forward strand.
CTCCCACCACCCACTCAAACTCCGAAGTTTAGCATATTAGCCAGGAGTGAGTTGAAGAAACCGTGTTGGGGGGTATACATTACAGAATGTAATGTGCTTACCTTGCAGTTCCCCCCCCCCCTCCCAGCAGGTGATACTGGCCCTCTGGCTCTCTGTGGACAGCACAGGGTACACAGGAGTGTATCAAAGTCGCCACCCCTCTTTGCTGGCTGTTGTAGGAGGCAAAATCCACTTCTCTGACCCAACCTCTTCAGCTTCTGATGTTCTTTTGCACTCAGATGCATTTCTTGCATGAATATGACATCCGCCCCTTCCCTTCTAAAGAATGGCAATAATTTCATTCTCTTTATAGGAGAGTGGACACCAGTCTCGTTTAAGGTTAAGACTTTTAATCTGTCCATTCAACACTGTTTTCTTGTTTACCTAGCTGCTTATTCTGTCAGAGTGGAAGGGGGCCACATCTCCCAGCAGCATGCATATCCCTTTGTTTGCTCCTTCGCCCCTGGTCTGCCTGTTCTGGATAATTTGTGCCCCTCCCACCCCTCACCCCCCTCTGGATCTCATCCCACCCTTAATCCCCTGTCCTCTCTTCTCTCACCCTCATAAGCCCTTCTTATCCACAACCCAATAAGGTCTAATTGAGCCCTGCGCTCTCCCCACCACCACCACCATGTGGCTTGCACTCTTCACACATTCCCTCTCTCAAGCATGCTTCCTCCACTGACCCCCTCAGATTCACATTCCCCTCCCCTATCGGCAGGTCCTGGCTGTTAGATGTCTGCTATGGGCATCCGCCTGTCTCTTGAGCACAGGATGCCATTCCTGATGTGGTTGTTTGCCTCCCACAGCATGCAGCAATCCACAGTTCAGTCCCTCCACCAACATGATGTCTATAGCAGAAACAGTGAGCACATAATCCACAAAGTTGGCCTTAAATGCACAGCCGTGTGGCTGTTTTGTCATAGGAGCTAGTGCTGTGTCTGCTTCGGAGTTCAGACTCAAGCAGCCCCCAAGTTAATCATCCCTTTTGTTGTTAGGTTGCGAGGATAAGTGACAAGGCCGCCAGTTTGCTTTCCAGCAGTTGCCCCCCCCCCCACACTGAGCAAGCGTCCCCCCCCCCTTCCATATTCTTCGCTAACAGGTGTCTAATGTGAACCATAAACAAAATGTTCAATAAAACCAGCTCTTAATATCAGCTGCAGTGTAGGCATGTCTTACATGTTGTTACTACATCAGGGAGGGAGTAGGCATGCCACAAAGGCTTTTACCACCTTGAATGTGTCCTGTTGTGCATCACTCTGACCCATGCGAGGAATTAAGCACGAATTTATTGCCTTGCCAGGCAAGCTCCAAACAGCATGGTGCCTTGGCTCTCCTGTTCTGCCACAAGAGCCAAATAGTCATTGAAGAGTAAGATCTTGTGTCTCTTGTATTCCAGTTCTCATTGGCTCCTGTACTTTCCCATTAATTGGCGTTTTTCTGTGAAGTATAGCACCCTGGCGATTACAGCCTAGGCAGTCCCGTCTCCTCCCTCCATGGGCCCAGTCTGTGCACCCTTCCTACTGCGCTATACAGTATCCTGTTAAAGTAAGGCCCAACTGCCCAGGGAGCCAGTGTTCAACAATCTCCAGAGTTAGGTTTCTTTAATCAGCTCTGATAATTCCACAATACAGATGTTTCTCCTACTCCTATCCTTCTTGGTCATCGAGCTTATCTAGTAGGAGCTGTCTGCCAAATTCAAGCACTGCCACTCAAGCCTCCAGATTTGCTGTGCAGTCCTCCTATTGGTCCACCCATCCCTCAAATCATGCTCAGACATGCTAATTGTCCTTCCAGCTTCCCTTTCAAATAGTCTCTTGACGGCAGGTGAGCCATTCATCTAGGACAGCAGTGAGGTTTTTTAGTCAGTGCTCCGATGGCCTCCTCAGGTATTGTGAGCGCTGGGACGCATGGTTCGGTTGCCATCTTGCTCCTGCTGTCTTTATTTCTGGGGGTGTGAGGAAGTTCCACCAGCATCGCTGGTATTCACATACCACCATGCAGTAGCTCGTTTCACCACAGTGTGTGTTTGGGAGGCGCCAGAGGAGATCCCCATTTCAACTCCGCTGCTTGTTTGATGTTTTCAAGGCTGGTGAGAACAGAGTGCGACTGAGGCATCCATTTAGAGCATCTCCATCATGTGACCCCTCCGGGGCAAATAGCGTACCATACTGTCTGGCTCTCTTCTATAGGCCTCTTTTTGTCATTTGTTGACACAAAGAATAAAAGTTTGGTAAACAGTCAGGACCCAAACATCTTAAGCAGCTATCTAACTGAAATTGTAACGGAACATTTGGTACATCTCTTAAAACCACCGACAGGTTTTTCCATGTTTTCAGGTTTCTTCTAGATAAAGAGAAATATGTAGGCCGAAGTCTATTTGGCAGTGAATACCACAGGAAAAGAAAAGAAAAAAAATGGAAGTTAAACGAAAGAACTCTGGGCCGATGTCAGGTTGATGGACTGGAAAGGCAGAGCACAGTATTAACCAAAAAAAAAAAAGACAAATTTTTCAGCAATTACAGGAATGATCAACCAGCTGGCTCCGTGGAAAGTGAACTGAGGAGAGTCGGGAAGGCAGATGCGCAGGTGCAGTGGACTGCTCCCAAAGGCTTTCCTATTGGATGCTGGTGAGCATTCCCGCACGGGCTCCATCAGTACCGACGTCACCCATATGTGAAGACTGCATTTCTGCTTGTTCCTGGAGATAAGGACTTATTTTCAGTACTGTGAAGCTGCCATTTTCCATGGACACTAAAGAACTTCAAAAAGTAAAATCTAATTCCAAGTGCCCTTAGTGCATGATGTACCTTTACAATAAGCTCATTTATCCTGCCCTACTACAGCAGTTTTCACCCTCTCCATCCTATATTTTTCTGCAAAGCACCTGAACAACACACTTACCACCTATAGTGCTCTCCTGGTACTCATGGAACTGGCCTTTGACGAAACGAAGCACCAGGCTGGACTTCCCCACAGCAGACTCTCCCAGCAGCACCAGTTTAAATTGACATATTTTACTGGCTTGAGACTGACCATTCGGCCTTGCAGCTCCCCTGCTGGTCATGGCCTGGACTTGGATGGTACCTTCAGCCCCAGCAGATGGCCAACCCTCAATCCAAGAACCAGCCTGGCAAGCTGCCCCCAGTAGTGCAGAAGCTCCTGATTAGGTGGGGAGGGAGAGGAAAGGAGGACAAAGACAGTTCTCAACAATATTCAACAAGTCTGAGCAAATACAGTGCATCTTCTACACATTCATTTCACAAGGCTTTAACGATGGAAACTCAGAATGTAACTGCCCAGATCTGTTACAGACTGCATTTAACCCCATTTTTATTTAAAAATATTTTAACTACTTTTATATACCACCTTATCAGAATGTCAAGGCAGTTAACATTAACAGATTAAACAAGAACACTTAAGTTACATACAGTTGTGGTCAACATTGGCACCCTTGCATTTTAGGTATGTTGTGTACAGTATCTTGAGAAATAATTGAAAATATTACAACTGTCATAATATTTTAATAGCATGTTCAAAGGTATACAACAAAAGAGATAGATGTCTGTGCAACATTAACATAGCAAGTTGAGAGAAAAAAAAATGACTTGGATAGGATTAATGGTACCCTTCACTAATATTTGATTGCACAACCATTGGCAGTAATGACAGCCTCCAAAACATTTCTTGCAGTCAACTAAGTTTCGTACATCTGTCTGCTAGTAGCTTCTCCCACTCTTCAACTGATTTCTTCCAGCTCATGAATGTTTCCAAGATTCCTTTTACCAATGGCAGATTTCAGTTTTTTCCAAAGGTTCTTGATTGGATGGAGATTAGGACTCATTGCTAGCCAGTTTAAACCCGTCCATTTGTTCCTTTTTAACCATTCTTTTGTACTTTTGGATGTATGTTTTGGGTCATTGTCCTGCTGGGGGACCCATGATCTTTGACCTAGACCTAGTTTTATGACACTAGGTTGCACATTTCACTCCAAAATACCTTGGTAGTCCTGAGACTTCATAATTCCTTTAATACATTCTAGGCCTCCAGTTCCTGAGGCAGCAAAACAGCCCCACAGCATTATGAAACCTCCATCATATTCAACTGAAGGAAGGGTGTTTACCTTATAAGCTTCACTTCTTTGCCTGTAAAAGTATCACTGGTCTGCATTGCCAAATAGCTCACGTTTTGGTTTCATCTTTCCACAGAACATCTTCCCAGAGGGATTGTGGTTTCTCAAAGTGGGTTTGGGCAAAGATCAGGCATGCCTTTTTATGTCCAAGTAGTGGGGTCCTTCTTGGCCTTTGCCCATGAATTCCTTCTTTGTTTAGTGCACAGCATATGGCACGGGTTGAAACCACAAGTCCAGATTGCTCCAGGTCAGCCTTAAGCTCTTGGATGTTGTACATGGTGCTTTTCCAACAGTTCGCACTAACCTTTGAAGACTTCTCAGATTAAAGTTTCCTCTTCCCACCATGTCCTAGGAGGTTTATGACAGCTTCATGAGCAGAAAACTTCTTAAACACTGAATTGTAGACACAAGAATCCCAAAGACTTTGGAGATGGCCTTGTACCCCCCCTCCCCCTTTGAAGTTTGATAATGGTTTTTCTGATAGTCTCAGATAGCTCCTGTCTTCACTATTGTGAAAATGAAACAGGACGTGAATAACAAACAGAGTCATCTTTCATTGATTGATTCAAGTCATGCAAGTACTGACAATTGAGCAGATACATCTAATTTTACTGCAATGGGAATGTGGTTCTTCTGTTCTAACTGCTTTGAATTGTTTATAAGGGTGCCAATAATCATATCCTGGCAATGCCCTGGTTTTTATAGTATTTCTTACTATTTCCTTTTTCACTTCATCTTGTTTTATTTGAATCTTGTATGTCAAATATGTGCACATATATAGTCTAAAAAGTAATTAGATCTTACCTGCTAATTAGTGTTCCTGAAGGAACGACAGTCCAGTCCCTTTACTTCTGGGTTGCGCAACCCTTCCAGCAGCTTGGAGGCTGAGCCCAACCTTTTTGGAGGGGGGGGCGGTATAAATACCACTGGGACCACCCACCAACCGAATGAAAAAGCAGACCTAAAGGAATTCCATTAGCGACCTATATAACATAAGGACCTATATAACCTAAGAACCTAAATAACATCACATAGACTATGCAAAATGCAATGTGTGCCTGCGAGTCAGTCCTGACTCCTGGCGACCCAGAAGCTCCTGGGTTTTCTTGGCAGTGTCACCGGAAGTAGATTGCCAGGCCTTTCTTCCGGGGCAATGGAGGGTTAAGTGACTTGCCCAAGGCCACAAGGAGTGCTAGTGGGAATTGAACCCTGGTTGCTTGGTTACCAAGCCAGTGCTCTAACCACTAGGCTGCTACTCCACTCCCACATAGACTATATATGTCTTAAAAAAAAAAAAAAGTTTATATATATATATTATAGAGAGTAGAGAGCATGAGTGGAGAAATGTTTATGGGAGGAGGTGATATGCCTGAGGCTGCCGAATCCGACTTTCTCCCGCATTCCTTCACCCCGAACTGGCCCCACGCTCGGCTCAAAGCTTCCGTCTGACTGTGAGGTCCTAACCGGGTGGGATCAGGGACTGGACTGTCGTTCCTTCAGGAACACTAATTAGCAGGTAAGATCTAATTACTTTTTCCTTATCGTCACTCCAGTCCAGTCCCTTTACTTCTGGGATGTAAAAGAGCAGTTCAATCCTGGGTGGGTTCCGGAATACCGGACTGAAGGACCGCCAGACCAAAACGAGTGTCCGCCGCACTCTGAATGTCGAGCCTGTAATGCTTGGTGAAGGTATGCAGCGATGACCAAGTCGCTGCCCTACAGATATCTAGCGGAGGAACTAGACCGAATTCTGCCCATGAGGTAGCCTGTGCCCGGGTGGAGTGTGCTCGGAGACCCGGAGGCACCTGCTTCCCTTTCAGTATGTAGGCGGAAGCGATCGCTTCCCTGATCCATCTGGAGATGGATGCCTTGGCCGCCGCCTCCCCCTTGTGGGGACCCCCGAACTGAACGAATAGCTGCTCGGCCTTCCGGAAGGGGGCTGTGCGGGAGAGGTAGCGTTTCAAGGTCCTCCGGACATCCAAGAGGCGAAGTTTGCTATCCCTGCCTTCAAGCCCCTCGGCGGGGAGAACCGGGAGGTTAACTGCCTGATTCACATGAAAGGGAGAGATGACCTTAGGCAAGAAGGAAGGGACCGTTCGCAGCACTACCTTGTCCTTGAGAAACAATAGGAAGGGGGGCTGAGAGGACAACGCTTGCAACTCGGAGACTCGCCTTGCTGAGCAGATAGCGACCAGGAAGACTGTCTTCAGGGTTAAGTCCTTTAAGGAGGCCCTCTTCACTGGTTCAAAGGGCTCCCTGGTCAGTGCGTTAAGCACTAGGTTGAGGTCCCACGAGGGGATGACCGACCTCCGTTGAGGTCGCAGGCATCGCACCGCTCTTAGGAATCTGGAGACGTCTGCGTGTGCCCCTAGGGCCTTGCCGCGGACCTTACCTCTATAGCACGCGATTGCCGCTAGCTGGACTCGCAAGGAGCTGTGCGCTAGACCCTTGTCAAATCCTGCCTGAAGAAATTCTAGGATCTCTGGGACAGAGGCGGAAAGGGGTTTCCGTCGGTGTTCTGCACACCATGCTTCGAAGATGCGCCAAGTCCTAACATAGGAGAGGCAGGTTGAGCGCTTTTTAGCGTTCAACAGGGTCGAGATGACAGCTCCTGAATAACCCCTCTTCAGGAGCCTCGCCCTTTCAATAGCCAGGCCGTAAGCGAGAATCGATCCACGTGAGGCATACGAACCGGGCCTTGCCTCAGGAGGTCCCTCTTGCAAGGGAGCCGCCAGGGTTGGTCGGCGATCAATCTCACCAGATCCGCATACCAGGGGCGGCGAGGCCAATCCGGAGCTATGAGGATTACGAAGCCCTGGTGAGACTCCACGCGCTGGAGAACCTTTCCGATCAGAACCCAGGGAGGGAAAACGTAGAGCAGGCCCTCCGAGGGCCACTTCTGTGACAGGGCATCCAGGCCTTCGGACATTCTTTCCTTTCGTCGGCTGAAGAATCGGTCCACCTTGGCGGACGAGAACCTCGCCATGAGATCCATGACTGGGAGGCCCCAACGTGTCACTATCTGGTTGAAGGTCTCCTGGTCCAGTTCCCACTCTCCGTGGTCTATCTTGCACCTGCTGAGATAATCTGCGGTGACGTTGTCCGTTCCCGCTACGTGCTGGGCTGACAGGGCTTCCAACCGAGTCTCCGCCCACTGGAACAGAGTGCCCGCCTCCTTTTCTAAGGCGGGGCTGCTGGTGCCGCCCTGGTGGTTGATGTAAGCCACCGCGGTGACATTGTCGGAGAGAACGCGAACTGCTCTCTTTTGCACTAAGGCCTCGAGAGCCCTGAGCGCTAAGCCGACTGCCCGCAATTCTAGTCTGTTGATGGGCCATTGTGCTTCCAGCGGAGTCCAGTTGCCCTGGACAAACTGGTCCTTGCAGTGAGCTCCCCAGCCTACTAGGCTGGCATCCGTCGTCAATAATAGCCACTGATGGGGCTCGAGAGGCATCCCGCAATCCAGGTTCCTTGGGCACTGCCACCAGCGTAGAGTCTGTTTGGTCCGCGGAGCGCAAGGTAACTGCATTGTCAAGGGGTGGTGCTGGGGCGACCATCGACGCAATAGAGCCCTCTGCAATGGCCGCATGTGGGCTCGGGCCCATGGCACCACCTCTATCGCCGCTGCCATTGTTCCCAGGACCTGTGAGGGAGTCAACTTGCTCTTTGCTCGATTGATGACCCAGCCCAATTCTTCTAAGACTTGGATCACTCTTGCCGTCATGGAGTGGCTTTCCTCCTCCGACTTGGCCCGGATTAGCCAATCGTCCAAGTAGGGGTGCACCAGTATTCCCTCTTTTCGTAGGGAGGCCGCCACTACCACCATCACTTTGGTGAACGTTCTTGGAGCCGTAGCTAGGCCGAAAGGCAGGGCCTGGAATTGAAAGTGGCCCCTTGGCACTGCGAATCTCAGAAATTGCTGATGGGAGGCCCTGACCGGGATGTGCAGGTAGGCTTCTGTCAGATCGAGGGACGTTAGGAACTCCCCGCCCCTTACGGCTGCTATGACTGAGCGTAGGGTCTCCATCCGGAAATGTGGGACCCTGAGGCAGCGATTGACTTGTTTTAGATCCAGGATCGGGCGAAAGGACTCTCCCTTCTTTGGCACTACGAAGTAAATCGAGTACCGACCAGAACCGCACTGGTCTGGTGGTACCGGGACCACGGCCCCGAGCGTTATTAGACGGGAGAGAGTAGACTCTACCGCCGCCCTCTTTGCTGAAGAACCGCAGGGAGATTGAACAAAGGCTGGGTGTATTTGTTTCGCAAATTCGAGAGCATAGCCGTCTTTGATAACCTCTAGGACCCATTGATCGGACGTGACCCGGGACCAGGCGGGAAGAAAGCGCCTTAGGCGACCGCCCACCGACGGTTCTTCCCCCTGGCCCCCCGTCACCTCATTGTTTTCTATTACCCTGGGAGGAGGAGAAGGAGGAGGACCCCCCGAAGCCTCGGCCTGCTCCTCGAAACCCCCTAAAACCTTGTCCCCTCGAGGGAAACCGGCCCCTGGAAAAGGAGTTTGACCTGGCTGGACGGAACCTTCGGGAGTCCCTGGGCTGGGTACGCACTGGGGCTAGGGGCCGTCCTTGCTTTGGTCTATCCTCAGGCAGCCTGCCCCCCTTGGACTCGCCCAGGTCCTTAACCAACTTCTCCAAATCTTCTCCGAATAACAGTTTCCCTTAAAGGGAAGACGGCTCAGGCGTGCCTTCGAGGAGGCGTCCGCCGCCCAATTCCGTAGCCACAGATAGCGCCTAGCCGCCACCACCGAGGCCATGTTTTTGGCTAGGCTTCTGATGAGGTCATACTGACTATCCGCCAGGTAGGCTGCTCCGGATTCCAACCTCGCAGAGTGGGCCTGAGCCTCGCCTGTTTGTCCCTCTGCTGCCTGAAGTTGTTGTGACCACCTTAAGCAGGCTCTTGCCACCCAGGCTCCCGACACCGAGGCCTGCAGGGCAAGGGCACTCACATCAAAGGCTTGCTTAAGGAGGGTATCTAGCTTTCTGTCTTGAGAATCTCTAAGGGCAGTGCTGCCCTCCACTGGGATAGTAGTCTTCTTGGTGACTGCCGATACCGCTGCATCCACCCTGGGAGACTTCAGCAGCTCTTTGTCTGCCTCTGGAAGTGGGTATAGGCGAGACATGGATCGGACTCCCCTTAAACTGGACTCAGGTTGATCCCATTCTTCTTGGATCATCTGACGCACTACTCTGTGGACAGGGAAAACTTTGAGATCTCCTAATGGCCTGGATTAATGGATCCTCCAGCGCCTCCTCCTCTGCTGGTGTGTCTGAGGCCACATTGAGGACTTTTAGGGATTCATTAATTAGTGCTGGAAGCTCCTCCCGACGAAAGACTCGAATTATCCGTGAATGATCTTCTTCAGGGATCTCTCCTTCTTCCAGCTCTTCCTCTTCTTCATCCCAGTCCTTGTCAGAGCCATCCTCCTCCGGGGTGCCCTGGGAGAGGGACGCTAGGGAGTCTTCAAGGCCCAGACGGGGACGTTTAGGTGGAATGTCCGGGTCTGGATTGCAAGCCCTCTTGGGCTTGGCTTCTGCCGCTAGACCCGCTTCTCCTGTCCCTGAGCCCTGCTTCCGCAGGCAATAAGCCTTATGGAGCAAAAGAATGAAGTCTGGGGAGAAAAAATCCCCGGCGCCCCCTGTCCCAGATGGGGGTGGCGAAGGGGGAGGAGGAGGGGTGGGTAAATCCGAAGACATTGAGGGAGGAAATTGGGACCCCCCCTCCCCTTCTAAGGAGTCTGCAGACCCCTGAGAGGGCTGGATTATGGCCAAGTTCATTTCTTGTTCCACGGAGGCAGCTACTGCAGCACAAGCCCTGCAGACTCCTGCCTCCGAGGAAGTGCCCCTGCGCGTGCCGCAGGAAGGACATCTAGGCTTGGCCGCCATACTCTTGATTCCAGTTATCAAGGCCCTAACTCCTAAGGGGCCTGAGCAACGGGCCTAAGGCTCAGCAAACTGCACCGATAGGCCCGTGTAGGTGCTCTCTCCTTCAGCGGGCTAAAGATCCGAGAGAAAAGCAGCTGAAAGGCCCTCTATTAATTTTGCAATGTTAACCCCAACCAAAACCGATGCAAGGATAATGTAAAAATTTAATTAAAACCACATCAAACCAAACAAACTAAACTAAATTTAAATTAGATTAAAATGAAATAAATTCCTTTTAGCAATATACTTGCAGTTTGCAGCTGCCGTGCTGACTGGGCCCGGCTCAGCGATCCCTGCCCGTTGGCTCTACACGTGGTAGGCCTCCCCACGTGGAGCCTAACGGGGGATCGCGAGCCTGTCCTCTGAGCCGCTTATTCTCCCCCCGGGAACCGCAGGGAACTGGAAGTCGAGTCCTGGCTGAAATGTCGAAATCCGCTTCCCCTCCGCGATCGGGAGGCCCGAGGCTCGCCGCCGCGTCCTTTAGCTGCAGGACGGGTCCGGCGTCCCGAATCTGTTTCCCGGCGTTGCCTCAAGCGCTCAGCCTCCGGGAGGGCTTCGGCGCGAGGTAGGACCAATCGGTCAAGGAAATCCTCGGGAGACAGCCGGATCTCAGCCGCAGAGCTCAGCTAAACGCTCCTCGGTACTGCTAGCACAGATCACCTCCGATGCCCGGCCCGCCTGGGGGGGGGGGGGGGGAGAGGGAGAGGAGAGAGCAGGCAGGAGCAATTAAAGAGGCAGAGACTGCTTAATTTTAAACGAAAGAAAACACAGAGGAAATTAAGATAAGTAAAATTAAAGATAATAAAAGATAATAAAAGTAATAAGGTATTTTTTAAAAAGAATTAGGAAGACTCCAGTAAGCCCTAGGCTTACGGAACCCTCCAGCTGCTTGGAGGCTGAGAATACTGGAGTTGGTGGGTGGTCCCAGTGGTATTTATACCGCCCCCCCCTCCAAAAAGGTTGGGCTCAGCCTCCAAGCTGCTGGAAGGGTTGCGCAACCCAGAAGTAAAGGGACTGGACTGGAGTGACGATAAGGAAAGCCATTTCACTGGCCACTTTTTTTAAGGGGATATTGGATATTAAGGGGTTGAACTGCAAGGATGCAAATAATGTTGACCACAACTGTATGAACAAACGAAAGTAAGGAACAATATGCATATAGCTGGAGAATCAACACAGATGAGTAGAAAGGGAGGGAGTGGGATCCTATAAGATCTCCATGGTTCACAATAAGAGCTAAATAATAAAAATGAAATCTGTCAAACATGGACTGCTGCAATAGTTCAGTTTTGAGATTAGCTACCTACTATTTCACTGTCTCTTCTGGTTTTACATAGGGACAGATTTAATAAGTGCAACCAAGCTTACAGTACCATTGTACTTAGTTTTAATGTACTTTTTGCAAATTAAAAAAACAGAACACACCCACACTACACTTCACTCATGATTTAGTATTTTAACTCACAATAATAGTCACCTCCATGCAAATCCCACTTACATGGAGAAATGTACATGCCTAATTTAAACTTTCTCCCCTTGAATCCAGAACTAGACACCTCTCTGGGGCTAGGCAAACTGCTCTGGCCTGCAACTGCATGACTGACCAGGAGACCTCCAGCTGGAACCAGTGTCCCTGGACCACCCGAACCCAATAGTGAGCACTTAAGCCCTTCAGGATGGCATCCACTTCTGGTGCCTCCAAAAATCATTCCAATCAAACAGTGTCACTGTTGCCACCAAATCAGTGCTCCTTGATCTGAGAAAACAGCAGTCTTGTTGAACAGTTGGAACAGGGGGACCAGAGAAAAAGGTGCCTGTGAGGAGGGCACATGCAAGCCCTGGCCCAAGGTACCAACTCCAGGGTCAATGCCATGTCCCTGAGCTGTAGTCCCAAGCCCAGGGAGCTGGCCAAGCACAAAACTGAGTGGAGTAGCTTGGGGGACCTCTCTGGCATCAGAACACCTGACCCAGGAGCATGTAGAAGTGGGCTCAGATATTACAGGTTGTGAAGGCAACCTGATTCTTCAGGAAACTGATCACCCATTCCAGTTGCTGAACCACCAGACCAAAGGGCAAGGATAGAAATCTGAATCAGTGGCCCAGAACATAGAAGCAAAAAAGGTTTTTGTATTCATTCATTGGCACTGCTCCTCTATAGAAATACAGAAGTAGGCCTCTGCAAGATCTAGAGAGGTAAGAAGTTCCCCTTGCCAGACAGATGGTCTCCATGTGGAAATGTGGAACACTGAGCTTGGTATTGACTGCCTTTGGGTCCAGGCTAGGCCAAAAGGATCCTCCTTTCTTGGGCACCATGAAGTAGAAACACAGAAACATGATGACAGAAAAAGACCACATGGCCTATCTAGTCTGTCCTTCCATATCAACAACTACAACAGTCCACTTTTTACCTTTAGAGATCCTCTGTGTTGGTCCCATGCTTTTTTGAATTCAGTTACTGTCCTCATCTCTACCACCTCCACTGGGAGACTATTCCACGGATCCACTACTCTTTCCATAAAGAAATATTTCTGCATATCACTCCTGAATCTATCTCCCTTCACCCTCATCCCATGTCCCCTCGTAGCAGAACTTGCTTTCAATTGAAAGAGGCTCTCTCCCTGAACATTTATGCCACGGAGGTATTTAAACATCTCAATCATATCACCTCTATCCCGCCTTTCCTCTAAGGTGTACATATTAAGATTCTTAAGTCTGTCCTCATATGCTTTATAATGAAGCCCACAAATCATTTTAGTAGCCACCCTCTGCACCGACTCCATCCTGTTCACATCCTTTTGAAGGTGCGGTCTCCAGAATTGCACACTATACTCCAAATGAGGTCGCACCAAAGACTTATACAGAGACATTATCACCTCCTTTTTTCTGCTAGCCATTCCTCTCCGTATGCACCCAAGCATCCTTCTAGCTTTTGCCGTCGCCTTTTCTACCTGTTTAGCTACTTTAAGACCATCAGACACAACTACACCTAGGTCCTGCTCTTCTTTAGTGGACAAAAGTACTTCACCTCCTATACTGTATTGCTCCCTTGGATTGCTGCAGCCCAAATGCATGACCTTACATTTTTTAACATTAAATCCCAGCTGCTAAATTCTAGACCATTCTTCAAGCTTAGCTAGATCCCTCCTCATGTTATCTACATCTTCCTGGGTGTCTACTCTATTGCAGATTTTGGTATCATCTGGAAAGAGGCAAACCTTACCCGACAGCCCTTCCGCTATATCACTAACAAAGATGTTAAAAAGAATCGGACCAAGGACAGATCCCTGGGGCACACCACTGGTAACATCCTTCTCCTCAGAGTGAGCTCCATTTACTTGTACTCTTTGTCGCCTCCCACCCAACCAATTTCTAACCCAAGCAGTAACTTTAGGGTCCATCCCTAGGGTGCTCAGTTTGTTTATAAGTCGCCTGTGAGGAACAGTGTCAAAGGCTTTACTGAAATCTAAATACACCACATCTAGAGCTCTCCCTCGGTCCAACTCCCTGGTCACCCAGTCAAAGAAATCAATCAGATTTGTCTGACAAGACCTGCCTCTGGTGAATCCATGCTGCCTCGGATCCTGTAATCCGCTGGACTCCAGAAACCTCATTATTTTCTCTTTCAGCAGCGTTTCCAATAATTTACTCACCACCGAAGTTAAACTAACCGGCCTGTAGTTTTCAACCACATCCTTACTTCCGCTTTTGTGTAAAGGCACCACATGAGCCTCTCTCCAGTCCTTTGGCACCACTCCCGACTCCGAGGCATTGAAAAGGTTAGTCAGTGGAGATGCTAGAACGTCCCCAAGTTCCCTCAGTATTCTAGGGTGTATCCCATCCGGTTCCATCGCTTTGTCTACTTTAAGTTGAGCTAGTTTCTCATGAACACAGTCTTCTGAAAATTGTTCAAGATGTCCCTTGCTTCTGTTCCTATTTGTGGGTGTTTTCTGAGGTCCTGCTCCTGGTTCTTCATCTGTGAACACAGAACAAAAATATTTGTTAAAGCAATTCCGCTTTATCCTTATCAGCTTCTACATATTCCCCCCCTGCACCCTTGAGTCTGACAATACCACTTTTGCCCTTCCTCTTCTCACTAATATATCTAAAAAATGTCTTATCCCCCCATTTTATTGCATTGGCTATTTCCTCCTCCTTTTGAATCTTTGCCTTCTTGACTACTTTGCTAGCTTCTCTAAGTTTTTCCAAATACAGATGCCTGTCTTCCTCTCTCTGTGATCTCTTGTATTTCATGAAGGCCTCCCTCTTTTTCTTCACTTTTTCAGCTACTTCCTTAGAAAACCATAGCGGTCTCCTTTTCCTTTATTTACCATTTTAACAAAAAGGTTGGTTGCCCTTAAAATATCCCCTTTCAGTTTTGCCCACTGTTTTTCTACCCCACTAACGACTCCCTGAGGTATTGGCCCATCTTCGCAAAGTTAGTCTTCCTAAAGTCTAAGATCCTCACCTTGGAATGGATTCTAACAGCCCTAGTCCTAATACTGAATCACACCATCTGGTGATCACTGGATGCAAAATGATCTCCCACTACAACATCAGATGTATAAGTAGATGGCATAATGCCCTAATCCTGCTCTGTGGAGGGCATGGGTGAAATGGGTTGCAACCACAGGAGTCACTGAAGAGACTTTGATTAAGGAGACACTACAAAGGTGTTCAGCAGAAGCCCTGCAAATCCCAAGACTTAAGACTTCCAAAACCCATTGATCCAACGTGATTTGGGTCCACTCTGAGAAATAACTGGAACCCACCCACAACTGGCTGTACCTTGGAAGGTACCTGCTGTATCTCACTGCAAAGGCTTACCAGTTCCAGTGGGTGCCGTAGCTGAATCTCAAAATTGTAGAGAGCTCTGAAAGGACTGAGCCTTCTCAGACCTAGTAGTACAGATGGAGGCACCCTACCTGGGCTCCTAGCAGTCAGTGTCTACAAGCTCCATGTAGAGAGCACTCTTACCACCCCTAGACCTATCCTCAGGAAGATTTTGAGGACAAGCCTCACCAAGGTCTTCACCAACTTCTCCAGGTCCTCCCCTAAAAGCAAACTGCCCCTAAAGGGAAGTTTGCTGAGATGTAGCCGAGGCAACATCAGCAGACCAATTATGAAGCTGCAGTCACTGCCATACCACAACTATTGTTGCCAGAATCTTGGATGAGGTCCTGATGAAAATGTACACAGCATTGATCAAATATGCAGCACCTGACTCTCCAGCAATTGCTGGACCCAAAGCAAGAGAGCTTGAGCCACTAGGCCTGCACACAGCACCACTTAGAAGTTCAATGCAAAGACAGTAAAATCAAATCAAAACCATTCTTAAGGAGGGCCTCCACTCTCCTGTCGTGATTTTCCATGAGCATAGCAATTCTTTTCACCAGGATGGCCATGTGCTTTGTCACTGCCATGACCAGGGTGTCCACATGAAGGAGCCCCAAAAGATGGTCAAGCTTGCCCTGGGACAAAGGGAATAGCCAGGACAAGACCCAAAGGCCCCTAAGACTCAGCTCCGTTGTCTCTTACTGGGAAACCAGTACATACGTTCTGGAAGAAAACCATCTCGATGGGTGCCTGATGCCCTCAATAATAGGGTTCAAGGGAGGAAGAGACATCATCGGAGGGAATGGCAGCTTGAGTGAGAGGCTCCGCTAATTCCTGAACAATAGCACAGAACACCCCATCCCAGTTGCAACTAGTGCTTAGTTGGTGCATTTGAGGACTGGGTCTCTCGGTCTGTGGTGTGGATGGAAATCAGCCATGATCATCAGAGTTCACATATAAGCAATTCCCCACTCTGTGAAAAGATGCATCGAAAATGACAACCATGGAACAGCCAATTTCTGACCTGGATAAGGAAGTTATATGAAGCCCCTAGGGGAGCAGTGAAGGTAAACAGTGGATACTCTGATTTTTTTTTTTTTAATTAAGTAGGGGTGCCTTTTATCACCTTTGTTTGCAATGTATATGGAACATAATCACACAACAGGGGAAGGGGGAGGGAGATCATTCAAGAAATTCAGGTGGGAGGGAGGCGGGCAACATAATTAGCACTATTTGAGTATGATGTGCTGCTACTTTGGCAAATGCAGGTGATCTATTCCTCATCTCCAGGATGAACTACGTTTTTGGTAAGGTATCAGGCTTTAAAGTTAATCTAGATAAGACGGAAGCGTCCTCTCAATTTGTTCAGTGGAGAGAAGATGCTGCTTCAGGGCTCATTTCTCTTTAAGTGGACTGCACATTGCCTTAAATATCTGGGAGCACATATAGGAAGGGACTGGAGGAAAAGCTACAATATTAATTATGGGCCTCTATAAAAGGTCAGCGTTTGGAGGGCTGGAGGACTGGTTTATTTATTTAATTTCTCTTCTATACAGCGCTATTCAATATCAGTGTTGCAGGGGGTTGCATGTGTCACATTCCTGGTTGGGTAGAATAGCTTGTATCAAGATGATTACCTTACCCAGAGTCTTATACTCTCTCAAACCCTTCCTGTGGAAGTCCCCTAGAAATCTCTTGAGGACCTGCAACAAACTCAGCATATCTGGCAAATGAGGACACCAAGGGTAGCACAGGGTACTCTATAGAGAGGCGGGGAGGGGGGTAGGATTTGGTTGTGCCAAATGTGTTTTTGTATTTGGCATGCAGCTTAAAAAACAGTTGTGGTTGGGGGAGGGGCATGGAAATGGGTGCAAACAGAGGAACACTACATGGAGGGCATACTGTTAAAGTATATTCCTCGGTTGGAAATAGGGAGCGGAAAAATTGTTAATCCCTTTACTAAAATGGTAGACTGCACTAGAATTTAACGTTCAAAAAGGAGATTATAAAGGTGCAAAGTGTCTCTACTGCAACCTATTCAATATAATGGCAATTTTGAGCCAGGGTTGCAGGACCAGTTGTTCCGAGAGTGGGAAAAAACAGGAATTGAGCTCTTTAATACACAGTTCTGCTCAGAGAGAGTGAAGTGCTCCCATTTGAGGGCCTTAAAGAGCAATATGGACTTTGTAACTGGGATTTTTATGGGTACTTACAAGTGAGGCACTGGTTGGGTGAATGGAGGGTGGCCCTCGCAACTGGCCTATATGATTTCAAAAATTCTGTGCTGGCACCCAGCAGCCCAAAAAAGAGTGATCTCCAAGATTTATTAGCTGCCTGTAGGAGCTGGGAGTTAAAAGGTAACCTTTCAAAAACAGAGGGAGCATGATATATGGAAGGAATTTACAGAAGAGTGGGAGAAAATATTTCAGGTGGTAGGGAAAAACTTGCAATCTGTAATCAGATAGTAGAAAATGGATATAAAGTATTGTATAGAAGGTATATGACCCAGTGGTTGCATAAAATGATGCTGGGATATCCTTCTGAGTGTTGCAGGGGATGCACTGTGGAGGCTCCTAACTGCACACGTGGTGGGAGTGCCTGAAACTGCAAGTTTTCTGGAGGAAAGTGGGTGGGAGGGGAAGCAGGAGTGGGGTGTTGAGGAATTGGTGGGCTCAGGCCAGCCCAAGGGTTTCTGCTGCCCCAGACAGAAGCCCCAGCCTTGCTACCAATCCCTTCCCATACTGCCACTGATTCCGTCAGCAGGGTCTGTGAGACAGCTCGGCTTGGCACAGTGGTGGCAACACACATGACCTACTGTTTCTGCCCCCCCTCCCCCCGAGCACAACTTCCTGTTGGAGGAGAGGCAAGTCAGAAGCAGCAGGCCAGGTGTAAGAGCATGTGGCCTGCTGTGGGCTCCCACCACTGTGCCAGAGGGGAGATGCCAAAACAAAAAGCCTGTGAGCCATTCAGAAGCTGTTGCTCAAAGCCAAGCAACAGAGAACCCTGTTATTCAGGAGGGGCGCGGGCCTGCTGGCTAAAGCATACAGCCCCCTCACCACCCCTCCCCCACACACATACACAGAGGCCAAATGGGCATTACGAATAGTTGTGATCCCACAGGCAGGAAAACAGAGAATCCGTGGAGACCTCAAACTAAACCAGGCTCCAGGATCCCCTGGGGATAGGTCCCAATAATATGGAGGGGAGGGGGTAGAATCACACCTGAGGTGACAGTCACATGATGCAAACACATTCTGCCGCAGAGCTGACTTGGCAAGAGACACACGAGGTGCAGCACCAGGCTCTAGGCACCACAGCAAGAAAAAACCCAAAAGAGAACAACCCTGTGGCAAAAAAGTGAATCCCCAGCATCTGCAAGGTTGGCTGAATGGCCAAAACCCAAGAAGGGGAAAACTCAGCCACCCTCAGTCTGAGGCCCTGCTGTTAATCAGATTAAAAAACAAAAACACACACACTTTTTTTCTTTAACACTCCTTTACTCAGGCAGCCAAGAGAACCACATACATTTTCTATTCCTGATGGAATTGTGTAAACAAAAAATTCAAACTTCTGTATCAAAAGGCCTGAATTATGTAAAATTCTGTATGCTTTGCTTGTGAAAGCAAAATATTGTTTGCATGATTTTTTTCCCAATTGTATTTTAAATTAAGTATCACAATGCAACATTTTGGATTGTGTGCAGGAGTCCAGTATATAGAGAATAGACTGGGACCCGACCCCCCCCCCAATAATCAATTAGGAGAAAAGGCAAAAATCAGATAAAAAGGACTGCAGGGTAGAAAGGGAGTCAGGGTCTACCTAACCCCCACCCCACCCCCACGATCCCATGAGGTCCTTCTGTTCACTTTTTGGCCCAACCAGCTCAAGGAACCCATGGTAGCAGCACTGGATGCTAGGGCAAAATGCCAGCTCAAGGATATATGGGCATACCCAAACTCCAAGTAATGATGGGCCTATAGATTACCTGCCTCTAACAGCTGACAAGGTATATGGACTGGTGCAACAGTGCAGATAAAAGTGTAGCTACTCACCTGTAACAGGTGTTCTCTGGAGACAACAGGAATCAGTCCTCACATATGGGTGACATCGGCACCGGAGCCCTCGTAGAAATGTCTCCCCAGTTTTCGAAGAAAGCCTTTGGGAGATGTCTCCACACATGTGTGGTCCCTTTCCCACCCAAGGGTACTATCTTAGATGGCATAGCTAGCCAACAAAAGAAGATGGCAAAAATATATATACAGCAACTCTAAGGGGAGGGGGGAGGAGGGAGGGTGGGTTGTGAGGACCGATTCCTGCTGTCCTCAAAGAACACCTACTACAGGTGAGTATCTACACTTTCTCTGGGAACAAGCAGGAAGTCAGTCCTCAAATATGGGACCCCCTAGCTACAGACTACCGAAGGCCCATAGAGAAAAAAATATATATACAGTCGCCCTCAAGGGGAGCCGTGAGCAGCAGCAATTGAGTCCACAGATATAGACTGCAGTAGGACCCGTGTGTCCGATGGGAACTAACGCTGCGGTAGCCTGAACACAGAAGGGTCAGAGGATAGGAGATGCCTAGATCCTGAAAAGATTATGAGCTGCAAAAAGGTATGGACTGAAGACCAGGTGGCAGCCCGGCAGATGTCCAACATCAGGACGGAGCACAGGTGTGCCAAAGAGGCCACCATGACCTAGCCATCCAGCATGCACCCAGCCTTCTCATAGACGAGGGCGATGCAGTCCACCATTCAGGTGGACAGGGTTCGCTTGGACACTGTCCCCTTCAGACTGGGAAAAACTTGTGGCTCTGGGTAAGTTCAATGTAGAAGGACAGGGCCCCTCTTAAAGTCCAAGGTATGAAGTACAATCTCCGCCCTGGAGGAGTGAGGTCTCGGGAAGAAGATGGGTAGTACCACCTCCTGGGTTGAGGTGAAAAGAAGAAACCACCTTTGGGAGGAATTGGGGGCGTGTGCGTAGCATGACCCTGTTCTTGTAGAACCTGGTAAACACAGCACCTCTGCCTCTAGGGCTTGGAACACGCTGACCCTGCCAGCAGAGCTGAGCGCCACCAGGAACACAACTACCACAAAAGAAATACCTCAGGTGGCAGGTAGCCAAGGGCTCGAAGAGTGAGCAGGTGAACTGTGCCAGCATTACATTGAAGTCTCACTACGTCTCCAGAAGGTGGATGAGGGATTTTGGACAGCAGGAACCCCCTCAGGAAGTGGTTACCAGAGGCTGGGCCAAGAGGGCTTGCCCTCAATAGGGAGGTAGTGTGCCGCCAGGGCTCTGAGGTACACCATGACAGATTTTGATATGAGCACAGATTGCAAGAGATGGAGGTACTCCAGCACCAGCTGCACCAGGCAGGAGAATGGGTTCTCCCATTGCTCTACATACCACACCGAGAACCTGTGCCATTTGAAGGTATAAGTCCTCCTGGTGGAGGTCTTATGGGAGGCCAGCAGGATCTCTTCCACTTCTCCTGAAAGGTTGAAAGGGGTTAAGGTTACCCTTTCAGCAGCCACGCCATTAGTGATAGAGACCCTAGTTTGGGGTGTAAGAGAAAGCCCTCTTCTTGAGGCAAGAGCCCCGGGGAACTCCCCAGGGGAAAAATCTGTATGCCAGGTGCCTTCTGACCCTTTTCAAATCCAGGCTGAAAACTCACTTCTTCGTTGCCACTTTCAGATCTTGAAAAAGCAAGATTTAAAAAGGTCTTCGTAACAAATCATAAAACCAAGCAAAAAAACAAAACAAAACACAAACACACCCCACAATTGTATCTAATATACTACAGACTACAGAGAAAGGCAAAGGCAAAGACAGGACAGACAACATCAATTGCTGCCAACAACTGAAATCTCATTGTAAGTGGCTAACTCATAACGGATCAATTAAAACTCAACTACAGCATCTCATTGAAGGTCCACTTAAAAAGCCACAATTTTTAAATTAAGTTTTCCTTACTCCATTTTTAGATCCTATGTCAGATAATTTCCTTCCGTCAAATCCTGCAAGATCAATTCAGCCAAGTGGTTATGCTCCCTTGCCAGCTGAGAGAAGCAGACTTGAGCATCTTTCAACGGATGTCAGCCGACGATATCTTCTGATGTAGCACTGAGAGAAACCATTATTACACTTCCCAAGCAGTAAGCAAGATTGAAAAACTCAAAACACTAACTATGAGTATTAATAACCAGTCAATCAGAACACTGGAGCAAATATTTGGCTCTCTTACCTGGCACTAAAAGCAAATAAAAGGCAGCAGAGCTTCTAAACCTATGGACAATCTTCTAGGGCAGGTCCTGAACTGGTCTAGCAGGATAAGGAAAAATGTTTTACATACCAGATAGCAGGATTCAAGGAAAAAAAATGTTATGTAAATTTTTCCTTATTCTGCTAGACTAGTCCAGATGAGTGGGACATACCCAAAACAGTCAGGACCCAGGGTGGGAGGAAGATAGCACCTTTTTGGCAAGGCTTTTCTGGTCAGTGTGTATCAGTCCCATCTCTCATATGTAGCTGCAATGCTTCAAAAACAAACACTCTGGGGAAAACCAGATAGCCCCCTTACAGATGCCCTCTAAAGACACCAAGGCAGACTGCTGTGGAGAAGGCCTCTGCCCCTATGGAGCGAGCCCCGACTCTTTCCAGCACCTTTTCCCAGCCTAAAAAAGGTATGCTGGACCAATGGCCTCTTTGATACAGCTGGAAAATGAGGACTTAGCCAATCTGCCCTTTCCTTGGGCCATTGAAAAGGACAAAATATGGTCCGACTGACAAAAGATTTAGTAGCCTCCAAGTAACTGAGTAACATCCACCAGACACAGAGAATGCCTGATCAAATTAACTCCTTCCAGGAGGAAGGCAGGACAACTACCTGACAGAAGTGAAGAACGTATGGCATACTCCATAAAGAGAATTTGTCACAGTGACCAGAGGGCTCCCAAGAAGACAAGGCTTGCAGTTCTGGCACATCTCTGGCAAACAAACAGCCACTAGGAAAACTACCTTAAGAAACAGGCCTATTAACTTCAAATACCAGAGAACAGCTTTCACAGGGGAACCATCGAATGCACTGGTGGCTAAAAAGTAATTAGTCCTTACCTGCTAATTAGTGTTCCTGAAGGAACTCCAGTCCAGTCCCTTTACTCTCGGGTTGCGCAACCCTTCCAGCAGCTTGGAGGCTGAGCCCATCATCGTTTTGATGATGGTGTGGGATAAATACCACTGGCACCGCCCATAGGCACCAGTAATCTGATGAAAAAGCAGTCCTGATAGGCACCGCAACTAAGATGTGTAAAACCAACAATTTCAAAGAAACAGGAGAACCAAACAAACGCACTTATTTCTTTTTTTTTTTTTTTTTGTTAAACAGAAAGAACAGTGGCAATGAAGGGGAGGGCTTACCCGGGGCCGACCTAGCCCTTACTCGTTCCTCCCCGTACCTCCCTAGCCCATAGCCCCGCCGCTGGGGGCTCCTCTGACCGGAGATTTCCACCTCCGCTCCGCACCGTTCACCGACTTCGGTCTTTACTTTTATTCTGAACACTAGGAACCGAACCCGGGTGGGATTAGGGACTGGACTGGAGTTCCTTCAGGAACACTAATTAGCAGGTAAGGACTAAATTACTTTTTCCTTAGCAGAACTCCAGTACAGTCCCTTTACTCTCGGGATGTAACAGAGCAGTTCAAACCTGGATGGGGTTCGCCACTCCGGACCGAAGTACCGCACTCGCAAACCTGGTGTCTGCTCTTCTCTGGACATCCAGTCGGTAGTGTTTAGAAAAGGTATGCAGAGAGGATCAGGTGGCCGCTTTACAGATGTCTAGCGGTGGGACCAAGCTATGCTCTGCCCAGGAGGCCGACTGCGCTCGAGTTGAATGCGCGCGAAGACCTGCTGGTACCTGCCTCCCCTTGAGGATGTAGGCCGAGGCAATGGCCTCCCTGATCCATCTAGAAATAGAAGCTTTGGCCGCTGCTTCCCCCTTGTGCGGCCCTCCAAATTGAACGAAAAGCCGTTCGGATTTGTGGAAGGATGCTGTGCGTGAGAGATAGCGTTTCAGCACTCTACGTAAATCTAGTAGACGCAGTTTGGAACTCTCCCCTTCCTGTGCTTCTCCCGCAAAGGACGGGAGCGAGACTGTTTGGTTCATATGGAAGGGAGAGGAGACCTTGGGTAGGAAGGAAGGCACCGTCCGCAAGACCACTTTGTCCTTAAAAAAGGAAAGGAAGGGAGGTCGAGAGGAGAGAGCTTGGAGCTCCGAGACCCTCCTAGCCGAACAAATAGCTACCAAAAATACCTTCTTCAGGGTCAAGTCCTTTAGGGAGGAATTCCTTGCTGGCTCAAAGGGCTCCCTGGTTAGGGAATCCAAAACAAGGTTTAAGTCCCAAGGGGGGATCACTGATCTTTGCTGAGGGTGTAAACGCTTGACCGCCCTCAGGAATCTGCCCACATCAGCGTAGTCTCCTAGAGACTTGCCCCGAACCTTTCCCCTATAACAAGAAATGGCCGCTAGCTGAACCCGCAACGAGCTGTGAGCCAAGCCTTTCTCGAAGCCTGCTTGTAGGAACTCTAACACCTCCGGCACTGAGGCTTCTAAGGGTTTCTTATGGAGATCCGCGCACCATGCTTCGAATATGCACCAGACCCTGATATAGGAAAGGCAGGTCGAGCGTTTCCGAGCGTTCAGCAGGGTCGAGATTACTGAAGTCGAATAACCTCGCTTCACGAGCCGCGCCCTCTCAAGGGCCAAGCCGTAAGCAAGAATCGATGCACGTGGGGCATGAGTACTGGGCCCTGGCGTAGCAAATCCTTTCTGTTGGGGAGCCTCCAAGGGCGGTGAGCCGTTAGCCTCACCAGGTCTGCATACCATGGGCGACGAGGCCAATCCAGAGCTATGAGGATTACCAGACCTGGGTGGTCCTCTATTCGTCTTAGAACTCTGCCTATGAGTGCCCAGAGCGGAAACACATACAGTAGACCTTCCACAGGCCACTTCTGGACCAGGGCATCTAAGCCTTCTGACATCCTCTCCTTTATTCGGCTGAAGAACCGGCTTGCTTTGGATGATTCGTAGCGTGCCATGAGGTCCATGATCGGTGCTCCCCAACATGCTACCACTTGGTCGAATACCTCCTGCGCTAGCTCCCATTCCCCGTGGTCTATCTTGTGTCTGCTGAGGTAATCGGCCGTCACATTTTCTGCTCCCGCCACGTGTTGAGCTGACAGATTCAATAGGTGTGCTTCGGCCCACTGTAAGAGGCTGCCTGCCTCCCTCTCTAGCAGGGGACTGCTCGTCCCCCCTTGATGGTTGATGTAGGCCACCGTGGTGACATTGTCCGAGAGGACGCGGACTGCCTTTTGCCGAACCAAGGGCTCGAGAGCTCGGAGTGGCCCGGGCCACTGCCCTCAGCTCTAGCCTGTTGATGGACCACCGAGCTTCCGTCGGGGTCCAGCTTCCCTGTGCGAACTGGCCCTCGCAATGAGCACCCCAGCCTGCGAGACTTGCATCCGTCGTCAGCTGTATCCACTGGGGTGGATCGAGGGGCATCCCGCATCCTAGGTTCCTTGGACACTCCCAGCAGAGGAGAGTCCTCCTGATCTGAAGAGGGCAGGGTAGCTGCATGGATAAGGGATGATGCTGAGGGGACCAACGTCGTAACAAAGCGCGTTGAAGGGGTCGCATATGTGCCTTGGCCCACGGTACAACCTCTATCGCTGCCGCCATGGTGCCCAACAGCTGAAGGTAATGCCAGGCGGTAGGGATCCGTCTTGAAATGAAGCGAGAGACCAGGCTTTTCAGATCTCGTAACCTTTGTTCCGACAGGAAGATCCTTCCACTCCTTGTGTCGAACCTTGCTCCGAGGTAATCGATCTCCTGTGAGGGAATTAATCTGCTCTTTGCCCGGTTGATGACCCAACCCAACTCCTCCAGGAATTCCACCACTCGGGCCGTAGCAGTGCGACTTTCCGACTCAGATTTTGCTCGAATCAGCCAATCGTCCAGGTATGGATATACTAGAATCCCCTCTTTGCGAAGGGCCGCTGCTACCACTACCATTACCTTGGTAAAAGTCCTGGGGGCTGTTGCTAGGCCAAAAGGGAAGAGCCTGGAACTGGAAATGACCCCTCGGCACTGCAAATCTCAGGAACTGCTGATGAGATTTTCGTACCGGGATGTGTAAGTATGCTTCCGTCAAGTCCAGAGATGTCAGAAACTCCCCCTGTCTTACCGCTGCAATGACCGACCTCAGAGTTTCCATTCGAAAATGAGGAACCGAGAGGCAGCGATAGACTTGCTTTAAGTCCAGGATAGGATGGAAGGACCCTTCTTTCTTTGGTACCACAAAATAGATCGAGTATCGACCGGAACCGTATTGGTCTCTCGGGACAGGAGTCACCGCTCCCAACTCGATCAGCCTTGAAAGGGTGTCTTCTATTGCTGCTCTCTTTTCCGGAGAGCCGCAAGGAGACTGCATAAAGGCTGGAGGAACTCGTTTTGTGAACTCGAGGGCATAACCCTCTCTGATTACCTCCAGTACCCAACGGTCCGACGTGACTCGGGCCCAGGCGGGAAGGAACTGCCTCAACCGACCCCCCACCAGCAGGCCTTTCCCCTGGGCCCCCGCAGTTTCATTGTGGTTTCCTAGGACCTGAGGATGAGGAGGAAGCTCCAAAACCTCTTCCAGCTCCACAAAACCCTCGGAAACCTTGCCCTCTAGGCGGGGGGCGACCCCTAGGAAAAAAATTCTGTCTGGTTGACCGGAACCTATGAAACTCCCTCAGCTGGTTGCGAGCTGGGACCGGCGAACGGTTCTGCTTAGGTCTATCTTCCGGGAGTCTACCTCCCTTAGACTCGCCGATCTTTAACCAACTTTTCTAGGTCTTCCCCAAACAGCAGCTTCCCCTTGAAGGGGAGGCGACTCAGGCGAGCCTTCGAGGAGGGGTCCGCCGCCCAATTGCGCAGCCACAGATATCTCCTGGCTGCTACTACCGAGGCCATATTCTTCGCTAGACTTCTAATAAGGTCGTATTGGCTATCTGCTAGAAAGGCGGAACCAGACTCCAAGCGTGCAGCGCTCGACTGTGCATCGGTAGAAGCGCCATCCGCTAGTTGGAGTTGCTGGGCCCACCTCAGGCAGGCTCTTGCTACCCAAGCCCCTGACACTGAGGCCTGCAGCGCGAGGGCACTCACATCAAAGGCTTGCTTCAGCAGGGAGTCCAGCTTTCTATCCTGACTATCCTTAAGCGCTGCGCTCGACCGGAATGGTCGTCTTCTTAGTCACCGCTGAGACCGCTGCGTCTACCCTTGGGGACTTCAGCAGATCCTTGTCAGCTTCCGGTAAAGGGTACAAGCGAGACATGGCCCTCACCCCTCTTAAACTGGACTCTGGTTGATTCCACTCTTCCTGAATCATCTGGCGTACAACCCTGTGGACGGGAAAGACCTTCTGAGTCTTTCGGACGGCTTGAATCAAAGGATCCTCTAACGTTTCTTCCTCTGCAGGGATGTCTGATGCCATATTGAGCACCTTCAGGGATTCATTAATCAAGGCTGGGAGCTCCTCCCTACGGAATACTCTAACTATTCGGGAATGCTCTTCCTCTGGTATCTCCCCCTCCTCAAGCTCTTCTTCTTCCTCCCCCACTTCTCTGTCTGATCCCTCCTCCTCCGGAGGGGCCGGGGATGGAGACGTGAGAGGTTCCTCGCTCATTAGCCTAGAACGCTTGGGAGGGGCTCCGGGGTCATGGGAGCTTGTCTTCCCTGGACCGGGCCGGCTACCTTCTTTCAGTAGCGTGGGTTCCATGAGCCCCTGCTGACGCATACAATAAGCTTTGTGCAAGAGAAGGACAAATTCTGGGGAAAAATGCTCCCAGCTTTCCTCCGCGCCACCGGAAGTAGGAAGTAGGGGGGAGGGACTGGGAGGGGCCTGGTAAGGCAGGGGTAGAGGGCGGGGGAGAGGAGGAAGAATCCCCCCCCCCTTCCGTGAGACCTTGAGACCTCTGAGAAGGATGATCCATAGACACCTGGATTTCATGCTCCACAGAGACTGCTTCGCAGCACAACCCCGGCAGATCCCAGCTTCAGAATCAGCTACTCTGCGGGTTCCGCAGGACGGGCACCTTGGTTTTCCCGTCATTCTACCTCCTCTATCAATATTATTGTTAAAATTGAAAACCCCCTGGAGAAAGTGCACTCAAGAAACCACAAGGCTGACAATCAAATAAATCAAAGAAATTAAATGAAACTAAATGAAAGCTTCCCAACCACGATCCACCAAGAAGGGGAGGGGGGGGCCTGACCCCCAAGGCTGGAGCAGGACGCTGACCCCGCTCACGGAGAAATTATAACAAGGTTAAATTAAAACAAAATAAGCAAATTTAAAATATAACTAATTAAAATACAGGCCTCAGAACCGATTGCAATACTTGCAGTTTAGGAGACCTGATGCTCTGCGCGCCGCTGCTTATGCTGGCAGATGCTAGACTCCACGTGGTAGGCCGTAGCCACGTGGAGTCAGGACCTGCGGTCGGCGAATCTTTTCAAACCGCCGGAGCTGGAATCCCCCCTCTGTTGGGCAATTGCCTCGACATTCGGACGCCGCCTCTAGCACTCAGCCGGGCAGCCGCTGCAAGCGCGAGGCGGCAAAAGGCAGAAGGCAGGAACGTTGCTTACTCCCGCGCTGAGCTCCACACCGGTGCTACAGCGGGCCGTTGCCTCCAGCACTCAGCCCGCCTCGGGGGCTTCGGCGCGAGACCAGTGCGGAGAGGAGGATGAAGATTCCGCCACTGCGAGAGGAGAGGCTCCGAGGCATCCCGCTGCCGAGTAAGCACTCTCCTTCCAAAGGCCCCCGGGAGGACGAGGGGGGGGGGGGGAGAGAAGGAAAACTCAAGTAAGCAATAAACCAATTAAACGCACGGGAGTAGGAGAAACTCCCACAGCTAAGGAAATTAAATAAAATTAAAGAAACCAAAAAGGAACTAAGGACCAGTAAGCTCCCGGCTTACGGTAACCCTCCAGCTGCTGGAGGCTGAGAATACTGGTGCCTATGGGCGGTGCCAGTGGTATTTATACCACACCATCATCAAAACGATGATGGGCTCAGCCTCCAAGCTGCTGGAAGGGTTGCGCAACCCGAGAGTAAAGGGACTGGACTGGAGTTCTGCTAAAGGAATCTGTTTTACCCTTCCGAGAAAGTGAGCCACATCAGAGTGTGCCACCAAGGACAAACCTTGAATACGTCCCCAGTAATATGCCAGGGCTGCCACTTGAACCTTAAAGTTCAGGGCCAACCCCTGATGCAAGTCTGCAAGGAGGGAAAAAACTGCTATGTCTGCTTTCTCCGTCTCCAAGATTTGAAGGAGCAGCACTTCTCAAAAAGGGCTCCTAACTCATGTAAGTTAAGAAAGTCGAAGACCTAGGGACCCTCAGCGAAGTATCCACTATTATTCCTCCAGAGTAGAGTCTTAGGCAACCTATGCTTCTCAAGGGCCAGGATGCAAGTGAAAAGGGAGTGGGATCCTCCATCAAGGGCCACTACCAAAGAATTCCTCTCTCCTGAGGCAACAAGAACAGGGACATAAGGGCATAAGATGCACCCTTAGTATGACCAAGTATGGTATATCAAGCCCAGTATCCCGTTTCCAACAGTGGCTAATGCAGGTCACAAATACCTGTTAGGTTCCCAAAAAGTACACAGATTACATGCTGCTTGTCCAATGGGTAAGCAGTGGATTTTCCAGGTCTCTTTAATAATGATTTATGGACTTTTCCTCCAGAAACTTGTCCACATTTCTTAAATCTAACTACACTAACAGCTTTTACTGCATCCTCTGGTAATGAATTCCAAAGTCTAATTACGCATTGAGTGAAGAAATAATTCTCTCTGATAATCTTAAATGTGCTACCTTGTAATTTGATTGCGTGTCCTAGTCTTTCTACGTTTTGAAAGGGGGGTGAACAGATTTACCCATTCTACTCCATTCATTATCTTATAGACCTATCATATCTTCCCCCCCCCCCCCCCAGCCATCTCTTTTCCAATTTGAAGACACCTAACCTTTTAAGCTTTTCCTCATAGGGATATCCTTCCTTCCCCTTTACCATTTTTATCGCTCTTTTCTGTACTTTCTAATTCCGATATATCCCTTTTATGAAATGGTGACCAGAATTGAAGACAATATTCGAGATGTTATCACACAATGAAGCGATACAGAGAGACAATCTCCTTTGTTTTATTCTCCATTTCTTTCTTTCTTTATGATTCCTAGCATTCTCTGCTTTCTTGGCCGCCACTGCACACTGGTTCCTAATGTGGAGCCTTGCAAAGTGTAACCATATTGGGTTGTTCTTACCTAAGCACATAACACTGCACTTGTCCACATTAAAAGGTCATCTGCCATTTGGCCAAACAGTCTCCCAATTTATCAAGGTCCTCTTGCAATTCCCCCCCCCCCCTCACACACAATCCTTGTATATTGTAACAACTTTGAATAATTTGGTGTCATCTGCAAATTTGATCACCTCACTCATTATTCCCATTTCCAGTTCATTTATAAAATATGCTAAAAAGCAGCAGGCCCAACACAGATCCCTGGGGT
Source organism: Ichthyophis bannanicus (assembly GCA_033557465.1). Lineage (NCBI taxonomy): Eukaryota > Metazoa > Chordata > Amphibia > Gymnophiona > Ichthyophiidae > Ichthyophis > Ichthyophis bannanicus. The sequence goes on from CM066033.1 coordinate 662,235,422, forward strand.
ACTCCATTATTCACCTTTCTCCACTGAGAAAAATCAGCTATTTAGCCTTACTCACTGGTTTTCTATTTTTCAACCAATTCCTAATCCACAAAAATTCTAGTTGTCCTTAAAAAAAAGGATACTCCTATGAGGGGAGGCTAAAGGTTGGGGGGTCTTCAACTTGGAGGTCTATAAATTAATGACTAGAATGGAATGGGTAAACATAGATCGGTTGTTTATGCCATCAAAAAGTAGAAAGACTAGAGGACACACAATGAAGCTACAATGTAACTCATTTAAGACTAAAAAGAGAAAATATATTTAACTCAATGCGTAATAAAACTCTAGAATTTGTTACCAGAGCATGTAGTTAAAGTTGTTAGTGTAGATGGATTTAAAAAAGTGTTTTGACAAGTTCCTGGAGGAAATGTCCATGAACCATTATAAAGAGTACCCAGGAAATACACTGCTCGTCCCAGGAAAAGCATTGTGGAACCCTTTGGGAACTTGCCAGGTACTTGTGGCCTGGACTGGCCACTGTTGGAAACAGAATACTGGGCTTTGACCTTGGTCTGACCCAGTAAGGCATTTCTTATGTTCTTAACAGTACACCTGCCTCATATCTCATGGCTTTTTACAATTTCCCCAAGAGTCTCTCATTAGGGACTTTGTCAAAAGCTTTCTGAAAATCTAGATATAGTATGCCAACATTCTCACCTTTCTCTATATGTTTATTCACAGCTTCAAAAAATATTAATAAATAATAAATATTATATAAGAATGGTGATATGAGACTTTCTTTGGCTAAATCCATGCAGGCTTTCTGCCATTAAACAATGGCAATCTACCTGTTCAGTAATTTTGTTTGTTATAATGGTTTCTACCATCTTGCCTGGTACTGATATCAGGCTCATTGGCCTGTGGTTTTCCCAGATCACCCCTGGAACCCTTTTTAAAAACTGGCCTTACGCTGGCCACCCTCCAATCTTCAGGTATTGTGGATGATTTTAGTTATATCAAGTTACTAAAAGCTCTGCAATCTCATATTTCCGTTTTCAGCACCATAGGATGTATGCCATCCAGTCCAGGTGATTTGCTGCTCTCAATTAACTGTATTACATCTTCCCGATTTATCGAGACTTGTTTCAATTCCTTTGATACACCACCTTTAAATATAATTTCTGGCATGGGTAGGTTTCTTACATCTGCTTCAGTGAAGCAGGGGCATTTTAGATGACAGCTTTGTGACGCTTGGACTTGCTACTTTGATGTACAGAAACCTCAGATAAGTTTGCATCTTTGGTTGGTTTGGTGGGTTTTACAGATAAAAAAAATACAAAGAATAATTGTCAAATGAATAAAATGGATGGTCAAGTCATTCGGGAGTGAAGCTGTTCCTCTCCAGACAGTACATCTGACAAATGTTTTGTAACACATTTACCTGCTACTACTGATTATGGACTTACTCTTTGGACTTGATCGTCAGTAAAGACTGAAGCAAAGAATTCAGTCTCTCCGCTATGGCCTTTTCTCTCAGTGCGGAGTCTATGGTTTATTAAAAACTTCATACCCCACCCCTCATAAACTTCAGGGTGGTGTACAATAAAAACACAATTAAGAAAAAGAAAATAATGCCACAAAAAAAGAATAGCATAGGAAAGAGGTAAGAACAAGAGAGGATGAGGTAAGGGGGAGGGGGAGCAGAATCCAGAGTGGGCAATGGGTTCTGCCTAGGGCCAGCCCTGCTTCCTTCCACTTAAAAATAGTATGTACTACATCTGATCTGGGATTCCAAGACAGTATTTTTAACCACCACCAAGGCCTGATGTAAACTCTTAAATTTTGAAGTTGTTCCTTTTAGTTTTTCTCTTAACCTTTCCTCATGTTATTATAGTTGCCTTTTTGAATGTTAAATTCTAGTGCAGTCAAATTCCCTTGCTATCCTCCATTTATTAAATCAAATATGATAATATTATGATCGCTATTGCCAAACAGCCCCAAAACAGTTACCTCTTGCACTAGATCCTGTGGTTCCACCGAGGACTAAGTCTAAACTGGCATCCCCGCATGTCTGTTCCTGAACCAGCTTCTGCATGATGCAGGCCATTTACTCCATCTAGAAACCTCATCTCTCTAGCATGTCCTGATGCGACATTGACCCAGCAGTACCGGGGTAATTTAAATCTCCCATTGTACCGAGTTGTAAACTTTGCTAGCATCCCTAATTTCTGTTAGCGTTTCATCATCTCTTCATTTCATCCAGATGGACAGTAGTATACCACCCCCACTGAAATTCCCTCCCACTTTCATATGGAAATTCTATCCAGAGATTCTGCAATGTCTATATCCTCTAACTTATAGAGCCACCCCTCCAATGCAAACTACCCTATCACTGTGATAGTTTGTAGCCTGTGATCAGTGTCCCATTGGTTATCCTCCTTCCACCAGATCTCTGAAATGAATGGTTAGTTTAGAATATATAGCAATGACAATTATGTCTAACTCTCCCATCTTATTTTTTAGATTTCTAGAATTTGATTACAGGCATTTCAAAGTTTGTTTTTTGCTAATATTAACAGTCTGGCTACTTGATGACAGGGTTCATTTGGAATCTTTCAACTGTATGATTTTTACCTAAAAAGGCACCTGGGTTACTTTTACCTTTATTGGAACCTCTCTATTGGGATGCCCCAACTTTCCTGTTTTGCTAGTATCCTTCAAGGATACATCATTCCGAACCATGCACTCTTGTGCGACTGTCAGCTCCCCCCACCCTCCATTATCTAGTTTAAAAGCTACTCTTGCTCTCATTTTTAAAAGGTTAATGCCAGCAGCCTGTTTCCACCCTGGTTAAGGTGAAGCCCATCCTTTTGGAACCGCCCCCCCCCCCCAACTCAACCTTACCCAGAATGTTATCCAGTTCCTAACCAATCCAAAACCCTCTTCCTTGCAAGAGTGTATCACATCATCTAGAGAACAGGTCCTAACTACAGGATCACTTCCTGCCTCACTAAGGTGATGCTCTCCTTTCATGTGACCTCTCCCCTCAATGGCAGCAGAGATGCTGCTAGACTGGAGGTGGGACTTCTCTACTACATCCCTGTGGGTCTCGTCTATAGACCTCTGTCTCCCTCAGCTCCTCCAAGTGCACTACTCTAGCCTTTAGAGAGAGATCATTCCCTGAGAGCAAAGAGCTCTTTGCACTTAGTGCACATGCAAGACCTCTCACCAACTGGGAAAAAAAATCATACATGTAACATTAAGTGCAAAAAAGACTGGATAGCCCCCCATCTCGTTGTTGGATTGCTGTCTACATCTTAGATTTAAATATTTCTTTTAGCCATTTAAAGTTGTTAAGTTATGTAAAATTGCTAGGAGCATAAGGATACTCAAACCAATACAATTATACCTAATAAGTATAAAGGACTTTTAATGTTTACCTCTAGGTGAACTGCAAGGACTGAACCTACTATGAATGCCTAATAATCTGCTGATGAAGATAATATCTGTTAAACCTGAACTTGAGTAAAATCATCTTCTTCCCCTTAACTGGTTTAGGAGGCTATAAATCAAGGATTATGTATGGGGTGAGTGGAAGAGATGACCTATTTGTATCTGTGCTTTTAAATCTCAGTTTCCTGGATGATTCATACTGCCCTTGGTTTGATAGAGGGGGCCTTTCAAGTTGCCCCTTTGATCTGTCAGTTGATTTTAACACCTATTTAAAAACAATCACAGTTCTCCTGCCTAACTGGAAGGTGTCTCTGTAAAAAAGGTCTCTAGAAAACAATTTCTCTCTGTATACTCAAATATTTACCCTATTCTATGTGTTAAGATACAACCTATCTGGCTTGTACTTTAACTGAAAGTTGGCTTGTAGTAGTATCCCTTAACTCACTTAAACTGAATTTTAAATACACCGATTTTATCTGTTTTAACCCAAAGAATTCCCTTTACAAGTGCAGATTTCTTCCCAGCAGTAGCAGCCTTCTTGGTAGCCTTTCAAGACCCCAACTGCCCAATTATATCTGCATACCATGGCCTGCAAACCAATCCCGATGCTGTGTAGGATTCAGTCTCATCCAAGGGCCATGGGAGAAATACATACAAAGCCCCTCCTGGGTACACAGCTGAAGGAAAGAAGCAAAGCCTGCTGCTTGCATATCCATCCTGCAGCTGCAAAAGACTTTTCACCTTGGCATTCTCCCACAAGACCATCAGACTGAATACGACACGGCTCCACCTTCATACTATGAGGCCAAACGTGTGAGGACACTGTCTCCAGTTCTCCAGGATCCACTGTGTTCTGGCTCAAATCATCAGCCTGAAATGTCAGTATGTGGGCTGCCAACAGGGCAACCAGGTGTTCCTCTGCCCAAGTACACAAAACAGCAACCTAGAGCACCACGCCAGAACTTTTGGTCCCTCCTTGCTTACTGATGTATGCCAATGCTGTGGTATTGCCTGAGAACATGTAGACTACCTTTCCCTCCAGCAAGGATTGAGGCTGTATTAGGAACAGAGATTGCTCTGGCTTCCAATTTGTTGAACAACCAAGAAGCCTTCTGAGAGGACCAAAGACTCTGAACCATCTGGCCTAGGCAATTTGTACCCTAGTCCTTCAGGCTGGCATCTATGATGACTATTACTCATTCAAGACTTCCAGTGGCATGCCACTCAGGTGATAATGCTGAAGCCACCACACTAACTGCTTCCTGATCTTTTGGGGATGGGGAAAGGTCAGGTCGAACAGAGCAAGGAGCCCAGAGAGACAACAGCCATCTCTGAAGCAGGCACATAGGCACCCTGGTCCAAGGGACTAGCTGCAGCATCAACACCATGGACCCCAGGAGCTGCAAGCAGTCCTAAGCTCAAGGAGCCTGCTGCAGCTTGAGCATCCTCTATAACGTGAAAGTCCATCTCCAGAGAGTGTGTCAAAACAAGCACCCAGATGCTTCAAATCCTGGGAGGGGGATCTGGCTGTTGGTGGAGTAGTTGATCACCAACCCCAGCCATTCCAGCCTATGAATCACAAGAGCTGTGTCCTCTCAACTTCTGCGCCTGACTAAATCAGTCGGTCATCCAGGTATGGGTGAACCCAGATTCCCTGCTTGTCGAGGAATACCACCATCACCTCTTAAAACATGAGAGTGCTGTGGCCAGGCCAAAATGAGCCTGAAACTGGAAGTGATGGTCCAGGATGCAAAAGCAGAGGAACTGCTGCTGCTCCTGTTCCCTGATGAAGGATTTGAAAGTATACCTCAGTCAGATCTAGGAAGATAAGGAGCTCCCCTGGCCAAACTGATACAATGACAGACCTGATGTGAAAATGGGGGAACCGGAGTTTGACACTTACCACCTTGGGAGCCAGCTTGCTTGGACACCACAAATTAGATTGAATAAATGGCCTCAACCTTGTTCTGCGGAAGGCAAGGATAAAACAGCTTGCAACTGCAGAGGCACTGCAGAGTTTCTGCAACCGCCACCTACTTGAGCAGGGAGCAGCAGGGAGACTCCACAAAGGCATCTCTTCGAGAGAGAAACTGCAAACTTTAGTTCATAACCTTGATGCAGCACAGAGAACCAATCTGACTATGGTGAAGTGGATTCATTCCAAGAGAAACAGTTGGAGCCATTCTCCTACTAGCTCTACCCTAAAAAGAGATTCCCCATATCTTATTGAGAGGCCTTGCTGATTGGCAGTGAATGCAGAGGAGCACAAGATCATTGAGAGCTCCAAATGGCGTGACTCTTCTTGGGCCTCAGCCTGTAAGAGGAATAGGACATACTCAGGCTCCCAGCTGATCGAGGGCACCTCCAAGCCCCAGATCTAGAAACCTTGGGTCTGTCTTCAGGAAGACAAAAGGACAGGACAGGACTGAGATTTTCCCCAAAGAACAACTTGCCCCCTAAAAGGGAAGCTTGCATAACCTGAAGGCAGCATCTGCTAACTAGCTGCAGAGCCAAAGCCTCAACAGCTGATTAGGGGGGAGGGGGGAGAGGAGGCAGGTGCATATGTGCCAGACACACTATATTATTTTACCAGGATTTCCTCCATCTCCAATCTGCCAGCCTCCAGGCTGTACAGCAGCTGTTGGACCCAGTGCAAAAAGCACCCTGTCACAGGCCTGCTTGAGCACCCAAGGCCAAGGCCACAACCGCAAAGTCATGCTTAGGGAAGTCTTTTCCTTCCTGTCATGAGACTCATTAGAGCACAGTACCATTTTTGACCAGACTTATTGTGCACTTGGTCACCGCTATGACAAGGACATCCATCCATCTCTCCCACTCAAGGGACACAGGCATTCTTCTGCCTCTTTAGCCCACTAGTGCTGGAACCCATGGGAAGCCACACCAGGCACAGAGCAGCTGTCAGCTCCAGAAAACAATGGCATACCAGGCTCCAACCAACATTGGGCTCAATCAGAGGCTCAGTTACAACACTGTAGTGTAGGTCAGGGAAGTTAGACCTATCTACACTAATGCACCAGTCCACACACCTTGTCACCCACAGGAGACACATAAAATACCGGTTTCTCCTTGTGATGCACCAGCAGATATACATTCTGATGACATAACTGAAAGATGCTCAAGTCTGCCTTCACCTGCTGACAAGGGAGCATAACCCATTTGTCTGGAATAGTCTACCTGGATGGTAAGAAAGGAGCATTTTTTCATTCAGCTGGTATAGTATCCATAGAAAAAAAAAAAAAGAAGAACTTCTTGGTAACTAAAAAGGGATGGGCTAATTTTGGTCCATTAGTCTCCGAAGTAAGAAAGGTGGTGAGGGAATGGATGTCTCTTCCAGCTTCTTGGATGGGAAGGGCAGGGCAGGGCTGCTAAGAGTGGTGATTCTTAGTTTGCTTTATTTCAGCATCTTCCCTACAAATATTCCACAAAGGGTTCCACTAGTTTTATTTGGCATAAATGATTCCCACCTCCACTACCAATGCCACAAGTTAAAAATGTCATTATTGTCTGCTCGGGAAAGGGGAGGCCTGAATTTTCCTAATTTGCAGTTTTACTATTGGATGGTGCAGTTTGTATGTTTCAAGGAATGGTTATACAGTGCATCCTCAGAGTGTGTGGCACCGAGGCAGGAAGGGGTACAGGGATACCACTCGGTTGCTCTATTAAGCACTCTTCAGGCGGTGCTAGTAATCCAGCCGATCTAGAGGGTTCATCCAATAAATTGTCCAGTTTGTGTATATGGGCAAAAAGGTATGTAAAGTTTTTAAAATTATCTCTGGGTGGCCTGGTTTCCTTAACCCTATTAAGCCATAATCCATCTCTTGTCCACAAAGCATGCAAGTTCAAGGCAAGTCACATTCAGGCAGAGCAAGTATTTGCCCATCCCTAGTGGGGCTTACAATATAAGTTTGTACTTAAAGACACTGGGGGGGGGGGGTTTAAGTAACTTGTCCAATGCCACAAGGAGCATCTGTGGTATTTGAAACAGACTTCCCTGGCCCCAGCCTACAGAACCCTTTAAATAGTGTTTGTTTTCTTTAAAATTGTTTAAAAAAAATTAACAACTTTGCTATACAATTTCTCTTCTCAAGGAGAAATTTTATCTGATCATTTTCTTTCCTTGAATCCTGTTAGACCAGTTCAGATGAGAGGGCTGTGCTCCCTTGCAACAGGTGGAAGCAGACTTGAGCTTTATCATATCATCACAAGGTATATATGCTGGTACAGTACAGAGAAGACAGCGTTACCCTTCCCAAGCACTAAAACACAAAACTCAATAAAATGCTTAACACTCATAAGCGAACAATTCAACTTTGCAATAAACATAAGTGGTATTTGGCTCTTATTTAAAATAAGTGTCAGGCACCAATACAAACAACGAGATCAAAAGGCAGCAGGGCTCCCAGGGCTGGTCCTAAAACTTATCTAGCACGATTCAAAAAACTCAGGTAAGATGATTTCTCCTTCCTTATCCCACTAGATCAGTCCAGACGAATGGGATGTACCCGAGCACTCAAACTAGAGTGGGAGGAAGATGGTGCCTTTGGCACTCCTGTCCAGAGCATCTGTTCCTGTTCACACATGAAATCTGTAGTGCTTAACAAAAGTGCTCAGAGACAACCAGGTAGCCATCCTGCAGATGTACCAAAGTAGACTCAGCCTAGGAGGTAGCTTATGCCCCAGTGGAGTGAGTCTTGACTACCACTGGCACATGCTTCCCAGCCAGAAGGTATGTTGACTCAATGGTTTCCTTAATCTAGTGGGCAATAGAGGACTTGGCCGCTGCCAGTTCCTTCCTCAGGCCGCCAAAGGGGACAAAAAGATGATCCGATCAGCAGAAAGATTTGGTCATTTCCCCAATACTTGATCAAAAGGATCCCTCACTGCACCTATGGATGTGTAGATGGTAAAGGTCCTCCTTTGAGAAGGAGGGCAGAACCAGTCAGGTTAAGATGAGAGGACAGCAGTGTCTAATGAGACTGAAGCAGAGATAACAAAAAATGGTCTCCTGCTGGACAAGGCCTGCAGCTCAACACCCACCTGGAAAATGCTATGGCCACCAGGAAGGCTACCTTATGTCTGAAATCCTGGAGAGGCTTTGTGAATAGGCTCAAATGGAGGCCCTTTCAATGCCTTCAACACCAGAGGTTCCACAGAGGCACAATCAGATGGATTTGTTTCACACCTCTAAGGAAGCAGGCGAACATGGGAGATACTGGCACAAGCTAACTGTGAATGTGTGCGCACATTTTCTGCCTCCTCAATGGATGGTGGTAAGTGTTCTGAGGCATGGCTCCAACACAATAACTGCAGGGGATCAGGTGGACATGCTCTCAACAATTAATACAGGCCTTCGTACTAATTTTCGGGGTTGAACGCAAACTAACAATTCACTTAAGTAAACATGTCTCTTAATTCTTTGCTTTAGTCTTAAGGAGCATGATGATATCATACCTACCCTGCAAACCTTCTTTCAAATGAAAATTCAGGGCAACTAGAGCAAGATCACTTTAAATCTGAAAGTGTAATACAGCCAATTGAAAAAACTAAGAGTAAGTCACCAGAACCAAGCCATATTCACCCCAGAGTTCTGAAGGAGTTCAAACAAAGTTGCTAACCTATCATTTAAAATAGCCACAGGACCCGAGAACTGGAGGATGACCAATAAATAGAACACCAATTTTTTAGAAGGCGCAAGGGTAATCTGAGAAACGACAGACCAGTGAGCTTGATATCAGTGCCAGACAAAATGATAGAAGCTATGCTAAAAACAAAATTACTGACCTCATAGACAGACACAGCTTAATGGGAATGAGCAAGAATGGGCTTAGCAAAGAGGACTTGCCACTTAAAACCACAAAATCAGCCTGAACTTTTTCCACCGTATGGCTTAACCATGCCAAAAGCCGATCCCCATGGGAGAGGGCTGAAATGAAGCATTTTTCAGGAACTACAGTCAGGCCAAGAATTGGTGAGAGGCAACTGGGTGATGCATGAAGCAAAAAAAGGAAGCTGTCTTACGTGCAGCTCACTTGAGGTAGTGAGACAGAGTAGGTCCACTGCCTTCGGTTAGCTCTGTGCAGTGTCACATTAAGGGCCTGATTTATTTAGCTTTTTCCCCATAGAAAATGGGAAAACAAAGTCTTAGTAAATCAAAACCTTAAAAAAGGAACCATGATACACCTTTTTTTTTTGGGGGGGGGGGGGAGGGGCAGGGCAAGCAACAGCACATGTGACCTAGGTCTTGATGGCCAGACCCTAGAGTCTAAGAAAGAATATCAAGGCCCGCCTTTCCAGTCTGACTTTTCCCCCCCAAAGTGTAAACAAATAGGTGGATAGAAAAGAGCCAGCTGAGAACATATTTGTCAAATACCTTCTGAAAATCCAGAAGCCTCTCATAAGAACTACTGAGAAGTCATGGGACAATAGGCAATGTCTTATTGTGAACCAAAACTGGCTAGGAAACAGGAAACAGTAGGACAAGTGTCCTGTTTTCCAAAAGAAAAAAGAAAACAAAAAAAAAAGTAAAAACAGTGAGGCATCCCAATGATCTGCACTGGAACCTGTGCTGTTTAATCTTCAGAAGTTACCTGGAAAAAGGAACAAGTGAAGTGATAATTTTGTATCTGCATTTTTTTCTTTTAGTCATTAAAACAGCAGAGAACTGAGGAATTGCAGAAGATCTTATAAGACCAGGAGATTGGGTGCCTGGATGTTAGCGGAAGAGATTTCAACAAGCACAGAATGCTTGATTCAGAGATGAGCATCACTTAAGAAAAAGATCTTGGAACCACCATGAACAATGCACTAAGATAGCCTAGTATGCCTTGGCTGCCTGACAAAAAAAGCAAGCATTAGGGAATATTCAAAAAGGAATAGAGATCAATACTATGTTTAAGACCCTAGTGCAACCATCTTGATTTGTGTGTGCAGTTCTGCTCTCTCCATCGCAAAAAGGGTGACAAATGATTAAGGGGATGAAACACCTCTCTTATGAAGAAAGGATAAAGAGGTCAGTGCTATTCAGCTGTGAAGAGAAATGACTTAAGGGAATGCGATAGCCAATTCTAAAATCATGAGTAGGGTGAAGAGCTAAATAGGGGCCTGTTAAACCTTTCTAACACTAAAACAGAAGTATTTACCAGGAAACTAACATTGGAACGTCACAATCTCCCACCCCTCCTGAAGGTAGAGTCCATAAACCAACAAATCCCAGGCAACAGGTTGACATAGAAGCTAGAAATATGCCTTTAGCACCTGCGCCCTGTTATCACCACTGCTTCTACTGGAAACGCTGCTGTTGGAGTAAGTTTCCTCTGTACTTAAAGGCTCTTAGTGACCTTGAGCTGTGCAGTGCAAGAATCATTTATTGGTCTTGGAGGTATGTTTACTAACTGGCATTAGTGGCTTTCGTGCGATGGTGGTGTCTTTAATCTTGCAAGACTTTACATCACATGAATCAAGCTCCGATCTGTTGATGGACCAGGCCCTTTCGTGCTCTGACCATTGCCCGTGGACAAACGTTCCTTGGAAATGAGCTCCCCAACCAACTAGACTAGCATCTGTGATGCCCTATGCACTGTACGACTCTTCCTATTAGTACCCAAGGCAGAAACACAGAGCAGACAACCCTCCGGCCAGGCTTGGATCAGGGCATCCAGTCCCTCAAGACATGTGTTCTCTTCTTCTGCTGAAGAACCGCTCGACTTTTGCCGACTGAAAGGTCGCCATGAGATCCATCACCGGTGTTCCCCAGCGACTTACTAGCATTTTGAACACTTCTGGATGGAGACTCCACTCTCCCGGATCTACCTTCACTCGACTCAAGAAATCTGCCTGCATGTTGTCTACTCCCGCTACATGTGCTGCCAACACCGCTAGCAGATTCTGCTCAGCCCACTCGCACAACTGTTCGGCCTCTTCTTCCATCGGGGCACTGGTAGTGCCCCCTTGGCGATTGATGTAGGCAACTGCGGTGGTGTTGTCGGAAAACACTCAAATGGCCGCATTGCGAAGGGAAAGATGAAACTCCTGCAGCGCGAGCCGCACCGCCCTCAACTCCGATCTGTTGATGGACCAGGCCCTTTCGTGCTCTGACCATTGCCCGTGGACAAACGTTCCTTGGAAATGAGCTCCCCAACCAACTAGACTAGCATCTGTCGTCAGCGGGAGCCAACACGGTGTCTCCAACGACACCCCGTCCTCGAGGTACTTTGTATGAAGCCACCACTGTAGCGCTTGACGCGTCTCCAGTAAGCAGGGCAACCTTTTGGACAAGTGATCGTTCTGGTGAGACCAACGCCTGAGCAGCGCCCTCTGCAACGGCCTCATGTGCGCTCTCACCCACTGGACTAAATCTATCATAGACACCATGGTTCCAAGCAATTGCAGGTACTGCCAAGCTATGGGAGATGCTCAGAAGACGACGAGCCAAGCGCCGCAATCTGAGCGCTCGCTGATGAGGAAGATACGAAGGCAGGGAGAGTGTATCGAAGCGGGCCCCTACTCTAAATTCTGCAATAGAACCAACTTGCTCTTTGCCGCATTGACCACCCAACCAAGATCTTGAAGGAAGGCTACCACCTTTGCTGTCGCCGCTATGCTCTCGCTTTGGGACTCTGCCTGAATCAACCAATCGTCCAGGTACGGATGTACTAATAAACCCCCCTTTCGTAATGCTGCCGCCACCACTGCCACCACGACGACCATCACCTTTGAGAACGTCCTCAGAGCTGTGGCCAACCCAAATGGCAATGCCCGAAATTGGAAATGCCCCACTGGTACCGCAAACCGGAGAAATCTTTGATGTTCCGGGCGTATCGGGATGTGCAGATAGGCTTCTGAGAGATCCAGGGAGGTGAGAAACTCCCCCTTTTGTACGGCCACTATGACCGATCTCAACGTTTCCATAAGAAAAAGATACCCGGAGATACCGATTCACTCCTTTGAGGTCCAAGATCAGGCAAAACGTTCCTTCCTTCTTTGGCACCACAAAATAAATGGAGTACCGACCTAACCCGCGTTGGACTTGCGGAACCTGAACCACCGCCTTGAGGTCGATTGTCTCCCTTACTGCGGCGCACCTGGCTGGGAACTTTACAAAGAATTCTCTTACCGGCCGCTGAAACTCCAAGGCATACCCCCCTCCTGGATGACCTCCAGCACCCACCTGTCTGATGTAAATCTGGACCCCAGCAGGAAGAAAATCCCACAGGCGACCCCCTACGGGCTCCTATGCTGACTGGGCCCCCCTGACTTCATTGGGTCTTTTGCAGATTTGCGGAAGAGGACAGGGCTCCAAAGCCCCTTCCTGCTCCCCGAAAACCCACGAAACCCCTGATTCCTGGTAGGAAAACGCCCTCTTTGAGGTTGACCGAATCTAGGGTATCGAAATCTCCGAAACTCTCGTTGCTGACTCTTTGAGCCCGAGGAAGACCTCACCGGTTTTTGTTTATCTTCTGGGAGCCGACCCCCCTTGGATTCCCCTAGATCCTTCACCAGTTTATCCAAGTCCTCCCCAAATAGTAAATTTCTGCCTAAAAGGAAGCTTGCTTAGCCTGGACATGGAAGAGCCATCCGCTGCCAAATTGCGTAGCCAAAGATAACGATACGCAGCAACTGCCAAGGCCGCTCTTTGATAGACCTCTAATGAGGTCATACTGGATATCTGCTAAATACACCGTTGCGGATTCTAGCCTCACCGCGTCACCGGAAGCAGCCTCCCCCTGGTCTCCCTGCACCCTCTGAGACCAGTGAAGGGAAGCTCTCGCCACCCACGCTCCACAAATGGCAGCCTGTAACGACAAGGCATTGACATCAAAAACTTGCTTCAGCAAGGCCTCCAGCCGCCTATCCTGAGTATCTTCGAGTGCGGCACTGCCCTCAACTGGGATCGTAGTCTTTTTCGTGACAGCCGAGACAGCAGCATCCACCTTCGGAGACCTGAATAATTCTTTATCCTGGTCCATAATGGGGTAAAGGCATCCCATAACCCTCGACCCCTTCAAACTTGCCTCCGGCATGTCCCACTCTTCCTGAATCATTTCCCGAATTACTCTGTGTACCGGGAACGCTCTCTGGGTCTTCCGAAACACTTGTAACAATGGATCCTCCAATGTAGCATCCTCTGCCGGTCCTGGGGTAGGCATATTGAGAGCCCTCAAGGACTCTGCGATGAGCACCGGTAGTTCCTCTCTCCAGAACAAACGGACGACCCTAGCCTGATCCTGTCTCTGCGTGATCTCCCCCTCTTCAAGTTCCTCCTCTAATTCGTTGTTGAGCTCCCCTTCCTCGGAGTGACCTCCCTCAGAGTCCAACGAGGGATCCTTATGGTCCTTTTCCTTTCTGACCCTCTTCGCTGGGCCGCCCGCTGTCTCTGTACTGAGAGGGGTGAAAGGTCTTTTCTCCCCCTTGTGACTTCCAGCGAAACCTGCTGACAGGCTGCCCTGCTGTCCCCCGAAGGCCTACTGAAGAAGGGCAACAAACTGATGAAAAAATGGACGCTAGCCCATCCGGCAATGCCAGCTGAGAAGTAGGGAGATCCAGAGCGGACGAGGGACCCGCCACTGGCTCGCCCGGCAGCAAACCCAGGGAAGAAGGCTCACGCACCTCTAGCGCAGTCCTCTGCCCCTCTGTCACCCCACCTAAAGGGTTCTCAGTGGTTGCAGCCTCCAATACACACGTACTGCAGGCCCCTGACTCCGTCAGCGAACCCTTCCATGAGCCGCAGACCAGGCAACGCGGCTTTGAAGGCATCCCTGAGAGTCCCTTACTGCCCAGTCCCTCAGCTATGCCCCGGTTGCAGGGACCAAAAACAAAAGAAAACGTGAAAACGTGGACTGGGGTTCCTCTTTTTTTTTTTAAACCACAAATGTAAAAAACCTAGCTCCTCCTAGGGCTCCCAAGTTAGAAAAAAGTGTGCCACAGCGCAAAATGAGGCTTCCTGCCAAGACCAACGGGCCTCTCAGCAGCTGAAAAACAGCTCGTTCCCGCACTGCTGACACGCGACCCGCTCGCCGCTCAAAATGCCATCACTGAGGCAGACTCAGGCAGCGTGGACAATGCCTTAGCTCCGGCAATCCCTTCACAATGTTTGCAGCACCCCGGAGCAGGCCCAGCTCGTCTGCTCTACCGACTGGAGCAGACTGAACACATCGGGAGCAGACGAGAAGAAAAAATAAAGTCACGCCTTGCAACCCGCCGGCCAAGGCTCTTTTTCCAATGCGGAGCAGGCAGAAACGTCTGCAATGCGCTGTCGGACTCCTCCTCGGGCCCTCTTTAAGCCCTGAGCAACAGTAGATTCCCTTCACTGAATAAATAAAATATATCTTAACTTTGTTTTCTTTTTTTTTTTTGTAAACTATCAAACAAAATGGTAATTAGATCTTACCTGCTAATTAGTGTTCCTGAAGGAACGACAGTCCAGTCCCTTTACTTCTGGGTTACGCAACCCTTCCAGCAGCTTGGAGGCTGAGCCAAACCCTTTTTGGAGGTGGGGCGGTATAACTACCACTGGGACCACCCCTCAACTCCAGTATTCGACTAAAAAAGCAGATCTACAGAGTTTCCATTAGCAATCAAACATAAGAAGTTATCTATCCAACATTGTCTAGCTATGCAAAAACACCTACCAATCAATATTTTTTTTTTTTTTTTTTCTTCAATAGAACTGGTTAGTGTGAGGAAGAGAGAGAGAGAGAGGGCCGGAAGGAGGAGCAATGCTTGAGGTTACCCGACCCGGCTTTCTCCCGTGTCCCTCCATCCTGCAATGGTTCCACGCTCGGTCCCGAGCCTTTGTCTGATAGGTCCTGACCGGGTGGGATCAGGGACTGGACTGTCGTTCCTTCAGGAACACTAATTAGCAGGTAAGATCTAATTACCATTTCCTTATCGTCACTCCAGTCCAGTCCCTTTACTTCTGGGATGTACCAGAGCAGTTCAACCCTGGGTGGGATCCGGCAAACTGGACTGAAGGACCGCCAGACCAAACCGAGCATCCGCTGCGCTCTGGATGTCCAGCCTGTAGTGCTTGGTGAACGAATTTAGCGACGACCAGGTTGCTGCCCTACAGATATCCACTGGGGGAACTAAGCTGAATTCCGCCCATGATGTGGCCTGAGCCCGGGTGGAGTGCGCCCAGAGCCCCGCCGGGACCTGTTTCCCTCTCAGGATGTAGGCGGAAGCGATCGCTTCCCTGATCCATCTGGAGATGGAGGCCTTGGCCGCCGCTTCTCCCTTGTGTGGACCCCCAAACTGAACGAATAGACGCTCGGACCTCCGGAAGGGGGCTGTGCGGGAGAGGTAGCGTTTCAAAGACCTCCGGACATCCAAGAGCCGCAGTTTGTTATCCCCACCTCCACCCGCCTCGGCGGAGAGCACTGGAAGGTGAACCGCCTGGTTCATATGAAAAGGAGAAATGACTTTGGGCAAGAAGGAGGGGACCGGACGTAGAACTATCTTGTCCTTGAGAAACAGTAGGAAGGGTGGCTGAGCGGACAGAGCTTGGAGTTCGGAGACCCGCCTAGCTGAGCAGATCGCGACCAAAAAGACTGTCTTCAGTGTTAAGTCCTTCAAGGAGGCCCTCTTCACTGGTTCGAAGGGTTCCTTGATCAAGGCATTAAGCACTAGGTTGAGATCCCAAGGGGGGACGACTGACCTCTGTTGAGGGCGCAGGCGCCCCACCGCCCTTAGGAACCTGGACACATCCGGGTGTGCCCCTAGGGGTTTTCCGCGGACTTTCCCCCTATAGCATGCGATTGCTGCTAGCTGAACCCTCAAGGAGCTGTGAGCTAGGCCCTTGTCAAAACCTGCCTGTAAGAATTCTAGAATCTCGGGGACTGAAGCGGAGAGTGGTTTTCGTCGGTGCTCCGCGCACCACGCCTCGAAAATGCGCCAAGTCCTAATATAGGAGAGACAGGTCGAACGCTTCCTAGCGTTTAACAGGGTAGAGATGACCGCTCCTGAATAACCTCTCTTTAGGAGCCTCGCCCTTTCAATAGCCAGGCCGTAAGCGAGAACCGATCCACGTGAGGCATCCGCAACGGGCCTTGTCTCAGCAGGTCCCTTTTGCAAGGAAGACGCCAGGGTCGGTCTGCGATCAATCTCATCAGGTCCGCATACCAGGGACGGCGAGGCCAATCCGGGGCTATGAAGATTATGTATCCCTGATGGGACTCTACTCGTTGTAGCACCTTTCCGATCAGCGCCCAGGGGGGGAAGACAGAGTAGACCCTCCGAGGGCCACTTCTGGGCTAACGCATCTAGGCCTTCGGACATCCTTTCCTTGCGCCGGCTGAAGAACCGTTCCAACTTGGCGGTTGCAAACCTCGCCATGAGGTCCATGACTGGGAGACCCCACCGGTCTACTATCCGGTCGAACGTCTCCTGCTCCAGCTCCCACTCCCCGTGGTCTATCTTGCACCTGCTGAGATAGTCTGCCGTGACGTTGTCTATTCCTGCCACGTGTTGTGCCGAGAGAGCTTCCAACCGGGTCTCTGCCCACTGGAACAGAGAGCTCGCCTCTTTCTCTAAGGTGGGACTGCTGGTGCCGCCCTGGTGGTTGATATAAGCCACCGCGGTAACATTGTCTGATAGGACACGAATTGCTCTTTTTTGTACTAAGGCCTCTAGGCCTATGAGCGCCATCCTTACGGCCCGCAATTCCAGCCTGTTGATGGGCCACTGGGCTTCCAGCGGAGACCAGTTGCCTTGAACGAACTGGTCCTCGCAGTGAGCTCCCCAGCCTGTCAGACTGGCATCCGTCGTCAGTAATAACCACTGGTGAGGCTCGAGGGGCATCCCGCGATCCAGATTCTTCGGGGACCGCCACCAGTGCAGCGTCTGTTTGGTCCGTGGCGCCCAAGGTAGCGGCATTGATATGGAGTGATGTTGTGGCGACCACCGACGCAATAGGGCCCTCTGCAGAGGCCGCATATGGGCTCGAGCCCACGGAACCACCTCTATTGCCGCTGCCATTGTTCCCAGGACCTGTAGGTAATGCCGCGCCGTAGGGTTCCGTCTGGCCAGAAACTGAGTGACCAGGAGTCTGAGCTCTCTTGATCTTGAATGGGACAGGAAGACCCTGCCTCTGATGGTGTCGAACCTTGCTCCGAGGTACTCCAGTTCCTGTGAGGGAGTCATCCTGCTCTTTGCTCGATTGATGACCCACCCCAATTCTTCTAGCATTTGAACCACCCTTGATGTCACGGAGTGGCTCTCCTCCTCGGACTTTGCCTGGATTAGCCAATCGTCCAGGTAGGGGTGTACTGGAATTCCCTCTTTTCTTAGGGAGGCCGCTACCACCACCATCACCTTGGTGAAAGTTCTTGGAGCCGTAGCTAAGCTGAAGGGGAGCGCCTGGAATTGAAAATGGCCCCTTGGCACTGCAAACCTCAGGAATTGTTGATGGGAGTCCCTGACCGGGATATGCAGGTAAGCTTCTGTCAGATCGAGGGATGTTAAGAACTCCCCTTCCCTGACTGCGGCTATGACGGAACGTAGGGTTTCCATCCGGAAGTGTGGAACTCTGAGACAGCGATTGACCTGTTTTAGGTCTAGTATGGGGCGAAAGGACCCTCCTCTCTTTGGGACTACGAAGTAAATCGAGTACCGACCCGTACCGCGCTGGTCTGGTGGCACCGGAACTACGGCCCCGAGTTTTATGAGGCGGGTGAGGGTTGTCTCTACCGCCACTCTCTTTTCTGAAGAGCCGCAGGGAGACTGAACAAAGGCTGGAGGTATTTGTTTTGCGAATTCGAGAGCGTAGCCCTCTCTGATGACCTCTAGAACCCATTGATCGGACGTGACCCGGGACCAGGCAGGAAGAAAACGCCTTAGGCGACCGCCCACCGACGGCTCTCCCCCCTGGACCCCCGTCACCTCATTGTTTTCTATTTCCTTGAGAGGCGGAGAAGGAGGACAAGCCAAAACCTCGGCCTGCCCCTCGAAACCCTCTAAAACCTTGACCCTTTGAGGGGAAACGGCCCCTGGGAAGGAGGTTTGTCCTAGCTGGGCGAAACCTTCGCGAGTCCCTGGACTGGTTACGTACTGGGGGTCCGGGACGCCCTTGCCTTGGCCTGTCTTCCGGTAGCCTGCCCCCTTTAGACTCGCCAAGGTCCTTTACCAACTTCTCCAAATCTTCTCCGAACAATAGCTTCCCCTTGAAAGGGAGGCGGCTCAGGCGTGCCTTCGAGGAGGCGTCAGCTGCCCAGTTCCGTAGCCACAGATAACGTCTAGCTGCCACCACCGAGGCCATGTTCTTGGCTAGGCTTCTGATGAGGTCATACTGACTATCCGCCAGGAAGGCTGTTCCTGATTCCAGTCTAGCAGAATGGGCCTGAGATTCGCCAGATGGGCCCTCTGCTGCTTGCAGTTGTTGGGACCACCTTAAGCAGGCTCTCGCCACCCAAGCCCCTGAAACCGAGGCCTGTAAGGCCAGGGCACTCACATCAAAGGCTTGTTTCAGGAGGGTATCTAGTTTTCTGTCTTGGGAATCCCTCAAGGCGGCGCTGCCCTCTACTGGAATAGTAGTCTTCTTAGTGACTGCTGATACCGCTGCATCCACCCTTGGCGACTTCAGTAGCTCTCTGTCTGCCTCTGGTAGGGGGTATAGGCGAGACATGGATCGGACTCCCCTTAGACTAGACTCGGGTTGATCCCATTCTTCCTGGATCATCTGGCGCACCACTCTATGGACAGGGAAAACCCTCTGTGACCTCCTGATAGCCTGGATTAACGGATCCTCCACCGCCTCCTCCTCTGTTGGAGTATCTGAGGATACATTGAGAACCTTTAAGGACTCATCAATTAGGGCCAGGAGTTCTTCCCTCCGAAAGACTCTAATTATCCTGGAATGATCTTCTTCCGGGATCTCCCCTTCCTCCAGTTCCTCCTCTTCTTCGTCCCAGTCCTTGTCCGAGACCTCCTCTTCTGGCGGACCCTGGGAAAGGGAGGGGGTAGGATCTTCCCCGCCCAAGCGTGGGCGTTTAGGTGGGAGGCCTGAGGCAAAGGTGCTTGCCCTCTTGGATATGGTCTCGGCCATCGGGGCATCCCCCCCTGAGGCCGGACCCTGCTTGCGCAAGCAATAGGCCTTATGGAGTAAAAGAATAAAGTCTGGGGAGAAAAAATCCTCTGTACTCCCTTCCCCCGGGGGAGGGGGTGAGGCAGTGGGGGGAAAAGGAGTGGGGTAATAAAAGAACAAAATTATAAATTTAAAAGTAATCTTAAAGGAATCTAGTTTAAAAGGAAGACTCCAGTAAGCCCTAGGCTTACGGAACCCTCCAGCTGCTACCCTTCCAGCAGCTTGGAGGCTGAGAATACTGGAGTTGAGGGGTGGTCCCAGTGGTAGTTATACCGCCCCACCTCCAAAAAGGGTTTGGCTCAGCCTCCAAGCTGCTGGAAGGGTTGCGTAACCCAGAAGTAAAGGGACTGGACTGGAGTGACGATAAGGAACTATATCTTAATCGTTCCTCTAGTGAGCCTGGAACTCTAGGCACACCAATCCTCCAGCTGCTTGGAGACCGAGATAACTGGAGTGAGGAGGCAGATCCAGGATGGATATACCAGTTGTCATCAGAAAATAAATAAATAAATGGATGACGTGTTCTCACTCTCCAAGCTGCTGTGAGAGAGGTGCAGAACCCAGAATTGGGACTAGACTGGAGGGACGATTAGGAATGGTCATTATACATAAAATAAAAAAACTTTTACTCCAAAGCTTTAGGGTCAGGATTGGGGGCAATTCTCTCAGTGGAACAGTGCTTCTTTTGCTTCAATGATTTTGTGCTGACAGCTTCCCTTTATCATGCAGGATTTCCTGTATGCCAAAACAATTATAAGGGATAACTGAGACTTCCACACTGCACAGCCATTTGATCCTTTCCAAATGTTTTGATCTTGAATATAAACAAGTTTCTTTACCTATAAAAATTTAGTACAGTGCTTGTTATTAAGATGAGGTTTATTTAACTTTAGTTATTTTTGATGGGAGAAGGCGCCAGCAATGTTGGCCTGCTCCTTTGGATTCAATGCTAAGCCTTAATTCACAATTACATGGGCATTTCTACACCATCTATATGCTTTATTGATATTTGCTATACCACCTCTCGTACAGTATCAAAGCAGCTTATAAAACACTAAAATAAAAATAGAAGACAGAAGAACTCCAATTATACAATGGGAAATCTAGCCAGGCAACAGAGGAGAATAGGATATATGGGGGGTGGGGAAGGCAGGAAGAGGGATACCTCCCTAGAAGCCTAGTGCTGAGCCTAGGTGCAGTCATAGGCAAGGGCTTAGCCCAGTCATTGAAGCAAAAAATAAATAAAAAAAGTCTTGGACTGGGGGTGGAGGGGAGAAAGAGAACCAGAGCTCTGTTTCTACCGTGTTTCCCCGAAAGTAAGCCCTACCCTGAAAATAAGCCCTAGCACGTTTTCCCGTGCTTACCGCAATATAAGCACTACCCTGAAAATAAGCCCTAATGCAGATCATGGAGGAGGGCTGCCTGTGTGTGTTCTTGAGGTAGGGGAATGCATTCTCTCCAAGGGGCTGTGGAGTTCCTTTCAATTCATTTGGGGCTGCCCCTTTAAAAAAAAATCATTAATTAGGGAAGAGCCCTCAAAGGAATCAGCAAAGCTTTCTGTTAGTGCTGTTCTCTGCCTGTCTCGTCTCGGACTGCAGGCTCTCTTGTCAGATCTCTCCCCCTAGACAGCACGGGGGAGAGCCCTGGAACCGGATCACAGGGGCATTTACTGCCTAGAGAAGAGCCGTGGCAGTATCAGACAGTGGGGGCAGAAGGACGAGAGGCTCACCGATGGTGCTGCTCTGCTTAAAGCAGTACCACGGGCTAGAGCCCGTTGAAGACCCGTAAGTTTGGCAAAGGCTGGTTATTTCGGGTCTTTTGTTTGGCGGCTATAAAATTCTTGGGCGGAGGTGGGGAAGCCATCCCCCGAGCCTTGTATCCTGCACTGCTTTTGGCGCCCGTTTTTTCTGGCATGCTCCGATGGCGGTGGCCATTTTTAGCTACAGGAGCTGCGTGTTGTAAAGCGCCAGGCAGCTCTTTTAGGCGACATTGCTTGCTGTGGGCTCGGCGTGAGCATTTTGGTGCAAGGAAAAGGCCCTGCTCAGCTTTTAAATCCGCGTGTGGATTGTTGTATATGATTAAAATACATAAGCCTTACCCTGAAAATAAGCCCTAGTGCATCTTTTGGAGCAAAAAATAAATATAAGACCCGGTCTTATTTTCGGGGAAACACGGTAGTACTCATGGGTCTTAAGTCTAGCCAATGCGTGTCATCTTTAAACAATGGCTGAGATTCCCTCCTTCCCAACGGCTGTGAACACTGCTTCTACAGCATATCCAGGCCTGATTAGCCCAGGAAACTAAACCAAGACTCAACCAAATGTTTATCATGAGCCCAAAAAAAAAACATGATCAGATTAGGGACTAGCATCACTTAGTCAAATCAAATATACTGCTTACAAAATGCAGTTTGATGATATTAGAATACCAACGTTTCAATGGTACCTTCAGCTTCCACAATGATACAACAGGACATATTAGCCACAAATATATTAAAAAATTGTCCCTAACACTTGATAAGAACATAAGATATGCCATACTGGGTCAGACCAAGGTCCATCAAGCCCAGTATCCTGTTTCCAATAGTGGCCAATCTAGCAGTTTCCCCAAAAGACAGGTTCCACAATGCTTGTATTGGGTCAAGCATTGATATCCTGGGTCCCTTTTTAATAATGGTTTATGGACCTTTCCTCCAGGAACTTGTCCAAACCTTTTTTAAACCCAGCTACACTAACAGCCTTTACTACATCCTCCGGCAACAAATTCCAGAGTTTGATTACACTTTGAGTGAAAAAATATTTTCCCTTATTTGTCTTAAATAGTTTACCCTGTAGCTTCATTGCATGTCCCCTAGTCTTTCTATATTCTGATAATGTAAACAATAGATCTACATAAAAGGTTAACAAAACAGCAACAAGATTTAAAAAAAAAAAAAGAAGTATCGAGCATGTGTGTGGCCAGTTTTGCATACAAAATTTAGCATTTATATGCACCTTGGTACAATTAGAATATGCAGCCTGACTTGTTACTTCACCAGTCACCATGGGTGGGATATCACATCTCAAAACATTCTACTTAGCCAACTCAAAATATAACAGATATTTAACATTCTATTTATGCAGCAGATGGTGCAGGATATAACCAACATAATAATAGCAATGCTTTTGTCTCAAACTCCTGTGGAGCCCAGAAGGACCAAGGCCCCCAAATATTCTACTGGCGTGCTGCCAACTGCTTACATGGTTGACCCAACCAATACCTTAGGCAAAAGTCAAGATGCAGTTTAAAAAAAAAAATTGTCCCTATATGAAAAGTCTCATTCAGTCACTGCAAAGGACAGAAAGTGCACATCTCTACTTTCCACACAGGCTTTTCATTTTCAATTTTTGCTGTTTCAGGTAACTATTTAAAAAAACCCAAAAACCACACACTTTGGGGCATTCCTGAAATACGCTAACATACCAGGCAGTTAGCACAGGACTGAGGTAACCATTACCATGCACTGAAATGGCTAGCACAGTAAAAATGCCACACTAACTTCTTAGTGTGCAATGGGGCAGGCACTAGGCAGGTTAAGGCCAGAGAGTGGGTGTTAACTGCATGCTGTAGCTAGCATGGGGTCAATAGCACATGCTAACTGTCAATGGCTGAGGTTAAGTGCACCATATCAATTGTGCACTGCCTGCCAATTTAGCAAGATGTAATTACTGTAGCGAGAAGTACCTCATAGGGACATGCTGGGCACACTCCCAATGGTTAGTATGGGTCCCTCACAACTCTCATGCTAATTTTCAGCACTTAATGTGTCAAACCTTAAGAGTTCTAGAAAGATAGAGGTGCATGTTTACTAAAGTGCACTAAAACTGGTGCAATTGCAAGACCATACTAATTTGCTATCATATGTGAATCAATGTTTAGAGATATTGGTGATACTGAGGAAACAAACAAGTCAACAATTTTATAAGAAAAATCATCATCAGTAAAGAAAGTGATAAGATGCAACAGCTAAAAACAAGGGAAGGGGGTGTAACCTGGGGGGAACTGCCTTAAGACCCCCCGTCACAGGAAGCCACCAAGCATGTCCAAAGCTTAAAGAGGTACAGCCTACTAGTGGGCTTTGAGGCACCCACTGTAAATTTCCACCCTGGGCCCTGGGATATCAATCAGTACTACTACTGATCATATGCCTTGTAGCGCTATACAAATAATCAGTAGTAGTACTGATATCCCAGGGCGGAAATTTACAGTGGGTGCCTCAAAGTCCACTAGTAGGCTGTACCTCTAAGCTTTGGACATGCTTGGAGGCTTCCTGTGACAGCATCATTTGTATAGCGCTACAAGGCATATGGGAGTGGAGGAGTAGCCTAGTGGTTAGAACACTAGCTTGGTAACCAAGCAACCAGGGTTCAATTCCCACTAGCACTCCTTGTGGCCTTGATCAAGTCACTTAACCCTCCATTGCCTCGGAAGAAAGGCCTGGCAATCTACTTCCGGTGACACTGCCAAGAAAAACCAGGAGCTTCTGGGTTGCCAGGAGTCAGGACTGACTCAAAGGCACGCATTGCATTTTTTACAAGGCATATGCAATGCTATACAGAGGCATGTAAGAGATGGTATCTGCTCATCAGATCTTACAATCTAATCAAGACAGACAACAACTAGGGACTAGGATAGGTCTAGGGCAGAGGTACTCAAATCCAGTCCTGGAGGGCCGCAAACCAGTCAGGTTTTTGGGATATCCCTAATGAATATGCATGAGATAGATTCAAATACAATGGAGGCAGTGCATGCAAATATATCTTATGCATATTCATTAGGGATATCCCAAAAACCTGACTGGTTTGCAGCCCTCCAGGACTGGATTTAAGTACCTCTGGTCTAGGGGAACGTTAAGAAAACGGTTGGAGAGTAGGGGACTACGAGGATCAGGATCCAAAAGCAGCCTTGAAGAGTCTTTAGCGTGGCTTTGAAAAGGGCCAGAGATGAAGGCTGACGTACTGACTCAGGTAGTTTGTAACATAATATATGACAGCAGATAAAGACCAGTATGGTCCATCTAGTCTGCCCAGTAAGGTGGCTAGAGTGGTTGTAACTGCAGCTCCATGCAGATCACCCCCTCTATGCCTGTGTTTAAGGTTGTACTTTGCTCTGTGCAGTTCAGCCCCCCTCTTAAAAGATATTTAAGTTTGCTTTGATTTCATCCTCTTGCTATAAAAAGGGATCCACTGTGTCTGTCCCATGCCATTTTGAATTTTGTTACTGTATTTGTCCCCACTACCTCCATCGGGGGAGCATTCCATGCATCCACCGCCCTTTCAGTGAAAAATTATTTCCTGATGTTGCTTTTCAGCTTACCGCCTTGCAGTTTCATCGTATGCCCTCTAGTCTTACAGCTTTCCCTTCTTTGAAAAAGTTGTGTTTGTTCATTGATACCCTTTAAGTATTTAAATGTCTGTATCATATCTTTCCTATCCCTCCTCTCCTCTAGGGTATACATATTTAGGTCTTAAAGTCTCTTTTCATACGTCTTCTGGCACAGGGTCTGAATCATTTCTATCGCCTTCCTCTGAACCTTTTCAAGTCTTTGTCCTTTCTGAGATACGGTCTCCAAAACTGAACACAACACTTCAAGTGAGGCCCCACCAATGACTTATATAAGGGCAATACCACCACCTCCTTTCTGCTGGTTATTCCTCTCTGTATGCAGCTCAGCATCTGCCTGGCTTTGGCTACCACCTTGTCGCATTGTTTCACCACCTTGAGATCCTCAGACAATAGCACTCCGAGGTCCCTCTCCTGGTCCATGCACACCAACCTCTCTTCCCCTAATGCATAGGTTGCCTCTGCATTTAAGAGCATAATATATGCCATACTGGGTCAGACCAAGGTCCATCAAGCCCAGTATCCTGTTTCCAACAATGGCCAATCTAGGTCATACGTACTAGCAGTTTCCCCAAAAGACACAGGTTCCACAATGCTTGTATTGGGACTGATATCCTGGGTCCCTTTTTAATAATGGTTTATGGACCTTTCCTCCAGGAACTTGTCCAAACCTTTATTTAACCCAGCTACATTAACAGCCTTTACTACATCTTCCGGTAACAAATTCCAGAGTTTGATTACACGTTGAGTGAAAAAATATTTTCTCTTATTGCATGTCCCCTAGTCTTTCTATATTCTGAAAACGTAAACAATCGATCTATGTTTACCTGTTCCATTCCATTAATTAAATTTATAGACTGCTATCATATCTCCCCTGAGCCGTCTCTTTTCCAGGTTAAAGAGCCCTAACCTTTTTAGCCTTTCTTCATAGGGGTATTCTTCCATCTCCTTTACCATTTTGGTGGCTCTTCCCTGAACCTTTTCTAATAACGCTATATCCTTTTCAAGATATGGCAACCAGAACTGCACACAATATTCAAGGTGCGGTCGCACCATGGAATGATACAGAGGCATTATAATATCCTTTGTTTTATTTTCCATTCCTTTCCTTATGATACCTAGCATTCTATTTGCTCTCTTGGCCACCGCTGCACACTGGGCCGAGGGTTTTAACATGTTATCCACAATGACGCCTAAATCTTTTTCCTGGATGGTGGTTCCCAATGTGGAACATTGCATTGTGTAATCATGGTTTGGGTTGTTCTTCCCTAGGTGCATAACTTTGCACTTGTTCACATTAAATTTCATCTGCCATTTTGATGCCCAGTCTTCCAATTTATCAAGATCCTCATGGGTTTTAAGAACTTTAAATAGTTTTTTGTCATCTGCAAAATTTGATAACCTCGCTTATTCCCTTTTCCAGGTCATTTATGAATATGTCCAAAAGCAGTGGACCCAGCACAGATCCCTGGGGTACACCACTATACACCTTTCTCCATTGGGAAAATTGACCATTTAGCCCTACCCTCTGCTTTCTATCTTTTAACCAGTTCCTGATCCACAATAGTACACAGCATCCCAAGTGCATGACTCTGCACTTTCTTAGCATTAAAGCGTAACTGCCAAGCATTAGACCATTCTTACAGTGTTTTTAGATCTTTCCTCATGTTGTCCACTCTGCTGCAAATGTTTGTCTCATCTGCCATAAGGAACAGCAAGGTGGAAAGATCCAAGTTTTGAGTTGGCAGTGATAGAGGAAGGCACAGAGAGAAGTGATCTGCCAGAGGAGCAGAGTTCCCAAGGAGGGGTGTAGGGAGAGATATGAGGAAAGGTAGTGAAGAACAGAATGAATGCACTTATAGGTCAGTAGAAGTTTGAAGTGAATAAAGAGCCAATGAACAAAAACTTTTTTTCAAAGACAGGGAAGCTGTAGGACATTAAATGAAGCTGCAAAGAGATAGATTTAAAAGTAACATCAGGAAATACTTTTTCACAGAAAGGGTGGTGGATGCCCTCCCAAAAGAAGTGGTGAGGGCAAAACCAAACAGTAACAAAATTCAAAAATGCATGTGCCAGACACAGAGGATCACTACATAACAAGAGGACAGAATCAAAACATACATAATTTCTAAATGGAGAGGGGTAACCCGCCTGGGGCAGCACATACAACTTTACAATTCTGGCAACTTACTGAGCAGACTAGATGAGCCATACTGGTCTTTATCTGCCATTACTCAATAAGAGGGGTTACATGAGTATAGCAAGACTGATAGAAGATTAGCCATGCAGCTAAATTAGTAAAGACCTTGGTGCCTACGGCTTATATATAATACATAAATATAAAATATCCAGAGACTTAAAAGAACATACCAGGCCAGTGTTGTATACCACGACTCCTAATAAGCAGGAAAAGCAGTTTCAAAAAGAACCACCTCCTAGACATAAGAGATGAGAGATAAAGCTACAATGAATAACCTTCAGTTCCTGTACAGCGTGCAGAAGTTCTGCCTTCGCATGGAACGAATAGTGATCAATTTTTAAACCCGTTAACATCTGTACGCCGGTTCATCTAAAGGTCACACAATTTACCACCGACACGGCCGACCACTAAGCTCCCAAGCAAAAAAAAAAAAAAAAAAAAAAAAAAAAAAAAGGCCAACCCGATATATCCAAATCACTTTTTCAAGAGTCTCGGAGTCCCTAAAACGACGGAAATCACTACCTCCACCTCGCCAAACTAGCCAGGCACAAAACCCGGTGGCCCAAAACCATGGAACTTTAAATCAGTGTACGACTGGCAGATAAAAACACCCACGTGACGGGCCCCAGAACATCCACAGCGGAGGCACGCAGAGCCGGGCGGGAAGGAGGCCGAGAGTGACGGTGGAGTTAGGAAACATGAGCCTGAGTCACAGTTGCCTCGCACAGGAGGAGGAAGACGCTTCCCCGTGATAGCTAGTGGCAGGCGTTGCTGGCTATGTAGATCCAGATTTACGGAGCTGGGTCCCTTCTTCTCCTCCTCCTCTCTCAGGTTCCTCACAGCGCCAGTCCCCGCTCGGCCGTCCCACCCCGCTCTCTTTCTCTGCTTGCGGGCCTGGTTTTATCCTAGGCTCCGCGGATTGTGATGGGGACCCTCCGAAGAGAGCCGCCGCCAGAGACCGGGAGCAAGATGCTCAGAGCCCCGCCATACAACCGGGAAGCCCGGGTCGATTCTCCAACACAAATCCGAAGCGTCACTTACCCTGTTCACGAGATTTTCTGCCGTCGTCGAACACAACAGCGGCTCAACCAATCCCTTAGGGCGGGTGAGCGGGGACTCCAAACTGACCGGCGGTTCTCTCAACCAATCCTAGCTCTTGCCATAGGAAAGAAGTCAACTTCCGTTGAACCACCAATAGGAAATATAGAAACACCTTTGTCCTCCGCCCACTCTGTGCTGGGCGGAGAAATCAAAGGAGGGGCAAAATTGTTGTGCCTATGGCCGGCGAGCTTCGCTTTGATTAACAGGTTTTCAGTCCAATAGAAAGTAACTGAGGTATTCCTGGCATGCAGCAAACTCCAACAACAAAAATCTTGCCCTAAAGCATGAAGAACTGGTCCGGAAATGTCTGTAACAAACACAGACTGGGCAAGGCCTATCCCTGGGATCGTAAACAAAAAAAAAAGTGACTCCCCAGTGGGTGGGGATGGTTATCACAACCCAATCATGTGCAGATTTTTAATTTGACAGTAATGAGAGGCCAATGAAACCAGGGCTCCTGCAGAGACGGAACAACTTTTCCATTAGATTTGTCGGTCCCTCTTCAAGACGGAAGGGGCAACAGCCTCGGCATCCACAGCCGACTTAACCCTTTTGATTCCATTGCCTTCAGAGGCAGTCCAGATGTCAAGGTTGCCATTGTGCTACAGCTAGTAAATCCGCAGGGCTCTGTATTGTCACCCGTATTTAAAATTTGTTCTTAGTCCTCTTGCTACTTTTTAAAATTAATTTGTTTCTTTATAAACACAAGGAATGCCAAAAATACCAGATAGGTATTACGCTCAGGGGTATGTTTACTAAACCGTGCACTCTGTGACTTATCGTGCGATAAGGTACCTTATCGCGCGATAATGGCGCGTCTTCAGGCACGCAGGTACCTTATCGCGCGATAACGTGCGCAGCGCCGCAAACGAGCGATGAAGGCGGGCAAAGGCTCCCGGAGGGCGGAGGAAGGCTCCCCAGGGGTGGAGAGAAGGGGTCAATGGGTGGAGAGTGGGAGGGGAGAGGCTCCCCCCACACTAACACTGTGAAATCCGAGGCTCCCCCCACACTAACACTGTGAAATCCGAGGCTCAAAACTAACGCCAGTGAAACCCTGGCGTTAGAGCCAATTTAAAGGGAAAAGAAACCATTTCCGTCAGCAATGTACAGCAAAACCAGGGAAACCTACAAAAAGTGATAAGTGTGATACATGTGCACGGAACAAAAGGGCAAATAAACATTGAAAATGACCTCAACAAAATGGAAAAAAAAAATAACTAAGCTGCCCAATGGTGATATCAATGGGAAACATCAAAAAACACTCCCAAGAAAGCTCCAAAAAAAATAAATGAATTTTGGAAGGGTCTACGCTCCGTCCCCATACAAGGTGAATGATCCCACAGTGAAATTGCGCAGAGCAGGGTTTCTGACTCCATTGTCCAGGTTTCCTATGGCGTGCACATATTCCACAACAGCAGGGCGAGCATGTCGGAACGGGCAACTGGACAGATGCTGGAAAAGGGGACACAGAGGGCTGCAGGCGGCACATGCTGTGGTACAGCTGGGCCACAGTGTGGACTAGGGTGATGCCTAGCTGGCCCATAGGAATGCTGAAACAGTAGAGCAGCCAGACAGCAACTGCTGAGGGCCCAACATGGGCACGAGTGTGCCCCCCCACAGTGTTACAGGGGCTAGTACCCAGCAGGTACCCCCAAGGGCACAGAACATTGGCATGCAGTGCTGGGGGGGGGAAGCGTTGACAGCTATGCAGGCACCCCTACCCCAGAACCCGCACCATAGGAAGCCACCTACCCGCACACTGGATGGCCTGAGACTGTGCACCACCAGCAGAAGGCCATGTCAGCATGGTGGTGGAGGGGGCAGTGTCTGCTGCCCACAGTAGACGGTGGCCTAGTCCTGTTCAGGTGGGTGCCGTGCACTCCAACAGACAGGCTCTGTCTGACAAACAGCCATGGTATCTCCAGGGACTGCACTGTCTCTGTGGCCACAGTGTGGTGCAGTGAACACAGCCAGTGTGCTCAGGAGCAGAAGGTCACAGATTCAAGTCCCAGCTGTGGCTCCTGCCAACCCAGTCCCCATATTTTACCCACTACTAAACCGTGATAGTAAAGACGAACCTTTATTGCAGAGAACATAAGCATGGGTCAAACGCCTATATTTTACCCTACAGAGCACAGACAACATAAACATGCGCATTACCTGGAGCACATTCCCCCAAATGCAGTCCTGGAGGGCCACAAATCATTCAGGTTTGATGCTGTCTCCAATATAAGGCCATGTCAGCATGGTGGCGGAGGGGTACTGGTGGTGGAGGGGGCAGTGTCTGCTGCCCACAGCAGACGGTGGCCTAGCCCTGTTCAGGTGGGTGCCGTGCACTCCAACACACAGGCTCTGTCTGACAAACAGCCATGGTATCTCCAGGGACTGCACTGTCTCTGTGGCCACAGTGTGGTGCAGTGAACACAGCTAGTGTGCTCAGGAGCAGAAGGTCACAGGTTCAAGTCTCAGCTGTGGCTCCTGCCAACCCAGTCCCCATATTTTACCCACTACTAAACCGTGATAGTAAAGACAAACCTTTATTGCAGAGAACATAAGCATGGGTCAAACGCCTATATTTTACTCTACAGAGCACAGACAACATAAACATGCGCATTATCTAGAGCACATTCCCCCAAATGCAGTCCTGGAGGGCCACAAATCATTCAGGTTTGATGCTATTTCTAATAAAGATGTGTGTGCTGCATTTCCATGCATCGCCCCCATGGTATGCAGATGTATCTCATGCATATTCATTAGGGACAGCATGAAAACATGAACAGTGTTTGGCACACCAGGACTGGAGTTGGGAACCTCTGCCCTAGAGCAGCGGCCAACAGGAGCAGAAAGAACCGCACCCACAGGCTCCATTATCCAAAGCCTCATGGAGAGGCAGGATATCGGGCCTTGCGTGCATCTCCCAATACTAGTACTTGCATACCTTACCAATGCCACCCTAAACCTGGGAATACGGTACACATATCTCAAAAGTTTGCTATGATTACTGGCAGATAGAAATTCCTAAGTTAAGCACAATATGCTCATTGAGCTGTATCATACCAATTTCTCTGATCTCTGTGGAGTGTGTTTTAGGTCTGGTGTCTGACAGTATTCACCACCCCGGGGAGTGACCCCAACAGTATTGCATACCATAGCCATGCCTGCGCTCTGTCCAGGACTGGTGAGTTGGCCAGGACTGCCAAAAGCCTCTATATTTGCACAATGCTGGCATAGGTGTGGGAGTGTGTGTCTGTCCATCCAGTGTGTGGTGGTTGCAACACCTTACTCAGCCCACACTGTTTCCACTGTGTCTAGTGTTAGCCTGCCAATGTGCATAATGAGGAGCAAGGTACTGTGGGTATAGCTCGGACAGGGTGGCCTGGGCAGGATGCATGAGCACAGGGCATAGGGCAATGGCTGGGACATTGTAGTGGCCGGCCACCACCTGCACGGACAGGGTGGCCACAGCATATCCTGCTGGGAAGTCGCTCTCACCCTGACTGAGCAGTCACCATGGCATGGCTAGGTCCCCCATAGTGCTAATAGTGTCTCTCTCAAGTGATATATATGGGTTTTCTTTTTTGGGGCCCAATCACTAACCTATCTGCTTGGTGGGTGTGCTGACATCCCAGTTTTGGGTGCACACATTTCCTCCAATAATATGCACTGTGGACTAGCTAGCAGACTATTTGCAGTTAGTATGTGTATGGCTGGAACACCTTGCAGGGTGCAGCGGCTGCAGATTCACTGTGCTCGCTGCTGGAGAATGTCAGATAGTGGTGGTGGGCAGTTGAGCATTTCCAGGCCTCCTGTCTGTCTGCTATCACCGTATGGATGCATACAGAAATGCATGGACTGCCCTCTAGGTTGTCTGTCCCCCAGCTGGACTGAGGTTGATGGTCCCCTCTACCACCACCATTGCAGTGATGTAGAATGTGGATCTGTTGGTGGGAGATCCTGAGTTCCAGAGGGCAGTTTGGGTGGTACTACATAATCCGCCTATGGGTCCAAACAGCCCCCCCCCTCCACGGGTCACATAAATCATGTGGCCATGGCACCCACACAGGATAGAGTAGTTACTCACCTGTAACAGGTGTTCTCCAGGAGCAGCAGGAATCAGTCCTCACATATGGGTGTCATCGACGCTGATGAAGCCCCAGTGGAGCATTTTCCCAGCTTTCCATGAAAGCCTTTGGGAATGCAGGCACGCATGCGCGGTTCCCTTCCCGCCTAAAGGTGCCATCTTACCTCAGTCAAATGACATAGCTAAGAACAGCACACAAAAATGAAAAATAAACTATGTACAACTGCAACTCCAAGGGGAGGAGGGAGGGTTCTGAGGACTGATTCCTGCTGCTCCTGGAGAACACCTGTTACAGGTGAGTAACTACTCTTTCTCCAGGACCAAGCAGGAAGTCAGTCCTCACATATGGGTGACTCCCTAGCTCTGGGCTACCAAGGAACCCAGGCTGAACAAGAAGACTCCCTCTAGTCCCAGCTGCAAAGAAAGGCTTTTCACTGACACAACCTCCACCGGTAGCCCAACAGAGGACAGGAGTTGCCTAAACCTCAAAGAGATTCCGGAGTACTGCTTGGCCAAAAGCACTGTCCCTACGGGACTCCCTCTCCAGACAGTAATGGGCCGCAAAAGTCTGGCTTGAAGACCAAGTTGCAGCCCTGCAGATGTCTACCAAGGGCACAGAGCGGAGATGAGCCACTGAGGCAGCCATTGCCCTGACACGGTGGGCCGTGACCCGACCCTGCAAAGGAAGGTCAGCCGCCCTATAAGCCCAGGTGATACAGTCAGCAACCCAGATGGACAAGGTACGCTTGGACACAGCCAACCCCAACTTATTAGGGTCAAAAGTTACGAAGAGCTGAGTAGCCATTCTATGCCCCTGCGTACGGTCAAGGTAGAAGGATAGGGCCCTCCTACAGTCCAGGGTATGCAGAACTGCTTCAGCCTGGCTTGCATGAGGCCTAGGGAAGAATGTTGGAAGAACCACCTCTTGGTTAAGGTGGAAGGAGGAGACAACTTTGGGGAGGAACTTTGGATGAGTTCTAAGGACTACCCTGTTCCTATAGAAGCGAGTGTAAGGCCTATCACAGACCAGGGCCTGTAGCTCACTCACTCGCCTAGCCGAGGTAAGGGCTACCAAGAAGAGTGTCTTTCAGGACAGGAAGCGTAGAGGGCAAGTAGCCATCGGCTCAAAGGGTGGGCGAGTCAGCTGCTGCAAGACCACATTTAACTCCCACTCAGGAGCAGGAGGACGGATTGGAGGCTTGAGCAAAAGCAAGCCCCTGAAAAAGCGGGACACCAAGGGGTGAACCGACAGAGAATGTCCTTCCACCAGTGAGTGGTGAGCTGCTAGAGCTCAGAGGTGGACCCGAACAGAATTGGACGTAAGTCTCCGATTGGACAAGTGCAGTAAGTACTGAAGCACTACTGGCACAGTACAGGAGAAAGGATACTCTGTACGTAGCTGACACCACATAGAAACCCTTTTCCATTTGAGAGCATAGGTTTTCCTAGTGGACTGTTTCCTAGAGGCTAGGACAACCTCCTCAACTTCCTGAGGTAGGCCCCAGGGAGCCAAAACTACCCTTGCAGCCTCCAGGCCATCAAATTGAGAGCTTTGAGATTGGGGTGCAGAAGGGAACCCTGTTCCTGTGAGAGAAGGTCGGGTTGCAACCCCAGCGGCAGTGGGGGATCCACCGCCAGTTGAAGCAGAAGTGGAAACCAAGGCTGTCTCGGCCACCTGGGAGCCACCAGCAGGACCAAGGCCTTCTCCTGAAGAATCTTGAAGAGAGTTCAGGCCACCAAGGGCATGGGAGGAAATGCATACAGGAGGCCCTGAGACCAGGGAATCAGAAAAGCATCCGCTGCTATCCTCAGAGGATGCGGTTGTCTGGAGCAGAACTTTGGCAGTTGCTTGTTCAGTGGACTGGCAAAGAGATCTATCAAAGGGAGACCCCATTTTAGGAAGATCTTCTGAACTACTAAAGGATGCAGCTGCCACTCGTGGGGCTGTAGAATCCCGCTCAACCTGTCGGCCAGGTAGTTGTCCTGGCCTGGAAGGTACACAGCCCTGAGGAGCATGTTGTGCTTGAGGGCAAATGAACAAAGGTCCTGAGCCTCCCGACAGAGGAGTCTGGACCCAGTCCCGCCCTGTTTGTTCACATAAAACATGGCTACTTGGTTGTCTGTCTGAACCAGGACATATTGATGAGCCAGGGTAGGAGAGAAAGCTTTGATTGCTAATCGAATAGCTCTGAGTTCTAGGAGATTGATCTGCTGTGCAGCCTCCCAAGGAGACCACAGGCCCTGGGTGCAGTTGTTCAGACAATGAGCTCCCCAGCCCTGCTGGGAGGCATCTGTGGTCAGTACCACTGTGTACTCAGGAATTTGAAAGGGCACTCCTTTGAGTAGATTGGGTGGGTGCAACCACCAGCTAAGGGAGTTCAGAAATTGTCTGGACACCCTTATCCTGTCCCTGAGGCTGCCTGTGGCCTGTGACCACTGAGTCCAAAGGCACCACTGTGCAGGCCTCATATGGAGCCTGGCATTGGGGGTCACATGTACTGTCGAAGCCATGTGGCCTAGAAGCCTCAGGCAGAGTCTGGCGGAGACTAGTGACCTGTTGAGAAACTGGTTTGCCAAGGCCATTAATCTTTGTGCTCTGTCTTCTGGCAAGAAAGCTTTTGCCAGTAGAGAGTCCAGCCTTGCTCCTATGAACTCCAAATTCTGGGAGGGGAGCAAAGTGGACTTTGCGAAATTTATTACAAACCCTAGACTTTGAAGAAGAGCAATAGTTCTGAGGGTGGCTTGTCTGGCCTCCTGGCACGTCTGACCCCTGATGAGCCAGTCGTCCAGATAGGGGAAGACAAAGATTCCCTGATTCCTCAGGTAGGCCGCCACCACTGCCAGGCATTTGGTAAATACCCTGGGAGCGGAGGTGAGGCCAAAAGGCAGTACTCTGTACTGATAATGGTTTCCTCCCACAATGAACCTGAGGTACTTTCTGTGGTGTGGATGAATGAGGATGTGAGTGTACGCATCCTTTAGATCTAAGGAGCATAGCCAATCTCCCTGCTGGAGGTAGGGCAGAAGTGTTCCAAGAGTAAGCATCTTGAACTTTTCTTTCTCTAGGAACTTGTTGAGGTTCCTGAGGTCCAGAATGGATCGAAGGCCACCGGTTCTTTTGGGCACCAGGAAATACCGGGAGTAGAAGCCGTGACCTTGCAAGTGGGGAGGCACAGGCTCCACCGCCCTGTCCACCAACAGACCTTGAAGCTCTTGAAGGAGAAGGGCTGTGTGCAGGGGAGGCCTTGGAGGTTCCCCTGGAAAGTATGGTGGAGGCAGTTGGTGAAAGTGTAGGGCATAGCCCTTGTGGACTATGTTTAACACCCAACTGTCTCCAGTGATGTGGGGCCACTGGTGGGCAAATAGGGCGAGGCGACCTCCTGTGCAGGGTTGGGAGAGCAGGGACTGAGAGGCTATGCTCAAGGAGTCAAAAACCCCCACCCTGCTGAGTGGGAGCAGGGGCCGGAGGCTTGGGGGTCCTCTGCCTATAGGGCCCATTACCCTGCCCCTTGGCTTGCTGACCCTGAGGGGCAGCTTGGGCAGCCTGATACTGAGGGTACTGTTTGTAGGCAGTGCCCTTCTTCGGGTAAAAGGGCTTCTTACCCGAGGCCTTCTTCTTGTGAGAAGGGGCAGAGGTCTTCCTAGAGAGCCTTGTCCTTGTAAGGTGCTCGGTCTCGAGCTGTGCGGCCTTCTCGGCCATGGCTTTGCCAAAAAGGTTTTCACCTCGGCAAGGGACATCGACCAGCTTGTCCTGAACCCATGGCTCGAGGTCCGATGACTGTAGCCATGCCTGGCGTCAAGCCACGATGCCGGCTGACGCAACTCAGGCCGAAGCCTCGAAGCCATCGTAGGCGGCGTGGGACATAAACTTCGAGCAGTCCCGAATCCCCGAGGACAAGGACTTGAATCTCTGCAAGGGCTCCCTGGAGAGACCAGCAGAGAACCCAGCCAACTCCTTGGCCAGGTCTCGCAAGTACATGCTCATGTACAGCTGGTAAGACTGGACACGGCAAGCAAGCATCGAGCCCTGGAAGCACTTTCTACCCACACCATCGAGGTTCCAGGCCTCCCTGCCGGGGGGCACCACAGAGTGCATCTTCTGGCTTTTCAGACGATGCATGGCCGATTCCACCACCATGGAATGGTGTGGTAGCTGCGCCTTCTGAAAGCCAGGGCTCTTCCGGAGTCGATAAATCAAATCGACCCGCTTGCTTAGAACCGGCGCCGAGGCCGGTGCCTCCCACATCCGGAAGAGGAGCCATTCCAGCATCGGAGGAACCGGGACAATAAAGGCCTCCTTCGGAGGAGAGTCGTACTGCAGGGCCTCAAGCTCTTCAGCTCGAGGTTCTTCCTCGGGGTCCGCCGGAATAGCCAAGGCGGTGGCCATATCCCGGACAAACTCCGAGAACCGGGTGTCCTCCGGAAGGGATCTACTCCGGGGCTCAGACTGCGGTGAGTCCGAGGGAACGCACCGAGTCTTGAATGTGTCGGGGGACTCCTCATCCTCCGTCTCCCAGGTGGACTCGTCCGACGAGGAGTCAGGATCCGACCCCACGGGCCCTGTAGCATCCGCCCCGACGCCGGAAGCACCGGCGTCAACACCCTCGGTTCCAAACGGGAGATCGAGGGAGACTGCGACCGAGGTCGACTTCGAGCCATGATGGACTCAAGTATCGGCTCAGTCTCCGGGGTCGACTTCAATGTCGTTGTCCCGGTGGTCGGGGCAGATGCGCCAGACAGGCTGGCCATCAGTGCCCGCTGCTGCTCCATGAAGGCAGACAGTCTGCTGTCTAAGGCTGTCATCCTGAGACTCAGCTCGGGAGACGCAGCAGCCACCGACTCGGGCCCTGGCGGCGCCGGGCCCGATGTCGGCTCTCTGGGAGGAGAGTCCTCGAGGACCACAGGGCTTACGTGTCCAGCAGACTCCGGCTCCACGCGAAGAACGTTGGCAGGCTTCTCTTGTTCCACGGGCCCGGGGCGACGGTCGGGGGTCTTAGACCTGGCCCTCGAGGAGCCAGGGACCTCCTCCGACGATGCCCTCACGAGCCGCTTCTTCCTCTTGCGTTCCCGGTCGGGGGACCCCCTGTCCGAGGAGCTTCGACAGCGCTCGGGATCTGAATCCAGAGATGTCGAGGCCTCAGACGAGGTCCGGGCCCAGCCGGAGGCCGAGTCCGAGAAAAGCCTGTCTTTCCTCTGCTGGCGACTTCGTAGTGCCTTGGAAGACATCTTCCCACATGGTCCACACGTCTTAGGGTCGTGATCAGGACCGAGGCACCGGAGGCAGCAGTCGTGTGTGTCGGTGAGAGACATCAACTTCTTACACCGATCACACTTCTTGAAACCCTGGAAGCCATCGGGGAAAAAAGAGTCCCCGCGAGGTCAAAGGACCGGCCTTCCAGGGAAAAATCAAAAAAGGGCGCGAACGCCGGCCACGAAGGGCAAAAACCGAAAAAGAAGAATCGGGCTCGATACCAGTGTACCGAACCCAGCGGGAGGGGAACCGGCGTTGAACCGGGAGAAAAAATAGCGAGAATCGCCGAAAAAATCTAACTTTTATCCGGGATGACAGGATGCACGTCTGGTGGGCTTCTCAGAAAAAGAGAGACTGAGGTAAGATGGCACCTTTATGCGGGAAGGGAACCGCGCATGCGTGCTTGCATTCCCAAAGGCTTTCATGGAAAGCTGGGGAAATGCTCCACTGGGGCTTCATCGGCGTCAATGACACCCATATGTGAGGACTGACTTCCTGCTTGGTCCTGGAGAAATGCACTATTCTGGGTGCATCATAGTGCTCAAGGGCTAAACTTGACTGAGAAATACAGATGGACACAGGTGTATTTGGAAGTGTATCTGCAAGAGCTACCTATCACACACTGGCACTGATGGGGACCCGCACCATAGCCTATCTCAGCTAAGCCAGGTGCTGTGGACATAGTGCTGGGCGGCCCACCTCACCCTCAGGGAGAACACAGGACCCGCACAATGTGACGGTCAGTACCTACTCTGTGCTAGTAACACACATGCTCAGTACTCCCTACCAGGCTGAGGTGCTGTGGGGGTGCATACCCCATCCTGTGGTTATCTGTAGACTGCTGATTTGCATGTGCAGTGCATCATGGGTATGTGTGGTTTAACCCTAGCCTGGTAACCACAGCAGACAGTTCGTGTGGTGGGCTGCAGTCCTACTGTAGCCAGCCAGGAGTTTACTAGCAGCTATGGAGATGAAGCCCACTGGTGACTTCACTGCCTGTGGAGCCAGAGGTCATGGGTTTGATCCCACAGTGGGGTTATTTGATAGGGCTATCTGAGGCATTTTCTTTTATAATATAAATTGGTGCTGCCAGCAACAACACCCTCAGTGCTGTAGCCTGAAGGTGCCTCGAAAGCGCTCTATATAGCGCCCTATAAGGTGCCCTATAGGGAACATTATAAGGTGCCGTGGTGGACAGTGCACCTTATAATGTGTCCTCAGGAGTGCCGCATAGGGCGCATGATGTGGCACCTTAGGTTATGGCACTGTGAGGGTGTGTTTGCTGGCAGCACAAATCAAAATAAAACCCAAATGCCTCACAAACCACTGCTGATATTAAAGGCAGGGGCGGCCCAAGGGGGGTGCGGGGCCATGTGCGGAGACTCGGTGCGGGGCCTCATTTGCATAAGGGTCCTCATTTGCATAAATATTTGCATAATGTTACCATACACGAACTTTTAGTAAACATGTCTCTTAATGAGTGTATGAATAAAGAAAGACTAAAAGACTTCTACATTACTATAATCCAGTGCCAACCGCCAGACACATTAGGAACTACTACAAACACTGCCCATTTAGAACCCATAGCAAACCCGCCGTATCCTAACAGCACTACCAGGACTCATAAAGCACCATACCCTAACTATCAAAAGGAAACGCTGCAAATATTAAACCAATACATTTCAGAGAACAACAATACATGACCTACTGGGGAAAGAGAACAAGTGGCAATGTCAAATAGGAATTACATAAACAGAATACCTCAGCTCAGTTACACATGAACAGAACATAAACCATCACCAAACAAGGAATCACAATTTAGAAACAGGAAGACAATAATTAAACTGGGAATCCCAAAAGCCAAACTTGGAATGTACAACACTGTAGAAATAAAACTATACATTAATTTGCTCTTGTACTAAACAAAGCGCAGACGTTAATGATGCACATTTCCCAGAGCTGACATATTCCAATTAATAAATTCAAAATAAAGAGATATTTTTCTACCTTTTGTGCATTTTTTTTCAGCTGCAATTGCTCCAGCCACTTTCTTCTGGTTTCTTCGTGTCTTCCGCTAATTCTTCATCGTCTGCTGTCCATTTGTCTTTTCTTCTCTCTTCTAGTTTTTTTCCATTCTCTCTCTACATCTGCTTTAACATAGTAATCTTTCTCCTTTTCCTCTTTCCTCATTCCTATTTCATCCACTCAAATTTTACCCCTCCATCCTCAATCCCCACTTACTCTCCCAATATCCGGACAATTGTAGATTTGTCTTCCCTCCCACACAAAATATTTTTTCCCTCTCCATTTCACTCTCCCAGCTCCATCCCATTCTAATCCTCCCCCAACATCAGCTCCATTCTAGTTCCAGTCCCACCCAGCATCCGCTCCCTTCTAGTCCCCGCATCAGCCCATTTCCAGTCCTATCCCCCCATAAGCCCATTTCCAGTCCTAGCTCCCCCATCTATTTGCAGTCCCATCCAAGTCCCTCCATCAGCTCATTTCCAATCCCAGCCCCCCATGAGCCCATTTCTAGTCCTTTCCTAGCCCCACCATCAGCCCATGTCAAATCCTAGCTCCCCTCCACTCAGCCCATTTCCAATCCAAGCCCCCCCATGAGCCTACTTCCAGTTCTAGCCCCTTCATGAGTCCATTTCAATCCAAACCCCCACCACAGCCCATTTCCAATCTTAGCACCCCCCAACAGCCAATTTCCAGTCCTATTCTAGCCCCTCCATCAGCCCATTTCCTGTCCTAGCCCCCCCTCACCCATTTCCAGTCCTAGCTCCCTCCCCCTCACAACCCATTTCCATTCCAAGCCCCCGTCCCCATCAGCTATTTGCAGTTCAAGCCCTCCTTCCACTCAGCCCATTTCCAGTCCTAGCCTCCTCATAGCCCATTACTAGTCCTAACCCCCCATCAGCCCATTACGTCCTAACCCCCCATCACCCTATTTCCAGTCCTAGCCCCCCATCAGCCTATTTCCAGTCTTAGCCCCCCTCCCATAGCCAATTACCAGTCCTACCCCCCCATCAGCCCATTTCCAGTCTTAGCCCCCCATAGCCCATTACCAGTCCTAACCCCCCATCACCCTATTTCCAGTCCTAGCCCCCCCATCAGCCTATTTCCAGTCTTAGCCCCCCCCATAGCCAATTACCAGTCCTACCCCCCCCATCAGCCCACTTCCAGTCTTAGCCTCCCCCCCCATGGCCCATTACCAGTCCTAACCCCCCCCCCATGGCCCATTACCAGTCTTAACCCTCCCCCCCATCAGCCCATTACCAGTCCTAACCCCCCCCCCCGGCCCATTACCAGTCCTAACCCCCCCCATGGCCCATTACCAGTCCTAACCACCCCCCCCCCATCAGCCCACTTCCAGTCTTAGCCCCCCCATAGCCCCTTACCCGTCCTAACCCCCCCCCATCAGCCCATTTCCAGTCCTACCCCCCCATGGCCCATTACCAGTCCTAACCACCCCCCCCATCAGCCCACTTCCAGTCTTAGCCCCCCCCATAGCCCATTACCAGTCCTAACCCCCCCCCATCAGCCCATTTCCAGTCCTACCCCCCCCACTTCCAGCCTTAGCCCCCTCCCCATAGTCAATTACCAGTCCTACCCCCCATCAGC
This sequence comes from Ichthyophis bannanicus, assembly GCA_033557465.1. Classification (NCBI taxonomy): domain Eukaryota; kingdom Metazoa; phylum Chordata; class Amphibia; order Gymnophiona; family Ichthyophiidae; genus Ichthyophis; species Ichthyophis bannanicus. The sequence goes on from CM066033.1 coordinate 662,276,592, forward strand.
CCATTTCCAGTCTTAGCCCCCCCATCAGCCCATTTCCAGTCCTACCCCCCCACTTCCAGCCTTAGCCCCCTCCCCATAGCCCATTACCAGTCCTAACCCCCCCATCAGCCCACTTAGCCCCCCCATGGCCCATTACCAGTCCTAACCCCCCCCCTCAGCCCATTACCAGTCCTAGCCTCCCCCCCCCATGGCCCATTACCAATCCTAACCCCCCCCCAGCCCACTTAGCCCCCCCCCATGGCCCATTACCAGTCCTAGCCTCCACCCCCCATGGCCCATTACCAGTCCTAACCCCCCCCATCAGCCCACTTAGCCCCCCCCATAGCCCATTACCAGTCCTAACCCCCCCCCCCATCAGCCCACTTCCAGTCTTAGCCTCCCCCCCTGGGCCCATTACAATTCCTAAACACCCCCCCCCCCCCGGGCCATTTACCTGTCCTAACCCCCCCCCCCCCCCGGCCCATTACCAGTCCTCACCACCCCCCCCCCATCAGCCCACTTCCAGTTTAGCCTCCCCTCCCATAGCCCATTACCAGTCCTAACCACCCCCCCCCCCTATCATTCCAAATTAAAATAAAAAAAAAACCAAACTGGCTGCTTCTGCCGCGGCAGCATCAAGAGCTCTGCCGCGGCAGCATCAAGAGCTCTGCCGCGGGGCCCCCCCCTGCCCGGCAGAGCCTCCGTGCATCCTCAGCAGCTTTCTTCATGTCCAAAACGCAGGCTTCTTTCAGAGCCGCGAGAGTTTCTTTTCTCGCGGCTCTCTTAATCCCGCGGGGCTGATGGGAAATCCCATCACCCTCGGCGGGATTAACAGAGCCGCGAGAAAGGAAACTCTCGCGGCTCTGAAAGAAGCCCGCGTTTTGGACATGAAGAAAGCTGCTGAGGATGCACGGAGGCTCTGCCGGGCAGGGGGGGGCCCCGCGGCAGAGCTCTTGCTGCTGCCGCGGCAGAAGCAGCCGGTTTGGTTTTTTTTTTTAAAACTTGGGATGCTGAAGAATGTTTTTTGCGCGGGGCCCCCTGAAACGCGGGGCCCTGTGCAAAAAACATTCTTGCTCAATGGACGGGCCGGCCCTGATTAAAGGGTAATGTCTCAGGCAGTCATATGCAACAGCCGCACTGTGGGATTGAACCCATGACCCCTATACCATCAGGCAGTTTGTCAACCAATGTGCTACACCTCTGCCACTAGGTCTGTATGTCAGCACACCTACCTACGATTAACACACATTAATGTGGTACACCTACCTCCATCGTGTCATAATGTGCGGTACGCAACCTATTGCGCGAATCCTACGTTTAGACCAGAAGGCCCCCCCCCCCCCCTTATGGCATCCTGCACATCATTGCTGGACTCACATTAAGATGGATTAGTGAACATACCCCATAGGCACACACAACCCCATATCACCAGGGTGACTGACAGCCCACGTTGATGGGCTCTCAGGACTCCTTGGTGTAACTGTTTAGCCAGTCATTGCTATGTGAAAAGGCATAGCACACCGGTTCAAACAGTACCCTAGGAACCAGTGGTGATGGGTTCGAAACCCAAGTGTGTAAACAACAAGCGAAATTCCTAAAATTCTAATTGTGTTTTTAAATGTCATACACATCAGTGCAATATGTGTCTGCAGCATAGATCTGTATAAATATTGTTGGCGACACCATATCCTGTGTGGCAGAAAGATGCGCGGGGCCCAACTGTGGGCGCCGCGTGCGTGCGTGCGTTCTTCATTGTTGAAATTGTTGAAAATGGCCACCAGATCCCGAAAGCCTGCGTTCACCAGGCAGGAGCTGCGCTACCTGGCAGAGCTGATTGCCGTGAGGCAGCACAAGCTGTTTCCTGGGTCCTCCAGGTGGCAGGACCTGGTGAGGGTCTGGAGGGCCTGGGATCGTCTGACACGGCGCTACAATCGTGTGGCAGACTACCCACGTGAGGTAAGTGTATGGGTACAGGTCAGTATATCCATATACATATCCAGTGTTGATTGTAGCTGTGCATGCTGCTGTGTGTAGGTAGTCTATCTCAGTTATGTGTATCAGGTAAACCCACATGCCATATTGTCTATATATCACATCTGAGTGGTTTGCCCTGTACCCAGGGGGCTAAGGACCTGTTCACAGAGTTCCTGATGCCATCCTGGTGTCATGGCAGCTGCTGCTGTTGATGTGCTACAACACACCGTAACACAGGTAGGCCATAGATCTGACTAAGGAGGTTTTCTAAACATCATGTTGGTATGATGAGTTCTGCAGTTGCAGGGTAAAACATCTGCCCCACCCCCAGGGGTCGTGAAACGTGCCCAAAATGGTATGTTAGTCCCATTGGTCATATGGGTGTGTGTGGCCCAGCAGTCTAAAACATCTGCCCTACCCCCACTTGCCCAGAATGTCCATTAAAGTGGGTCCCCAGCACCCCTGGTGGTATGGAATATGCTGCTGTTGCTGTTTTCCAATCCACCCTACCCCCAGGAATCCTGAGAGCCCATCAACGTGGGCTGTCAGTCACCCTGGTGATATGGTCCTGTGTTCCTTACAGTTCAATACATTCTCCCTATCCCCAGGAGTCCTGAGAGCCCATCAAAGTGGTCTGTCAGTCACCCTGCTGATATGGTCCTGTGTGCCTATACAGTTCAATACTTTCTTCCTATCCCCAGGAGTCCTGAGAACCCATCAAAGTGGGCTGTCAGTCACCCTGGGGATATGGTCCTGTGTGCCTATTGTGACATGGTGGATTCCTCCAGCCCTGTAGAAAGAGCCAAAAAGGAGGAATCAGAGGCAGTGCTGGAGTATAAACAAAAGCACATGGCTGGTAGTTACCAAGGAAACCAGACACAGGAGAAAGAAACACGCCCTTGCTGCCAGTTAGCTCAGGAATCAAGAGCTGATTCAGAGCACCTGCTAGGGGGAGGAGTCAGGCACTACCCTAAAGGGCAGATACATAAAGAAGCAGGAAGTGTGGGTTTATTGGAAGCTGGAAGGGAAGGTCCATTGGAAGCTGGAATAGGGTCTCCATTAGAAGCTGGAAGAGGTTCTCGGTTAGGAGTTCCAGAGAAAGTTCCAGCACAGGCTCAGCTGGGAGTTTACTTACAAGACCAGCCGAGGGTTCCGGTGAGAGGCCAGCTAACAACCCAGGAGGAGGACCAGGGAAGAGTCCAGGTTCCAAGCCCAGGGCCAGAGCCAACTTCAAAGGTAAAAGGAGAACCGTTTACAAAGCTTTATTCAAGAAAAGGATACGGCAGAAGCAAGCCAGGCTGTCTGCAATATCCTGGGGATTACCAAGAGGAGAGAAACCAGGAAGGCAGTTTCAACACTCATTGCACAAAGTAGGTGGAGAATCCACAGCCGGGTCTAAAGCCCAGAGAAAACCATTTTCAGCCAGGCACAGAGGTAAGCCCAAAGGCTGGGATTTTTATAATCAAGGTGATTCTACTTACCCAGAAGGTGGGGGCATTGATTATAATGACTGTAATGAAAATGACTATTTAAAGCAGTACATGATTCAAGAATATAGTACAAAGCTTAAAGCAGAGAGGAAGGGCGGAGCCCAAGAAACCACGGTACAAACATTTCCTACCTCTTCGGAGGAGTTAAGGGAAGTAGAGCCAGGTTTTGAAAGTGTCTCGGAAGAATTGATGGACTGTACGATTACAATATCTGATGAAGTATTATCCCTGCGCTGAATGGTTGCCTTGCAGAGAAGTACAGAGGTATTGCGATAAAAAGTACAGAGCTAGAAAAACAGAGCTGTTTCGTTTTGATTGCTGAGAAGCAAATGTTTCTGCTGAAGTAAGCTATTTATGTTGGAAACTTTACTTTGTCCTTTTTGCCAGAGGTATCTGGTTTCATTATCTTTATTTCCTTGTTGAAAATCCGCCCCGGGAGGGGATATAAATCCTTGTTGCTTTAACCACTTTTGGAAGTCACACTACTCTTCTTTGGGCAGTGAAAGAAACTACATATCCCAAGAGGCTTTGCTTTAGGAACTTGTAGAGTAGCTGTTCAGGAAGAAAACAACCCGCTTAAACCCCACCTGCTCTTGCTGGGGGGCACTACAGAAGCGGGGTCACACTATACAGTTCTATACATTCTCCCTATCCCCAGGAGTCCTGAGAGCCCATCAAAGTGGGCTGTCAGTCACCCTGGTGATATGGTCCTGTGTGCCTATACAGTTCAATACATTCTCCCTATCCCCAGGAGTCCTGAGAGCCCATCAAAGTGGGCTGTCAGTCACCCTGGTGATATGGTCCTGTGTGCCTTGTGATAAGGAAGCTTATCAAGGCTCAGGGAATAATGACAAAAGAGGAGAATTTACTCTGATTAAGGGACCTGTGCTGGCAGGTTATAGAAATAAGACAGCTTGTTTCCCTAAAAGACTACATGATCCAGAATGCACTTGTATGCAGAAAGTCCCTAGGGGAGCTAGAGTGGAAAAGCATGAGTCTAATCAGAGAAAGCATTATGTCATCCCTAATCAAACAGCCTCTAGAAGAATGCTTAATCCACAACACCTGAAGAATGCAAGGGTGGAATTGCAATCTAAGCCCTTTAAAGCTAGAGGGGAATCTTCAGGAAGACAGAAGGAGAACGGGAATCAGAAGGAGAATGAGAACAGAAGGAAGAACAACTGGAACCTGAAGGAACAAGGACAAGGAAGCAGACGGTCCAAGAGAGGAGCTCAGAGAAGTACCTATGCCTGGAGAGATACCCGGGGGAAAGAAGAATTTTCAGAGGACTGGAAAAAGCCAGAGGTCTGTAGATTCACAGCCAGGGACCCTCAAGCAACGCCTAGGAAGAGGACTGTAATCATGCAAAAGAACTCGCTCCACTAAAACACTTGTTTCTGAATGAATAAACACTGTGCTTGTTTGTATTCAATTCTTCAAAATTGTATAACAATGACAAAAGGCAGAACTCCTTAATATAGCGAACCACTGACGTCAAGGACTTTCCTGAAAGAGAGCCCCGCCCAGAATATTAAAGACACACTACCCAATCGATTCGGAGGTTTAAACCACCCGGAACCACGGTGTTCAAACAAAATATGTGCCGCTGTTCACAAACCAATAGGGACTGTTCCCTACTCTTTCCATCCCTACCAGACAATACTTGATCCAAACAGAAACACCGAAGGTCAGAAAACTGATGACAGAACTCTAAACAGTGCGGAACCAAAGGCGCCTCACAGACAGAACACTTAAGCCTGCTCTTATGCTCAATGATACGCTTGCGGAAAACCCTGCAAGTACTACCTACATATAAAAGGCCACAAGGGCACATAATCCCATATACAACATAAGTAGAATCGCAGGAGGTCTGGTGGCGTTCCGCATATTAAGGAGTTCCATGCATATTCGTGTGAGAGCATGCGCGGCGTTTTTGTGAGCAATGTTGAAGTGCTGTTCTGGCCGTCTTGTCAAGTAAGCAGTATTTCTCGTTTTTAATAGCTAGTGATCGTGAGTTGTTGGGGTGGTTGTTTCTGGTTTTTTTTTTTAGTTACAGTTTTGTGTTTTTGTCTCATTTTGCAGTATTTCCCCTGATGCAGCGATGTTTATCGCGAAACGTTAGTGAGCGCCACAGTGACGTCGGGGCAGCAGGCGGCAGATCATTCCCATGATTTTGTCAAGCTAAGTGGTTCTGGTTGGGTCTGCCCGCTGTTTGCTTTTGAAATTGTTTTAAAGAAAACCATAAAGATAGGAGGACGGTGGCGGCTTGTGGTCCTTGATGTTAATGGGCTTCTGTTTGGCAACAAGATCTTGGCTTGCGCCTTGATTACATTTGTTTTTGCCCGTATTGCTGAGACCTAGCCGCCTCTTGTCATTGTTATACAATTTTGAAGAATTGAATACAAACAAGCACAGTGTTTATTCATTCAGAAACAAGTGTTTTAGTGGAGTGAGTTCTTTTGCATGATTGCTTTCCACATTCCAATATTGTGACCAAGTAGTTTAGGAAGAGGACTGTTGCAGCTAAGGAAGAAAGGAGCCCAAATACCTCTTGGAGGACGTCTGGAGAAAAGATCCTGAGGTCCAGAGATACCAACTGGAGGACAGGACACAAAAGCTCTATTGCATACTGGCCAGAATACCAGAAGAAGCAGCCTGACGCTTGCCTGGATTCAGGTAGGAACTGTGAACGTTTCCCTAGCTTTGAGCAATGCAAACAGCAGGGAAACAGTTTCTCTCCATGTAGAGGTCAGTTCCTAAAGCCCTCTGAGTCAGACGGAGAAACAGAGTCAATGCAATTTCAAGAGCAAGGTTCAATATCTGATACAGGGGATAATTATATGGACTGTTCTTTGAGTAAGTAGTTATTTTAGGGAAATCCTAAATATCAGAGCAAACATCAAAAGGAAACATTCTAAATATTAGCTTCCCATAAAGTTTTGTTGAATGAAAAAGCTTTTGGGAAAGTTTTGTACATGTGCTGAAACCAAGCTACTGATTGCAGTTAATTGTCACCTGCTGGTAGAGGAGAGCCCAGCACAAGCCGTGCACACGTAGGTTTAAAAAGTTCTTTTCTGTATGGAGAAAGTGAGCATTGTTTTTGTATAAAGAAGTTTCCCTCTTTGATTTGTTTTTCCCCAGCACTGCTAAGGAGTTAATTAGCAGTGGCTGAAAAAAGCCTTTCGGTTCCATAAAGGACGTTGATTCTTATTTGCATAAGATTTTTCAGTTGCCTTATTTTGTGTTGAATAAACCCTGGAGAAGTTATCTGGAAGGTGTTACCAAGCATATCTGTGTGTGGAATGATCACCCCATAAATAAACTCTAATTGTGTCTACACTCGACCAACTACAAGAGTTTTCATTATTCTAAAAAGGCAAGCTTTGTGTGAATGGACTTCAATAACCACAATCCTTTGCAAGACAGTTAATTTGCATACTTGCCAAGATGGTGGTACCTTCATAACAAGCACCCCCTTTTACAGCCTATACAGTGCTATAAATTCTCCCTATCCCCAGGAGTCCTGAGATCCCATCAAAGTGGTCTGTCAGTCACCCTGGTGATATGGTCCTGTGTGCCTATACAGTTCAATACTTTCTCCCTATCCCCAGGAGTCCTGAGACCTGCGTAAGGTGTACTGTCAGTCACCCTGGTGCTATGGTGTATGGTGCTGATGATGTGTGCTAGGACACCCAACCCCCAGGGGGTCTGAGACCTGATTGCAATGGTGGGTATGTCATTCAGATATTGTGTTAGGTTATGGCGGGTAGGTTGCACATCTCCCCTAGTCTGTAAGGTCTACACCTCATCACACACGTCTTTGATGTATCCAGATGGCATGGTAGGTGCAGATGTGGATGTGCATAACAGCACCCCACCCCCATGAGCTATGAGATCTGATTACGAAGGCCTGTAACAGAGCCATGTCCCCAGAACTGTATGCTGAGTCAGGTCACACATCTGCCCACTCGCCAGGAATCCCACACCTGGTTGCAGATGAACATTACTGATGGTGTTGGAAGGATACATGCACCTGTTGTGGTTGCACAGCACAGACTGAAACCCTGACATGAGCACAGGTGGCAATAGCCTATTCTGGTGCAATGGCCCCTGCCCCTGGGTGTTGGCAGCCACACCTGCCCTAAGCATACAAGGCCCAGGTCATAGGAACATAACAACATAGAGTGGAGGAGTGGCCTAGTGGTTGGGGCAAGGTACTTCAGGCTGGAAGGTCGGGGGTTCAAATCCCACTAGAGGACAGCAACCTTGGGCCGGAAGGACTGGGGTTTCTAGTCCCACAGGTGCTCCTTGTGGTCTTGGGCAAGCCACTTAACCCTCTATAGCCCATGTTCCCTGTAAAATAGTTATCTCTAAGTTATAATGCCCTGTTCAGTGTAATTTCAGTTTGTTCAATGTAAACCGCACTGATGCAGAATAGCGCGGTATATAAGAGAATGTAAATAAATATAAATAAATAAATAAATAAACATAAAATAGGCCATACTGGGTCACACTCACGTCCATCAAGCCCAGTATGCTCTTTGCAACAGTGGCCAATCTAGGTCATACGTATCTAGTAGTATCCCCAAGAGAGACAGGTTCCACAATGCTTGTAGTGGGTCAAGCATTGCTATCCTGGGCCTCGTAGAAAGCCAAATGTCATGGTAGTGGCCCCTGGCAAGGTGCATAGGGCCACCCACCCAACGTCTCATGTATGGACACATCACCCATGTTTGTTAGGATATCATGTTGCCAGTGGGGTTGGGTCAGATGACGTGTGTAGATCATGACAACACAAATGTGTTCACCAGACCACATATGGGGTTAGGCGGGGTACCCTGGACACCATCATTGGCAACCCAAACGTGGCATGGTCGTGCAATGTCATGCAAGGGGGCCACAGGGGAATGGAATGGTGTGTTCAGGGTGCCACGCACACTGCACATAGGTGTCACTGCACACATGCCCAGAGCCACAGCTACACATGCAGGTGGCACTGGGAACAGTTAATCTCCTGGAACAAGCAGGAAGTAGTCCTCACATGTGGGTATCATCGGTACCAACGGAGCCTGCGCGGGAACGCTCTCCAGCGTCCAATAGGAAAGCTGTTGGGAGCATTCTACAGCACCTGCGTGCTGCCTTCCCGCCTTTCCCAAATGCCTCTCTCCAGTTCGTCGTTTTCCCACAGAGCCAGCACATCATCGTTCCTGTCATCGCTGAAAAACTTCTATTCTATTGCCACTCCTGTGGCAGCGTCTGCCTTCTTTTTCTTTACCGGTACCACCGGTTTTATAATTTCTTTCTCTAAAAGTTCAGATTTCCTCACACAAACAAAAAATTTAAAAAAAGAGGGAAAATCCCCTTTGTAGGTCTCCCCCCGGTTTGGGCTTAGGCCCTAATCCCTCCTCCATCATGGAAAAGCATTCCTCGGGCTTTAAAAATATGCTCAAGGAGAGGACGTGACGTCATCGCCCGGGATGGCTGCCTAAAAGCGAAGCTCTCTTCGGGATGGAGAGAAAACGCAGCAAAAAGCATATGCATTGGGCCTACCTGGAGTGCTAACTCTGTGCAAAGTAGCGGATAGCATCCCCTCAAATGTCAGCTCGGAAAAAACTTGAGAAGTATCGATCCTCCTATGCTCCATTACGATCACAGATGGAGCGGGGCGAGAGTGGCGAGACTGAGACGGAGGAGGAACCGGAGAACGGTGAGGAGCAGTGCACCAGGAGAGACTTGTGGCGCTGGTGTAAAGAAATAAAAACGGAGGTCATTGGCGTTAAAAAAGATGTGAAAGAGATCTTGCATGAGTTTTGGCTGGATCTGCAGGCCTTGGGGGAGAGAGTGGATAACTTGGAGGAGCACATGGAGGAGGTGGTAATGGCGGCGCAGGACTCGCAGAGCGCCTTTGATAATTGGCGGAAGGAGAGCGCGGACTTACGGGATAAGATTGAGGACCTTGAGAACAGGTCACGCGCTGCAATATTCGAATCCGGGGAGTCCCGGAGGAGGATCAATTTAAACAAGCCCGCCACGTGGTCCAAGATATCTGTGAGGCCTTGCTAGCTGGGGAGAACCCGGAGCTTCCAGAAGAAAAGAGGGAGATTGGCCTGGACAGGGCGCATAGAGCTCCTCGGCCCCCCTTGGGGAATCGCCCCAGAGATATCATTGCTTGCCTTTCCAACTATCAGCTCAAGGACGATATAATGAGAGCAGCGGCAAAAAAAGGCAAACTGATTTGGCATGGGGCGACTATCGAGGTGTTCCAGGACTTAGCTCCTTCGACATTACAGCGTCGGAGAGCCATGCGCCCAGTGACAACCTATCTACAGCAGGAAAACATGAAGTACAAATGGTTGTTCCCCTTCGGGTTGCAGTTCAAGGTGCGTGGAGCCACCCATCGTGTAAAGACTCTATCGGAGGCCTGGGGGTGTTTGGAGCAAGCGGCGGCGCCAAATCTGCCCCAGAACCGAGCTCAGCCAGATGCCCCGGAGGGGGAGGACAGATCAGCGAGCCTGGCTGTGAAGCAGAAGTGGCACCGAGTTCCGGCGCGGGGCCGGCGCCTTCAGCGCCTGTCTCGGAAATCTCCTGGCGGAGCAGAGGGGGCGTGCAGTGGCTCCCAGCCATTTACCTGCGGCTGAGGACGGTTGTGATTGCCTTCTGTTGGACAGTTATCGCTTCATATCCCCCGGGTGTGCAGGGGGTGGACAAACAAACAGTGCCTAGTTTTGGCTTAATCTGGTTGCATATCTTTAAATGTTAATTATAGTTTCTTAATGTTCTCTGATACTGTTAATTGTTTTATTGGGGGAAAATGATGCTAACCTATGGATACGAAGGGAGGGGGCCGCTTTAGTTGGGGGGGTGGTCCCGGTGTGGGTTATGTCCTCAGGCTAGGGAGGCGCAGGAGAGTGGCCTGCGTGGTGCTTGCGGGAGAGGGTGGGGAGGAGAGGGGTGGGGAGGGGGGGTGGGGGGGGACGGGCTCAGATAGCAGGAGGGGGGAAGGGGGAGAGTGGGAGGGTAGAAGCCAAGTATCATGGGGCAGGGAGAGAGGTGATTAAGGTTTACTCAATATGGCAGGATTTCGGGTAGGTTCCCTGAATGTGCGAGGATTGAACACTCCACAAAAGAGGAAGGTGATGTTTAGAGAAGTGCAATCCCAGAAATGGCAGGTGGCCTTCCTACAAGAAACACACTTATTACCGAAAGACGAGCATTTGATTCGACATGGCGCCTTTGGGAATGTTTGGTTTAATGCTGAAGGCTCCCATAAGAAGGCGGGAGTGGCAATTCTGATGCGGAGGGATGTTTCCTTTCAGGTGGGGGGGGGTGCTAAAAGGCATAAAGGGGCGAGTCTTACTAGTTTGGGGGGAACTGGATGGCCAAGAGGTCACCTTTCTGAACATATATGGCCCCAATGACCCACACACCAATTTTTGGGGGATATTATCAAAGTGGCTGGAAGCTAAAATCCATGGGGCTTTACTGCTGGGGGGGGACTTCAATGAAGTATTGGACCCTCGGAATGACAAATCAGTGATGGGAGAGAGGGGGGAGACCAGGGGGAGAAGTCAATTGAGGGAGTTCATGAAGCATTTTAGGGTTAGCGATATTTGGCGTCAGGTCCACCCTTTGGAAGTGGACTATTCTTATTACTCTCAGGTGCATCACAGTTATAGCAGGATAGACTTCTTTCTTGGGGATGAGTATTGGCTTCAGAGAGTCTCTGGAGCAGGGATTGGACCTATCACGTGGTCAGATCATGGCCCGGTATGGGTAGCATTTGGGGGTGAGAGAGACACGGTGGGCCGGACTTTCTGGCGCCTCAATAAAAGCTTGCTGCAAAATAAAGAGGTATTAAAAGATCTGGAGGTGGAAATTACAGAGTATTTTCGGTTGAATGACACCGGTGAGGTGACATGGGAGATTTTATGGGATGGGTTAAAAGCAGTTTTAAGGGGGAGATTGTTATCTTGGGCGGTGCGGAACAAACGTGAGAGGGAGGAGCGGAGGGGGGAACTACTCGGCAAGATTATGGATTTGGAACGACGTCATAAACAAGGTGGGAGTTTGCGCGTATGGAAGGACTTAGAGGGGGCGCGGGCTGCCTTAACAATGTTGCAGATGGAATCTATAAATTACCAGTTGAGCCGCGTTAACCAATATTATTATGAATTTAATAATAAGGCTAGTACATTGCTAGCTCGTAAGCTACGCGACCGTGACCGACGGTCTAATATCACAAAGATTAAAGGGCCTGGGGATAAGTTATTATTTCAAAACGAGGAAATAAGAGAACAATTTCACCATTATTATCAGACTTTATATGCCAGCACCTGCGGGGGGGTCCATAGCTAGTGTGGAGGAATATTTGCGGGAAGATGGGGCGCTACCCGAGATCAACGGCTCGGATTCTGAATGGCTCAATCAGCCTATAGGACTCGTCGAAATCTTGCAGGTAATTAAAGGGATGGCCTTAAATAAGGCACCGGGGTTAGACGGTCTCCCCGCGATTTTCTATAAAAAATTTAGGGATCAGTTAGCGCCGGTTTTACAAAGACTCTTTAATGAGATCTTACAAGGGAGACCGTTGCCTCCCTCTATGCAGCAAGCGGGGATATCGGTTTTAGCAAAGCCAGGACGTGACCCCACTCTGTGTGGGTCCTATCGTCCGATTTCGTTATTGAACACTGATGGGAAGATTTTAGCTAAAGTTTTAGCAAACCGGCTTGGGAGTATTCTCCCCAAGATTATACATCCGGACCAAACCGGGTTTACGAGGGGGTACCCAAAAAAACCAGGAATAACATTGCCGTGGGCAGAGCTTGTGTAGTACGCACTTCTGCCGCTAGGCGTGTATAGTGCAACTCATTGTCAGTTCAGTGCCGCCTGTGTTGTCGACCTGGCTTGTTCTGTTCATCTGCAGTGATTGTTTTTGCTAGCGCTGTTTTGTTCTTGTTTCTTTTTTTATGATGACAAGTTTAAGTGAACAACGTGCAGCTGTGAAATTTTGTTTTCTACTCGGTAAAAATGCTGCTGAAACTGTTTTAATGTTGAAAACAGCTTATCAAGATGACGCTATGGGAAAAAGTCAAGTGTACCAGTGGTTTGCTCGGTTTAAAAATGGCGACATGTCGATTGATGACAAACCTCGTTCTGGGCATCCATCAACTGCCCGAATCAACGAAAATATTGAAAAAATTAGAGAACTTGTGCTCACAGACCGTCGACAGACAATTGATCAACTGTCAGAGATTAGTGGGTTATCTTGGAGCTCGGTTCAGCGAATTTTAACGGAAGATTTGGGAATGAAAAGGGTTGCTGCCAAGTTTGTTCCTCGGGTTCTGACTGACAATCAAAAGGAACATCGAGTTGAAACATGTCGTGTTTTGAAACAACAGCTTGAAACTGATCCAGATTTTCTGTCAAAGGTCATTACAGGTGATGAGTCATGGTGCTATGGTTACGAGCCAGAAACAAAGCAACAGTCAAGCCAATGGAAGACATCATCATCACCTCGTCCAAAAAAATGTCATCAAGTCAAATCAAACATCAAAACTATGCTGATTTGCTTTTTTGATGCCAAGGGGGTAGTTCATTCAGAGTTTGTTCCCCCAGGTCAGACCATCAATCAAACCTTTTATTTGGAAGTTTTAAGAAGATTGCGCAACAGTGTTCGTCAAAAAAGACCCGATTTGTGGCAGACAGGAGACTGGTTCTTCCACCACAACAACGCACCTGCACACACAGCCATCTCTGTTAGACAGTTTTTGGCTAAAAATGGCATGGTTCCGCTGCCCCACGCACCTTACTCGCCTGACCTGGCTCCATGCGACTTTTTCTTATTTCCACGCATGAAAAGGGGCATGAAAGGACACCGATTTGACAACATTGAAGAAGTCAAGAAAAAAAAGGAGGGAGGAGCTGTCAGCCGTTTCTAAAGATGACTACAAAAAATGTTTCGAACAGTGGAAGCACCGGTGGGACAAATGTATCAGTTGTAATGGAGAGTATTTTGAAGGGGATAAGGTTGTTTTGTAAAGAATTTGAAATAAATAGCTTTTAAAAAATAATTCCTGTTTTTTTTGGGTACCCCCTCGTATATCCGGGAGGAACACGGGAGACAATATTCGGAGGGCTGTCCAAGTGATATGGTCAGCACAGAAGCAACAACAGGCATTGCTTTTGCTGGCCATAGAGGCTGAAAAAGCCTTCGACTGGGTAGAGTGGAGCTTCCTGTTTGCGGTGCTGGACAAGATAGGGATAGAACTGCGAATATGATGGCATGGATTAAAGCCCTTTATGCTAGTCCAGTGGCGGCAGTAAAGATCAATGGGCGGTATTCGGATTTTTTTCGCTTAGAACGAGGAACGAGAAAGGGCTGCCCTCTCTCCCCCTTGCTGTTCGCTTTAACTATGGAGCCGCTGGCGCAAAGGCTGCGACGGAACATCGATGCAAGGGGGTTGCGCATAGGAGAGGACGAACATAAAGTGGCGTTATTTGCGGATGATTTATTGTTGTTTGTGACTAGCCCACTGTTAGCCTTGCCAACTTATATGAAAGAATTGAGAGAGTTTGGAAGGGTGGCGGGGTTTAAAATAAATTGGGATACATCTGAGGCATTAAATATTGGCTTGTCAGCTGATTTCGTGGAGCATTTGAAGGGGAACTATAATTTCTGTTGGGCCCCATGCTCCCTTAAGTATCTGGGGGTGCAACTTACGCGGGACCTTACGGGCTTATATGGGGCAAATTACCCCTCTTTGATTGGGCAGATAGAACGGGATCTGGCTAAATGGAATAATGAGGAAATCTCCTGGCTAGGAAGGATTGCGGCGCTTAAGATGTCGGTATTACCTAGGTTACTGTATTTTTTTCAGGTCTTACCTTTGAAAGTTCCTAGATTGGTCTTACAACGGCTTCAACGGAAAATGTTTCTGTTTGTGTGGCGACATCGGCCCCCACGTATAGCACGGAAGGTACTGTATGTCTCGCGGCGGAAAGGGGGGTTGGGGATGGTGGAGATTGCGGACTACTATTTGGCCGCTCAGATGCGACAGGTTATGGACTGGAGTGCCCTAAAAGATTTCAGGCTATTGAACAATTTTGGGTGAAAGGATGGAGCTTAAAGTATATACCTTGGTTGCAGAAGGGACTCCTGCATGGGGAATGGACGGCGAATCCTTTTGTGCGCCATTTATGGACTGAATGGCAAAGGGGGTGGCGTAGGATTAATATACGGGTGGGGACATCCTTGCTTGCACCGATTGTTGCCATTCCTGCCTTTGGCCCGGGGAGGGAGGGAATATTTTGAGGGTGGGCACGGAATGGTCTTGAGACATTTGTGCAATTGACAGAGTTGGGAGACCTTAAGTCTTTCGAGCAGCTAAAAGGGGAGTACCAGCTGGGTTCACGGGATTTCTTTGCCTATTTACAGGTATCCCATTATCTACGCCAGAAGGTGCTTCTGGAAAGGGTGGATGAGGGGCCAAATGATATTGAGGCCTTATGGCTAAGTCATTACCAATCCGGGGGACTGATCCGGCTGCTCTATGCTAGCCTCCACACGGCTAGACGGGGAGGGGGAAAGCTGAGATATATGACGGAATGGGAAAGGGACCTGGGAGAGCAGTGGGGTGATGAGGACTGGAAAGCGATAATAATGACTGCATCGAAGTCCTCCCTGTGCACCACCATTCAGGAGAATGCTTATAAGATTATGATGAGGTGGTATCACACTCCAGTCAGTTTTCAGAGGATGTTCCCTGCGACCTCTGATCTCTGCTGGAGGGGATGTGGCGCCCGCGGTACATATATGCATATGTGGTGGGATTGCCTACTGGTAAAACTGTATTGGACGCAGATTAGAGATTGAATGGGGAGGATTTTTGGGGTAGCTCTGGAGATGGGCCCCTCTCTGTTTCTTTTAGGTAGGTGGCCGCCTAATCTCACCAATCGATGGAGTAAACCAATGAGGACCTGTCTTGTGGCGGCCCGTTGCGAAATAGCTTGGAAGTGGAAGCAGCGTGGCCCCTTAGATTTGGCACATTGGGATACTCGATTACGTCGAGTGTTGCATATGGAACATTTGACAGCGTTAAGAAGAAATCAGGGAGAGAAGTTTGATAAACAATGGCAGCCCTTGCTAACATACTTGGCTTCTAGGGGTTCCACTTAGGGGGGAGGGTAGGAGTTGGGGTATTAGCGGCGGGGGGTAGGGTGATGGTGGGTTTATGGGGTTTTATTGCCTAGGATGTTAGTTGATGCATATATCTAGGGCTCGAGGACAAGGTCAGAAGTGTACTGTTTGCATATGTATTTGTTTGGACTGTTCTCTGCCTTAGATATTGTTTTGGAACATTCAATATGAATATTAATAAAAAATTTAAGTTAAAAAAACATATGCTCAAAATGTGCCGGTACCTTCTCTGTCACTGACAACCATGATTGGTGTCGCAAATGCTTATGGCCGGATCACTCCATGTCTGAATGTTTGGCCTGTGGGATGTTATCCAAGAGGGGTCGGCAGAACAGAGCAGCCAAGCTCGGTACCCTCTTTCCCTCCGACGCGGCCTCAGTGGCAGCCAAGGGCTTCCTCTTCCTTCCGTGGATCTCAGGTAACCAAACACAAATCTGGCCGTTCCTCAAAGGGTAGATCCCCCTCCAAACATCAGAATGCCTCCGGCATTGCCCTTGAGGAACACGCTCTGGCCAAACAGCCCTAGTGGGAATCTCTGGCCTCCAAAGCCACTTTGGGGCTCCAGGAAGTTCTGGAGGCCTCAACCTCGTCCGAACTCCTGGTGTCATGCTTTGGGGTACTGGCTTCAGCCAGTACTCATACACAGGCATCGGCAGCGTCGATGGACCAGAGGATCTTGGCCATCGAATGCAATCTGGCGGCTATCCTTGCGGCATCAAAGATCTTGGTACCACCCCAGACCCCGCAAATTCCAGCACCGGTATCCACAGCAATTGCGGGACCTGCATCGGCAACTGCACCATTGGTGCCGATGAGTACCGGTATCAACACCCCGGTACCGGGTCACTCCGATACCGAGGCCAATCGGTACCGATACCACACTTTACCTGAGCACTCAGAGAAGATACATCCAATCTTCTGAGGAGTCTGATGACTCTGACAACTCAGAGGGTACCGATGTACCTCTCCAGGAGGAGCCTGCTTCTCCCAAGAGGATTGTCCCCTCCTCAGGATATGTCCTTCCAGGATTTCATCACACATGTAGTCAAGGGCCTCTCCATTTCAGTAGTAACTGAATCTGAGCACAGGGCACAGGAGCTAGAGATTCACCAATATCCCCAAGCTCCAAAGGAGGCAGCCACCCTGCCAATACATCAGATCTTACAGGATCTTCTTTTGAGAATGTGGGAGACTCCTCTTAGCACCTCTCCACATTCTCACAGGCTGGCTACTATGTATCATGTGCCTCTGTCCCCTGGTTTTCAGAAAACACAGCTCCCTCATCACTCCATCGTGGTGGAGTCTGCTATGAGGAGAATTAAAAGTTACAAACAACATGCCACCAACCCTCCTGGTAGGGAGTGTAAGACCTTAGATGCCTTTGGTCGCCGTGTCTTCCAAACATCCATGCTTTCAGGCAGGATAGGTTCCTATATCCTGTACATGGGAATGTTCCTGAAGGAGGTCACAGGAGATCTAGAACTGGTAAGTCCACATCTCCCAGATGACAGAGGATACGACTATTTAGCACTTGTCAAGCATGCCCAGAACATTTCTAAAGTTGTGAACAGGGCAGCTTTTGACTGTTTTGAGGGCATAGGCAGAGTCTCTGCCATTGCTATTGGGGCAAGGAGACTTGGCTGGCTGTAAGCCTCTCACCAAGAACACTGGGTACAGGATAAACTGGGCAACATCCCCTGTACTAGTGAAAACGTTTTTGGGAAGAACCGGCAGGAAAAAGCCAGAGATTTGGATGGTGACAATTCTACCTTGACCAAGCTTTCAAAAATTGTAGATCCTGCAAAGAAGAGAGCCTTAGAAAAGCCTTTCCTCTCCAAAAAGAAAGGATACTATCAGTCCTATGCTCAGCAAGGACAACCTGCAGGACAAGCTGCTAGAAAGGGTCAACAATCTACTAAGCAGAGAAAGCCGAGAGCTACTCAGCCTCAGCAGACCCAGCAGCCGCAGCCCCCACAGGGCCTTTGACTCCGTGATAGAGTACCTGCCCTTCCTGGCACTCCAGAGAAAACAACCTTCAACAATCCCAGGAAGGTTAGGTCACCTCATCCACAGATGGAGGCAAATAACATCAGAACCCTGGACTCTGTCCATTATAGAAGAGGGTACAGGCTTCATTCCCAAAGCCTGCCTCCTCCTACAATAGTAAGGACGTTCAGTTCTCAAAATTCCCCCCAACTGAATCCAGAGGTAAAACGTCTCTTACCTCAAGGAGCAATAGAAGAGGTACCTCATCTTCAACAGGGTTCCGGGTTCTACCCCCTCTATTTCCTCATACCAAACAAAACAGGAGGTCACAGACCCATTTTAGATCTCAGAGAACTGAACAAGTTCCTGTTCCAAGAGAAATTCTAAATGATTTCTCTAGGAAACGTACTTCCTGACCTCCACAGGCAGAACTGCCTTTGTTCTCTAGATCTCAAGGATGCATACACCCATGTTCTCAGCCACCAATCACACCAAAAGTTCCTTTGGTTCCTCCATTAAGGAAAGCACTATCAAAACAAAGTTTTCCCTTCGGCCTTGCTTCAGCACCCAGAGTATTCACAAAGTGCATGGCTGTGGTAGCTGCTTTTCTCCGTACCAGGGGAATATTTGTCTGCCCCTACTTGGACGATTGCCTCATCCGGGCAGAGTCACAAACACAAGCCCAGGCCTCTCTCTCGTACACAATGCGTGTACTCCAATATCTAGGCCTTGTCATAGATCTCCAGGAATCCTTTCTGACTCCCACGCAATCGCTGGAGTTCATAGGAGCAAGGCTAGATACCAGACTGCCAAAGACCTACCTGCCTCAGCCTCGCTGTCCTCGCATTGTGCAGCTGGTTTCTTCAGCACTACAAAAGACTCACCTCTTGGCTCGAGAGATGCTTCAGCTGCTGGGTCACATGGCATCTACGGTGCATATGGTCCCCTATGCTCGTCTCCACATGAGACCAGCCCAATGGGCCCTCTCTTCCCAGTGGACTCAAGCAACAGGCTGTCTCTCAGATCTGATAGTAAACTCAAACCGCCGTACCCTGTCCCTGGACTGGTGGCGGTCAGCACAAAACCTGTTGGAGGGGTCACCTTTCCTGCAACCCCCTCCTCAGATCACATTAACAACAGATGCCTCCAAAGTGGGGTGGGGTGCACATCTACTGGACACCTCCACCCAAGCCACCTGGAATTGTCAGGAGATTCATTTCCACATCAATCTGTTGGAGCTCAGAGCAATTCGTCTGGCTCTTCAAGTATTCCATTCCCTTCTACAGGGCAAGAGAATAGTACTTCACGCAGACAATCAGGTAGCCATGTTCTATGTGAACAAACAAGGAGGAACAGGCTCTCTGTCCCTTTGCAATGAAGCTCTTCAACTGTGGGCGTTTGCCAGAGAGCATCAGATCCATCTCCTGGCAGTCTATCTCCCTGGCAATCAGAACTCTTGGCCAGACAGACTCAGTCGTGTTCTGCTTCCGCACAAATGGTCTCTACACATGGACCAACTCTCCAGAGTATTTTAACTCTGGGGAACTCAAGATATAGACCTCTTTGCAAGTCCATCATATGCCAAACTTATCCGGTTCTGTTCACGGATTCCAGCTCAGGGCTGCCAAGCGAGGGATGCTTTCCTCCTCAACTGGGGGCAGGAATTCCTATATGCCTTTCCTCCCATTCCCTTGATTGCCAAGACTCTATTCAAGCTCCTGAGGGACAGAGGCAACATGATCCTCATAGCCCCATGCTGGCAACACCAGGTGTGGTACCCTTTGCTTCTACATCTGTCCCAGGTTCCACCCCTGGACTTAGGGTCAGCTCCAGACTTACTGTCGCAGGAGGAGGGGAAAGTATGGCATCCAAACCCCCAGTCTCTGCACCTCAGAGCCTGGCTACTGAAGGCTTAAACTCCTTTGGCCTTCCCCTCACTCAGGAAGTGCGAGATGTCCGTTATGCTTCCAGGAAACCTTCCACAAGGCATTCTTATGCCGTCAAGTGGAAGAGAGATTCCATTTGGTGATCACAAAAGGGCTTCAATCCTCTTGTCATCCCTATAGAAACATTTTTGGAATAACTCCTTTACTTATCAAACACTGGTCTCCAACCTAAGTCAGTCAGAGTCCATTTAAGTGCCATTGCTGCTTCTTCTGAACCCATCAATGGACAACCCATTTCATCCCATCCTCTCATATCCAGAATCATGAGAGGCCTGCTTCTAACGAAACCTCCCCTTAAACCACCTCCAGTGGCATGGGATCTCAATCTGCTTCTAGGCCAGCTTATGCTGCCGCCTCTTGAGCCCTTAGCCACTACTTCCTTAAAGTCTCTGTCCTGGAAAGTAATATTCCTTCTTGCAATCACATCAGCAAGGCATATCAGTGAATTGCAAGCTCTAGTGGCTGATCCACCTTACACACCATTTCACCATGATAAGGTAGTCCTAAGGACACATCCACACTTCATGCCTAAGGTGGTTTCCTCCTTTCATTTGAACCAAGAGGTTTAGCTACCTGTAGTCTTTCCAAAGCCTCATGCTTCAAATGCAGAGAAGACTCTTCATACTTTGGACTGTAAAAGAGCTGTGGCTTTTCATCTGCAGAGGACCCAGCAACACAGAAGGTCCTCTCAGCTATTCATAGCCTCTGATCCTTCCCATTTGGGTACAGCAGTTTACAAAAGATCTCTATCCAACTGGATTGCTCAATGTATTACTTTTATCTATCATAGCAAACACCTTTCACTGGAGGTCCATGTCCCCGCTCACAATGTGAGAGCCATGGCAGCCTCTAGGGCTCACCTCCATTCCGTCTATATTAACGACATTTGTGGAGCAGCTACCTGGTCCTCGGTTCATAGCCCACTACTGCTTGGATAAAGGCTCCCGCAGGGATGCTATGGTTGGTCAGGCTGCTCTCCAACACCTCTTCCATACTTAATCAACTCCTAGCCGCCTCTCTTACAGGATGCCAGAGATCCATGGGAGGAAGTGGAACCCCTCCACAGGGCCTTACCACTCTGGGGATCCTTCCCTGGCATCTACATCTAGGGTATCCTCACATGTGATGACTAATTCCTGCTTGTTCCTGGAGATAGCATAGTTACTCACCTGTAACAGGTGATCTCCGGGAACAGCAGGAATAAGTCTTCACAACCCACCCATCTCCCCTAGGAGTTGTCTCTCTCTCTCTTTCCCTATCTCTCTCTCTCTCTCTCTCTCTTTGTCTCAGCTTTAAAGTCAACTGGAGAGAGGCAGTTGGGAAAGGCGGGAAGGCAGCAAGCAGGCGCTGTGAGATGCTCCCAAAAGCTTTCCTATAGGACGCTGGGGAGCGTTCCCGCACAGGCTCAGTTGGTACCGACGCTACCCACATGTGAAGACTTATTCCTGGTGTTCCCGGAGATCACCTGTTACAGGTGAGTAACTATGCTGAACATGACACACACAGCAGTGGAGCAGGAGCAGCAAGATGCTGCCCACACAGATGTTTGTTTATGTTGGCCACCCACCAGAGATAAACGGTCACTGATGCCCTCACCCATTGTTTTCACATCCACAGGTAGAGGATCTCTGGAAGAAGGGGCGAGAGTTGCGCCTGCATCACTCAGACTACCTTGCCCACTTCCAGAGGGGGGCAGTGTCACAGGGTGACGGTGAGTATTGGCGACCTTGCTGCCCAGTAACAAATGTCACATTGGCCCACCAGGCTGTGTGGTGCCTGTATATTGTCACGGCAGGGACTAGACTGTGGCCTAGGCGATCAGCTAGACTGCCGGATGACCCTCTTCGTTGAAAGGAGTAGTTGTGACACGAATGGGTCAGGTGTTCAAATAAGGATTTATTCCCCTCCCGGGGTTGGATTCTCAAAAGTAAGGACAAAAGCCATACACTCTGGCAGGTAAATAAAGGAAATCAAATACAGCTTCTTGCTTCTTAATGAACTTATAATCACAGGCAACTATATTATTCAGCATACAGTTCCTTTTTCCAGACGTCACTTCTCTGCTTTTCACAGCTTCCTTAAGCAGTGCTCTAACTCTGGCTTCAGCACAAAGAGATAATTTTGTCAGATAGTGTTAATGTACAATCCATTGCTTCATCGATAGACAGTTCACTAGCGGAATCTATTAGCATTGGTTCCTGCTGTGCTTTATCTGGACAAACATCTTCCTTATAACAACATGTTTGTAAACTTCTCAGTGCCGTGTCTTCAACAGGCTTATCTGACCAGCCCTCTTTAAGGTAAGGCAAACTGCTATCGTATAGCTCAGAGTATAAGAGAGGAGAGACACACTTCCTAGAATAGCTTTTCCCTTTAAAGCCTTGTTGTGTCCTACCTTTAATACTTTGCTGTGGATAGTGGAACTGCTCTGCTCTGCTATAAAAGGATTTTTCCCTGGGAAGTTTCCTTCGGGGTTTGGCTTCTTCAATCTCTCCCCTTCAGACATACAGATATCCTCCACACAGCATTTCTCCCTCTCTAGGGCTTGTAACTGTTTCCAAGTGTCACACTCTTCAGATACATACGGTTTCTCTCTCTCTTCCTTCCATTCACTCTGCACAGCACGTAGCTCCTGAGAATCAAACTGCGTCACAGGTAACAGACTCTCACAGCTGATTTCTCCTCTGAATCTCTCACTTGGTTCTTTCCTGTTCCTCCAACTTGAACTGGAACTCTCACAGACTCTCCTGTGGACTCTATCATATGTTTTCCCAACAGCTCTCTGACGTCCTCCCTGTGAGTCTTCCTGGAGTTCTCTCTGTAATTCTCTCGGTAGTTCCCTGGAGGAAACTCCCTGTAGTTCTCTGCCCTCTAACTGTTCTGAGTACTTCTTATACTGCTGCTTGGGCATTCCCTTGCTCAGGTGAAAACCATTTGAATCAAGAGCTGGGAAATGTTTGCTAGTTGGGCGGGGCTGTAGACCTCGTGTCTGGGTCTGTTTATGTTGCTCCTGACAACTAGGGATCATGTGGCTTGCCTGCCTGTCAGAATCTGATCTGGATCTAACAGATTCCTGTGCTTTCAAGGCAAGGGACAGATCTTCCTCATTACTATATGTACATGTGTTATGTGACACACATGATAGTGTGCTGATGGCTGTCATCTTCCACAGAGGGTGATGACAACGATGAAGACCCCTCCACTTCTGCATATGCCCTGAGGCGCCCCCCTGCCCACCATGCCACAGAGGTGGAGGTGGTGGTGGTGGAGGATGGGGCTGAGATGGAGTGCGAGGCAGAGGAGGAGGTGGAAGAGCTGGCCGACACAGCATCGGAGGAGGAGGCTGATGGGGGCATGGAAGGGGTGGGGGGCAGGGTGACATGGGAGGGAGAGGGTGTGGCTGATGTGGGGGTGGAGGAGGGTGTGGAGGGCGGGTGGGAGGTGGCAGGGGGGGATGTTTGGATGTGGGAGGATGATGGGGAACACAGAGCAGCACAGGGCACTGTGGGCTCCCACCAGCCACGGCATGTGGCTGCACAGGATGGGGGACGGCATGTGGATACACCATCCAGGGCCACACACAGGTCACATGCATATGCCACCACACAAAACCCTGGCACTATGTGTGTGTGTGGTAGCAGGTGTGTGCAGGACCTGTATGTGGCCCTGGATGGCGTGGAGCACCGCGTCCATCTGTTAGTGCACACATACCAGTGGCTGACGGGAGCCATTCAGCGGGTGGCTGCCAAGGTGGAGCGTCTGCCCTGTCGGCGGCCATCCCCTGAAGGGCATCACAGGAGTGTCTGATGGCACCTGTGACGTCCACACTTGTGCCCTGTGCTGTCCTGTGTTCCATCACTGGGCATGCATCATGGGATGGGTGTTGATATTGGTTTTGATTGTTGGTTTTGATAAATATACACACATTTGTTGATAAGTCACAATGATCACGTGTCTCCCTTACCAACACACTATGGATGCAAGCATGGGATATGTGTGTAGACAGATATGTGTAGTATAGGTAGACATGGGTATCATACGTGGACTGGCTCCACATACAATCGTGGGGGCTGACCATGTGTGTAGGTGTGTGAGACCAGGGTGGACCCTGAGATGTTGCAATGTAGAGGCTGTCCCAGGATACTGAGCCACGTGCATGCTGTGTGCAATGTGTGGGAACCGTTTCTGATGCAACATGCTTGTGTGCCAATAGTAGAACTGGCAAACCACTACTTCTGCACTGGCAGGGTAAGATGTACTGCTGAGCCCAGGACCTACTCAGGGGTAAAGCTGTTGAGTGCGTCCTGGGACAATACATGTGACAGGGATGGTCGGTGAGTAACCGTATACGTTTGTGGAAATGAGCAGCCGACCTATGCAAGCCACCCTTGTCTGCCTGTGCCACATGCATGCCTATGTGGGGGGGCAGGCACGTAGGCAGTGCTGCAGGCAGGGACAATGGTCACACATGTGCGTCAAATGTAAGGGGTATGTGGGGAAGAAAACGGTGACGGATCCCAACACTGCACATGTAGCTTCAGGACATTCCCCCTGTGCAACCCGGGAGTATGTGTAAACCACCACGCTGCGGCCCAGGGGCTGGGACCTGACACAGTGCATGGCACACACGGCATGTGATGGCATCTGTGCAGTGATACCTGGCAGTACAGACACCTCACCAGCAAGGGGCCTGTGTGCGGCTCATATGGTCAGGGACACGACATGCGTTTGCACACTACTTAGGGGAACACAGGGACACACATTGGGAAAACACACATATGTACTGGTTAAAGGCTGTTTATTAGACACACAGTCACCTCCTGCGTGGCCACCCATGCCTCCAACAGCCCAACACCCCCCGCGGTGCTGCACCTTGTCCTGGCGCCTCAGGTGACGGTGCTGGTGCTGGCATCCGCAATGCGGGCGAGCGCCCCCGACCGAATCTCCTCCCGGAGCAGCCGCAGCTCCCTGGTATTATCCCCCATAGCCAAGTATATGCGCTGGAGTGCCTGATGAGTGCCTGTGGGTGGGACAGAGGGTGATATGTGAGATACCTCTCCAGTAACCAACCGTCACACATACACATGTCACGCATATACCACAAGATCAGTCTGCAGAACAGTCATGACTGCCAAACCTAGCAACGCATGACCATGTTTAGATCTGTGTCTCCCATGAGCCATCCCCATGTCTGGATGAGGGGTCATGAGAATCACAGATCTCACACATGGCACATTGCCGCAGTTTAATATGTCAATGCCTGGTCTGCACACTGCTTGTCTGGGATAGGTCAGATGATCTGAGGGGGCATGACACACACATACACATATCTGGGGTGCCCCCATTTCTATAATGCTGGCGCACACTGCAGATGATGTTGACAAATGATGCTGCGTGACAATACCCATTAAGAGGTGTCTGTCATGTAGGGTGTCTGGGTGACCTGTGATCATTGGTTTCCTCTTTGCGCTTACGTGGGGTATATGGCCAAGCACAGTGTGCATGTGTCTGAGCCCCTCACAAATGCTGACACCTGACAAGCCATGCTACAGGAGGTAGAAACACAGAGGACATAAGACAAACCCCCCAACATCAAAACGCTATGCTATGTGGGCAACATGCAATTTTGTTGTGGTTGTTATGACAACCCCGTGGGGATTGTGGGGTATGCTGTTACCCACCTTCCGCATTGTGCCGTGCTGCAACAGTGTGTTCCCGCAGCTCTGCAAGGATAGGGTCCATGTCTGGTGGAGGGGTTTCTTCTGTCGTTGGCGCATGCATGGGGTGGTGGGTTTGGATGACCTCGGAGCCCTCTGTGGCGGTGACGTCTGGGGTCTGGTCCTCTGCCTCAGCCTCCACGTGTGTCCCTGGAGTCCATTCCCCATCACTGGTGCTGCCCCCGGACATTGTGGGCTGGGGCTCTGGCACATCCTGGGGCAATTGCACTTCCTCCTCCTCAGCTGGGCCCATGGTTGTGTAGTCACCTGGGTTGTGTAAGACCATACACAGCACAGATAGGTTTGCACGGTGCAACTACGTACAACTGTGTAAAACATCCACCCCACAATCAATGTGTGTTTGGCCGTGGCCCGTACATGTGCTACATAGCTACCACTACAGCTCCTGCTACCACTATTAGGAATATATAGGCCAGTACCTAGCACACACATCACTGTGTACATCAGGGGTCCTCAAACTACGGCCCGCGGGCCACATGCGAGCCGCCGAGGACATTTATGCGGCCCGCCGAGTGTTTTTGCCGCCGCTGCCAGTCCTCAGGGGCAGCTCTACCCAGGGCCGGCCCGTTCATTGAGCAGCAGCCCAGCTAGGTTTAAAAATCTACAAACCAGCTGCTGCTGCTGCCGCTGCTGCCGCCGTGGCAGCGGCAGAATCGAGCATCCTGCAGGGCCCCTCTGCTCTGCAGTGTCCTCCATGCAGCCTCAGTATTGGCTGTCAGAGCCGCGCAAAGAGAGAGAGCTTCTCCTCTCGCGGCTCTGTTAATCCTGCCATGGGGCTGATGGGATTTCCCATCAGCCCCACAGCGGGATTAACAGAGCCACGAGAAAGGGAAACTCTCCCTTCACGCGGCTCTGAAAAGCCTACACTGAAGCCCCATGGAGGACACTGCAGAGCAGGGGGGGGGGCCCCGCGGGATGCTTGATTCTGCCGCTGCCACGGCGGAAGCGGCAGCAGTAGCCGTGTTTTGTTTCTTTTTTAACCTAGCTGGGCTGATGGGGGGGGGAGGTGGTTCAGACTGGTAATCGGCTATGGGGGGGGGCTAAGACTAGAAGTGGGCTGATGGGGGGGGGAGGGGGTTAGGACAGGTCATGGGCTATGGGGGTGCTAAGATTGGAAGTGGGCTGATGGGGGGCTTAGGACTGGAAATGGGCTGTGGGGGGGGCTAAGACAGGAAGTGGGCTGATGGAGGGGCTAGGATAGGACTCGAAATGGGCTGTCAGGGGTGCTAAGATTGG
This sequence comes from Ichthyophis bannanicus, assembly GCA_033557465.1. Classification (NCBI taxonomy): domain Eukaryota; kingdom Metazoa; phylum Chordata; class Amphibia; order Gymnophiona; family Ichthyophiidae; genus Ichthyophis; species Ichthyophis bannanicus. The sequence continues at coordinate 662,303,137 of CM066033.1, forward strand.
AAATGGTCTGATGGTGGGGCTAGGAGAGGACTATAAATGAGCTGTTGGGGGGGCTGGGATTTGGAAATGAGCTGATGGAGGGACTTGGATAGGACTGGAAATGGATGGGGAGCTAGGACTGGAAATGGCCTGATGGTGGGGCTGGGATAGGATTGGAAATGGGCTGATGGGGGGCTAGGACTGGAAATGGGCTGATGCAGGGACTAGAAGGGAGCGTATGCTGGGTGGGGCTGGAACTAGAAGGGAGCTGATGTTGGGGGAGGATCAGAATGGGATGAAGCTGGGAGAGTGAAATGGTGAGGGAAAAATATTTTGTGTGGGAGGTAAGAGAAATCTACAATTGGACGGATATTGGGAGAGTAAGTGGGGATTGAGGTTGGAGGGGTAACATTTGAGCGGATGAAATAGGAATGAGGAAAGAGCACAAGGAGAAAGATTACTATGTTAAAGCAGATATAGAGAAAGAATGGAAAAAATACTAGAAGAGAGAAGAAAGGACAAATGGAAAGCAGACGATGGAGAGTTAGCAGAAGATACAAAGAAACCAGAAGAATGTGGCTGGAGCAATTGCCACTGGAAAAAAAAAGGTAGAAAAATCTCTTTATTTTGAATTTATGCAGTGTGCTTTGGAGTTTGTTCATAGTGTTTATTTAAACTATAGTCTGGCCCTCCAACGGTCTGAGGGACAGTGAACCGGCCCCCTGTTTAGAAAGTTTGAGGACCCCTGGTGTGCATTATCCCACAGGAGGACCATCCCTGCTCAGCAGTGCTTAGATTAGACACAGACATAACAAGGACAGGTCTGAGAGGGGGCTTGTAGCAGACGTGTAGCCACATGTGCAGGGCAGACATAAAAAGGGATGGTGTTAAGGAAACATGTGGTTGGAGGGCAGAAACACACAGAGTAAAAGGGGTGGAATGGGGGACAGCACACTCATGAGCCAAAGGCAGAGGGTAGGAGATGATCCAGGGGAGCAGGTATGAGGAGGTGCTAATAAGATGCCTGATGCATATCCAAAGGGCATGTACTTTATGGGTTGGGAGCAGCAAGGTGTGAGTTGGGTACCTACCTGCCTGGGGATGGGCAGTGTCCAGTGCCTCTGGCAGTCCATAAGGTAGATGGGCTCTAGCTGCTCCGCCAACTCCTGCTCCAGGGGTGTTAGGGAGGGTGTAAAGGGGCCTCCCCCACCAGTGCCCATGGCATGCTGCTGCTCTGCCACCATGTGTGCACGCACACCCCGCTTTATATCATTGAACCTCTTCCTGAGGCTCTCCAGGTCTCTGTGTGGGCCCCCTGCCTCTGCAACTGCCTCCTGCACCTCCTCCCACACCTGGGTGCGTGTTGCAACAGTGGTGCTGTTGCTTAGCCGGCCGTATAGGACCTCATAATGCTCAAGGACACACGCCAGCAGGATGTGGTTTTCCTGCTGGGTGAATCTCTAAGCCCTCTTCCGTTGCAGAGCTGGCACCGGTATGCGCCTACGTTTTGCACTGAAAGGACCCTGCGTGGGTTGGGCCGATGTGCCTGCATCCGCCACCACACTCCCTGCCATATCTGTGTCCTCCCCAACAGGTGGCCCCCTCCCTCTCCCTCTCCACTCCTACCCTGTCCTGTGACTCCATCTCCCTGCCCTCTGTGCCATCTCCCTCCCTGTCAGACATTGCTGCTCTTGCCCTTCTCAGCTCCACCTCACACCTCCCTCCTCTCCCTGCTATCTGCTCTTCACCTCACCTCCTTTCTCACTCACCTGCTCCTTGCCTCCCCTCCTCTCTGTCTCCCCTGCTCTACCTCACACCTCTCCTCCACAACCCAGCCTCTACCACTCTGAACCGCAACACACTAACTTTGCTACACTAGACATCTGCTTCTCTCTCTGACCGACACCACACACCACCTCTCTCCCTCGCCTACCAAAAACCCCTCAACGTGCAGCACGTGTACAGGTCTATTTATAGGGTTTTTTTACTTTGCGCATGTGCAGTTGCATGAGCGCAGTGGCTGCGCGTGCTGCGCATGCATAGTTGGCTGTGTGCATTGCGCATGCACTGCGCAGAAGCGGGAAATGCATGCATGCTTGCGCGTGAGGCGCAGCACATGCGCAATGGGCACAGTCAACTACGCAGCCGCAGTGCACACTGTGCACGCGTAGTTGGCTGTGCGCATTGCGCATGCGCCACGCAGACGTGGGAAGTGCATGTGTGTGTTTGTGAGTGAGGCGTGGCGCAATGCACATGCAACCACACACGCACACGTGTGCACGGTGCATACGCAATGCACACAGCCAACTACGCATGCGCAGCCGTCACGCACGCGCAACTGCGCATGCGCAACACGCGCTACGGAAAAAACCCTATAAAAAGACCTGAACACATGTTCCACGTTGAGGGTTTTTTTGTAGGCGAGGGAGAGAAGGCATGCGTTGGCAGCGAAGGAAGGAGCGAGTCTGAATCAGGTGTATTGTGGAGTGTGGCTGGGTTTGTGATTGGTGTTGGTTGTATTGTGTGGCTGTGTGGTGTGTAAGGTGTGTGTGTTGGTTAGTGAAGTGGTGTCTGTGTTTGAGTGGGTTAGAGAAGCAGGACGGGTGGAGGTTATGGCGGCCTTTGTGGTTGCTGCAGCTACAGTGGGAGGTGGGCAGGTGGTGCGGTTGCCTGACAGGGGAGATGGTGTCTATGGGGCTGAGGCACAGGGCATGGGTGTAGTCCCGCTGCAAATCAGACCTGCAGCTGTGGGGGCAGGCCAGGCAGGGGCTGTGCCCGCACGGCGCAGGAGGCGTGCTGAGGTGCAGGCTCGCCAGCCACGCCTCTACAGGCCCAGGGCCCAGCTCCAGGGCATGCGTGAGGACCAGGTCATCTCCCTCTACCGACTGAGCACAGGGGCTATTAGGGAGCTCAATGAGGATCTAAGACCTGACCTCGAGCCCCTGACTGATCGGTCACATGCCATACCAGGTTTGGTCAAGCTCCTTGCTGCCCTACATTTCTTTGCCTCTGGCTGTTTCCAGTCATCTGTGGCCGCAGTGGGTGGCATGAGCCACCCCACCTTCTCACGCTGTCTCCACCAAGTACTGCGTGCCATGGTCAGCCGGGTGCGGAATTATATTGCCATTCCACACACTAGGCAACAGTGGTGGACCCTGAACCAGGCCTTTGAGGCATTAGCCGGGATACCACACGTGATGGGAGCTATTGATTGCACACATGTTGCCCTGGTCCCGCCTAGAGACAGGGAGGTAGTGTTCCGCAACCGCAAACACTATCATTCCCTGAATGTTCAGGTTGTATGTGATGCAAATATGCATATTCTGAATGTGGTGCCCAGGTTTGCAGGGTCCACCCATGATGCCTATATCCTGCATCACTCGGCACTATTCAGACAATTTGAGGCAGGACAGTATGAGGACTGTATATTGCTGGGTGGGTATTTCCCATTTCTGACATGCACATGGTGTTCATGTGACTATGCGTATGTGCAAACATCTGTCTTGTAGTAGATCCCTCATTGTGTGTGTGTGTCATCTGCCTGTGTAGGATATGGGGGAGGGGGGTTGGTGCCCTTCAAATCCGCCCTGCTATGGTGCTGTGTGATGCTGGTTGATTGGATGCGAGCATTTGTATGGTTGTTACAGATTATGTTGTCGGCAATCCATACAGTTACCCCTTGTCTTGTGTTTCTTAGGTTCCCCCACTCAATCTGTAATATGGTAGACACCCAGGAAGCTGTAGATAACACGAACAATCCAAACCAGCAGTACACCACTTCTAGATCTAATCTCTATCTACAACAACCATAACACGATCAACCTGATCTATAGGCCCCCAAACAACTCATCTGAAGAACTCTCAACCATAATTGACTTAGCCTGCAATCCTAAGCACCCAGACAAACCTAATTGGTTACTGGGCGACTTCAATCTCGCTTCACTCCAACCCGCCTCATCCGGTTCCTTCCTCAACGCAATGTCCAACCTCAACTATGAACAAATAGTAAGCAACCCCACCCACCATAGTGGAAATACTCTCGACCTTATATTCACACCATCCTCCTATGCAAGCAACAACTACAATTTTGATCTCTCCATCAGCCCTGTTCCCTGGTCAGATCATCACCTCCTATCTTTCAACATGCCAGCTCAACCAGAGACAACCAACCACACCAGGAAACAATCTTCAACAAACCATAGACGTTTCATACCATTTGACAAAGAAGAAATCACAAAAATTGTACTTCCAAAGCTTTCCCAACCACCTTCCAACAACATCAATGATCTAGTCGCAAACTGGAATAACACCCTTAACGAATTTTCAGTACCATCTACACCCAACATTCACCCAACACACCATAAACATTCAGATAAAAGACCATCTTTACCATGGTTCTCCCCAGAGCTAAAGAAATCCCTCATACTCCTAAGAAAACTAGAGAGAAAATGGCGTAAATCCCAGAACTCTACCGATCAAGCAACATATCTATCACAGCTAGAAACGCACCGCGAAGCAGTATGGAACAGAAGAAAAGCCTTTCACTCCGATCTCCTCAACCGTTCTCTAAACAAACCACGAGAACTCTTTAACCTAGTGAAAGTACTAACCACCGAGCCCACTCCACCACATCAAGATGCTATACACCCCCAAAAGTACGCCGATTACATCCAATCCAAAACCATCAAGACATCAACAACCTCTCCCCTATCTAATGCCCAAACTTTCTTACAGGAGAACCCACTCATCAAGCTTACATCCCCCTCAATAAAGCACGTCGAAGATATTATCACCAGAATAAATACAACCACTGCACCCAATGATCCATGTCCAGCACAATGGATAAATGCGTTACGACATGAGCTCAGCCCATTCATATCCGAAATCATAAATCAATCATTCACCACAGGCATCTTCCCATCAGCTCTTAAACAGACTTCCATAAGACCTCTTCTAAAAAACAACCAGCTAGACCCAACAAAAGAAGAATCTTACCGTCCAATCTCCAGCATCCCCCTGCTATCAAAGATAATAGAGAAGGTCACACAGATTCAGATCCAACAGCATATAGACACCACATCACCTCTGGACCCCAGTCAACATGGATTCAGAGAAGCCCATGGTGTGGAATCTTTGCTGACTTCTTTAATCAACACCCTCATCTGTGGTACTGACAATATCAAAAAGGGCTTTGCACTAATATTCCTCGACATCTCTGCAGCGTTTGATTCTGTTGACCATAACAAACTCCTAACCCGACTCCAATGCAAGGGCATCCAGGGTTTAGCATGGGACTGGTGCAAATCTTATCTTGAAGAGCGCTGGCAACATGTTCGAACAGAATCAAACACCTCAAAACCTTTCCAGTTGAAACAAGGCGTCCCTCAAGGATCCTCCCTCTCGGCGTTACTCTTTAATATCTACATGCAACCGATATGTGAGATCACTCGCTCATTTGGAGTATCCTCCCTAATCTATGCAGATGACGTGCTGATTTTCATACCAATCAACATTACTCGACCTGATTACACAGTACTAATAGAGTGTTTTGATGCAATTACAGACTGGCTCCTCACACAGAATATGAGAATAAATTTCAAAAAAACAGAAGCCCTAATCATCACGAAGAATAAAGAATTCTCACCCCCGACTGCTCTAAAAGTACGGGACGCAGAGCTTCCAATCAAATCCACAGTAAAATACCTAGGCGTAACCCTTGATCACCGACTGGACTTCAAAGAACACATAAACCGAACAGTGAAATCCATCTACTTCAAGATCAGAACCCTCTGAAACCTCAAAAACATGCTCGACCCTGACAATTTCCGAACCATCTTCCAAGCCATAGTCATTCCACACTTTGACTATGCAAACATAGTTCTACATGGCCTCCCAAAAAGCACTCTAAACACGCTACAATTAGCAATGAACGCTGCTGCCCGCATCCTCAACGGTGCATCAAGGAACGATCACATAACTCCCATCTTAAAGGAATTACACTGGCTCCCAATATCCTGTAGGACTACATATAAAGCACTACTCATCACATTCAAAGCCATTAACAACTTAGCTCCCCTAGCAATCTCCACTCTCATCACTCACACCCCCCACACCAGATCTAGAAGATCAGTCGCAGCTAATACTCTAATCATCCCGACGGACTTTACAAAATGTTCACACTCAACAACTGCAAGAGCATTCGTTTACTTCGCTCCCAAATGTTGGAATGATCTTCCACCCACCATAAGAGATATCAAAGACCTAAAACAATTTAGAAAAGCCATAAAACACCACCTGTTCCTTGCATACTTCTCTCAATACCCCACTCCAACATAGCCAACACCACATTACAATCCAATGTAACGATCTATCACTCCCTGTACAACAAGAAGAATACAATTGTATATAGTTATATAACTTATATGTACAAAGTTCTCCCCTATGTTGTATCCAATTAGATTTCCTGTTATATGTAAACTCACGACAGCCTGTTGCTATCGGTGAGTATTTTATGTTTACTGTAAACCGCGCTGATGATAAAAGTGCGGTATATAAGAACGTTAAATAAATAAATAAATAAATAAATGAGGAGTGATCTAGCTAAGCTTAATGAATGGTCTCGAATTTGCCAGTTGGGATGTCATGGTAGGAAATGCAAGGTCATGCATTTGGACTGCAGCAGTCCAAGGGAGCAATATAGTATAGGGGTGGAAGTACTCTTGTCCACTACAGAAGAGCGGGACCTAGGCGTGGTTGTGTCTGCTGATGTGAAAGTAGCTAAACAGGTTGAAAAGGCGAGGGCAAAAGCTAGAAGGATGCCTGGGTGCATACGGAGAGGAATGGCTAGCAGAAAAACAGGAAGGGATGATGCCTCTGTATATGTCTTTGGTGTGACCTCATGTGGAGTACAGTGTGCAATTCTGGAGACTGCACCTTCAAAAGCATGTGAACAGGATGGGGTGGGTGCAGAGGGTGGCTACTGAAATGATTAGTGGTCCTCATTATACAGCATATGAGGACAGACCGAAGGATCTTAATATGTACACCTTGGAGGAAAGGCGGGATAGAGGTGATATGATGGAGATGTAGAAATACCTCCGTGCCATATATGTTGAGGGAGAGAGCCACTTTAAATTGTAAGCAAGTTCTGTTACGAGGGAACATGAGATGAGGGTGGAGGGAGATACATTCAGGGGTGAAATGGCAACATATTTGTTTACTGAAAAAGTGGTGGATCCATGGAATAGTCTCACAGTGTAGGTGGTAGAGATGAGGACAGTAACTGCATTACAAACAGCATGGGACAAACACAGAGGATCTCTAAAGGTAAAAAGGGCACTGTTGTAATTGTTGATATGGAAGGACAGACTAGATAGGCCATGTGGTCCTTTTGTGTCATCATATTTCAATGTTGCTATGCTGCATAGTTGTGATGTCATATGTTTCTGTCAGGATGTGTCATGCATTTGTTTTGCACATATATACCTGTGTCCATTTGGGGGGACATGATCTCCTGCTTTAACATACCTCATTTCTTTCTACAGGTGATGCAGGATATGGGTGTTGCCCCTGGTTGCTGACCCCTGTGCGTCAACCACGGACACTTCTTGCTGGGCAGACTAGATGGACCATACTGGTCTTTATCTGCCGTCATATACTATGTTACTATGTTACATGCAGAGCGGAGGTACAATGAGGCCCATGCCACCAGCCGCTCTGTCAGAGCGCACCTTTGGCGTTTTAAAGAGTCGCTTCAGGTGTCTGGATAGGACAGGCGGGGCCTTACAATATACTCCACAGACTGTGGCAGAAATCATCATAGCCTGTTGCATCCTGCACAACATTGCTCTCAGGCACAATGTCCCTGCCGAGATTAATGAGGGTCTGGAGGATGATCCGACATGCCCCCCTGTACGTGCCTGTGGTGACACACGTGAGGGCACAGCAGTCAGGCGGCAGGTGATTGCAGAGCTCTTCTCACGTACGTACTGCATATGTTCCCACCTACATTTGTTGGTATATGTGTGTAGTGCTAATACAAGTTAACATTTGTAGACCAATATCAGTAGGATGCAACACTGCACTGACATGTAACAGACACTGGCTGGCCATCCCAACGTCAAATATAAGCATGACTGAGAACCAAACGATGTGGGCAGGGCAGAACAGCGGGTCGAGATGGATGATGTGGGTGGGTGGTTTTAGGCTTGTGGGAGGTGTTGTGGAGACATTCCTGGTTTGTGGATGATTGTGATAGCGGCTGCTGTGCAACCACAGTTAGTTAATGTTATGCTTTGGGTGCAGCAAGGTGAGAGGCATGTGGTGTGGGTTTCACAGTGGGAGAGAGGACCATGTTTGGGGCCAGTTGTCCAGCTGTGCATGTTCTTCATTTAGTATTTTGAGTTGATTGTGTGTGTGGTATGCTCTGGTAAGCTGGATCTGTGTGTCTGTAATTTTTGTATAGCGCTAGATGTGATATGTAGCACTATATACATGCTCAGTACTATTTGTCATAATGGTATTTAAAATCCTTAAGGGGAGTTAGTGGAACGCCACAGTGTGGCAGACTGTATAGGTCATCGCGTAGCCCTAACATGGATGCGGTGAAGGATAGGGAACTTGTGCAGTGTCCAGCCAGGGGGAGTATCATTGCTCTTTTTTTTCAGTGTATAATAGCCATGCAGTGCAGTGTTGCATATGTACACACAGAGGTGATTCAGGCAAGATCAACAAGGTGTAGGTTACAGTAGGCAAGCAGAGAGATGAATGTGGGGGTGGATTGGGTTTTAGGGGTGTTTTCAGGGAGGACAGAGCAAATCTAGCTGATGCCATGTCGACATAAACCCATGACTCAACTACAGGCTGTGTAAGTGTGTAGAGGAGGAGAGTGCAGTCCAAGACAACAACTACATTGCATACCCTAGAGAAGGAAAGTTATGTCCACATACACAAAGAGGCTCTGATGGGAGGGGGGTTATTAGGTGCACATATAGGCTATCCATGCTTTGCCATTATCACTTTCACACAGTGGGATGACATGCAGCCATCAAGGTCAGGTCACAAGCAGACATCGGGGTGTGGTTTAGCGGACATAACGCAGACATTGAGATATATGTTTAGCAACTCATTAGCACACAGCTGTTAATGTTAGTCAAGGTATGAGATATACACACCAGGAAATGTGGCCCTGCATATTTCCAGGAAAGGTGGCCCTGCATATTTCCGTGTGTTACAGCAATTGAAAGTGGGGTAGCAGACCACATTGGGACACCAGTACACACAATGAAGGGGCATTGGGAGCAATATGGGGGACCCAGGATAATACTGCAGCCTTGGAGTGAGGCAGGAACACGGTAGGGAGCAAACACTTCTGTTCACCAGTGTGTACGACAACAGAGAGGTGAGGGAGGGGACAGACAGAGTACGGACCCCTGTAGTTTGGCAAAGACATGTCATTGATGCCTCTCACATGGGAGAGATGTGTACAGTGTGATGGTGAACAGTCAGTCTGTAAAGGATGTTGGGGGTGTGGAAGCTGGGGACAGGAAGGTGCAGTGTGTGTTGCACAGCTAGAGCATGACATATGTATATTTCCCTTGTGTTTCCCAATGCACAGGACATACTTGTTGAAGCTCCTGGTGCTGTGGTGCATTGGCAGGTGACTGTACATCAGCCAACATGCTGTGGTCTGGGGTAGGTGGACCTACAGCTATATTGTCTGTGCCAGCAGTCAGGGTGAACACATGTCCTCGGTGATCTGTCATATTGTCCAGATGTTGTGGTTCACCTCTTTTCCCTGTACCTCCCTAACCCATATCTTGCTGTTGGCACACATATCCCAATGTGTTCCTGTCCAGTATGTCTTCTGCAACACTGTCTCTGGGACATGTCCAACAGAGCTGCATGTGTGTGGAGGTCCTAGGTTTTTGGGTGGTGGCCTACACGTGCACCCGTCCCCGACATTTTTCCATCAGCCAACACCAGGGTATCATTGCAATTCACAGGGCCTTTATGTCTACAAATCTCCACTTGTGCACATACAGGCCGTATGCTACTGCTGGCACACTGCCCTTAGCATACTGTGTGTGTGTGTGTTCTTGGGTTGGCTGTGTGATGATACAGTGTTCAGGCTTTTTACATTATCATGTGGTGTGAGGGGTCTGTACACTTGGGGGGCGGTGGTGACTGTGCTATCCCTACCTTACTGCTGTTTACCGCGTGACCATTGTGGACATGTGTTGTGTGTTGGGAACAAAACTGTGTCTTGTGTTCTGACATACCACTGTTGACCTGCTTTTTGTATCACAGATATCGCCATAATGTGGACATGCATCAACAGTGGCGTGACATGGTGATTCTACATATTTCGCTGACATTGTCTCCCTTCACTGTGACCTGTTATGGCCTTTGAGTGGCTCAGGGGATCTGAGACATACACCTGATGCAAGCACAAGGTAGTTTGCACCTTTGTTCTTTTGGGAATGACATCAGCCTTTACATGTTAATGATTTACTGTTTGTCTCATATACATTTCATGTTGGCTCTCTGTTCACGAACGCTGATGCACATAGTATGGAGCTGTGAAAAGCCTGTGTAACATGGGCATGGACAGCACCATATCCATGTGACACCCATGTCTATGGTTCCAATTCAAAATGTCCCCAACGTGCAATGTGTTTTGTGTTGTGATCATGTCATGTTTGCCTGTGTGTCCCTTTATTATGTGTTTCTTAATGTTTGACTCTGCAATTTGTGCTGATGTTGCAAGGCGCATACCAATACAATATTTCTCTTCTTCTGACACAGGGCAGAGAACAAACCAGACACATCTATTACAGTGCATCTGGCATCGCCATCACCCACCTGTTGGGGGACACAACACCATGGAAGTTTCCCTGGAAAATGGTGCCATAGGATGTTTGACCTCTGCGAGTGGGACACATGCCTAGGATGGACAATGTTCTTTTTGGATTGCTACTTTGCCCATGACAGACCTGTCCAACACACTGTTGCTGCCGTGCTCTGGTTGGGAGTCATGCTCATTGCAGGAGACACGCAGGACCTTTCATGTACTGTGGCATATTGGGATGTGACACTTGACTATGCATGCCCAGGGTTGCAAGGATAGTCTTAACCTGACGTGTTGGATTGCAGATACGCTTTGGACTTTGCACACTGTGTACTGGTCCCCACGTGTGCAGCAGGGACTGACATTGTCACTGTACATTCCTCCACAGTTGTGGTGTTGTTGTGTTTTGGCCATGTGTGTGACATGGAACACAGGATACGCTCATCTGTTTGTTTCAACACAAGCATTGTGATGCAGTGGATAAAATAGAGCATATGGAAGTTCAGGAAAGTGAAGAGCTTACCTCTGATTCAGCTGTAGGAAAAGATACAAGGCATAGGAAAACAGCTGAGCAGAAAACGCTGTTAGTACAAGAAAAGCCAAAAGCTCATCAAGGGCACCTGTCTCCTAGTTCTCACGTTACGTGCAGGGCTGGGAACCATATAAGGGAGAGTTTTAGTCAGTGCAGGCAGAACTGCCAGGAGAACTGCAAAGGTAGTTGCAGAGGAGTGCTGGAAAAGGAAGCTGCAATCCAGGAACCAGGAAGTGGCAGCAGACACAGTGCTCGAGAGAGAAGGGTTGGAAGGAGCAGTGCTGGGAGACGCTTTGATACAGGAAGCAGACCTGGAGAGAAACCAGGAGGGGCCAGCAGCTCAGGAGGACGGTATCTGCAGTCACGGAGCACAGGTCAGCCCAGAGGAAGTTTACCTAGAGAAGGGAGCTTCAAACGTAGTTGTAATCTAAAGTACAGCTGGGAGGCTGACACGGAGTTTCTTAACTCACAGCCTGACTGGGAAGCCGGGGAGAGAAGCCACTACAACCCCAGAGCTAAGACTAGCACCAAGGTAAAGAGAAGAGAACCTTCTTCTTTTAAAGAAAGGTTTAAATACCATGACTGTTGTAAAGGGCGTAGCCCTGAATATAATGCTGTGAGGGAAAGATATCCTAAACTCTCACTTCGTGAAGAGGACCAGTGGAGAGCTTTCCGCAGACCAGGAAAATATAACCCTGGGATTAAAGAAGCTGTTGCGGGAAGCGATAGTGAACTCTCACAAGAGGTTGTGCCAGAGTCCTACACATGGGAGGAATCTGATTCAGACGGTTTGGGAAGTGAGCCTGAAGGGATGGTATGGGAGAATAACAGCCACCTTTCAGATCCCATACCAATGGATTGTAATATATGCTGTAAGAATAACCACACTTCTTTATGTTGACCTTTTAAAGGAAACTGCTTTGTGAAGATAACAAAGGAGAGAAGTTTTTGTTACCATTTTTGTGCACTGCTGTGTTTAAGTTTTTGTCCTTAAAGAATGTCCGTTCGGGAAGGGGAATAAAACCCATACTTATTTTTCCTTACCACTTAACCACAAGACTCTGTTTTTCATAGCAAGAGCAGGGTAAATGTTTACAACCCTAGGCGACCGCCTAATTAGGGTTTTAAAGGGCTCCACCATACGGGCCCCATCACAAAATGGCGTAGTTGTTGCGGATCCATTATAGAGGATACAAACTGCAACGCAGCAAGCTAAAGCGCACGGAAGAGCGGACGGCGCCACACCCGGAGAGGATCCAGTTCCTGCAAGGCGGAAAAAGTCAAGCACCTTCTCAAAGCGAGAACCTCCACCTGGCTCAGGTAAAGCGTATTTGGGCACAGGCTGGGAGGATTCCTGGTGAGAAGGGAGGGCTTGTAAAGGAAAGAGGAAAAGGGAAATTTCTCTCTTGTTGTATAGTACCGCACTTGGTGGTTGTGTTTTGATCTGTTTTCCAGGATCCAAGGAGGGAAAAGATGGATGTCCAGGAAGTCTTAAGATGGATGTGTCTGCAATTTGATAAACAGAGAGAGCTGGCTCAGCTCTGCCAGGAGCAGGCCATTGCAGCACTGAAGGACCAGCAAAAGCCTCTGACAGACTTACTGCAAGCTTTTCTGGAAGAGCCTAAGACAAGGACAGCGCTACCAGCATCCTGTGGGGTAGGCCCACAGAGTTGTGGGATGTGGACTGTTGGACAAATGAGTAAAACAGATAACTTTGATGATTTTGTTGAAACCTTTGAGAGGGTAGCTCTCAATTCCAACTGGCCAAAGGAGCAATGGGCGGTTAGACTGGCTTCAGCTTTAACTGGGGAAGCACAGTCGGCTTATAGAGCCATGCCTATCGCTTTGGCAGTGGAATATGATGAGGTGAAACGAGCAGTACGTGATAGGCTAGGCCTAACTCCAGCAGTTTACAGACGTATGCTCAGGTCCACTAAGATTCAAGCTGATGAAACACCCAAGGCACTGCGCTATAGAGTGCATGGTTTAGTTTTAAAATGGCTTGAACCAGATGGCAAACCCATAGAGAGCATAATAGATCAAATTGTGCTTGAGCAGTTCTATGAGGCAGTACCTGTAGAGGTAAAAACCTTTTTGACACTGCAGAATTGCAGAACCTCCACCGAAGCAGCACTGCTAACTGAACGGTTCTTTGTAGCCGAATTAGCTAAAAAGGCCGGTGCTGAAAGTAAGTTGGGGTTGGTCAATTCTGTAAGGGATACTAGAGAACCTCGTAGGAACATGAGGTATGCAAATGAGTCTCTGTATGGAAAAGAGGATAGGAATGTATTTCCAAGGTGCTTTAAGTGTGGTAAGACAGGGCACTTAAAGAAAGATTGCACCCAGCGTACTGCGATAATTATAAATGTTGACAAACATGTACCAGCAGGCTTCCGAGTGGATGTAGAGGTGCAGGGGGTACCTGCAATGGCCTTGCTTGACTCGGGGGCCGATCAAAGTATGATCTCCCGGAGGTTCTGGAAGATCATACAGGCCAAAAAGGATTTTTCCCCGAGTCAGCAAAAGGGCACAACTAAGATAAAATGTGTACACGGGGCATCAACCTGTTATCCCCTTTATAAAGTAAAGGTTAAGGGTTTAGGCACCCAGGAAAGCATCTTAGTAGCCATCATCCCCAAATTGCCTTATGATATAGTACTAGGGCGAGATTGGTCACCTTTTTACAGGGGTATAGAGGGAAGTACAGGTGTAAAGGGAGTACTGGTTTCCACCAGGTCCAAGGCGAAAGGCCTAGAGACACCTAGTGAGATTCCAGAAGTTAATCCCGTTCCCTTAGAAGAGGAAGGAGATCCCATAGGAGAGGAAGAAGAGCCTTTAAGGGGGGAAGATAGGGGGCTAGATGAAACTCTAAGTGAGCTTCCCCAGCACGAAGAGTTGATCAGTACTCCTTCAAAAACTAAAAAGAAAAGTAAAGGCGAAAAGCGCCAAGAACGTCATCATCGAGCTCAATTGAGAGCCGGGGTAACTGATGGACAAGGGCTACCGTGGGTACCTGCTGACCTGGTGAAAAAGTTCCCGTCTTTTTCTAAGGAGCAGAAGGCAGACCCAGTATTGAAGTATGCCTTTGAGTTTGCACAGGCAGGTAGGGATGTGCTCCCCAGATTCCTGTTAGAGGAGGATATTTTATATAGGGAAAGCAGCAATCCTCATAACGGTGCAATTAGAAAACAGTTAGTGGTTCCCACTACTTTTAAGGCGGTCGTTATGAGACTAGCTCACGATCACCCAATTGGGGGACATAAAGGAGTGCAGGCTACACTCGACCAGATCCTCGAGCGTTTTTACAGGCCAGGAGTGTTTAGGGAGACGAAGAGGTTCTGTGAGGCCTGTCTGGCGTGCCAGCGGGTAAGCGCCGCTAAGCCCGTAGGAGTTCCTATGATCCAGACTCCTACCATAACAGAGCCGGTTCGCCGAATGGCGATGGACATTGTAGGTCCACTAATGAAAACCCCTAGAGGATTTCACTACATCCTTGTTATAATGGATGTTGCTACCAGGTTTCCTTGGGCGATTCCTTTGAGGAATATATCGGCTAGGTTTATAGCTGCAGAATTAGTAAAACTATTCTGCGAGGTGGGGTTCCCGAGGGAAATGCTTACCGATAGAGGAAGCAATTTTGTTTCAAAATACTTAGCACAAGTATGGGATGCTTTTGGCATCCGCCATATAAAAACATCTGCGTACCATCCACAGACGAATGGTCTGGTGGAACGCTTTAATCAGACCCTTAAACAGTTGCTAAGGAGAGGGTTAGATGGGCAGATGGCAGATTGGGATATTATGTTCCCATACGCCCTCTATGCCAGTAGGGAGCGGACTCAAACTTCTTTAGGAGCGTCCCCTTACGAACTAATGTTCGGACGGACACCGCGAGGGGTCCTAGATATTTTAAGGGACCAGTGGGTGGAGCCAGAAGGGGAGGAAATGGGGGTTCCCCAGTTTCTTTTTGGACTCCGGAGTCGCCTACAGAGAGCGTCACGAGTCGCAGATGAGCACTTACAGAATAGCCAGAAAAATCAAAAGAAGTATTATGACAGAGGTAAGAAGCCGCGGCAACTAACCGTGGGCGACAGAGTGGTTGTAATGGTCGCTGATCCAGGGCCAAAGTTCGAGGCCCAGTGGAAAGGTCCTTACGTAGTAGTAGACCGCAAGGGTCCAGTATCGTATGTTGTGAAGAACGACAAGGGACGTCTTCAGACATATCACATAAACGTACTAAAACCATGGTACGAGAGAACGGCAGCCATTAACCGTTCCAGAGTAACCGTCACAGGTAAAGAGGCAGACAGTAGGTATAGCAGGAAAGTCACGTATCCAGGGCAGATTCTGAGCTGTGGGCACAGAAGTTCCCCATCCTGGAATATCTTAAGAGGGGGGATATGTGATGCAGTGGATAAAATAGAGCATATGGAAGTTCAGGAAAGTGAAGAGCTTACCTCTGATTCAGCTGTAGGAAAAGATACAAGGCATAGGAAAACAGCTGAGCAGAAAATGCTGTTAGTACAAGAAAAGCCAAAAGCTCATCAAGAGCACCTGTCTCCTAGTTCTCACGTTACGTGCAGGGCTGGGAACCATATAAGGGAGAGTTTTAGTCAGTGCAGGCAGAACTGCCAGGGGAACTGCCAGCAGAACTGCCAGGAGAACTGCAAAGGAAGTTGCAGAGGAGTGCTGGGAAAGGAAGCTGCAATCCAGGAACCAGGAAGTGGCAGCAGACACAGTGCTCGAGAGAGAAGGGTTGGAAGGAGCAGTGCTGGGAGACGCTTTGATACAGGAAGCAGACCTGGAGAGAAACCAGGAGGGGCCAGCAGCTCAGGAGGACGGTATCTGCAGTCACGGAGCACAGGTCAGCCCAGAGGAAGTTTACCTAGAGAAGGGAGCTTCAAACGTAGTTGTAATCTAAAGTACAGCTGGGAGGCTGACACGGAGTTTCTTAACTCACAGCCTGACTGGGAAGCCGGGGAGAGAAGCCACTACAACCCCAGAGCTAAGACTAGCACCAAGGTAAAGAGAAGAGAACCTTCTTCTTTTAAAGAAAGGTTTAAATACCATGACTGTTGTAAAGGGCGTAGCCCTGAATATAATGCTGTGAGGGAAAGATATCCTAAACTCTCACTTCATGAAGAGGACCAGTGGAGAGCTTTCCGCAGACCAGGAAAATATAACCCTGGGATTAAAGAAGCTGTTGCGGGAAGCGATAGTGAACTCTCACAAGAGGTTGTGCCAGAGTCCTACACATGGGAGGAATCTGATTCAGACAGTTTGGGAAGTGAGCCTGAAGGAATGGTATGGGAGAATAACAGCCACCTTTCAGATCCCATACCAATGGATTGTAATATATGCTGTAAGAATAACCACACTTCTTTATGTTGACCTTTTAAAGGAAACTGCTTTGTGAAGATAACAAAGGAGAGAAGTTTTTGTTACCATTTTTGTGCACTGCTGTGTTTAAGTTTTTGTCCTTAAAGAATGTCCATTCGGGAAGGGGAATAAAACCCATACTTATTTTTCCTTACCACTTGAACACAAGACTCTGTTTTTCATAGCAAGAGCAGGGTAAATGTTTACAACCCTAGGCGACCGCCTAATTAGGGTTTCAAAGGGCTCCACCATACGGGCCCCATCACAGCATACAGCCATGCATGTGGAGCAATGGAGAGGTCCTGTTGTCTATGTCCACCTACTCTCCACCTGGACATGATACAGGTTTTGCCACAACACCGCTTTAATGCACACCAGCATCCTGGATTGATGTTTTCAATCACCAAAGGTTTTTGTGTGGTGGGGGAGGGGTGAATTCTTTGTCCTTGGTAATGAAAATCGCTTCTGTTTTATTGCAATTCACTTTTAGGTTGTTCGGCGAGAGCCAATGGGAGGCGTCATCGAAGCATGTTACACTTTATTGTAGATTATTTTTTTCTGTACTAACTGGTAAATAAATCATTACATCGTCAGCATAAATGTGGAAATTCACTTTATTCTTCCGAAAAATGTTGCATATTGGTTGGAGGTATATATTGAATAGTCATGCTGAAATGGCGGAGCCTTGCAGAATTCCCTGATGTTGTCTGAATGGATTTGATGTAGTTTGACCAATTTTTACTTGTTGGGTACGGTCTTGGAGGTAAGAAGTAAACCAGTTGAAGGCAGTTCCGCTAACTCCTATTTGCTGTAATCTTGCTAACAGTATATAGTGGCTAACTGAGTCGAAGGCTGATGCAATGTCAAGGAATATCAAAATGAATGCTTGCTTTGGCGCTTCGATACCTTTAATAAGCTTATTGAAGAGGGCTATGATGAGGGTTTCTACTCCCTGGTATAATCTGAAACCGCATTGATGTGCATCCAGTGGGGTGTTGGCATCCATGTGGTCTTGCAACTGATTTTATACTATTTTTTCAATGACTTTTGCTATGTAGGGGAGGCTTGATATTGGATGGTAGGAGGTTGGATGAAGTCTATCCAAGGTCTTAACTATTTAGGATTGGGCGAATAAATGCTTGCTTCAGTGTTTTTGGCATGCATCCCTGGGATAATGATAAGTTAACTTATCTTTAATATAGCTGGGGCCAGTTCATTGCAGGACATCTTTAGCCAGCTGATAAGGCATGGGTCACCTGGGGAAGTGGTGGTGTTTATTGCCGTTATTATTTGATCCAGGTGTTCTAAATTGACTGGGGTGAGGGATTGCCAGGTCGGAATGTTAGATAGCGGTTCTGAAATCTTGGTTGCTAGATCACTAGGTTTCTCTGTCTCCATCCCTCTTTATACTTCTGTATTTCTTGGGACTTATGGGCACCGGCTGGAACTTTGCTCTTTTTTTTAGTTATGTATCGTCAAACCTTCATTTCATTGCTGTTTATTTGTTATGAAGAATAACTTGTAAGAATGTTTAATTGAAATAAGTTGAGAGTAGTTGCCATGTTTGTTAAATGCCATTGAGTCGGTGTCGACTCATGGCGACCCTCTGGATAGTTGTCCTAAATTGTGTTCGGTCTTCAGTCAGGCGGCTCATTGTTGAGACTGGTACCCATAGCTGCTGTGCCCCCACCTGTTTAATTTATATGCAGAACAAATCATCAGAGAAGCAGGATTGTATGAAGACAACAGAGGTCTGAAGATTGGTGGAAGACTCATCAACAACCTTCGCTATGCTGATGCTACCACATTACTGGCTAAAAGTGAAGATGATCTGAAACATTTGCTTCTCACGATCAAGGAACATAGTCTTAAAATGGGCCTGCACCTTAATGTAAAGAAGACAGAGATCATGACAACTGCTGAACAAAGGGTGATACATTATGCAGGTATGGCTGAGGAACCCGCTCAGCTGTGATATCTGTTAACGTAACAGCGTAATTAAATGCGACACATGTAACACCGGGTCCATCCAACCTACATGCTTAAAAGTAGAATGTAGAAAAACCTCTGTTGTGTTAAAGGGAGTGTGTACTGCCCTACCTATGTGTTATGGCTCCACCCCAATCTTCCAGCAAGTGTGGGTTGGCTTTCTCCAGCAGTAAGTTTTTGTGTTCTCAAGGCAAACTAGAGGGGGATTAAGAAGTCACCCTCCATCATACTGAACACACTTACTGTGCACCTTGGTACACAGCTCTTCATTGCATTATTTAATTAAAAGGATTACTATTCAGCATATCACAAAAAGTTCTAAGTGGATAACAGAAAACATATGAAATAATTAAAAAACAAATACCACAATATACAAATCACACAATTCACAGGACAACATAATAATATATTAGCTCAATAGGGAGTAATGTGAACACTTCATGGTGAAGGGTGCCACAAGGTGTCGTGACACAAAGATTGCGCGCCACTATGTAGCGCTATAAAGAACAATAAGACCTGAGTGAAGGGTAATAAAAGGCTTTATTCCCCGTTATAATGCATGGGTTCAAATTAGAGATACGTTGCTTAACAAAATAGTCCTTTGTTTCAAATGGTGCCAAGGCTCTCTGGCTTGAGAACTGTTACTTCACAGTTTATAGCAGGTTTTTCTTAATGGTAATATTCTTCACAATAAACAACCAAAAGTATATTTACATTCATTCTTCGTTACAGCAGGCACACTTGGGAGCGTAGGCCGTGCACCAATCGCACTCCATGTCCTCCGGCAAAGATGAGGGAATAGCATGGGGGAAATCTACCTCCATCATATCCTCTTCCTCATTTTGGGTCAAAGGGGTTTCACTATCCCTGTCTATGTTAGCCTGACAATCTTCAGCATGGGAGTTTTGCTTTAGGTAAGCAGGAACTCTTATGGCTGGTGGTAAATTAGAATACCAATCTTTATTCAGGTTGTTTTTAGAGAGAAGCTTTCTTTGCGGATGGCTTCCAGCAGTGCAGTGCTTAGGGTTAAACCTTACTGTTTCAAACCTTGGCTCATGGAGTAAAAACCTCTGTTGTATATACAACTGTTTTTCCTTCTGACTGGGTAAAACTGAGCAGTGCTTTTCTGGAGATAAACTCCTTACAGAACCTTCCCCTCTGGTTCTTAGCTTCCTTCTCCTTGTATCATAAACAGGCAGAGTAAAAGAACTAGGCGTGGCACCGCCTCTTACCTTGGAGCACCTTCTACCAAACTCTCCTTGCCCAATAGGCTTAGTTTGGATTCTATGGCTTCCCACCTCGTGTGGTCTGTTTCTGTTCCAACTTCCAGCTTGGCCTCTTTCACAGCAAACAGGTTTGTACCTCTGATAGCTTCTAGGCTTTACTGTTGGTTCAGCTTCTAGTTCAGCTCCGGTTCCAGTTCCTTCCTTTCTCAGCTCCTGCTGTTGTTCCCACTGCTTATTTGTCCATGGCTTTCTTTGTAACTGCTGCCATCTCCATTGCTCTGTCTTTCGGTTCTGCTTCTGCTGCTCCTTCTTCTCCTGCTCCTTCTTCTGCATCTCTAGTTCCTCTAAATCAGGATTTCTTTTCATAAAATCAGCTTTATTCGTGCCCGCATCATGACAAGGGGTACCTTTTTCATTTTTGTTATTAAATATTGATTGTAATTTATAACTTTCTTCATACATCACATTTCACAGCAAATATGCTATTTCCCAAAAGACTGAAATATCAAGTCTCTCATCTTTAAACCCAGGAACTCCTACACATGCCCAAAAAAATGCTAGTAAATGCATATGCAAATAAACAGGCAGCATTATGGTCATTCCATACTTCTTTAACATTTAATCCCCATACCCAATGAAATTTTGAGATGAACTTTTTGCCTTATAACTAGAGGAGATCAAACCTAAGCTTTTTTTTTTAGAAGCGGAGATGACAAGACTTTGACTTTCATATTTGGACACATCATGCAGAGAGAGATCATTAGAGAAAGACATCATGCTTGGCAAGGTAGAAGGTCAACGTAAAAGAGGATGGCCAGCAATGAGATGGATCGATACAACAGCAGCTATAGGAGCCACTCTATCAACAATGAGCCACCTGACTGAAGACTGAACACAGTTTAGGACAACTATCCAGAGGGTTGCCATGAGTTGATACCAACTCAACGGCACTTAACAACAACAATCTGAGAGCCCACACCCAGTATTTCTCCCATATGGCCCCCATTTCTTTTAATTTTCCCTTCCACAACGCTATGAGCCTATGTTAATTTACTACAAAAAAACATGGTATTGGATATTTTTTCCCTCTTCCAATAAGCTGCAATTTTACACCAGGCAGCAACTATGCAATGTTTGAGCAAGTCTCAGTCCCTTCTAATCATATCAGGACAAGAAACATGCAAGAGGAAGTTTTAGGATGTCGAGGGGGTCTGAATTCATCACCTCCATCAGATTAATTCCCAGAATTCTTGTACAAGTGGGTACCTCCATCACATATGTAGGAAGGTCCCCTGTTGTCTGCATTTTCTTCAGCAGCTATCTGTGCCATATATATATATAGTATAGACCTTCAACAGGATCAGATACCAACAGTATAGTATTTTGTATCAGTACTCAACCAAACTTGCTGCAAATGCGATTTTAGTGATATTCTGAAAGATTATTTTCTACTTTTCCTTTTCCAAACTCTCTCCCATGTCTTCTTCCCAGTGCCTAAAATACTGAGATTTAGTGAGTGGCTGATCAACTCACAATGCATAAACATGGAAATCACACCAACATGCCATACATAAAGCTTCAAATACTGTGTTTTCTCCCCTCCTATCCCTCAAAATCCTCCTAGACCTCACAAAATGCTCTAACTTAGGCCTCAACACATTTTCTTTGATTTAGGAGCCATCCCCAAAATTTAGCAGCCTATGGCAGAGCCCTCTCTTGCCTCCTCCTGTTGATTTCAACAAAATTGAAGAGTGGTAAGCGGGGTGGATGACGAGGAGAGACATTCCCTCCAAGGTCTACCACAGCTCCTTTAGAGCCTGATTTAGTAAGGCTTTTTTCCTATTCCATATCTTATTACACCTGGACTTTGATGTGCTGCTACAGGCCACTGGCAGAAATACAGAGCAAACAGTCCCCCAACAGTGTTGTTACCCAGTCTCATTCTCATTTCCCAACCCTGTAATCACCAAGTCTCTCTCTCTTTCTTATCATCGACGACCTCCTCCCCCAGACCTCATCACACAGGAAACCATATAACAACCCCCCCATGTAATAAGCTAACCCTCACTAACATCCAGTCAGCCATCTCCTGGCTTCTTCCTCCCTACTCCTGAAGTAGCCAGCTAAATTACTCCCCAGTTAGTGACTCCTTACAAGTAGGTAAGGTACCCTTCTCCCCCTCTGGCCAGGTCTACTCATCTTCCCTGGCAGAACAGGAGGTTCCTGTCATCTGCACCATGCAGCTCTCCAAGTAGGAGCCCTGCCTGCAGGAACCCCAGCACTATATTTTTATTTATTTATTTATTTACATTCTCTTATATACCGTGCTATTCTGCATCAGTGAGGTTTACATTGAACAAACTGAAATTACATTGAACAGGGCATTATAACTTGGAGATAACTATTTTACAGGGAACATGGGCTATGGAGGGTTAAGTGGCTTGCCCAAGACCACAAGGAGCACCTGTGGGACTAGAAACCCCAGTCCTTCCGGCCCAAGGTTGCTGTCCTCTAGTGGGATAACCAGGGATCTCAAGTCTGGCAAGATTAGTATGAGAGTTCCTGCAGATTCTGTTTTAATCAATATATGCTACTGTGCATTGGTTTAAAAAGAATATGTATCTCATCACTGATAAACAAATATCATTGTCAAAGAAGAATTTTATCTACTTAGTCATTCCTTTGAATATGATCCGTGCCATAGGCAGGTCATGCAAAAATGGCTTGATTCACAATTTATTATTTGTTTAACTCCACTGCCAGGGCTGTACTGGGTCTCGGTGTTGAATATCCAGGTTGACCTGATAGCGATATTCAGCCGCTGCCCAGTTAGCTTCAGAGGTAACCAGACCATCTTTTCTCACTTCAAATACGGGACACTCAATCAAGTCGGAGGGGGGGGGGGGTTTCAAAGTTAAGGAAAATAAAAAATATGTTTATAATTACAATTTTAACCCAAACTTTTAATCAGTAGGCTGAGTTTATAACTTCACTTATAAATGTTTATTTATTTAACCAATTTTATATACCATCTTTCTACAAATCAAGACGGTTTACATTAAACATTTAAAATAGTGTTTCCACTGTTTACATAGAACAAGTAACAAATATAATTAGTTCATTGTTATTTTATTTATAAGAATAAAAACAACTATTTACAAAGATATTTACCTAGATATCAGTTGTCAGTATGAGGTTAGAAGGGGTAGGCGCTGGAGGGAAGCAGATGAAGGTTAGTACTAAGGTGGAAGGGAAAAATGTTCCTGAAAAAGGAGGGTTTTTAAGTTCTTTCGGAACTCAAGGTGAGTTCTAGAGTTCCGCAGCTCATGGGGAAGGGAGTTCCATAGGGTAGGAGCATAAAGAGAAAAAGCCCTGTTACAAGTAAATTGTTTACTATATCTTATGGTTGTTGGGATAGAGATGAGGTTTTTGGTAATAGTACGGCGGGTTCTAGAGCTAGCAGAGAGGGGAGTGAGAGGGGAAAGGCAAGGAACTGATACGTTGGAGATGATTTTATGTATAAGGGTAAGGACTTTGAACTTAATCCTACAGTAGATGGGGAGCCAGTGGAGGTCATATAGGGCTGGTGTAATGTGTGATCGCCTAGGAGTGCTGGTTATGAGTCGAGCAATCGTGTTCTGGGCAAGTTGGAGTGGTTGAATAGCATTCTTGGGAAATAAATAAATAAATAAATAAAATAAATAAATGTGCCAATCAGGCCTACTTGTACTTCTCTACAGAGTGAATTTTCTTCAAAACAGCAACATTTCCAGTAAGCTAATTAAAAAATCCTGGGTAACTCAACTCAAAATTGTACTTTACAGTCATTAGACATTTGAGAGTATCTACATGCAGTTGGGTTTTTTTTCTGTAGACCACACTTTGTTCACGATTGAAAAGCATTTTTCAGTTGGAGCATTGGAACCTGACAAATGTAAAATTATTCTGTATCCCAGCTACTGCTCCTATCTCTCCCTGCTTTCGTCTCCTGCAGCCTATTGGCTGGCTTTGTCTGACTTATGTTTGCCTGGGCCCTGGGGAGGAAGCAGAGCCAGATTTGTCAGATGTGCTGAGGACTCAGGAGTTTAGGACTATCAACCATCTAAATTATTTTAGGATTCTACAAATTTGTAAAGCAGCTGTCTTAATCAAAATGATCTTTAAATTGTCTTAGTAATTTTTTTAGACCTTAGCTCTACAGCTTGCCAATGCTCCCCTCACTGTGCAAAAGCATAGTTACTCACCTGTAACAGGTGTTTTTCAGGGACAGCAGGAATCAGTCTTCACTTATGGGTGACGTTGGCACCAACAGAGCCCGCGCGAAACAATTCTCCAGCTTTCAAAGAAAGCCTTTGGGATTGCTGCCATGCATGCATGATCCTCTTCCCACCCAACGATGCCATCTTGCTCAGTCAGGTCCCATAGCTAGAGTCCTACTAAGCAGATGGCAAGGGAAGGATTAAAAAAAACTGCAACTCTTCAGGGGAGGTGGGAGGGTAGTGAGGACTGATTCCTGCTGTCCCTGGAGAACACCTGTTACAGGTGAGTAACTATGCATTCTCCAGGAACAAGCAGGAAGTCAGTCCTCACTTATGGGACTCCCCAGCTACAGGCTACTGAACCTGTAAGCCAAAAAAATGCCTCCGCGAGGCTGTGAGCAAAAGCTGATGTCCGAATGAAGCCCAAGTCCTCGGGCCCTTGGGGCAAGCTCACGGTAGCTGCAGAAGAAGGGTCAGAGGGCAGGAGTTGCTTATACCCTGAACAAACTATGGAGTATAGCCTCTCCAGGCAATAGTGCGAAACAAAGGTATTCACTAAAGACCAGGTCTCAGCTGGCAGATGTCCGTCAGAGGCACTAAGCGCAGCAAAGGCACCGCCGCTGCCTTGGCATGGATGCCGTGTGTGGTGACCCGACGATGCAGTGGGGTGCCCACCTTTGCCTGGGCGAAAGTGATGCAGTCTGCCACCCAGATGGAGAGGATGTGCTTGGTGACTGCCAGCCCCAGACGGTTGGGATCGTAGGCGATGAAGATCCGGTCAGAGTTGTGATGAGCCTGGGTGTGCTGCAGGTAGCAGGTAAGAGCCCTCTTGCAGTCGAGTGTATGCAGAACCTCCAATGCCCGATCAGCATGAGGTCTCGGGAAGAAGGTCGGCAGAACCATCCCCTGAATGAGGTGGAAATCCGAGACAACCTTCGGTAGGAACTTGGCGTGGGTGCGAAGGACCACCCTGTTCCTGTAAAACCTGGTGTAGGGGGCCTCGGCCATGAGGGCTTGAAGTTCGCTGACTCGCCATGCCGAGGTCAGTGCCACCAGGAAGACCACCTTCCAGGAGAGGTGCCGGAGCGAGCACATCGCCATTAGCTCGAATGGTGGCCGTGTCAGGTCCCGTTCCATCAGGGGAGGCCAGATGGGGGGTTTGGACAGCAGGAGGCCCTGCATGAAGTGGGAGACTAGAGGCTGGCCCAAGAGGGGTTAGCCCTCGACAGGCAAATGGTTGGCTGAAATGGCACTCAGGTGAACCCTGACCGAGTTGGACTTCAGACCCACCTGGGAGAGGTGGAGAAAGTACTGGAGGACCCAACAGGTGGAGCAGGAGAAGGGGTTGATCTGGAGCTCAGAACACCAGAACGAGAACTGCTGCCACTTCAGGGCCTAAGCCTGCCTTGTCGAGTCCTTCCTCGACGCGAGAAGGATGTCCTCAACCTCCGCTGGGAGTTACAGCGGGGCTAGAGAGATCTGTTCAGTCGCCAGGCCATCAGGGATAGCGAGACCAAGTTTGGTTTCCTGATCAACTACTGCCCAGGGAAACCAGAGGTGCTGACGAGGGCCGGATCAGAAGCGGGAACCAAGGTTGTTGAGGCCACAAGAATCACCGAGGCTCGGTCGTGCTGGATCTTGTGGAGGGTCCTCGCAATGAGAGGAGTGGGGGGGGGGGGAATGCAAACAGAAGCCCAGAGGTCCAGTTCAGGAGGAACACGTCTGGGGCCACCCTGCTCGAGTGTGGTATCGGTCCGCAGAAGAGGGGGAGCTGTGCGCTTCTCGGGCTGGCAAACAGGTCCATGGACGGAGTCTCCCAGAGGCAGAACAGGTGGAGAGCCACCTCTGGACTCAAATGCACTTGTGTGGGCGGAGAAGCCTGCTAAGCCTGTCCATGAGGACATTGCCTTGGCCCGGGAGGTAGACAGCCCGTAGGGTCATACCCTAATGCACCATAAAGGAGCAGAGGAGGACCGCCTCCCGACAGAGGAGGCGGGAGCCCATGCCCCCCCTCCTTGTTTATGTAGAACATTGCGACTCGATTGTTGGTCTGCACAAGCACCAACCTGCCCTTCAGGTGGTACTCGAAGACCTTCAAGGCCAACCGGACTGCTCGACGCTCGAGCAGGTTGACCTGCTGTCGAGATTCATCGGGTGACCACCGCTCCTGTGTGCAGAGGTGGTCACAGTGAGCTCCCCAGCCCAACAGTGAGGCATCCGTTGTCAAGATGAGTTCATGCGGATGAGTCTGGAAGGGCATGCCCCGAAGAAGGCTCTGGGGATCCTGCCACCAAACTAGAGATTCGACTAGGCTGCGAAACACACGGACGGGGTCCCGGAGGTGGCCCAAGACTTCGGTCCATTGCACTCTGATGCACCACTGGGCCGCTCACATGTGCATGCGAGCATGGGGAACAACATGGACAGTCGAGGCCATGTGGCCCAGGGGGCACAGCATAGTCCGCGCCGAGATCCAGGGCTGCGCAGATTGGCAGCCAGAGCGCGGAGCCAATCTGCACGAGCTCGAGGCAGGAAGGCGGTTGCACATTCTGTGTCGAGAACAGTGCCAATGAACTCCAGGGTCTGCACCAGTGTGAGGTAGGATTTGGAGTAGTTGATCAGGAAACAGAGGCACTCGAGGAGGACCACCATGTGCGATGCTGAGAGGTGACTCTCCTCTGCCAAGGCACCTGAGACGAGCCAATCAATTAGGTAAGGATAGACAGATACACCCTGCAGCTGGAGGTGCACCGCGGCCACTGACAGGCACTTGGTGAAAACTCACAAGGCAGACGCGAGCCCGAAGGGGAGCACTTTGTACCAGAAGTGTTCTCCCTGCACCCTGAAACGCAGGTACTTCCTATGCTTGGGCTGGACTGGAATGTGGGCTTAAGCGTCTCTGGATTCAAGGAGCATAGCCAAACGCCTTGCCAGAGGTAGGGCAGCAGGATGCCAAGGGATAGCATTTTTAACTTCTCCTGCTCCTGAAACTTGTTCAGATTCCGGAAGTCGAGGATGGGACGCTGACTGCCCATCCTCTTCAGAATGAAGAAGTACTAGGAGTAACATCCCTGACCCCAGAGGTGCGGCGGAACTGTTTTGACCGCTTGCTGAGGCCTGCTTGGAGCCGGAGGCACTAGCTCTGGCAGACCTTGTCCCGAGGAATGGGACGGTGAGCGAGCGGTGCCAAGGACCCTCACGAGGCCTGTGGCTCTCAGGGGTTTCCAAGGCAGTTTTCGGGACCAAGGAAGTTGTTCAGCTCTTGCTGTAAGCAAGCCTGGTGCAAGAGAAGCCGAGTAGGTTCCGCCAGGGAGAAAGGAGTCTGTCTAAACGAAGACGATACCCATCCCGGATCACCTGTGAAACCCATGTGTCTGATGTCATAGCCACCCATTCGGGGTGAAGAGGGACAGGTGTCCTCCCACGGGTGGAAGTGTCCCTGGGGGATGAGAGGATATGCTTTCAACGTCAAAATCACGGGGCTGGCTGGGGCAATGCCAGCGGCTGGGTCTTGGACCCCTTGGGTTTCCGGTGACCCTGGGCACCCCCCTTTCCCTGAGCGCTGGTCATCGGCGCAGGGGTAGGTGGGTATGGTGGGTATCCCCGGTAGGGGAGCCCTTTCCTTTAGAAGAAAGCTTTTTGGTGTGCTGCTTCTTCTGTGGGAGCGAGAAGGTTTTGCGAGGGAGACGGGTGCGAGTCACGAATTCCATCTCGATCTCGGCTGCCTTGTCCTTCATGGGCTTGCCAAACAGCTGTTCGCTGAGGCAGGGGACATCTAGGAGTTTCTCCTGGACCCACTGCTCCAGGTCCGAAGACTGGAACTACACCTGACGTTGGGCTCCGATGCCAGCTGCCGCTATACGAGCGGAAGACTCGAACCAGTCATATGCAGCACAGAAAAGGTATTTCGAGCACTCTGCAACCGACCTCAGGAGAATCTGGAACCTGAGAAGGTGCTCCCCACCAAGGTCAGCGGATAATCCGCTGAGCTCTTTGGCAAGGTCGTGAAGGAACATACCCATATATAATTGGTACGCCTGGATGCGGCACGCCAGCATGGATCCCTGGTAAGCCTTGCGCCCAAGGGCATCGAGGGCATGGGACTCCCTACCGGGAGGGACCGAAGAGTGTGACTTCGGGCTCTTCTGTTTCCGCATTGCAGACTCGACTACCATGGAGGTGTGAGGAAGCTGGGTCTTCTGAAACCCCGGGCCGCGCTGGACTCTGTACATGGCATCGAGTCCTTTATTGACAATAGGGACTGAGGTGGGTGCTTCCCACATGCGGAGAAGCAGCCAGGAAAGGATGGACAGTACCGGAACCATACGAAACTCCCTGGGTGGAGACTTGTACTGTAAAATGTCAAGTTCCTCTGCTCTCGCTCCTCCTCGGTCTGCGTAGGCAGATTGAGGGCCCGAGCCATATCCTGCACAAACACCAGGAAAGAGGTGTCCTCGGGAGGTGACCGCTTTTGTGAGGTGGGCGAGGACGGGTCAGAGGGGAGATCCCTGTGGGCGTGGGTCTCTAGGGAAGTGTCCCCATCCAATTCCCAGCCCAAGAGGTCCGAGGGGGACTCGGAGTCAGGCTGATCCCCGTGCCCCCTGGTGGGCCTGCTTGGAGCCGGAGGCACTGGCTCTGGAAGATGTTGCCCCTGAGGAATGGGACAGCAAGCGAGCGGTGCCAAGGACCCTCACGAGGTCCGTGGCTCTTGGGGGTTTCCAAGGCAGTTTTCGGGACCCCGGTCGGGTGACCCTCGGTCTCGGGGTGCGAGCCAGCCATGCTGGGCAAAAGTGCCTGCTGGGCAGTGAAGAAGACAGAAACGCTGCGCTCCAGGGCCAGCATACGGGACTCCCACTCGGGAGTGGGTCCCTGCGACACCGAATGTGGGGTTACCGGGTCTGGCATAGAGGAAGAAAGAGGGTCCTCGCTGGGACAACCCTCAGGAGACCGGGCATCATCACCAGAGGTCTCAGTGTCTGTACGAGGTACCTTTCAAGGCTGCTCCTTGTCCAACTCTCAGGAATGCCAAGGGGAGTTAAGGGAGTGAACGAGAGACTGCTCGCGCTTTTCCAGAATCCCAGACAGTGACTTCAAGGTCGTCTTCTTCTATTTCCGTTCCACCTCGGGCAAACCCTGATCAGAGTGATGCCTGGGGCAAGCAGTGGATCGGTAGGGTGAGGTGCCACTGGGGATCCCGGGGCTGCCTTGCAGAAAATGACATTGTATTTCTGCTTGCAGCTGAGCAGGGCCTTAGTAAACATTTTCTTACAAAGCGAGCAGAGCTCCGGGTTGTGGTCAGCTGTCAGACACCGAAGACAGCAGTCGTGGGTGTCCGTGACCGACATATTTTTGGAGCATCTGTCACATTTCTTAAAGCCAGTGGCCATGCAGGCAAAAAGGGCTCCTGTGAGGTCGAAAACCCTTTTGGTTAGCAGCTGGGAAAAAAAGGGCGTGAAATAGAAACACTAAATAGAGACAAAAAAGAGGTCCCCTAGCCCACTGCCGAAGCAGGGGCAAAGGAAGAGGACCAGTGCTACTTGAAAAGCAGCCGAAAGGCTGGATCACAAAAATACTTTTTCCGAGGGACAAGGACGTGCATCCGTAGGGCTCCATGGAAAAAGGGAAACTGAGCAAGATGGCACCTTTGGGCGGGAAGAGGATCATGCAAGTGTGGCAGCAATCCCAAAGGCTTTCTTTGAAAGCTGGGGAATTGCTCCGTGCAGGCTCCATCGGTGCCGACACCACACATAAGTGAGGACTGACTTCCTGCTTGTTCCTGGAGAAGTCAGAGGTTCCAGACAATGGAAAGACTGCATTAGTCACAGGAAGGGTGGGCTAATTTTCTGCACAGGGTCTGGGAGAAAGTCAGTAGAATAAGTGGGTATCTTGGTAGGGGTGAATGGGGTTGCTGAGAAAGGGTAGAAATGTAAGAGAAATGGGGTAAAGTGTGAGGAGGTTTTGCAGGTTGAGAAAAAAAACTGGTAGCAAAAGCAAGAACTGGGGGCATTGAAGTAGAGGAGTACAGAAGCAGCACAGCACCAGTAGACAGAGACAAAATCTGTCTGTCTGAAAAGTGCTAGTGTGCATGTACCGTATGTATCTGATTTGGGAGGGGGGGTGGGAGGGGAGGATGAATGCATGTGTGTGTGACTGAAGTACAACAGAGTGCATGCATGTGCATATGTTTCTGTGTCTCTGATGGAAATAGTCTCATATAAATAGAGTTTCCCTTTGAAAATTTCAGCTGGCACAAATGTGGAGAAGTGGGACACGTGTTTTAAAATAGGGGGCATTTAGGCATCCCATACGATTCCAGGGCCAAATCCTTAAAATACAGGACTGTCCCATATAATATGGGATGGTTGGTCACTTTATTAGAGGTGAAAGTTAGGTCAGTCTTTCTGCACCTGACTTTCACCACTTTGCAATAACCGGGCAGCATCTCAATATCGCCAGGTACCGCCCAGGCCTGGTCCATGAGTTTCTGCTGCCCTAGACAGAAACCCTGGCCATGCCGCCCTCCCCTCCTTCCCGTGCTGAGCCACGCCTCTGACCCCCAGCTGCTGCTGATTCTGGCGGTGGGGTTGGGTGCGGCTCGGTGGCAGCGGCAGGTCATGTGCTTAGGCACACATGGCCTGCCACTTCTGACCCCTTCGACATAACTTAGGGGGGTCAGAAGAAGCAGGCCATGAGTGCCAGAGCACATGGTCTGCCGCAGGCTGCTGCAGCCGAGCCAAGTAGACCCCACTGCCAGAATCTGCAGCAGGGGGCGGTGGCACAGCATGAGGAGGGGGGTGGTAGGTCATGTGTGTCGTGCCGCCTAGTGGACAGGCTGACCCTGGTACCGCCCCTGCTTTGCCCCGGAACACCCTGATGCTAACCAGTTAGCACTGGGTGTGCAGAAGCAGCAGCTGTGGATATTCTCTGGCTCAATGTTAGTGGCTGAATATCCAGGACAAGGGGATTAAAACTGTTAGATCTTCTAACAATATTAATCGCTATGAATATGGGACCTTAGATTCCAGAGACTAACCTCTTCCTATATTTGATTTTGCTCTTTTGAGTGGGCAACCAGATAATTCTTAAGAATATAGGGCCTGCTGTGTACAGGATATTCAGTGGCACTAACAGTGTTAATGCTGCTGAATATGTGGGGGTGCCGCCACTAAGTGCCCCGATGTTAACCGGCTAGCATTGGGGCGTTCCAGGTGTAAAGCAGGAGGTGGCACCTGGGGATTACCATTCAGCAGTAATATTCAGCCACTGCCCGGTTATCCCTCGGTGGCAAAAGTCAAGCACAGTAAAGGCTGTTCTAACTCACCGCCAAAGCCAACTGGGAAGAGGCTGATTATTGCCACTGCCCAGTTAGCTTCCTGGCTAGCCGGCCGACCTAGATATTTATTTATTTACAAGTGTTTTAACCCCATTCTGACAACCATCAATCAAAAGGGTAAACAAGCATAACGAGATACAATACAAGCATGTTGAGAAACAAAAAACATATACAACAGAACAAAGCAGGTTCCCTTCCTACCATCCTCCACCCCCTCACAGGAGACCCTCGAACAAGGCAGTCTTCAGCACTTTGCGGAAAGCCAGAAGGCTACCCAGGCTATGCACCTCTAAGGGGAGGGTGTTCCAAAGCTCTTCTGCCACCACCCGAAAGACCCGGGTACGAACCTCCTCCAACCCTGCAGTCTCCAGCAGTCTACCCTGGGAGGACCACAACACCCTCCCAGGCACATACCAGCTCAACAAGCCCTGCAGATGCACCAGTCGCTCTTCAAGAAGGACACAGAAAGCGATAATGAGAATCTTAAAGATGCATCTCTCATAGATTGGTAGCCAGTATAGCTGATGAAGCAAGGGGCCTGCACTGGCCCTATGCAGGGCTCCCAAAAGCACTCAGGTAGTTGCATTCTGGACCATCTGCAGCCTACAAACCAACGTTTTGGTAGTCTGACATAGAGAATGTTGCAGTAGTCCAGAGTGCCTTGGACCAACACTTGCATCACCATGCGCAGGACCGACAGGTCCAAGAAACGACACACCTGACGAACCAGTTTCAACTTTAGCCAGGTTATCCATGTTATCTGGGCAATATGTCTATCTCCCACCTCTTTGCATTCCAGAACCACTCCCAGAGAGCAACTCCTTCCGCCAAAGCAGCACAAAGTTATCAATACGAGGTGGACACCGCAAATCTGCACTCAATGCCCTAGCATTGAATATCTGGGTCTAGTCTTCTGCATCAATGGCTAGCCACCACCACAGAATAGCAGGCCCATAGATAACAAACAGAACTTACATTTTTTCCTGTCCCAGCCACACTTTTCTACATATGATTAACTGTACACAGGCTTGAATGGACAAACAGCCAGGACAGTACCTCCCCTTCTCCTTCTGGCTGGGTCTGTTCATCTGCAACAGCAGAACATGAACTTCCTGTTCTCTGCAATAAGAGGTTCTCTCTGATTTTGAACCATATGGTATAGAAACTTCAGTGCCAGTCTCGGGATCTCAAATCTCACAAGAGCCACACGAGAACTCTTGTGCTGGTCTCGAGAGATTTGATACCCTGAGGCTGGCACTGCAATTTCTGTATTACACGGCTCAAAATTAGAGAGCCGCATGGTACAGAGGAAGTTCCTGTTCTACTGTGGTAAAGGAAATCCTAGGTATCAGAATGTAATTTCTAGTCACCAGGGCAACCTGGCGCCTGGGATTTGTCAAATTCTATCTTAATTGGAGATGCCCAAACAAATCATGTGGCTCAACAAATTGCTATCTCAAATCATTGAAAGCGATCAGTAGCCTTGGGCAAAGATCTGCCCTATCTTCATAAGACCTTTTTCCTTTCACTTCTGAAAGACCCTGGGATGAAATCCAGTAGGAAAAGATGGATTAAACCTTATCAGAGACAACATTGATACACTTTTATTCTTTGGAAGTATTCACTCTGTTGGAACCAAAACTGTATCATATGCTTTTGATGAGGACTTTGGCAATTCTCTTGTTTTTTCCACACCTGGTGGCTCCAAGCCAAGTAAGTCATCTCTAAAACCCTCTCCTAATGTCTTTTCTATGACCACCAATTGCTTGCATGCTTCCCTATACCCATCATACACAGCTCTAATTTGTACGGATGGGTAGTATTTTTTGAAATTAGGTTTCCCCAACCCTCCTCCACCTCTTTTGGGCCCATGTAAAATATTTCTCACTTCCCTAAGAGGCCTGCATCTTCATCTAAATTTATGGGTATGTTTACTAAGCTGGGTTAATGAATAACATAGGACCTAGTTTCAAATAACATTAGCCCAGCTTAGTAAACATGTCCCTTAGAAATGTTTTTATTTGATATCCAAAAAGTTTAATCCAAAGTATGGTGTATATCACTGACCTGATGAAGAGAGGGTAAGTCGTGGAAGCTTGTCAAAGATACATTAGTCTACCTACAGCTTGTTTGTTGACTCCTAGTTCTGCCATATATCTAAAAATTTACAGGTCAACATCAGTAGCCAAGTATTATCTGGTATTGACTATCCAAATAGGGCAGTGCTATCCAAATAGCTTAGGGCATCCTTTTGCTGTCCTAGGTTATGCAAATAGTTATCTAGATAGCAGCACTGAACATCACAGCTATTGAAAAAATTTGCTACTCTGCACACAGACCACCCCACCACTATCCCGATAGTACCAACCCAGTCTGTAAAGATATTCATCAGTGTCTGGATAGTGCCTCTGAATATCTTGTCAGCAGCACTTATCTGGATATCTGGTACTGCTGTCCAAATATGTGCTTCTAAATATTGACTGAGTCTTTACAGGATGATTAAAAGCAAAATAAAAAGTTGTTATATTCATAGACAAAACAAAAAAAAGACAACAAATAAAAAGACTTGGAAACAACTTCTTTTCTTAGGATTCCTCTTCACCACTTCCACTTCAGGATTTTCTTGCTCCTCTTTCAGGATTCTTGCTCTTTACTCCCTTCTTGTGCAATCAGGAAACTCTTCTTTTGACCTGCAAGACACGTCAGTATACTCTTCTCTCCTTCTTACATCCAAGAATTCACCCATCTAGCATGCAAGACTTCTCACAAGAATTCTCCATTCCCAACTCCTCCTCCTCCTTCATTCTCAGGGTTCCTTCAGCTTAGAGGGGCCTGAATAGTCACTCACCCAGCTCCTCCCAATAACAGCTCTTGACTTTAGTTCACCAAGCCCATGGGGAAGCTGGATTACTACCTCATGAGGTCTCCAGTGTTCAGCTTCTTCTATCCTACAGAAAAATAATCATAACATGATCTCTTCTTATAGGATTAACTTTTTTCACTAGCTTTTGGGAGCTAAAATCCATTTCCTCATTTGCTTTCAATATGTTTGTTCATTATTTGTAACAACCCAAAAAAATGTACACCATATAAAGAGTGCCAAAAAATTCAAAACTCCAAAACAAAAACAATGGGACTCAAAATAGGACTCACAACAATGGAAATTCCAAATTGATTAAAAATATATTAAGTAGCTGCTAGAAGTGAAATATTACAGTACTGGCAGGGGAAGACCATGCCACAAACAGCAGGATTTGTGAGAAGAGTGGCAGAGATGTGTTTGATGCACAGATTGATGGAGATGAGGCGAGGGTCAGGGGGGAAAGCAGAGGAACAATGGAAGAATGTGTGTAAATGGTTGGAAAAATGGAAGGAAGAAAGAGGGAGAGTAATATAGAAAGAGGGCTCAATGGTGACTAGATGAAAGGGGAGAGGAGATTAATTCAGTAATGGATGAGTGAAGAATGAATGTAGTGTTGAAAATGGGAGTGGGAGGGATGGGTAAGAGGGAGGTGGGTAAGGGGATGATAGAAAAGATTCTAGAGAAATTCTATATGAATAAATAAATATTAATATTAATATATATAAATGTTAAGTTGAATTTGTAATATCTGTAATTCTCTGAAAT
Organism: Ichthyophis bannanicus; assembly: GCA_033557465.1. NCBI lineage: Eukaryota > Metazoa > Chordata > Amphibia > Gymnophiona > Ichthyophiidae > Ichthyophis > Ichthyophis bannanicus. The sequence continues at coordinate 662,338,311 of CM066033.1, forward strand.
TCTTATTAAAAAGTTCAAATGGAAAAAAATATATAGATATTAAGGGAGCTAGCATAAATAATCATACAGAAATCAAACGGTGGATTTAAATGCACCAGTATGTCTTATGCCTTACCACCTTACAGACCTCATCATCATTCTGTGCATCAATAATGATATATGCACAAAAATATGCTTACAATAAACAAAGGAAGCAATACTTAGCTGTGAATGCATAAGGTACCCTAAGGCAGTACTTTCTATAAACACATTAAAGCCATTTCACTGGAAATTCATAAAGGCTTCCATGGCAGCTCAGTAAAACCTGACCCTAGCTGCTGGTTTTGCCATGTAAAATGGCTTTCTCAAAGATTTTTTTCTGCCAGTGCCACAGAATTTCTGACTGAAATAAACAGAAAAATAACAAATAAATATGCTGCATATGAGAACATTTCACAATTTATCGAAATTCGCCAAACTGCCAAACCTATAAGATTATAAACTTACTCAGGCAAAACGATTCATAATTTCTTACCCAATGCAGACGCCAAGACAGCCCGGCATTCCCCAAATTAAAAACTCATGCAACCAATCAACAAACGCACATCATCCATTTATACCACACTAACCAATACAAAGTTACGATCAACTTACATCATCATTCTCATTCATATTAATATAACCAATCCTCTGATTTTCAAATGACAACGCCGGAGGTATTCACACTACCCCGATCATAGAAACAAACACTATCACTTATCCCAAGGCACTAAAAAATCCAGAGATAAACAAATCAAGGAGCCCTCCCACTGTCCATCCTCATGCTGAATCTATTATAAAAGATAAACACTAGTAAAACCATTGCCATTCAATAGACGCATTGAGACCACCTAGAGTAATTGTCTGCCAATGATAAATCAATGTTTATCAAAAGTAGTAATGTTAAATCACCACCACCTACCACTATGATCTGATCTAACACACAACATCTTAAATTTGACACTTGATGCCCCTGGGCATGCCAATGTTCCACTAGAGGTTCTGTAACTATCCCCCGCTGTAAAGTGGAGAGGTGTTCTATTATCTTCATTTTAAATTTTCATGCAGTCTGTCTGATATAAAGTTTATTGCATGGACATGAAACCACATACACCACTCCCTCAGAGTCACAAGACATAATGGATCACAATTTATAAGGATAACCTACTGACAGATGATCAAATTCAGAAATCTCATAGTGTGTGAGTATACTAAACAATGGTCACAATGATGATATCCCCTACTTGTTCAGAGCTGTCAGACGGGCGCCTGGGTGAGAATGTTCACAGTCTTGGCAAAGGCATATATCAATATGATTTGCAAGGGATTGTGGGAAATGCAGTCCATTCACACCAGACACAGCCGCTCACAATAATTAGTTGTGCTTGAGTGTAAAGCCAATAAGATATTTATTTATGGGGTTATTTCTCCCAACACAGATATGCTTGGTAGCACATAAAACAGGATACTTGCTTTCAGTGTTAAACTTAGAAAAACAAAATCAGGAAAACAGCTGAACTTGTCAGGCAATCAAATCAAAAGAATAAAGACCTGGTTGGTAACAAACTGGTCTTTTCTGTAGGCTCTAGCTAATATTTTCTTAGCAGTGCTTCAAACAACAAGCAAAACCCACAAAGAAGGGAAAAACTGTTCTTTTCAGGTTAACTTCTTATATCTTCACACATAGATTCAGAAGTGATTCCCTCAGAGCTCACAAGCAATTAGGTAAGGCTCAATTGCTAGCAGTTATCCAGCTGAAACCCCTTAGCTGGCTTACTTTCTACTGCCTGGCTCAAATCCTACTCAGGAGCTTTTCTGAGTAGATTTAAAGAACAAGTTTGTATTTCTTTGTGATGGTTGTTGTACTTTGTAACAGTAAATTACCAAAGGAGTTTAGACAGAGAGCAATCCATGTCTTCACAGCCTGTATCTATAACCGCTCCCCCTTCTTCAACAATCATGGGTTCAATATCATGGATTGGCACAGAGGAATTTCTCAATGGAGCACTCTCAGGAGAATACTTGTTTCCCTGCTGTCTTTCAAGGGTATAGCTAGGGCATAGATCAGTGTTCATACCTGAGCTTCCATTGCTGTTAGAGTTCCTCTCTAAATAGCCTGGCCAGTATGTAGTCCAGTTCTTATGTCCAGCCTTCCAATCCAGATCCCTGGACACTGGATCTCTCTTCACATACCTTCTGGCACGGGTCCTAGGGTCCCTTCCAAGTGCAGCCGTCTCCCTCACAGGTACCGTCTGGAGATTCCTAGCTCTGCAGCACCACTCCTCTGGTTTTCCCCAGTCCAATGGTGTATGCTGGCCTTTTGAATGTCTCCCAGTATACATACTGCTCTGGACTCCTTTAGACCTCCCAAATGCTTTTCTCTTCTTTCTTCCAAAGGGTTTCTTGCCCTCTCTGTCCGTCCGCTCTGGCTTCTGCTTCTGATGATCCTCCAGATGATGAAGCTGTCCAAGATCATGAAGACGATTCTGAGGATGATTCTCTGTAGAATAAACTCTACCTTTATTCTGCTTAGATGAGTGCTCCACCCTAGCACAGCGCAGCTGTGCTGAGTCAGGCCCTGCCCTTTGAGATGAATGCTTGGGGATTACCTCATAGCCCTCCTGATTGAACACACGTTTCCCCACTTCAGCTCCTCTAATGGCTGTTGGAAACCTGGTGCATTCTGGGACTGGTAGTCTTTTATGGAAAAATTCTGTTTTCTTATTTCTACCGGAACTGTCAGGTTGCTTGTTCAGCGTCACTTCACCTTTTCTATAGATCCTTCCTGAGCTGTGATAAGCTTCCTTATCACAGAACTCTTGAGAATGAGGACGTGTGACCACCAGTCGTTCCCGCAAATTGCATGCTCTATTGAACGCAAAACATGACCCAGTATCCAAAATACTGGATGAACCTTTAACAGGTGGCAATACTTGTGTATGATACTTTTAACCTGAAATACCTCCAACAAGTAAGGCAAAACACATACCTGAACCTGAAATGGTGTTTTCTCAGGATGTGTAAGGAGAAGCTCACGGTTCACACATTTCACCCTCGAAAAGACCTTCCTAATAACCCGATTAGGGTACCGCTTATGACTGAACCATTGGCTCAATACCTGAGCCTGCTTCTTAAAATCCTGTTCAGAAGAGCATACACGTCTCACCGTCAAAAATTGGCCAATAAGGATGTTATCATGGAGATGATGCAGATGAAAATTTGAATAATTCAGTAAGCTATTGTGGTCCGTGGATTTTCAATATAGAGTGTAATATTCCATCTCCAGAATGAATAATTTCCACATCCAAAAATTGGACGTGATTATATGAATACTCCGGTGTAAGTTTCAAGTTCTGATAAGAGCTATTCAACCAATCAAAAAACGGAGTTTCGTTTCAGTCCCACGCCAAATGAAAAAATATCATGAATGAATCTGGTCCACAAAATAACTACTGACCAAAATTCAGAGGAACAAGCCACCTCCTCCTGAAAGGCTCGCACAAACAAGCAAGCCACCGAGGGGGCCACAGTGGGCTCCATAGCCACCTCGTGGATCAGATGATGATACTGATTTTCAAAAATAAAGTAATTACATTCCAAAACTAAGTGAAGTAACTGTATCAAAAATGCCTGACAATCTTCAGAGATGGTTATCAATCGTTGTAAATAATGAGCTACCATCATAATAGCCATCATCTGGGGAATAGGAGTATAAAAAGCTACAATATCTATCGAAACTAAAATCCAGGAAGGTTGCTTGGTCACCTCTCTCAGCAACAATAATCGAGCTCCAGAATCTCTAATATAAGACTTAGGAGTATGTTTACTAAGCAGCGGTAGCAGCTTCTGTGCGATATCGGAGCAGAGGCCTGATATTGCACGGAAGCCGCTACCACTGCTTAGTAAACATACCCCTTAGATTGCTTCACCAAAGGGTTTAAATAGTATTCCAATAATTTCAATAAAGGCTCCAACATGGAATCCCTTGCAGACATTATAGGCCTACTAGGTGGTCTCAATGGGTCCTTATGAATCTTTGAGACAATGTAAAAACATGGGTCATTGGGAAACAATGTCCACAATCATCAAAACAACCGATCAGATATCAATCCCTGGTCCAAAGCTAATTCCAACACCACAAACATCTCAACTGAATATCAGCCAGCTGACTCATTGCCTCTAAATTATAATCCTTTCTGTTCAGAATGACAATACCACTACCCTTATCAGCAGGGCAGATCACTATAAAAGGGTCAGTGAACAAAGACCTTATAGCCTGTCTAAAACATGTCTCTGTAACAGATAAACATCGAGGGGTCAAATTGTGACCGTTTTCATAAATACCAAAATATTGGGAGCTATAGGCCCAGGAGAGACCCCCCCCCCCCAATCTCTCAACACTTCTAGTTGCAACAGGAGTGCCTCTGATTTATTCAAACTGAATCCGAGACCCGAAAAGGTCCCAAAACCTTCAAATTCCTAGATTACGCTGGCCACAGATGTCTTAGTGTTCGTCATACAGACAAGCATGTCATCAGCAAAAGCCATGACCCAAAATTCTATCCTACCCAGCCCGGCACCCTTCAAAAGGGGGTGGGTCCGAGACCACTCATGTAGTGGTTCGAGTGTAAGGACAAAGAGTAGGGGCAAAGGAGGAAGCCTTCTTAGAGGAAAATCCATGGTGACAGAGCTATTTATGAGAATTGTGCTACACACATCAGAATATAGCAGGCGAACCATGTTTACAAAAAAACTTATTCCCATAGCCTCCAAGACTAGATACATATAGTCCCACTGCACCCAGTCAAAGGCCTTCTCCGCATTAAAGCTAATTAACATAGAGGATGTGATGTGCATAGAAGCCAGTATCCGTCACATATTGACCATGATGCTTCTGTCCTGGACAAAGCAGACTTGCAATTCGTGCACTAAAATGGGCATATAGGAGGCAAATCAGTCTGCCACAATTTTAGACAGAAGCTTAATATCAACGTTGAGGAGCGAAATAGGCCTATAAGATCTGGCAGTGGTGGCATGAGAGTTTCTGTTACCCTAGGCAACCCTCCATGCTGCCGCACCCCCCAAAAAGACTGTGCCTCCATCCAGCCTGCCATGCCACCCCCACCTTGCGCTGAAATGGTGGCAGATGAATTGCAGCTTCAGCGCTGCATTGAACCTTAAAATGCCCACATGTAGGTGCACTCATGGCCTGTCGCTCCTGTCACTCCTGTCCCCGCCTCTGACGCAGCTTTCTTGGAGGGCAGGCAGGAACGTCAGGCCAGAACTGCATGCATGCGCACGGGTATTTTAAAGCCCATCATGGCACTGATGCAGCAGTTCAGCTGCTGCATCCTAGGGGGTTGGATTAGCAATGTCACCCACCAGGGTCTGCCGCCTAGTTCGCCTAGTGGACGGGCCATCCCTGAGATCCAGGCTGCAAGGGATCCCAAGGTTTTTAAATTATTTTAATTTTATTGTAAACCGCTCAGATGCCTTTGGTCTTGGGCGGTATAATAAATCTTTTAATAAACATAAACATAAACATCCTGGTTTCAGCAGGACCATGATGACTGCCTTGTTTGGTTCATAGGGAAATCTCTGCCTCTGAACTAGATCCATATAGTACTCAGCCAGTGGGCTGCTACCTTATCCTGCAGCATTTGCTAGAACTCACTCCTGTATCCATCCAGGCCCAGGGCCCGGCAGGTCTGGGGTCGCTGGATACATTTTTGTGTCTCCTGTGCCGAGATCGGGGCATTAAGTTTACTTTGGATCCTGATGCCCCTCATTCTCTTGTTCACTACTTATGTGTATCTTACCATACTCTAGTCCCCAGGTTTGCGATGTTTTTCATCTTGATTAGATTGCAAGCTCTGATGAGCAGGGACTGTGTCTTACATCTTTATGTACAGTGCTGCGTTTGCCTTGTAGCTCTATACAAATGATTATTAGTAGTAGTAGTACTCAAATGTTCTGGCATGAGGCTAGGCAGATAACATTACAGATAAAGTTTAGCATGGTCAACGTCGCCCAGCTCCACCTGATACAGGTGCTGATAGAATTCCCAAAATACCTTCTCAATACCCACCTTGGACATGTGTCTCATACCTCTCTCAACTTTGATCGCTCACACCTGATGCTGTTCCCCTCCTGTTTTAATCAAGGAAGATAGCAGTTTCCCGGCTTTATTACCATAGCGGTAGAGTTGATACCAATAGTACATGATATTTTTATGAGCTCTTTGGTGCAGCAACAAATTAAGTTCTGCTTGCAGTGATCATATTGGCCTTGTCCATGGTGATGGGATGGGTGGCATAATGGCACCACTTGATGCATAAGTTTTTCTCCAATAGTAGGATACATTTACCTGCAATTTTTCCCTTCTTTTTAGTACAGCCTATAATATGTCCCTGCATAACTGCCTTGGTGGCCTCCCAGAACAATGAGGGATTGTCCTTATGCTGCTTATTACAAAGCTCATACTCTGCCCATTAGGATCGAAGAAAAGTAGAGAATGTCCCATCACCCTCAGCATCAGTGGAAAGTGCCCTACAAAGTGGCTAGCACAGGTCCAGCTATAAGAATGCATGGTCGAAGATGATCACCAGACCAACCTCCAACTCTATCAAACAGCCCAGCTGAAATTAAAAATTGATAGATGTTGTGGCAAGGAGGCCTATCCGGAGTCTGGGGGAGGACAGAGAGACAGGGAATTCACCCTAGTAAAGGGCCCCCTTTCACCAAATCAGGGTAGGAAAGCCATAAACACCTCCAGGAATCAGAAAACTTCCACGTGGACCACATTTCATGCTCCCCCTAGTGGAATGAAGGGGAGAGGATACAAGGCTCAGAACCCTTTAGGCAGTGAATGCTTCAAGCACTCAGGTGCCCGGAGTCAGGCTGATTGCCGTCACCTGAGTAGGGTGGGGTTGGAGCTAGAGCCCTAGAAGTATAAACCCAGAGCAGAGTATGATTTAGTGAAAAGGAGGAGAGGAGAAGCAGGAAGCCAGGCTGAGCAGAGCAGAGGAACGGACCTTCCAGCTGGAGAGAGTGCTATTTGGCATGTAGCATGGCTGCAGGAGAGTTTGCAGCCAGGAACAAGAGAGACTCCAGGATTCCCCGGAAGGCTGTTAGCTGAGCACTGTGAGCAAGGTGGGGAGTCAGAGCCTATGCAGCTGGGAGAGCCCGAGGTGAAGCTGATTGAGGAGGACACTCCCATGGACTGTGTTTATAGAGGGGAAGTTTACCACAGACTGTAAATGTGATTGTTTTTGTTTTGTGCTTTAACCCCAGCAAAGCTGAGAAGGGAATACAATAATTGCTTGCTGGTAAAGACTGTATCCTGCAATAGAGAAAACCTTTAAAACTGCATTTTGTGGTTGAATATGTTTTGGACAATGCTCTGCTTTCAAGAGTCCTGAACCAACAATCCTATGCGTGGTATGATCGAACCATTGTGTATATAAAAATAATAAATTTCTGTCATTTGCCTTATCTACTTGAGCCTGACTACAGCTTTCTGCATGGTGCACTCATACAGCTGAATAAGGACTACATTTCCCAGAGGGCATTGCAGGGAAGTAGTTTAAAAAAAAGCTGAAAAAGCATACAGCAGAAAGTTTCTCCAAAAATCCATGCCCCTCTAAGCTAGAGGCACGTGGTGGTGGCGTGACAATGTGCGACCTGGAGCCTTGCACCCTCGACATGTGTATATAATCTTTTTCAATCGAGTGCAGCACTCGCTATCCAACAGCTCACATCCATCACATAGGCCCCGAATACGTCAAGATCTGTGCACATCCCTGACCCCTACAGGTTGCAATCTGTCCAATGCCTCCTCCAGAACACAATTAAAGTCTCCTCCTAAAAGCAGCTTAGTGTTGTCGAGATTGGAGACACAATGCGTCAACTGATTGTAGAACTGAGGATCATATACTTTGGGAGCATATATTTTTCTGAGAACCACCGGCTTCCCTTGTAGACTGCCTGCAACAAAAAGGTATCATCCGCCAGGGTCAGAGGTTAGGGAGGCCTTAAAGCCAACTATATTGCTCAACAGAATTGCCACTCATGCCTTCTGATTCCCAGATGAGGCCCCAAATACCTCTCACACCCACCTTTGCTTCAATTTTGCATGCTCGGCTGCCATTTGGTGAGTTTCCTGTAAGAAGGCAATGTCTGCCTGCTTGTCCTGCAGTGCTCTGCGAACCTTGTGTCGCTTGACTGGAGACCTCATCCCATAAATATTCCAAGATATTATCCACACTCCTTTACCCATCATCTTTGGGCATACAATAAGTCAATGCAATTTTTGTCACAGACCCGCTCTGACCTGTTTCATATGTAATTTTTCCCATTGTTTACAAATATGGTATCAGAATTTTTCTATCACCCATACTTCAGGAGATATCATAGTAAAGTGTGTACATTACTGTAAATTAGCCATTACAGTTTTGTTTCAGTAAACAAAGGTTGAATACGAAAAATTCCATCATAATTATTATTGTATGTTGTCAGCCACAACCAAAAATGCTGAGTCATGTAGTTATAATATAATTAATTAACCAGGCCCCTTGCCCTACTGGTCCGGCTGATACAAGCAGAAATCGCTGAGTCATTTATTGGTATGCTTTCTGTCGCCATCAGCGATTGTGGTTTGTATTGTTTGAAAAAAACAGAATCTGAATGGATGTGAGTTTGCGTTAATCTATTTCATAAAACGGCAGTTGGTTAATACATATTACAGTTATCGCTTGTAGTTGTTTAACAATGCCTCGAAAGTGTGTTAATCATCCGGATTCATTTTGCTACATTTGCGGTGCGGTTATTTTTAAGAAGCAGAGAAGACGTTTTACTCCGCTTGTTAAGACTTGTTATAAGCTGTACTTTGGATGTCAAGTCGGTGACCAGGACAAAAACTGGGCGCCTCACGTCTGCTGTATTACCTGTGTCAGACTCCTAACAGGTTGGGTAAAGGGTGTTCGACACATGAATTTTGCTGTTCCAATGATCTGGAGGGAACCAAGAGATCACTTGACAGATTGCTACTTTTGCCTTACAAACACTGCAGGCATTACTTCAAAATCAAAACACACTGTAAATTACCCAAATTTACCATCTGCCATGAGGCCTGCGCCTCACTGTCAAGAATTGCCGGTGTCAAAACCTCCAGAAAATCTTACAGTGAATGAGGATGAATAAGAAGAACCACCAATGAATGCTGATGATGTTGACGATAATGGCGATGCTGATGATGTAATGCAGGATCCAAGCTTTGAGGCATCCGGTTCCTCTTCTGAACCACATTTACTGGACCAAGGCGATTTGAATGATCTCGTCAGAGATTTGAATCTTTCAAAGCGACAAGCAGAACTGTTAGGGATTGAAAGGCTGGAATATTTTTTAGAAAGAAACCAAAGTGTGCACTTTTAGAAACAGGCATACTGAGTTTGTGGATTACTTTGCCATTGAAGATGGAATTGCTTTTTGTTGTGAAGTTAAATCCCTGATGGAAACACTTTGTCTGGATTATAGAACAGAGGATTGGCGACTATTTATTGATTCTTCTAAATATAGCCTAAAAGCTGTGCTTATCCACAATGGAAATATTTTACCATCAGTTCCAGTAGCTCATGCCACCAATATGAAAGAAACTTACAGCAGTATGCATCTCCTGCTAACAAATATCAAATATGAAGAACACACGTGGGATATTTGTGGCGATTTAAAAGTAATTGCCCTCTTGCTTGGACAACAGCTTGATTGGACAAAGTATTGTTGCTTTCTGTGTAAGTGGGACAGCAGGGACAGGAAAAATCATTACATCCGGAAACAGTGGCCAAAGAGAACATCACTAGTCCCAGGCCAGAAAAATGTTGCACATGACCTACTTGTGGAGCCAAATAAAGTATATATATCTACCTCCACTCCATATAAGGTTGGGTCTTATGAAGAACTTTGTAAAAGCCATGGATAGAAGTGGACTTGGATTTGCATATCTAAGAAAGACATTTCCACGAATCAGTGAGGCAAAGATCAAAGAAGGGATCTTTGTAGGACCTGATATTAGAAAACTGATGAAAGATGAAAACTTTGACGGTCAGTTGAATGAAACTGAAAAAGCTGCATGGGAGTCCTTTAAGACTGTTTGTCGCGACTGCTTTGGAAATAACAAGGCAGACAACTACACAGAATCAGTGGATACTCTACTGAAATCTTACCAGAAACTGGGATGTAACATGTCTTTGAAAATGCACTTTTTGCATTCACACCTGGATTGTTTTCCTGCAAATCTAGGAGCAGTCAGCAATGAACATGGGGAAAGGTTTCATCAGGACATTGCGGTCATGGAAAATAGGTACCAGGGCAAGTGGAGCTCCAGAATGCTTGCAGACTATTGTTAGACCCTTAAGAGGGATGTTCTTGAGGCGCAATACAGCAGAACATCATATAAAACTACCTTTTAGGAGACATTATGTTACAATATACATCTAATGTAAATATGAGCAACATAGTCTAAATTTAAACTACATGTCACTCAAAAACGTTACGTGATTGAGAATTTCTAAGTACATATCCGAGTTCATAACCAAAAACAGTACTGGACTCTGCCATTTTCATTTCTGTGACAGAAAATATTTTGAATTTTGTTTACCTAATCTATGCCACTACTTTCCAAACCATAGGTTTCAAGCCGTAAGGACTCCCCAGCCTACAGTTCTCAACTACCCGTGCAACAGCACCCCGCGACAGTTCCCAGCCATTGTACTTCCACTAGGCCACATAACACCATTGTAACATAGTAGCATAGAATATGATGACAAATAAAGACCAGTATGGTCCATCTAGTCTGCCCAGCAAGGTAGCAGGAGTAGGTGCATCTGCCACTTTGTGTAGGTCACCCCTCCCCATGCCTTTGTTAGGCGTGTACCCACCGCTCTGTGCAGGTCACCCCTATTTGTTGAGATATAATAAATAGTTCAGTTTATTTTGATTTTATCCTGTTGCTATAAAGGGATCCACTGTGTCTGTCCCATGTCATTTTGAATTCTCTCACTGTATTTGCTCCCATCACTTCCATCGGCAGGGGATTCCAAGCATCCACCACCCTTTCATTGAAAAAGTATTTCCTGACGTTGCCTTTCAGTTTACCCTCTTGCAGTTTCATGTTATGACCTCTAGTTTTACAGCTTCCCTGTTTTTGAAAAAGGTTTATTTGTTCATTAATACTCTAAGTATTTAAAGGTCTGCATCATATCTCCCTTATTCCTCCTCTCCTCCAGCATATACATATTTAGGTCTTCAAGTCTCTTCTCATAGGTCTTCTGACGCAGGCTCCAAATCATTTTGGTGCCTTCCTCTGAACCATTTCCAGTCTTTTTATATCCTTTGCAAGATATGGTCTCCAAAACTGAACACAGTATCCCAAGTGAGGTCTCACCAGGGATTTGTACAGTGGCATTAGGACCTCCTCCTTTCTGCTGGTAATTCCTTTCTGTATGCAATCCAGCACCCTTTTGCTTTTGGCCACCGCCTTGTCACACTGTTTCGCCATCTTGAGATACTCAGAAACAATCACTCCAAGGTCCTTCTCCTGGTCTGTGCACACCAACGTCTCACCCCCTGTCACAAGCAATTCCCTTGGATTTCTGCATCCCAAGTGAATGACACTGCTCTTCTTTACATTAAATCTTAACTGCCAAGCATTAGATCATTCTTCCAGCTTTTGTAGATCTCTCCTCATGTTATCCACTCCCTCAGGGGAGTTCACTCTGTTGTAACTTTTCGTGTCATCTGAAAAAAGACAGACTTTTCCATTCAGTCCTTCAGCAATATCACTCACAAATACATTGAATAGTACCAGTACCAGCCCCAGGACCAATCCCTGGGGCACGCCACTAATCATCTTCTTTTCATCCAAGTGAGTTCTGTTTACCATCACCATCTGTCGTCTGTCAGTCATCCAATTTCTGATCCAGTTCACCTCTTTGGGACACATCCCCAGGCTATTCAGTTTATTGATAATCCTCCTGTAAGGTACAGTACCAAAGACTTTGCTGAAATCTAGGTAGATCACATTCATCGCATGCCCTTGATCTAGTTCTCTGGTCACCAGGTCAAAGAACTCAATCAGATTTGTTTGCATGATCATCCTTTGGTAAAACCATGTTGCCTCAGATCATGCAACCTATTGGTTTCAAGAAACTTCACTATTCTCTCTTTCAGGAGTGCCTCCATTACTTTTCCCGCCACCAAGGTAAGGCTTACTGGCCTGCAGTTTGTCACTTCTTCCCTATTGCCACTTTTATGAAGAGGTACCACATCAACCCTTCTCCAGTCATGTGGAACTTCTCCTGTCTCCAAGGATCTATTAAAAACATCCTTTAAAGGCCCTGAAAGAACCTCTCTGAGCTCTTTCAGTATTCTGGGATGTATCCCATCCAGTCCCATGGCCTTGTCCACTTTCAGTTTTGCAAACTATTCAAATACATCATCTTCTGTGAATGGTGTAGTATCTACTACATTCCCATTTGTAAAATTTACTAAAGAAAATCCTGTGATTGACAAAACAGAACAGAATTATTTGTGTAGCATTTTTGCTTTTTCAATGTTACTTTCCATAAATCTATTCTTGGCAATTTTGAGTCTTGCAATTCTACCTCTGATCGTCCTATTCTCCAGAATATACCTGAAAAATGTTTTGTTTCCACGCTTCAGACCTTCAGCCATCTTTTCTTCTGCCTTTGATTTTGCTGTCCTTATTTCTCTTTTTCTCTCTTTTAGCTTTATCCTGTATTCTGTTCTGTATTCCTCTGTTTGTGAATTTCTGAATTTTGTGAAAGCTATGTTGTCTTAATTTGTGCAGCTAAATAGGCTTCCTTTTTCTCTTGTTTTTATTTACTTTCCTTACATAAGTATCTGTTGCCTCTTTTATTGCCTCCTTTAGTTTAGCCCACTACAATTCCACTTCCTTTACCTCCTCCCACCCTACCAACTCCTCCTCCAGGCACTTGGCCATTTTATTGAAGTCAGCGTTTTTGAAGTCTAGGACTTTGAGTTTGCTGTGATTGGACTCTGCCTTGATTTTTATCTCAAACCACACCGTGTGATGATCACTGCTACTCACAAGGGCACCCACCAAGACATTTAATATTCTATTTCTATTGGTGAGTACTAAATCCAGCATCAAACTTTCCCTGGTTGGTTCCATCATCATTTGTCTTAGCAATGCATCTTGGAAGGCATCGACAATTTGTTTTTACTTTTTTCCAGATTTGCAGAAGGAATACTCCAAACCACATCAGGTAGAATAAAGTCACTCAATATGATCACTTCCCCCTTCATGGCTATCTTTGCAATATCAATAATTAAGTCTCTATCCATTTCTTTGTTTTGAGTTGGTGCCTATAGACTAAACCAGCATGGATGACAGTGCCATCTCTTCTTTCCAAAACAATCCACAGCGCTTCTTCTTTTCCCCACATCCCCTGCATTTCAGCAGCTTTAATATTGCTTTTGACACATAGGGCTATACCTCCTCCTTTTCTGCCTTCTCTATCTGTTCTAAATAAATCATAGCCAGCTATGGCTATATCTCATTCATGTGACTCGTTAAGCCATGTTTCTGTAATTGCCAGAATGTCCATTTCCACCATTAGGGCTTCCAGGTCAGGAACTCTGTTGGGTAGGCTGCAAGCATTTGTGCTCATTGCTTCCCAGCATTTGACGACTGGCTTGACTGTATTTTGCATGGATTTTGTTCTGCATGCCTCTTCCTGCTTGCTATTTGTGTGTGAGTTAATAGTGTGGCTGTTTCCAATGTTGTTATGTTTTTTCTGGGAGTGACATCCTGAACTTGTTCTTCTCCATCCCTCATCCTTTTTCCCTAGTTTAAATGGCTGTCTACATAATACCTGAATTTTTCACTTAGAATCCTTTTCCCTGCAACAGAGAGATGTAGTCCACTCACACAGTATAGCATCTTGTTGTTCTATCTATTTCCCCAGTGGCCAATACAACTAAATCCTTCCTGTTTGCATCAGGTTTGGAACCATGTATTAAAGTTGATTATGCAATGCAGCTTTTCTGCCCCCTTACCAAGAACAGATAGAACTTCTGAGAATGCTATAGTGTTAGCAATGGGCTTGAGTTTCTCTCCCAGAACTATTTGAACTGTAAAGGCACTGTTTCTAGCCAAGTCATTTGTACCCAAGTGGATGATGACATCAGTTTTGGAGTGCTCACTTTCTGTACTATGTCAACAATTTGGTTCATAGTCTTGCTGGCTGAAGAGCCTGGGAGGCATTTGACCATCTTCTCTCCTTTGAACTGTGTTCCCAAGTTGGTGCCTCTGATGATGGAATCTCCAAGTAGTAGTAGTTTCCTGTTTTGTGAGTCTTTCTGCATGTTTGGTGCATTATCAGTAGATTGGGCATTAAATTTCTCGTTTAAGGGCACTTCAGTTTCCACTAATTGGACACACTCATTTTCCAAGGCAGAGAAGGCATTATGCAGGGATATCTCTTGATGGAGAGGGTGTCTCTATGTTACGGGTCGCAACCTACCAGAGCCATTGTGATCCATTTGTTCCTGAGCTGTTTGATTCTTTGTGGGAGCGATGGTGGATTTTTTTTCAATTTGTACCCGTGAGGAAGTGTGATTAATTGCAGGTAATTCTTCCCAAGCCCAGCCCCACACAGCCCCCCATCCCTCCTGAGATCTATCCCTACCCCGGTACCCTCCTCACAATCCCTTCTGCACCCTCCAGTAGTCACCTACCCCCACCCATAGCAACATCCCTACTGCACTCCTGAAGAAGCCCTCCTCTAGTAGATCTGTGACATGTAGGGGCTCCCCACCCCAATCACTGAACTTCGTCACTCATACCCCTCCCCCCAAAACTATACTGCCTTCCTCATACCCCCAGGGTTGGTTCCAGATAATCCTGCTGTTACTCATTTGACAGAGGGTCATCAAGCGTGAGTCTTGAAGGCCATGCCGACATCCAAAGGTTCCCCAACCACCTTTTATTTATGGCTATGGCGCATGGCCATATGACCCTTCACATACCTCTCAGCCTGATGACTGCATCCCCCCAGTGGCTTAACCTATAAGCTGTAATCATACCCTCCCCAAGCGACCCATCCATCGGGAGTATCAAGATATGAAAGAATCTTCGGAGCATCCATTGACTTGATGCCAGTCACTCAAGGCTCAGGGCCTGTTACCCAACATTCTCTCTCCCTTAGCCTAGGTCAGGCCAATCATGCATGGTCAACAGTCACCCTTCACCCCCCCCCCCTTGCCAAAGGGAGGGCAAGGATGGCCCAGACTAGTTATGCATGTCTACTCCAATCTAGCCACCACCCCAACCATATACATCATTCTCGACCAACATGTGTCTCAATCCACCTACATTCACACCCCATCATTCATATACCAAAGCATACTAACATTCCCAACCACTCACAGCCAAAGCAGGGCTCCATCCTCATTACAAACCACATTTAAACTCAGATACACTCCAACCCCTACCTGCCTCTCCATGCAACACATAGGAACTTCCAAAACCCATGATTTTGGAAGGGAAAGAGGCAGGTGCCCACCAGAAAGTAAGAAAAAGAAATAGCCAGCAGATAATGAACTCCAGGAAAAGATGTAGGCTCTGCAGCAGGAAGGCAACAGACAGCACTAAAATAATACAGATGTTCATTAAACAGGCCAATCCAGATGGAGTCCACCGGCCCTGCACAAGGTCAGGACATAGTCATTTGTCACCCACTCATGATTGAGCCATTCTGTGTCTCCGCTGCCCACAGTCCACCCCAGGAAAAAAGCATACAGGGCAGCACACAGCAAAATGTTAATGTGCAGAATCCAGGGAGTGAGGTACCAGCCCCCCACCAAGGGACCCCACGCCCCACCCCAAGTCCACCAGAGATAATCTCAAAGGGCAATCATTGGGTAGTGTCACATGCATCCAAGACCAAAGCTGCCACAATCTATATTTATTTTAAAGAGGAAACCACACTGTTGTGCATTCATTCTAAGGGCAGTATAGAGTAGTTACTCACCTGTAACAGGTATTCTCCAGGAGCAGCAGGAATCAGTCCTCACATATGGGTGACATCACGCCGACGGAACCCTCGTGCGGAGCATTCCCCCAGCTTTCAAAGAAAGCCTTTGGGAATGCAGCGCGCATGCATGGTCCCCTTCCCGCCCAAGGGTGCCATCTTGCTCAGTCTGATGACATAGCTAAAAGACAGCAAAAATAACAAAATGAATCATCATATGACTGCAACTCCAAGGGGAGGAGGGACGGTCGTGAGGACTGATTCCTGCTGCTCCTGGAGAACACCTGTTACAGGTGAGTAACTACTCTTTCTCCAGGACCAAGCAGGAAGTCAGTCCTCACATATGGGACTCCCCAGCTAAAGGCTACCGGGAACCCAAGCTGAAAAATAAGCTCCCTCTAGAGCGTCAGCATCCGTGAAATAATCCTTTCTGAGAACGCCCCCATATGGTAGCCCAACACAAGGGCCGGAGGGTAGGAGTTGCCTAAACCTCAAAGAGATTACGGAGTACTGCCTGTCTGAAAGCACTGTCCCTACAGGACTCCCTCTCAAGGCAGTAGTGAGCCGCAAAAGTCTGGCTTGAAGACCAGGTAGCGGCCCGGCAGATGTCGGCCAACGGAACAGAGCGGAGGTGGGCTACTGATGCAGCCTTCGCCCTGACACGGTGGGCCGTGACTCGACCCTGCAAGGAGAGACCGGCTGCCCTGTAAACCCAGGCGATACAATCCGCTACCCAAAGGGACAACGTATGCTTGGAGACAGGCAACCCCAGTTTATTAGGGTCAAAAGATACAAAAAGAGCTGAGCAGCCCTTCGATGCCCCTGCATACGGTCTATGTAAAAGGACAACATCCTTCTACAGTACAGGGTATGCAGGACTGTTTCAGCCCGGCTGGCATGCGACCTAGGGAAGAATGTTGGAAGAACCACCTCCTGATTGAGGTGGAAGGAGGAGACAACCTTCGGAAGGAACTTAGGGTGAGTCCGCAAGACCACCCTGTTATTATAGAACCGTGTGTACGGTCTATCAGAAACCAGAGCTTGTAGTTCACTCACACGCCTGGCCGAGGTAAGAGCCACCAAGAACAAGACCTTCCAGGAAAGGAAGCGTAAAGGACAGGTGGCCATCGGCTCAAACGGTGGGCAAGTAAGTTGTTGCAAGACCACATTTAAATCCCACTCAGGGGCTGGTGGACGGATCGGAGGCTTGAGCAGAAGCAGGCCTCTGAGGAAACGGGACACCAAGGGGTGGCCCGACAGAGATTGGCCCTCTACCTGTGAGTGGTGTGCCGAAAGAGCACTGAGGTGGACCCGAACAGAGTTGGACTTAAGGCCCAGGTCCGAGAGGTGGAGTAGGTACTGCAGCACCACTGGAACCAGGCATGAAAATTGATCCTCCTGCCGCTGAGCACACCAGGTGGAGAACCTACGCCACTTGAGGGCATAAGATTTCCGGGTGGATTGCCTCCTAGAGGCCAAAATCACCTCTTCCACCTCCTTAGGCAGAAGTAAGAGGGCTAGAACTACCCTTTCAGCAGCCAGGCCATCAGGTTGAGGGATTTGAGGTTGGGGTGCAGGAGAGATCCCTGGTCCTGAGACAGGAGGTCGTGATGCACCCCCAGAGGGAGTGGAGTGTCCACCACCAACTGCAGCAAGAGTGGAAACCACGGCTGCCTCGGCCATCTGGGGGCAACCAGAATCATTGAGGCCTTGTCCTGAAGAACCTTGAACAAGGTTCGGGCCACTAGAGGTGTAGGAGGAAACACATACAGTAGGCCCGTAGACCAAGAGCTTAGAAACGCATCTGCTGCTATTCGCAGAGGATGCGGTTGTCTGGAACAGAACCTGGGTAGCTGACGGTTCAGTGGACTCACAAAGAGATCGATGGTTGGAAGACCCCATCTTAGGAAGATCCCTTGGACCACCAGAGGATTCAACTGCCATTCGTGAGGCTGTAGAATCCTGCTCAATCTGTCTGCCAGGCAATTTTCCTGGCCAGGCAGGTAAACTGCCTTGAGAAACATGTTGTGTTTGATTGTCAAGGAGCACAGGGCCTGTGCCTCCCGACACAGAAGCTTTGAGCCTGTGCCCCCTTGCTTGTTCACGTAGAACATTGGCACTTGATTGTCTGTCTGAACTAAGCCAGACTGGTGAGAGAGGACATGAGAGAAAGTTTGTAGAGCTAAGCGGATAGCTCGCAACTCCAATAGATTGATCTGCTGTGTGGACTCCCCAGGAGACCAGAGGCCTTGAATGCAAGCCCCCTGGCAATGTGCACCCCAGACCTGAAGGGAAGCATCGGTTGTCAGCACCTGTGTGTGGGGAGGTGCCTGAAAAGGCACCCCCTGGACCAGGTTTGGGAGATGCAGCCACCACCGTAAGGAGACTATCAGCAGTTTGGACACCCTTATCTTGTCTTTCAAGTTGCCTGTGGCTTGCATCCACTGAGCTCTGAGGCACCACTGAGCAGGTTGCATGTGCAGGCGGGCATTCGGAGTTACATGGACTGTGGATGCCATGTGGCCCAAGAGCTTTAGGAAGTTTCTGGCGGAGACCAGATAACCGCTCTGGAACTGATTGGCCAACGCTATCAGTCTGTGGGCCCTGTCCTCGGGCAAATAAGCCTTTGCCTGAAGGGTATCTAGTCTCGCCCCTATGAACTCTATATTCTGTGAGGGGAGCAAAGTGAACTTTGCGAAGTTTATGACAAAGCCTAGATGCAGGCGCAGAGAAACAGTACGAAGGGTGGCCTGTCTGGCCTCCTGTGGAGACTGACCCCTGATGAGCCAGTCGTCCAGGTATGGAAAGACAAAGATGCTCTGGCTTCTAAGATAGGCCGCTACCACTGCCAGGCACTTGGTGAAAACCCTGGGAGCGGAGGTTAGGCCAAATGGAAGTACCCTGTACTGAAAGTGATTTCCTCCCACTAGAAATCTGAGATATTGTCTGTGGTCTGGATGAATGAGGATGTGAGTATAAGCATCCTTTAGGTCTAAGGAGCATAGCCAATCTCCCTGCTGGAGGTAGGGCAGCAGTATCCCAAGGGTAAGCATCTTGAACTTTTCCCTCTCCAGGAACTTGTTGAGATTTCGCAAGTCTAGGATGGGCCTGAGGCCTCCTGTCCTTTTTGGTACCAGAAAGTAGCTTGACTAGAAGCCTTGGCCTCTTAAGTGGTGAGGCACCACCTGCTCCTTTAGAAGACTTGCCAACTCCTGAAGGAGGAGGTTCCTGTGAAGAGGGAGTCTTGGAGGCTCCCCTGGAAAATAGGAGGGGGGGGGGTAACTGGTTGAAGTGGAGCAAATAGCCATTCTGGACTATGCTCAGCACCCAGGTATCCCCTGTTATGGTCGACTATCTGTGGGCATACAGTGTCAGCCGGCCTCCTGTGCTGAGAGGAGCCAGCTGAGGAGGAGAGGCTATGCAATGGGAGTCAAAACCCCACTCCCCGCTGTGCAGGATCCGGAGCTGATGGCTTGGGGGTTTTCTGCCTACGGGGCCCATGTCCCTGCCCCTTGGCCTGCGGACCCTGATGGGGAGCTGCAGAGGCCTGAAAATGAGGGTAGGATTTGTAGGCAATAGCCTTCCTCGGGTAAAAGGGCTTTTTCCCTGAGCCCTTCTTCTGAGAAGGGGCAGAAGTTTTCCTGGACAGCCTTGTCCTGGTGAGAGTCACCTCGGCAGGGGACATCGATCAACTTGTCCTGTACCCATGGCTCGAGGTCCGATGACTGTAGCCAGGCCTGACGGCATGCACTGATGCTGGCCGCGGCTACTCGGGCCGAAGCCTCAAAGCCATCATAGGCTGCTCGAGAGAAACTTTCAGCACTCTCGAATCCCAGATGACAAAGACAAACCTCTGCAAAGGTTCCTCGGAGAGGCCAGCTGAGAACCCAGCAATCTCCTTTGCCAGGTCCCGAAGGTACATGCCCATGTACAGCTGGTGTCTGGACACGGCACGCCAGCATAGAGCCCTGGAAGCACTTTCTACCGAGGGCATCCAGGTTCCAGGCCTCCCGGCCGTGGGGCACCAAGGAGTGCATCTTCTGACTCTTCAGACGATGCATGGCCGATTCCACAACCATGGAGTGGTGCGGTAGCTGTGCCTTCTGGAACCCAGGGCTCTTACAGACTCGATAAATGGAATCGACCCATCTGCTGAGAACCGGCGCTGAGGCCGGTGCCTCCCACATGCGGAAGAGCAGCCGTTCCAGCATCAGAGGAACCGGTACAGTAAAGGCCTCCTTAGGCGGAGAGTCATACTGGAGGGGCTCCTCCTCGGGATCCACGGGGAAGGCCAAGGCTTTGGCCATGTCCCGCACGGTCCGAGAACTAGGTGTCCTCTGGTGGGGACCGTCTCCGAGGCTCGGACTCCGGTGAGTCTGATGGGACGCACCAGGTCCGGAAAGTATCCGGGGACTCCTCGTCCTCCGTCTCCCACTCTGACCCCTCTGAGGAGGAATCGAGCGGCTCCGCCGGGTGGGCATTGATGCCATCCACCCCGACGCCAAGGACACCGGCGTCGACGACCTCGGCCCCGAGCAGGAGGCCGAGGGGGACCTTAGCCGAGGATCGACTCGAAACCGCATTGACTCGAGGATCGGCTCGGCCTCCGGGGTCGACTTGGATGTCGAGGTCTCGGTGGTCGGGGCAGATGCACCGGTCAAACCGGCGATCAGTACCTGCTGCTGCTCCATGAAGGCAGCCAAGCTGCTCTCCAAGGCCGTCAACCTGAGACTCAGCTCAGGAGACTCAGCAGCCCCCGACTCGGGCCCCGACAGCGTCGGGCCCGACGTCGGCTCCCACAGAGGGGAGTCTACGAGGGCAACAGCACTCACGTGACTCGGGGACTCCGGCTCCACTCGAGGCAACTTGGCAGACCTCTCCGACTATGAGGTCCTGGGACGGCGGTTGTGGCTATGCGACCTGGCCCTTGAGGAGCCAAGAGCGTCCACCGACGCCGCCCTCGTGGGTTTCTTCTTCCTTCTGTGTTCCCTCGAAGCCCACTGTCAGAAGAGCCTCGACGGTGCTCGGGGTCGGAATCCCAAGATGTCGAGGCCTCTGACGAAGTCCGGGCCCGGCCGGACGCGGAGTCAGAAAAGAGTCTTTCACGCTGATGTTGACAACTCCTCAGCGCCTTAGAGAACATTTTGCTGCACGGGACACAGACCACCGGGTCATGGTCGGGCCCGAGGCACCGGAGGCAGCAGTCATGTGTGTCGGTGAGAGACATCAGCTTCTTACACCGATCACACTTCTTGAACCCGCTGGCAGCCATTGGGGGAAAAAGGACCCCTGCAAGGTCAAAAGACCGGACTGCCAGTGAAAAAGAGAAAAAAAGCGGGAATGCTAGTCACGAAGGACAAAAACCGAAAAACTTAGCTCCGGGCTCGATACCGGTGTACCGGGCCCAGGCGGGAAAGGGAACCGGCGTCAAACCGGGCAAAAACACGAATCCACGCAGGAAAAATCAACGTTTTACCGGGTGACAACGACACACGTCCATCAGGCTCCGCGGAAAAAAGAAGACTGAGCAAGATGGCACCCTTTGGCGGGCAGGGGACCGCGCATGCGCGCTGCATTCCCAAAGGCTTTCTTTGAAAGCTGGGGAAATTCTCCGCACGAGGGCTCCGTCGGCGCCGACGTCACCCATATGTGAGGACTGACTTCCTGCTTGGTCCTGGAGAAAAGACGTTTATAAATACATAGCATAGAATGTTTTCTGGGGGCTAGTGACACATTTTTCACTTCCTTGGACAAATGTAAAGAAAAAGCAGTCTAAGGCTATACTGTAGAGATTAGGAAAGAGTAGTCTGCACAGATCCTGTGTAAAGCACGTATTTGCATCAGACACATTGGTGCATCTTCGGATAACTGATGTAACCAAGGAAACCAGACTTGCCTCAGTCAAGCTAGTGTAATGAGAATAATCTATGCCCTGTCTTTCAATGGATACGAGAGGAGGCAGAGCCGGTGCAAGGACATCAGGCACCTTTGGCAAACTTTCCTTCTGGTGACCCCCTCTCCTGCACACTTACCTAATGGTTATAGTGCTTCTTTACTTTGCAGCTCAGCCATTCCGCTCTTTGACCAGCAGAAGGAAAGGCGCTTAAGTGTGCATCAGTTTTGTGCGGGGGGAGGGGGTCAAATATCATAAAAACATAAGATATGCCATACTGGGTCAAATCAAGGGTCCATCAAGCCCAGTATTCTGTTTCCAACAGTTGCCAATCCAGCTCACAAGTAGCTCTCAGGCTCACAAAAGGTACACAGATTCCATGCTGCTTGTCCCAGGGGTAAGCAATGGATTTCCCTTGTTCTCTAACAGGGGTAGCCCGAGGTCATGTGTGGAGTCTCAAAGCAGGGCCTCCTTTGGATATTTGCATAGCCACTAGGCCTCATTTGCATATAGTTAATTAATTTTAACATTTATAAGCTGCCCATCTAAAATTTTAGGCAGCTTCCAAAGGGGACCTTCACAAGTCTATTTTTAGTCCCAGCAATGACTTAGCACAGTGGTTCCCAACCCAGTCCTCGGGTACCCCTAGGCCAGTCAGGTTTTCAGGGTATCCTCAATGAATATGCATGAGTTAGATCTGCATACAATAGAAGCAGTACATGCAGATCTATCTCATGCATATTCATTGTGGATATCCTGTAAACCTGATTGGCCTGGGGGTACCCAATGACTGGGTTGGGAACCACTGACTTAGGGGCATGCTTACTAAACACTAATGTGCATTAAGTGCCATTGCACCCATAGAAATAAATGGATGCTGCTGCACTAACATTTGTGAATGCACATTAACCTTTAGTAAACATGCCTCTTATTTAATGTCTGAATAGCAATTGCATGTACAATGAGGATAAAGGAAGGCTAACAGATTTCTATATTACTATCCTCCAGTGCCAACTGCCAGGTACATTAGGAAATATTACAAAATCCTGCTTATTTAGAACCCACAGTAGCAAACCCGCCATACCATAACAGCACTACCAGGACTCACACAGCACCAAACCCTATCAAAAGGCAGCACTGGAAATCTTAAACCAGTATATTTCAGAGAATACCAATACATCTCCTACTGGGAAAAGAGAACAAGTGGGCTGTTACATATAAACTATGGGCCCAATTTTCGAGGGCACTTAGACAGGTAACAACCCATGTTACCAGTGTAAATGCCTTAACCGGGATTTTCCAAAGACACCTACATGAGTAGCATCAAGGCATGTTGGGGCGTTCCAGGGTGGAGCAAAGGGGGGGAATGGCACTAAGCGGGTAGCAGTGATTTTCGATGCTGCCCGCTTAGCGCTCTGTGCCTTAAAGATAAGTGAGGAAAATCCTTGCTTATCTTTAAGGCGTTGAGGCTAAATGGGCTGCATCGAAAATCACTGCTACCTGCTTAGCCTCGGCGGCTGCTGGCCTGTGCGGCGTGACCTGGATTTTCATTTCCGTCACCACGGAAATAAAAGTTTGGGTTAAGGGGGTCAGCGGGCAGGCTATGCGCCGATGTGGTGCATAGTCTGCCTAAATGAAAATTGGGCTCTACATGAAAAAAATATAGCAGCTGGGTCACACATGCAAAACATAGACTGTCACCAAACAGAACAAAAGAGCACAATTTAAAAATAGAGATACGTAGACAAATGCTAAATTGGAAACCCCACGGTACCATACAGCATCCCAAAAAAAGGAGGAAATAGAAATGCACTTCCCCCTGTACTGAACAAAATCCAAAAGATATCAGACGCACATTTCCAAAAACTCAGAGAGAAAAACAAAAGACCTCCTACAAAAGAATGAGCAGGAAAACCCCCACAGTATAATCCTGGGGAAAACAGGGGGATTAGTGCAGCAGTGAGAAAGCCCATGAGCTGCTGGAGGCAGATGGAGTGCAAAGCTGGAGGTTCCCCAACCCTGCACTGGCACTTCAGTTACACATAGAACCAAGGCAAACTTTCACCAAATACAGAACATAGTTAATCACATACAGCTGTGGTCAACATTATTGGCTCCCTTGCATTTTATGTTTAACTCTTTTTTATTGTTATTAGCAAAAAGGGTAACAAACCTCTACTTTACCAGTATTATAAGACTTTGGTACATTACCGGAAACATAAAAACAATGGATACACCCTATACAGCTTATAAATAAAAATAAATAAAATAAATAATCCCAAAGTAACAATTCTGCGCCTCACATCTTATTGCTATGAATCCTTATATTATACATCCTATGAAATATATTTATTTATTATTTATTTTATTTACATTCTCTTATATACTGCGCTATTCTGCATCAGTGCGGTTTACATTGAACAAACTGAAATTACATTGAACAGGGCATTATAACTTGGAGATAACTATTTTACAGGGAACATGGGCTATGGAGGGTTAAGTGGCTTGCCCACATATATATATATTGTCACCCAGCAGACCTGGTTGAGAGAAAGGAAAATGCTTTAAATAAAGAAAAAGGTACATACAAGCTGCAATATCTGGAGGAACCAGATAGAGGGAGCAAGAGGGACTCCAGAGTGACTGAGGAACCACGCCCCACTGATCATGAGGTAATGCCAGCCAACCTCCAATCCTCAAGCACAGGAGGACTTCTTAAGGAGGAAGACTGGAAAGCAGGGGGCAGAGGGAGAAGCGGAAGTGGCACCGGAAGGAGTGGCAGCAGAAGGAGAAGCAGCTGGAGTGAAGGCTGGAAAAGAAGCAGCCGGAGTGAAGGCAGCTGGAGAGACAGCTGGAAAGGAGGCAGCAGGAAGGAAGGCAAGACAGAGGAAAAGAGGTTAGAATGCAAACCCGAATATTCCACTGCCAGAAGATCACCCAGAGTGAAAGGTGATTGCCTGAGAGCTAAGGAGGAACCTGGGAAGGTCTCAGCTCACAGAGGAGTAAAAGCTGTTTGCCCAGAGTGGCAAAGACATTGCTGCGACTGTTGTCCAAAACCAACAGGGTCACAGTCTGAAGACCTAAGCCGTGCTGTACAGGCAAGCCAACGGAGAAACTGGTGCAGGCCCCAACCTTCACTGGAAACAGAGAAGCCAAATTCCACAGGTAAAGCTTTTTATGATACAAGCTATAGGAAAAGTTTACCTGATAAGAAAGGTTTGAATAATAAATGTTTTTATAAAGCTGCCATAAAACCTCTAAGGAGAGAGGAGTTTCCTCAATATAAAACAGCACAGAGCCGACGCCCTACGAGTTACCCAGGACATTGGGCTGTGCTAGAAGAGCTATATAAGAAGCCTGACTATAACCTACCTGAACCCAGGGACTCAGAGTCCGAGGCTTCCGCCTATGAGCCAATACAAGTGGAACTGGCAAGTGAGGTTTCAGATACAGAAATGGACTGTACGTACTGTACCACGGGAAGCCTAGAGTCTTTGCCAGGCTTGTAAGCTATGTGTTGCTGCCTAGAACATTATTGTTTGAGTGAATACCAGCGCTACTGTGAAAGTAACAGTTTTGCGTTAAACTTTTGTTTTACTTTTTCTTACCTGAATTAAGGACATTTGCGTTGTTATTGCCCAATCCTTTGAACCCTTGCGTGAAAGGGAAATAAAAGCCTTTATTTTCCCACCACTTGTGCAGTTGAATTCTTTGGGAGATTAGGATCCAGAAAACTAACAGGACCAAAAGCCAATTGGGCCTCTGGATTACTGGCCTATCTCCTCCCTATATAGTTATGTCCGACCGCTACTTAACGCCAGGGTAGTGCTCGCGACAATATATATATATTTTATTTATTCCCCCCCCCCCATCAACCTACATAACCCAACATCCATTAGCCCCAAAGAAATAGAATAGAAAAGAAACTTGCCCATCTCTTATGACAAGAAGGGCTACAATTGGCTCCCTTGCACTTTAGGTATGTTGTGTACAATATCTTGAGAAATAATTGGAAATATTCCAACTATATGTCATCATATCTTAATAGTATGTTCAAATGTATTCAACAAAAAAAATCTGTGCAACTGTGCATATCTGTGCATAGTAATTTCTGAGAAACCCCCCCCCCCCAAATATGTCCTAGACAGGATTAATGACGCCCTTCACTAATATTTGGTTGCATAACCCTTGGCAGTGATGACAGCTTCCAGTTGTTTCTTGTAGTCATCTATAAATTTCGTACATCTGTCTGCTGGTAGTTTCTCCCACTCTAACTGCAATTTGTTCCAGCTCATGAATGTTTCCAGGATTCCTTTTACAAATGGCAGATTTCAGCTCTTTCCAAAGAACCACATAGACCAGGACTCATTACTGGCCAGTTTAAAACAGTCAATTTGTTCCTTTTTAACCATTCTTTTGTACGCATATTTTGGGTCATTGTCCAGCTGGAGGACCCATGACCTTCAACCCAGATCTAGCTTTGCGGCTCCAAAATACCTTGGCAGTCCTCTGACTTCATGATTCCTTTAATACGTTCCAAGCTTCCAGTTCCTGAGGCAGCAAAACAGCCCTACAAAATTATGGAACCTCCACTATATTTAACTGTAAGAAGCTGGTTTTTCCCTTCCCTTTCAAAATATAAGCCGCTGCAATGGCCTCTTTGATCCACCTGGAAATTGAAGACTTAGCCGCAGCTTCTCCTCTCCTAGGACCTCCAAACATAAATAACCTGTCCGACTTACGGAAGGACGCTGTACCACGAAGATATTTTCTGAGTGTCCAGCGAACATCCAAGAGATGCAACTTCCCCCCAGCTGCAGTCCTCTCATTTTCATTGAACACCGGCAACGAAACCACCTGATTGACATGAAATACAGAAACCACCTTAGGCAGGAAAGCGGGTACCGGGCGCAAAACCACCTTCTGATCTGAGAAAGAAAGAAAGAAAAGGCTCCTTACAAGACAAAGCCTGCAACTCCGAAATCCTAGGTGCCGAACAAATGGCCACCAAAAACACAGTCTTTAAAGTCAGATCCTTCAACGAAGCCTTACCCAACGGCTCAAAAGGTTCTCTAACCAACGCTTCCAGCACCAAATTCAGATCCCAAGACGGAACAGTCATCCTGCGTGGCGGCCGAATGAGCAACACTGCCCTTAGAAACCTTTTAATATCCGCGTGCGCCCCCAACGCTTCACTTTGAATCTTTCCCTGATAACAAGAAAGCGCTGCTAGCTGAACTCTCAACAAACTAGCTGCCAGACCCTTTTCGAAACCATCCTGCAGGAACGAAAGATTCTGCGAAATAGAAACTGACAAAGGATGCACCTCTCTGTCTGCACACCACGCTTCAAAAATGCGCCAGACTCTCACATACGCCAACGAAGCAGACCTCCGTCTAGCCTTTAGCAACGTGGAAATAACCATGGGCGAGTAACGCCTGGCTCTCATCTGTGCCCTTTCAAGAGCCAAGCTGTAAGCGAGAACAGACTCACCTTTGACATGCGAAGTGGCCACTGAATCAACAGATCCTCCCGTGACGGGAGCCACCACAGACTGTCCACCAGAAGCTGAACCAGATCCGCATACCATGGTCTTCTTGGCCAATCCAGTGCAACAAGAACCACCAGGCCTTGATGCCTCTCTATGCACTGAACCACTTGCCCTATTAGAGCCCAAGGCAGAAAGATGTACATGAGACCTTCCAATGGCCACCTCTGCATCAGAGCATCTAGCCAGGGTTTCTCAACCCTGTCCTCGGGACCCACCTAGCCAGTCGGGTTTTCAGGATAACCACAATGAATATGCATGGGAGAGATTTGCATATAATGGAGGCAGTGTATGCAAATCTCTCTCTCATACATATTCATTGTGGTTATCCTGAAAACCCGACTGGCTAGGTGGGTCCCGAGGACAGGGTTGAGAACCCCTGATCTAGACCTTCTGACATCCTCTCTCGCCCTCTGCTGTAAAGCTGAGAGGCTTTTGCTGACTCAAACTTTGTCATCAGATCCACGGTGTTCCCCAGCACCTCGTAATCATCGTAAACACGTCCGGGAAGAGCACCCACTCTCTTGGATCCACCTTGAATAGACTCAAAAAATCTGCCTCTACATTGTCCACCCCTGCCACATGCTGAGCCAACAGCGTGAGCAGGTTTTGCTCTGCCCAATCCAACAGCAGACCTGCCTCTGCTTCCAAGACCGCACTTCCCGTGCCGCCCTGATTGATGTAGGCCACCATGGTTGCCTTGTCGGACAGCACCTGAACCGCCGCCTGCCGCAACCATGGCTGAAACGTTTGGAAAGCTAAGGCTACTGCCCTCATTTCTAGCCGGTTGATAGACCACTCCTTTTCTACCACCGACCATTGACCCTGAGCCAAACAACCTTCAAAATGCACTCCCCAACCCGTTAGACTGGCATCCGTTGTCAATGGTCTCCAGGCCGGAGCCTCCAATGGCATTCCCTTCTCCAGTCACCCTGGAAGCAACCACCATTGAAGCTCTCGGCTCACCTCCGGTGGACAAGGAAGCCATTGAGACAGCGAGTCTGTCTGATGCGACCATCTCCGGAGCAGGGCCCTCTGCAACGGTCTCATGTGAGCTCTTGCCCATGCAACTAACTCGAGTGTGGCCGTGGCCGCCATCGTCCCGAGCAACTGTAGATACTGCCAGGCCGTGGGGGCCCTCTCGCCCAGAAACCTGCACACGAGTGTTCTTAGCCCCTGCACACGAAGATCCGGAAGAAAGACTCTTCCCTGAGCCGTATCGAACTGAACCCACAGATATTCCAAATTCTGCGATGGAATCAGCCTGGTTACGTTGACCAACCAACCCATGCTCCGAAACAACTGCACCACCTGGGTGTGGCCGATTCGCTCTTGCCCTTTGACTTCGCTCGAATTAACCAATCGTCCAAATAGGGATGAACTAACACTCCTTCCTTGCGGAGAGCCGCTGCCACCACTACTATTATTTTGGTGAAGGTCTGTGGTGCCGTGGCCAACCCAAACAGCAACGCTCTGAACTGAAAATGCCCTATGGGTACCGCAAACCGAAGGAACCATTGATGCTCCTGCTGAATCGGGATGTGCAGATAAGCCTTCATTAGATCCAGGGAAGTGAGAAACTCTCCCTCCCTGACTGCTACAATTACCGAGCGCAGAGTCTCCATATGGAAATGAGCCACTCGGAGACACCATTTTACCCTTTTAAAATCCAAAACGGGTCGAAAAGTTCCGTCTTTCTTTGGAACCACGAAATATATGGAGTATCGACCGCAACTGTACTGCTCTGGTGGCACCGGCACTACTGCCTTGATCTTGAGAAGTCTGTCTAAGGTTTCCTGAACTGCAATGCGCTTTAATTGCGCCTTGCAAGGGGACTGCACAAACGAGTCTACCACTGGCCATTGGAACTCTAGAGCATATCCGTCTCGAATAACCTCCAACACCCATTGGTCCGACGTGATTTGGACCCAGGCGGGATAAAACTCCCATAGCCACCCTCCTACAGGTTCGCATCCCACCTGAGTCCCCCTTATCTCATTGTGTTTTCCTAAGGTTCGAGGACGAGGTTGCTGCGAAACCTCTGCCTGCTCCTCGAAAACCTCGAAATCCCTGGTTCCTAAATGGAAACCTGCCCCGCTGATACTGACCAAAACCAAAACGAGGCGAACGAAACCTTCGAAACTCTCTCTGTGACCCCTTCGGAACCGGATTTTGTCAGCTTTGCTTCGGTTTATCTTCAGGCAAGCGACCTCCCCTTGGACTCTCCAAGGTCCTTGAGTAACTTGTCCAAATCTTCTCCAAACAGAAGCTTCCCTCTAAAGGGAAGCTTGCTAAGGCGAGCCTTTGAAGAACTGTCTGCTGACCAGTTGCGCAACCACAAATACCGCTGAGCAGCCACAACAAATGCCATACTCTTCGAGAGCCCCCTGATAAGATCATAATGAATGTCCGCGAGATAGGCGGCTCCCGACTCCAAATGGGCTACCTCCTCGATCTGATCCTCCATCTGATCACCCTGTGACCAACGCAGACAGGCTCTAGCTACCCATGCCCCCGAGATAGAAGCCTGCATCGAGAGTGCGCTGATGTCAAAAACCTGCCCCCGAAAAAAAAAAAATATATATATATATATTTTTTTTTTTTTTTACTTCACCAACACTGCCCGAATCTCAACAGGGTGCCCCTTGCCAAAACAAGGCTTCTAACCCTTTAGGCAACTGTGAGAACTCAGTGGGATAGTCAGCAACCCTTTCTGTCAGAATCAATGCTGGCCACGCTTCCCGTGTGAACACCATGCGGCGCGGCCTGCCTGCCGCGCCTGAAGCACCTTAGGCTCCGATGTCCCGAAACACCCGCCGAAGTCAAGACCACTTCCCCGGCTCCTACCTTGCAGTCGAGACTGTCGCCTCGTTCCCTCTCCCGTGCTCAGCCTTAAACACGGCTTCGGCAAGGGGGAGGAGAGGCTCTGCCGCAGAAACGATCCCAGAGCTTTCCTGCGCTCTGGACGTCCGGACTAGGCAGGATCGCCGTCTGCTGTGCCTTCTACCTGCTCCTCACCCATTAAGGTGGGATCGGGAGCAGGGAGGCTAACTCCTTCAGACCCCCAAACGACTGCCCCACTAAGGTAATACAAGGCCTCCCCCCCCCCCAGTGCTGCAAAGAAAACCCCACACAGTCGATTAAAAAGAAGGGACGGAGGGAAGGAGGAGGCAAACCAGCCCCTCTACAGTCTTGCAACCCCTTAGGATTCTCAACTCTTCTTGCCTAAACCTAAAAATTCTCCTTAGTTGTTGCCCCATGAGCCCTACTATAGGCTCACCACCTCTCCAGCTGCTTTGGAGACTGAGACTACTGGAGTGGAGAGACAGTCATTGCCTACTAATACCAGTGTCATCAAAAGAGATGACGTGCTCAGTCTCCAAAACTGCTGGAGGAGGCGCTAAACCCAGAGGTTCCAGGACTGGACTGGAGGGACGAAAAGGAATAAGGGATTGAAATGCAAGGGTGCCAATAATGTTGACCACAGCTGTATTATAGATGTATAGTGTGACAAGGCAGAGCCCCAGAAACAGGAGAAAATGGGTTTAAATCACTTTCTGTCACCTCAGATGCTTGGAGAGGCAGGACAGGAAGGGGTTAAGTTTCCTGCTCACAAACATTCTCTGCAGAGAAGAGCAGGGAAAGAACCACACCCTAGCTCTAGGCTAACCCAGAGACATAGCCAATCAGGGAGGTGGGAGGAGTCAGACCGGATTGGGCCACTCTGCACTCATAACCAGGAAGCAGCAGTTAGTAGGGAGAAGGGGCTCGAGGAGCAAGCACTGGAGCAGCAAGCCCTCGAGGAGCAAGGCCTGGAGAAGAGGAACTGGTTACAGAGCAGTGCAAGCAGAAAGGCTGAGCCCAGAGGAACTAAGGAGAGAACCAGGGAAGGGAGAGTTCCTGCAAGTGGTCCAGGAAGAGACACAGGCAGACCTCAGCTCCATGAGAGAGAAAACCTTGGAGGTGACCCAGAACTGGATTCAGAAGCCTGGAATACTGACTGGGAGTCAGGGGAGTTCCCCAGAGGCAGGCGCTGCAAAAACCAGGTCAGAGCAAACTCTTCTAAGCCTTGTAAAGTAAATAGCTTTGAAAGAAGTCAGTCTATAGGAACTGACAATAGACTGCTTGCTAAAGGAGGCAGGGATAAATCAGGCCCTGAATATAAACCTGAAGTTAATAGAGGGAAGAGGGACTATAGAAAAATCCCTGTTAGAAAGCTGCAAACATTTCCCTACGATAGACAGCGTGAGCTAAGCTCTAGTTCAGAAGAGCACACACCTGCTTGCCAGCAAGAAGCTAATTGGCAGCAACCGTGCAGAGAGCTAAGAGGAGCCTTTGAGGACCAGGCAGAGCTGAGGGATCTTACAAAGCAGCTACATAAGAATTTGTATGATAGAGTGAAGAACTATAAGTATTCCTAATTGATGATTGAGTGCTGAGAAGCCTTAAGCCAATGTTCTAGAACTTGCATGAGAGACAGCAGCGTTCTAGTGAATGGAATGAATCAAAGCTTCATGTGGTACAGCTGTGAATAGAAGGCAATATAGAGAAACTGCTCCTATACAAGAAGGCAGTCATTAATAAGCCAGAGTTGTGGAGATTGCCATTTCTATGTGAAGCTGTTTGACACTAGCAAGAAGTACAACAGGAGAAAGATTCTTTATTACCAGTAGATACTGAGAAAGCACTACTAGAAGATTGAAGCCTGTTGTAGTAATGAAGCTGGAAGAATGATGAAAGCTTGTAAATATTTTGTGTCCCTGAGAAGTATCAGGAGAAGCTATATAAACACTTGAACTTTTATTTGGTACAGAAGGTTACCATTATACTTCTGTGGCGGGGGAGTAAGTCCTGTACGGTGTCCTTTGCTATACTTTGTGCAAATACCTTATGCATGAATAAAGCATTACTTACTTTGGAAACCCAACCTTGGCTGTCGTCACTCACTCCACAACTACAGTAGGAAGGCTTCAGCACTAACAAGGACTCTTTTAAACTCACCCCACTGTGTGGCTCACATCCCCTTGGCCTGCTTACGCCACAGGCTAGGCGGTGCGTTGTCACAATAGACAAAAACTGAAATGAAACCTTAAGAAACCACTCTGTATGCAGTGCAAAACGTATTATTCTTATGGCGGAGTGGGGGCTATTATGTTACATACTGTAGCACAACCCCACAAAATAATGCACAGGGCTCTGAAACCTCGTGCCCCCACAAAAATGATAGCAGCTCAGCCATCTCACCAAGAATTACACAGATTACTGTTTTCCAAGAGGAAGACTTTTTGACCAGTCCTGAGTTTGAACTTACATTACAAA
Organism: Ichthyophis bannanicus; assembly: GCA_033557465.1. Lineage (NCBI taxonomy): Eukaryota > Metazoa > Chordata > Amphibia > Gymnophiona > Ichthyophiidae > Ichthyophis > Ichthyophis bannanicus. The sequence continues at coordinate 662,371,162 of CM066033.1, forward strand.
GCAATGTGGATTTTTGGTCCCAAATTATATCCATTGAAATCAGTGCTTCAAATCCCTAATGCATCAGGATAAGGTTATTAGAAATCCAGGATTGACCTTAAATCTCCCTCCTGGAACTGAGTAATATGATAGCTCTATCTACTTGACCAGTGTGCTCTCCCCTGCATCCCCCTCAGGCAGTGCAGTTGCAAACTGCAAAGATTTAGCTCAGTGTACACCCCCCCTCCCCCCTAAAAAAAAAAAAAAAGGTATATCACAGTTCCTTGTTTAGGATCTGATTTGCTAAGATTGCTTACCCATTTTTTTTAAAGAAAAAACTTAATGAAATGAGACCCTTAATGTGCTACTGCATACTTTAAACAGAAGGCAGTGCCTCACACTTCATCCCACTCCCAGCAACCCTCCATAGCTGCACCTGAAGCAACATCCATGTTTGCTTACCAGGCAAATCTGGGACACTTATCCAAAGAGTGGGGGGAGGAAGGGACACCTTAGTTCCAGGTTTGAGCGACAGGGCTTGGAGGAGGGAAGAGGAGTCAATACCCTCCCCCTCCAATCGATTCTATGGCAGCAACAATATCACTTCCAAGCCAATAGACAGAGAAATAGAAACAGCGATGTGTTTCCTCCATACTGTGCAAATATAATTTTTATTTAACTGGTTTTATATACCACTTTATCATTTCAGTCAAAGCGGTTTACATTGTAACTTAAACTTGGTAATGTACATTAAACAGGTGTGGTAGGCGACGGCCTATGATCCATGCTAATTGAACTAAGCAGACAGGCCTAACCAGCTTGACCTGTAAATGCAGCCTGTGGAGAGGCTATAGGATTGCACATCCCCCAATATGCTGCTTTAAACCATGGATTTAATAAGTATGATTGTAGTGACCTAGACAAGTAGAATTTGAGTCTGAGAAAATAGAGAAATATGTTATGCTCACTGATAAGAGAATGCAGCTGTAAGGGATTTAATTAAAACTGATGATAGAGAAGCTGCAGAGCCCTGCTCCCCTGCACGTACAAATTGGCTCAATGGCCTTGGGAGCTTGAAAGTAACAAGTTAGAGACACTGACCATTGTAATTGGGACTAGAAGGGGGGCAACCAGGTGCTGAGCCCAGACCAGAGTCCCGATTGGGTAGCCATATCAGTACCGGGACCAATAGATGGGTGAGAGGGGTACTGTAGCAGCAAAGCGCAGACAAACCAATGATACCAGGAGTCTGTTCAGAAGGTCCAAATCATTTTTGTGCACAAGTCTCGAACCAGTCAATTTCAAAATGGCTGAGCAAAGTTTTCTAGCATTACAACAACTTTTATAGACTTCTGTTCCATTCTAGGTATAGAAAAACATTTCATTGGTCCCGGTAACCTCCTGTACCTCCCGTACCCCTTCCATTGGTCCCGGTACTGATAAGTTTATCCAATTATGTCCCTTCTGTGGGCATGACACCTGCATACCCCCCTTCTAGTCCCAATTACAATGGTCAGTTCATCAACTTGTTAGTTTCACACTCTCAAGGCCATAGAACCAATTTGTGCATGCAGAGGAGCAGGGCTCTGCAACTCATCTGTCAGCACTCCCAATTATTTCTTTGCAGATGTACTTTTTCTTATCAGTAACTTTTAAACATGTCTTTCTGTATTTTTCCATCTTTTAGCTCTGCAGTTCTGCCTACCTAAGCTAATTCAATACTTCTACTGAGTTCTATCTTACAATAGCAGCATATTGGGGGATGTGCAATCCTATATGCCTCTCCACAGGCCTCATTTACAGGTCAAGCTAGCCATGCTGGCCTGCTTATGTCAGACACCGTGGGTCACAGGCCTGCACCTGCCACAGTACTGGGACCAATGAAAAGTTTGCCTATGCTTAGAATGGACAAGAAAGCTATAAAAGCTGTTGTTTTGCTAGAAACCATTGCTCAGCCATTTTGAATTTGATTATTGCTTGAGCCATGTGCACATTAAACTGGCTTGGATCCTTGAAAAGACTCCTGGTTTTATTTATTGCATGCTTATCTGCTGCTACATTTCTTGGTGCGTTGGCCGGGAAGTGCGAGTGGTGGATGGTGTTCAAGTGAATAAATCCACGTAATTCGCCTTGAGGTTTGGTCCAGTTGGAGCCATGCCAATCCGACGCAGGGGAATTTCCCTGGGCCCACCGATCCTCTTGTATCGGAGGGAGTTCTGCCTGGCCTCGGCAGGCACTGAGTCCAGCTGGCCAACACTTCCGACCCGGGGGAGTCCAGGATCCAACTCAGAAGCTTGGGAACCAGATCTGGTAAGTATAGTTTTGAAAACCTGTCTAGACAGATGAGTTAGAACTGCAGTTTGAAACTTTGGTATATGCGCAAGGCGAAGCCATCGTCCTTTTTGTTTGGTAAGACTTAAGTCAACCTCGCATGAGTATGCGCGAGGTCCCTACATGAGTATGCGTGGGGAAAATTTGTTTGGAAATCCTTGCATGAGTATTCGCGAGGTACAGCTGTTAAAAAAAAAAAAATCATGACTTAGCCTAGTCAGAACAGACAGGAACTTGGAATTTGTAATCTCGAGATATTGGGAATTGGTAAGAGAGCATGATCACCTCTCAAGGAAGGGCCGAGTAACCCCGCATGGGAATTCGCCGGGTGAAACCCCCATCCTTTTTGTAATTGGGAAATTGGATAAGACTAGTCAGAATAGATAGAAAGGAATGCATTCTGAGATACGTTGCTAGCATGACTGTGTGAATGAAGTGTGAATGAGGTCTGGCAGCACGGACCAAGCGAGAGTGGACTCTGGACTAGCGCAGTTCCTAGCTGGGTGACTGCGTCTAGGTCGCGAAACGGATGAAGCGTTTGGTGTATTGTCCGTCCTGTGTATTTGATTTTTGTTATCTGTTGAAACTGCGAGTTTCCCTTCTGTTATAAATGTGAGATTATTCTGTTGAGTAATTTGTGACAGTTCACTGATTAAGAAATTGTATTAATAGAGCAGAATGAAGACCCAAAACACCTACAGTCATTTTTAGAAATCAAAAAGCTGGTCTGACCCAGTTCGTTTTTCTACTGCAGTGTAAAAAACTGACAGGGGGCGTGTCTGAAGGAAAGAATGTACAGTGTCTTTCTAATCCTGTGCAGGCTTAAATCTCAATGCTGTTAGTTTGTGCTTATTTCAGGACAATTGTACCTGTGTTATTCAATATGTTTTTTTAATAATGTTCCTTCTGCTATGGTTAGGTATTATATACCATTCGATAGGAATATTTAGTCAGGATTTTAGTTTTGAAGGTCGAATTAATCTCATCGGAGCTCCGTAAACTGTTTTTAGTTATATTCTCTGCTTTGTCTGTATTTTATTACCTTTCAGAAATGATAAACTAAGCAAACTGTTTTTGGGTTTATTTCCTTTGACTTATAAACCTACAAAGTAATTATTAGATCACGACTTGACACTGATTTAAATGATTCTTGCTAGCATGTCTCTGTGTGTCTGAGAAACTGATCATTTCGTTTCCAGTGAGCGAAGGGGTGTGGCTCACACAGCTTATTAGGGAATGAGACAGCCGTTCCCGATTGAGCAGTCTCTCTTGCTTGTTTAAAAAAAAAAAGGATTCATTCAATCAAAGTGTGATAGGAGATGAATTTATAATCTGTTGTTTCAAAAACTAACGGCAGATTGCAACCTGAGAATGAATGGTTTAAATTCTGAGTGAATAAGACAATTGTGTTAGGATTTTATCTTTGAAACTCTGTACTAGTTACTAATGAACAAATCAGTTAGCTACACTGACCTTTACAATATTGGCTTTTAAGATAAATTAATCTGTTTTTCTGTATTTGAAAAAAAAGGGAAAGGTGTGCTGTACTTTATGAAAAATATCCGGAATGTCTTTTGAATATTTGCTTTCTGAACTAAAAAAAATAATTTCTTTTGCAGAGACATGCTGATTACGGCTGGCAGCTAGTTGCTATTTTAAGAACTGTATCTAAATTGTATGTCTGTGCTCAATTTAAGCTTATGTTTACGGTAATAAGGTTTTTTTAATAAGTGTCCTTTCAAGTATGATCAAGAATTTCAGTAAGGGATTTACTGAAGACTATGAAATGTCTCTGTCCCAATCAGGAATGCTATGTGAAATTCTGCTAGTATTTTGCCCCAGAATCTCTAGATATCCTGTCTCGTCACTCTCTCCCTGTAAGTAGTTCTGTTCAGAGTGCTTAAGGGGGGGATGGAGCCCAGTCCACCGATGTCACCCCCCGGTAGGCGTGAACTAATGTGCCCACAGCAGAGAAGTAGATCATTTAAAAAAAAAAAAAAATCAACCTCCTGGATAGAGCGTTGCTAGGAGAAATAGAACTCAGGAGAGGGGGGGGGGAATCCACCCTGCAGATTCCCTAGTTTGCCAGCCACCTCCGCAGCAGTGAAACCAGAAGTGAAAATCAGCTGACCAGACGTGTTTAGAACAGAAAAAACTGCATTATACACTGAGAAGTTTTAGGACTTGATTGAACTAATGAACGGAAATTGCAGAGAACTGGATGAATTTGCGGGCATAATAGTTAAATGAAAGTTTATCAGAAAAGCATGTGGATTGTTGAAGAAGGACAGAGAATGTAAGAATTGTAAGATGGAAAAAGAGAACAGATCTTTTTGCTGATATTTATTTGAATGATGTGGAGGAGGTATTCCTAATCGAAGGAGCAGCGGACGTGAAAACTGGGTGTGAGTGCGCCCATTATAGAAAAAGAAGGACATTAGAGAAGTGAATGCCCGTATCTTGACTCCTCCCCAGGAGGGGAGGAGGGAGTACTTGATTGCAAAGTCATAAAACAATAAACCAAGCACAGTGTTTCAGCATGAGAGTGAAGTAGCTATAGCGTGAGTGGCAGCCGAAGAGGGCTACAGCATGGATGAAGACTAGGCCAGACCGGACTCTCCAGTTTCCCTGGGTCCCCAGGAGTCAGTCTGAAAAATAGGGGACCAATATATGGACTTTTATGGGGGATACAGGAGCAGAATACTAAAGCCAGTAGCCCCTGTGTTTTTCTAGATGCATCACCATTATCAGAGCTACTGGGGCTAAGTCCGCAAAGCCTTTTTTGCAGAACCGCATGTGTGAACTAAAAAAAAAAAATAATAATAATAATGTACCAGTTCCTGTATATGCCTGAATGCCCTATTCCATTTTTGGGCCGAGACCTGCTTGCAAAGTTTCAAGCACAGATATCCTTTGTTGAAGGGGGAAAAAATGAAACTCAAAATCTGCTGGCCTGATGGTGTTAACTGTCCCCCAAGAAGAAGAATGGCGTTCTATTCACCTGCATCCAAAGCAACAAGCTGTACACTTACCAACCTCATAGCCCCACCTGGAGGATGGGCAGAAGATAATCTACCTGGCCTAGCGAAGAACATAGCCCCTGTCATTGTCACCCTCAAGCCAGTCAAGAAGCCTGGGACAGGTGATTACCGCCCAGTGCAGGATCTAAGAATGAATGATGCAGCTGAAACTATACAACCAGTGGTACCAAAATCCTTATATTCTCTTGGAACTGATCTCTGCTGAAGCTATACATTTCATCATTCTGGACTTAAAAAGATGCCTTTTTCTGTATACGCTTAGCCCAAGACCCCACTACAAGGAGGTAGGGCCAACTCATCTGGACAAGATTACCTCAAGAATTCAAGAACTCGCCTCACTCAGCAAAAGATTTGACAAGTTATCCAGAAACTCCAGAAAAAAAAAAAAATTCTACTTCAATATGTGGACAACTTGCTTATAGCCACCAACTCAGAAAGTGAATGTCCACAAGCCACCAGTGAACTCTTGCACCTTTTTTAATGAGGCTGGATACAAAGTCTCAAGAGCCAAAGCATAATTATTTATTTATTTAGCAAACACTTATATACCGCTGCTTCCAGCGATCAGCAGCGGTCCGATTACAATAGGAGAACTGTCAAATCAGTACAGTAGAATTTGGGGCGCGCATAGGTTGATTCGGAGGGTAGGCACATCACATCACACAATATGTACATATATACAAATAACCAGTATACACAAATCAAATTCAAGAGTAATAAATACAGTAGAATTTGGGGCGCGCATAGGATGATTCGGAGGGTAGGCACATCACACTAGTGGTGTAAATAAGTGTATCTGTATAAGTATAAGTATATCCGTATACATGTATATCTGGATACATGTATACTCATACCTTTGGGTATAAGGGGCACTGTTACATAAATACACTGATGTGGGATATGTACATATATACAAATAACCAGTATACACAAAACTAGTATACACAAAAACCAAATATAAACTTACATAAACTATCAGGTGTACATAGGTATGCAATGGATTATTGCGGTGAATAATCTTAAGCTTTGGGCTTAAAACAAATTGAAATGACTCTGAAACAAATAGGTCTTGAGGTTTTTCCTAAAGTCAGTTAGGTCTTTGCTGGCTCGTAACTCTGGCGGCAGATGGTTCCAGAGTGTTGGTGCAGAGTATGAGAAAGCTCTGTTACTTGTGCTAGTTTTAACAGCTCTAATATCTGATGGAACTATCAGGGTGTTAGTATTGATGGTTCTCCTGCTTCTGTTGAGTGGTTGAGAGCAGATCAAGGTGGAGAGGAATGACGGGGCTGTGTTGCGTATGAGCTTGAAAGTGGTCGTGAGGGTCTTATATTTTATGCGGGCAGAAATGGGGAGCCAGTGTAGCTCAATCAATACCGGGGTGATGTGATCCGCAAATCCTTTTTTCATTATGACCCTGGCGGCTACATTTTGCGCCATTTGCAGAATGTTTAGGGTTTTTCTTTGGGAGACCCTGCAGAATGGCGTTGCAGTAATCAAAATGTGGCATGATGAGTGCCTGCGCAACTGTCCTGAAATCCTGGGGTTCGATAATACTCCTTAGTGGTTGCAGGACTCTTAGCTTGTGGAAGATGGCTCGGTTGGTTTTGCGGAGGTGTTTCTCCATCTTAAGGTCGCTTTCGAGCGTCACCCCCAGATATTTTATTTCGTCCTTTGTTTGGTATGTATTGTTACATAGGGTGATTGTTGCGGGGGGGTTGAAGTTTGGCTTTTTGGAGATGTACATTACCTCCGTTTTCTTGTGATTTATTGCCATGTTACTTCGGTGCAGCCAGGCTTGCATCTCGCTTAGGCACTCCTCTAGTTGGGTGTAGTTCGGGTCGACCGTGTCCAGTTGCGTGTACAACATAATATCGTCTGCGTAGACGTGGTATTTGATATTATGCCGTTGGAAAATTTTGCAGAGTGGTTGCATATACACATTGAACAGGAGCGCAGAGAGGGCCGAGCCCTGTGGTATGCCCTGAGTTTGTGTGAAAGGTTCTGCCTTTTCCCCATTGAACTGTACCTGTTGCATTCTATTCGATATGTACGAAGTGAACCATTTTAGTGGGGTTCCCGCTATTCCTATTGATTGTAGTCTGTTTATGAGGGTTCCATGGTGAACAGTATCGAATGCGGCTGATATGTCGATGAATATAAGTAGAAACATTTTCTTTTTGTCTTCTAGACCCTTAAGGAGGTTGTCTAGCAGCGCTAGGAGTAGTGTTTCAACACCGTGATGCCGTCTGAATCCATATTGCTGATTGTCCAGGGTTTCATTCGCATCCAAGTGGTCTTGAAGTTGGAGTAGCACGGCCTTTTCGATGACCTTGGCCAGGAAGGATATGCTGGATATTGGTCGGTAGGATGCCGGGTCGACCTTATTGACTGTTTTGTTTTTCAGGATAGGCCTTATGATAGACTTAAGTTGTGCGGGCATGTCACCTTGTTGCAGTGATAGGTTGACTATGTGGGCGACGTGATGGGCGATGTCTTGTTTCACTGCTTTGATCCAGGCGGCTGGGCATGGATCTAGTGGGGAGGTGGTGGTGTTGATGTTTGTGATTATGGTAGTAATCTGATGGTTGTTTACTTTGTGAAAAGTGCACCAGAGCTGATCCTGCCTGGTGCAGATTGTCATGGATGGAATAGACCTTGAGGGAGTTGGGTCCATGTATTGCATAGGCGTTGATGCTGTGAGTTTGCTTGCATAGTGGTTTGCTAAAGTTTGAGGTTTGATTTCATTGTTGGTGTGGTCATCCAGTGTTGTTTTTGTTAAGGTTTTGACTAGTTCAAATAATTCGCGGGGTTTGTTTATGGCCTTGTTCAACAGATTTGTGTGATGAGTTCTTTTCGCTGAGTTAATCTCCTCCTTGTATTTAGCGAGTAGAGACAGGTATTCTGTCCTGTGCTCATGGTCCTTTGTTTGTCTCCATTTCCGCTCTGATTTGCGGAGTGTCTTTTCATTCTGGTCAGCGTAGCGGTGTACCACGGTTCAGATCGGAGTTTGGCTGAGTCTGTAGGGGTTTTCCAAGTAGGGTTGGATACTTCCAGTATACCACTGTTCCATCTGTTGGTGAGGTCTTCGAGGTCCGTGCATTCCAAATTAATGCGGGAAGCAATGGAGCCTATAAGATTTTCCTCGTTGAATTTGTTGAAACTCCTCCTCGTGTATGTTGACCTCCTGGCTTTTGCATTTTAGGCGGGGCGGGCAGTTTTACTTTGAGATCAACTTGGTGGTGGTCAGACCATGGTACTGGAGTTATTCTAATCATGGGTTCCTCGTTGCCCGTTTGCTGATTTGCGGGTAGGAAAACCAGGTCTAGGGTATTTCCCTTTTCATGGGTGGCGTCACTTATGATTTGTTGATACCCCAGTTGTACCATGGCTTCCATGAAATTGGTTGCATGACTAGGTGGAAGTGATGCTAGATTCAGATCTCCCAAAATGATTTGGAATTTTCGAATTTGGGTGTTAGAGATGGTTTCAAGAGCTGGGGCGAGTGTTTCATGGTGTGACGAGGGGGACCTGTAGATAAGACAGATGGAAACAGCTGTATTTTCTATTTTGAGTATGTCCATGTCGTCATTTGAGCTCAGGGAGGTGGTGGTTAGTTGTAAGGTGGTTTTGGCTATTATGATGACGCCCCCACCCCTCCTATTGGTGCGAGGGCAGTTGTACACTTTGTATCCAGGTTTATTTAGCTGATTTATTATTGCAGGGTCGGAGTCAAACAAGTTAAATACCTAGGATTCCAGTTGTCCAGCGGAATTCGACGCCTGGAACCCTTACCAGAACGCAAAGCAGCTGTATGCAGTATTCCTACTCCAACCACCAGGAGGCAAGTGAGAGCCTTCTTGGGTGCCACAGAGTATGTTGTATATGGATCCCCAATTTTGCGCTGCTAGCAAAACCATTGTATCACATTGTATCACCAGCTCTGGGTCTACCAGATGTCCAGAAAACCTTACAGTCTCTATGTTCATGAGTCGCAAGGAAAATGTTCTAGGAGTGTTGACTCAATCTCTTGGACCTTATTTGAGAAGCTGTTACAGCTACAGCCTTCCTAGTAAGCAAAAAAACTAAAAGAAAAAATCCCTTTGAGACAGAATCTTCAAGTTACTGTACCACACTCTGTTCTAACCAATATGAAATACAAAGGAAATTACTAGCTAACAAATCTATGAATGTTGAAGTATTAGAGTATGTTGTGTGAAAACCCCAGATACAACTGAAGGGTCAGTCAAGTTTTGAATCCTGTTATGTTGTTACCAATTGGTCTTGACCCCCTGATCATGACTGTTTAAAAATTATGGACACTGTATTCTCAAGCCGCCTGGATTTGACTGATGTCCCTCTGGAGAACCCTGAACAGACTTTCTTTGTGGCTGAAGGCAGTTTCATCATCAATGGACATTGTTGTGCTAGATATGCAGTGGTGACCCCTGATTTGGTAGTTGAGTCCTCAGCCCTGGCCCCAGAAACTTTACCACAGAAAGCTGAACTGATAGCCCTCACTAGAGCACCAACAATAGGAAAAGAGCCCTGTCTAAATGTGTACCCAGATTCCAAGTATGCCCTTACAACCTTGCATGTATATGGGGCCCTGTACAAAGAATGAGGGTGGATAACCTTAGGAAGCAAGTCCATTAAGTATAGCCCCAAGATATTGATATTAACAGATACATACTGCCTATAGATCTCAGAAGTTAGGAAAATTAGAATGTATGAATAGAACCCTGAAATCTCAGTTGTCCAAACTTTGCCAAGAGGTTTACCTGAAGTGGCCCCAGGTTCTTCCCATAGCCCTTCCTAGGATATACTTAGCCCCTGCTAAGTCTTTAGGAGTTTCCCCTTTTTGAGATTCTGTATGGGCAACCCCTGCCTATTGTATAGGAAATAAAAGGAGATATGAGACAGATAGGATCTGAAATTATTAGACATGAACTATTGGTTTTAAGTTCTGTTTTGCAGGAGTCTTCATACCTGAGTACAAAATCGATTACCCATCAATTTGCCTGCACCCCTGCATCCTTTCAAGCCTGGAGTCTCGGTGTGGATCAAAGAGTGGAGAAAGATACTGTTAGCCCTGCTTTGGAGGGGACCCTATGTTGTCATCTTGTCAACTCCAACTGCAGTAAAAGTCGCAGAATTTGAACCTTGGATCCACCATAATCAAGTGAAGCCAGCAGCTGCTCTTGAACCTGATCACTGGACTACTGTACAGCATCCTGAGACTCCATTGCACCTTACCCTACGACAACAACCACGGACCTAAGACTTATTGGTCCCTCAAACTGCACTATTTCAAGACTGTTTGTTTATCTGAAAGTAAGCTTCGCATCTGGAAAAAAAAAAAAAAAACTGCAATCATCAGAGAGACTGTGTTGTGTTACGAAATTGAATCTTCTAAGACTGTGTTTAAATACTCTGAAAAGACTGTTTTGATCTTCTAAAGAGTGAACTGCTCTAAAGAAGCAATAATAGCCTAAGAGACTATGCTATGATATTTTAAGAAATTGAGACATCCCAGAGGACAGTGATACTTTGGAATCTACAGCCCTACTCCTGCCAAAAAGCTGGTAGGTCTACGTACGGCAGAAGCTTGAGGATCTACAATCAACCCTACATCTGTTATCTGTTGTGGAAGTCGACGGTTCCACCAATTTTCCAGAGACTATGCCCATTATGAATTATTATTATTGCTTTATTCTGGCAATAGTTTTGGAGTGCTTTGAAATGACTTTTGCCTTGCCTCCCTGGGCAGCCTGTATAAGTACAACATGAACTGGACCGAAGGTCACTCAGACCTTGTTTTATCATTGTTCCTATACTTGCATTGGTATACTCTCCAATCCAAAAGTTGTTCTAGATCTTGACTTTCTACAAGGCTATGCAAGCCACCGTTGCAATTCCTCATACCACCACCAGAACTTGTTTCTTGAACTTGCTGGAGCAATAGCATCTAGTCTCCACACTTCTGACTGTTTCTATTGTGGAGGAACTAAGATGGGAGATCAGTGGCCCTGGGAGACGCAAGAACTGAACTATTCTATCCTATACAATCAGACTGATTTACATAATACTACTAGTGAGTGGGTATTGGCCCACCCCATTGTTGACAGTTTGTGTTTTGTTTGGACTGGACCACAATCTACTACGAAGGATGGACAGCTGGTCTGTCTAAATCAGAAGCTTTACGACAGCACAACAAAGATGCAACTGAACCTTCTAATCCTTTAGTTCTTTTTCCCACTCTTGCCAAATTATGGACTCTGACTATCTGCTTGTTATTCCCTTGTTTCTTGCCACTTTGCTTGCGAATGATAACTTCAGTTATTAATAACACTGTAGAGCATAAGGCAGCTACAAAGATACTAGCTATGTGAACTTACTACCCTATACCACAGAGTGATACCTTTACCTAGTATTATGTGATTTGATTCTCACACCTTATTAACATGCGGGTGAGAATAATCAAAGGGGGGAATGTGGTAGGCGACGGCCTATGATCCATGCTAATTGAACTAAGCAGACAGGCCTAACCAGCTTGACCTGTAAATGCAGCCTGTGGAGAGGCTATAGGATTGCACATCCCCCAATATGCTGCTATAAACCATGGATTTAATAAGTATGATTGTAGTGACCTAGACAAGTAGAATTTGAGTCTGAGAAAATAGAGAAATATGTTATGCTCACTGATAAGAGAATGCAGCTGTAAGGGATTTAATTAAAACTGATGATAGAGAAGCTGCAGAGCCCTGCTCCCCTGCACGTACAAATTGGCTTAATGGCCTTGGGAGCTTGAAAGTAACAAGTTAGAGACACTGACCATTGTAATTGGGACTAGAAGGGGGGCAACCAGGTGCTGAGCCCAGACCAGAGTCCCGATTGGGTAGCCATATCAGTACCGGGACCAATAGATGGGTGAGAGGGGTACTGGAACCAATGAAAAGTTTGCCTATGCTTAGAATGGACAAGAAAGCTATAAAAGCTGTTGTTTTGCTAGAAACCATTGCTCAGCCATTTTGAATTTGATTATTGCTTGAGCCATGTGCACATTAAACTGGCTTGGATCCTTGAAAAGACTCCTGGTTTTATTTATTGCATGCTTATCTGCTGCTACACAGGGACATTGATAATTTGGATTTTTCTGAGGCAATGGAGGGTTAAGTGACTTGCCCAAGGCTACAAGGAGTGCTAGTGGGAATTGAACCCTGGTCTTTTGGTTCTAAGCTAGTGCTCTAATCATTAGGCTACTCCTTCTAAAATCTGATACATTCAATTCACTAAATTGAAAATATTTTTTTTCTATCCTGTCCCAATTTCTGAAATCTGGGGATAGGAGGCTGCCAAACAGATGGTTATCAGGGACACAGCTCTTAAATTGTGGACATCTGGTAACCTTACCAGGTGATAGGGTAGTGCAATCACTTTCTAAACACATACTTACCATCCAGAATATCTTGATGCTAATCTTGTGATGCATGCAAGACTAGCATCAAGACATTCTGAGCCACAAGGATGTGTTTAGAACATGATTGCACTACCGCATTGACATCCCGGTAGAATGATCTGCGGAGCCATGGCATAAACCTTTGCAGATTACTCTACCAGGACTTCAATGCCAGCAATGAGGCCCAGAATATCTTGATGCTAATCTCACCTGCACTGCGAGATTAGCATAAAAATATTCTGGGATGCAAGGACACATTTAGAAAATGGTTAAACTGTAGGCACTGAAGCCCAGTAGAGCGATCTGCAAACCCACAACATAAGCTTCTGTTGTTCCATCCAGTCCCAGCCCTGCAGAATTGGATTGATGGAACCCTGGGATCCATGTCAGTCATGCCGCTCAGATGGGGACTTAGAACCTCCCCCAGATAGCTCACCTAGGAACGTGGACTTCAGGCAGCGCAGCCCTCTTGCTCACCAAAACTGTGGCTCAGGTGTTCCACAAAAGGCTCTGAATTAGCGTTCCGGTTGGGGGCAGCTTCCACTTCTGGTCCAGTCTGAATGTGCAACTACTTCTTTGCGCTCTGTGACTGCACCATTAACACAAACTTAGGTACGGTGCTGCTCCTGCCCCAGGGCCATCCGTTCGACCAAGCCCTTTCCAGCCCCAGCCACTTAAGGTGCCTCCATCTCCCAGCACACACTGTGGGCCTTCCTGCAGGAATTGGACATGCTACGGCAGCTTTACTGAGGTTCCAGAGCAGGACCAGAGTCCTGATTACTGCTACTGCCCTGGGCTGCCTCTTTCAACCCCCCCCCCCCCCCCCTCCGGGGTGCGCACAATCATGGTCCACAGTTGCCTCAGTGATCATGGCTCTCATTGCCGGCTGCGATCGAGGCCGCAGATTAAATTTTAAAAAAAAAAAACCTGCCTGCCTTCGTCAACTTGCCGTGACTGCACAACCAAGCACCAATCCTGGCTCTTTTTGCAGCAATCACCACTGCAATTGTGGCTTTTCTATTTTTAAACTTGTGCTGCCCTGCAGCTCTCTCTCCTGCACCCTCCTCCCCCAGCCAGGCAAGGGCCTGTTTGAAAGTGTGGCCATGTGCAGGCAACATGCCCAGACATTCCTAGGGCTGGCTCTGCTCTTTAATAATGGTTTATGGATTTTTTCTCCAAGAACCTGTCCAAACCACTTTTAAACCCAGCTACACTAACAGCTTTTACTACATCCTCCAGTACTGAATACCAGAGTTTGATTATTTTTTATTTATTTTATTTAACTGTTTTTTTTATACCGCCTTATCCTTTAATCAAAGCGGTTTACATTGAAACTTCAAGTCATACAATAAACTAGTGCAATTAACTGTGGTAGGCTCAGGCCTATGATCCATGCTGATTGAACTAAACAGGCAGGCCTGAGTAGCTTGACCTGTAAATGAAGCTTATGGTTAGGCCCAGAGGAATGAAAATCCCCCCCAATATTGCCTCCATAGAATTGAAACTTAACTCAGCTTAACTGAATGCAGCTAAGCAGAAATGAAACTTAGAAAAGACAGAAAACAGCTTTAATTAACACTGATAAGACACTGTGAAGCTTCTATGGAATTAATTAACTCTGTTGAGAGAGGTTACAGTGCCCTGCTTTCCCACATATTCCAGCTGGTTAGCGACCTTGGAGGAGAAAAGTATCAAAGTTGAAGAACTGACCATTGTAATTGGGACTGTAAGGGGGGGAAACAGGTGCTGAGCCCAGTCAAGGGCCCTCATTGGATAGCTACGTAACGGTACCGGGACCAATAGATGGTAGAAGAAGGGTTACCAGGACCAATGAAAAGTTTGCCTATGTCCAGAATGGGAAAGAAAGGTATAAAAGTTGTTGTTTTGCAAGAAACCATTGCTCAGCCATTTTGAATGTGATTCTGCTTGAGTCTTGTGCACAAATAAATGATTTGGACCTTCTGAACAGACTCCTGGTATTATTGGTTTGTTTGCGCTCTGCTGCTACATATTCTTGGTGCGTTGGCCGGGAAGGTGTGGTTAGTTGAGGGTACACAGGACAATATACCACGACTTTCCGCCTCTACAGGTTTGGTCCTGCCGGGATCGTGCCCTCCCGACGTGGGCTCGGCTCCCAGGCGCCACCGGTCCAGTTGCATCGGAGGGAGTTGGGCCAGGCCTCGGCGGGTGCCGGACCCGGACAGAGCCAACACCTCGAACCCGTGAGGGGAGTCCGAGGTCCAACTCATGCGCTTGCTCGGGAGCGGGGACCGGATCCGGTGAGTATAGTTTTTGATATGTCTAGACAGATGAGTCAGAGCAGAACTGCTGTTTGAAACTTGGAACTTGGAACTTGGTAAGAGCTTGATCACCTCTCAAGACGGTCCGATTAACCTTGCATAGTGTATTCACGGAGTGAAACTATCATCTTTTTGATTTTGACTTTGATTTTGAAATTTGATATAGCCTAGTCAGAAGAGACAGGATTGGGCTGTTTTTGGGATACGTTGCTAGCATGATTGTGTGAATGAAGTGTTAATGAGAAGTCTGGCAGCACAGACCAAGCGAAGGCGGACTCCTGAGTAACGCATTTCCTGGCCGGGCGACCGCGTCCAGGTCGTAAAAAGGAGGAAGCGACCGTCGTCTTGTCTTGTTTGTTTCCCTTAAATGTTTCTAGGGCCATGAGGACCCCTCACCCACAGTCCGCCCTCCTTTTCCCTTCTGTCTGTTGTTGCACGCACACATCGATATGGGAGGGGCGGGGTCTACCAGGCACACTCCATTAGAATGTATGATCAAGTATTTTAATAAAGGATATTCAGGAGATTATGGAATCAAAATGACTGCGACACGATTGCAAGTTTTGTGTACTAGGGAGTGGCCTGCATTAGATCCTATGTGGCCCCGAGAGGGAACTTTTACTATAGGAATTATTCAGTCAGTTCACCAGAAGGTGTGAGTAGCGCACCCCGACCAGTATCCCTATATAGATTCCTGGTTAAGTATTTGTGAGAGCCCGCCCCCTTGGGCAAAGCGCTGTTATGAAGAACAGTGCAGAATAATGTTAGCATTAGCAGACCAGACCCAGAAGACAGGGACAGTTGAGAAACCTAGTCAGAAACCTGTTCTTGCAGATCCTGAGTCCCCGGGAGTTGTAACTAGACAGCCCCGAGCCCAGTGCCCAGTGAAAGTACCACCGCGTCCTGCGGCAGTACCGCAGAGACAGCGAGACCCATCCCCGGACCTACCACCAGAAGAGCGGATAGATGAACTCCCTCCAGATGAGGATGTTGATTCACCCGAGACTGAGGAGAAGGTTGAGTCAGAGGCAGAAGAAGAGGAAGTATCCTCTCAGGGCGAGACTGACAGCGTACAATCAACTGTCAGTGCAAGCTCATCTGTAACAAGTGAAGCGTCCCAGACTAAGCGCACTGTGAGACAGAAAGCCCCTGCCAAGAAAGTCTCTATTAAGACACAGAAAGCTCCTGTTAAGAAATTGATGCCATTGCGACAGGTCCCGGGAATGCCCGTGAGAAATGAGGATGATCAGATAGTAGCGGGACCCCTAAGTCTAGTATATGTGCCTTTCTCTACTACTGATTTGTTGAACTGGAAAATGCATTATGCTTCCTACACTAACAAGCCCCAAGAGTTAACAGAATTAATGCATACTATTATGGAGACCCACCAACCCACTTGGTCAGATTGCCATCAGCTCCTGTCTACTTTATTTACTACTGAGGAGCGGACACGAATTAAGCGAGCAGCTATCGAATGGCTAGCAGATAATCCCCTGGCAGAGGGAGGGGAAGGAGCAGGAATAGACAATCGTGAAGCAGCCAAAAGAGAATTCCCTAATGAAGACCCCCAGTGGGATCCGAATACCGATAGAGGATCCAGAGCTTTATCACGGTTTCGTCAAGGCCTTATGCAAGGTCTGCGAAAGGGGGGTCAGAAAGCCATGAATCTCTCTAAAGTAACCGAAGTTATTCAGGGCATAGATGAAAGCCCAGCAGTATTCTATGAAAGATTATCTGAAGCATACAGGATGTATACTCCCTATGACCCAGATGCACCAGGAAGCCTATGCATGGTGAATACTGCTTTTGTAAACCAGTCACAACCAGACATTAGACGTAAACTACAGAAATTAGAAGGGTTTGCGGGCATGAATGCAACTCAGTTACTGGAAGTCGCTCATAAAGTGTTTGTGAATCGTGATAATGAAAGACAGAAAGAAAGTGATCGAAAGATGAAGAAGAGAGCTGATTTTTTGGCTGCGGCCATAGTTGAACAGAAACAGGGAGGTATCCCTAGTCGAAGGAGCAGAGGAAGAGGGCGGGGCCGAGGAGATAGCCGGTCCCCACTAGGCGCAAACCAATGCGCTTACTGCAAGGAAGAAGGACATTGGAGAAATGCATGCCCGCGACTCGAAGACGCCTCTCAGGATGAAGGGGAGAACGCCCCTTGGAGAGAGAGAGAGAGAGGCCGACCCCAGAACCGCAGAGGAACCAATCGAGAACATTTTTAACGAGAACGAGCGGAGGCCATACAGGGAGTTGCAGCCGCAACGGCCTATGATTTAGATGAAGCAGATTAGGACAGACCGGGCTCCAAATTCGCTTTAGGTCTCCAGGAGCCTATGGTCAGTATACAAATAGGAGACCAATTCATGGACTTTATGGTTGATACTGGAGCAGAACATTCTGTAGTAGATAAGCAAATAGCCCCTTTTTCTGCAAGAGCAGTCACCATTGTGGGAGCAACTGGCACCAAAGCCACCAAGCCTTTTCTTCAAAACCGCATATGTAATTTAGGAGGACAGCAAATAACGCACCAATTCCTTTACATGCCCGAGTGCCCAGTGCCACTACTGGGACAAGATATGCTAGCCAAGCTGCAGGCCCAAATATCCTTTACTGAGAAAGGAGAAATGCAAATGACAGTAAATTCAAAACCTGCAGGACTGATGGTGCTTACTGTTCCCCGAGAAGAAGAGTGGAGATATTATGATACAGAGCCAATCCTTGACACCAACGTCGAACATACTCTAAAAAGTATTGTAGCCCCTCCTGGAGTATGGGCAGAGGGCAACCCACCAGGCCTAGCCAAACATATAGCCCCAGTAATTGTGAACCTCAAGCCTAGTGCAGAACCAGTACATGTCAAACAATACCCACTTCCAAGAGCAGCAATTGAAGGCATTCATCGCCACTTGTTAAGACTACTGGAGTATGGCCTACTTAAAGTATGTCAGTCACCATGGAACACTCCTCTCTTGCCAGTGAAAAAGCCTGGGACAGGTGACTACCGCCCAGTGCAAGACCTAAGGAGAGTGAATGAAGCAGTTGAAACCATACATCCAGTTGTGCCAAATCCCTATACACTCCTAGGACTGATTCCTGCTGAAGCTACCCACTTTACTGCTTTGGATTTTAAGGATGCATTCTTTTGCATAAGATTAGCCCCAATTAGCCAATTGCTGTTTGCCTTTGAATGGCAGGACCCTGTCTCAGGAAGACGGGGCCAACTTACTTGGACACGATTGCCTTAAGGATTCAAGAACTCACCCACCATTTTTAGTGCTGCACTAAACCAAGATCTTTCAAGCTACCCTGTGGTCCCTGGAAAAAGAGTACTTCTCCAATATGTGGATGATCTACTGGTAGCTGCCACATCGGAGAGTGAATGTATACAAGCCACTAATGACATAGAAACATAGAAACATGACAACAGAAAAAGACCACATGGCCTATCTAGTCTGTCCTTCCATAACAACAACTACAACAGTCCACTTTTTACCTTTAGAGATCCTCTGTGTTGGTCCCATGCTTTTTTGAATTCAGTTACTGTCCTCACCTCTACCACCTCTACTGGGAGACTATTCCATGGATCCACTACTCTTTCCGTAAAGAAATATTTCCGCATATCACTCCTGAATCTATCTCCCTTCACCCTCATCCCATGTCCCCTCGTAGCAGAACTTGCTTTCAATTGAAAGAGGCTCTCTCCCTGAACATTTATGCCACGGAGATATTTAAACATCTCAATCATATCACCTCTATCCCGCCTTTCCTCTAAGGTGTACATATTAAGATCCTTATGTCTGTCCTCATATGCTTTATAATGAAGCCCATTAATCATTTTAGTAGCAACCCTCTGCACCGACTCCATCCTGTTCACATCCTTTTGAAGGTGCGGTCTCCAGAACTGCACACCATACTCCAAATGAGGTCGCACCAAAGACTTATACAGAGGCATTATCACCTCCTTTTTTCTGCTAGCCATTCCTCTCCGTATGCACCCAAGCATCCTTCTAGCTTTTGCTGTCGCCTTTTCTACCTGTTTAGCTAGTTTAAGATCATCAGACACAACCACGCCTAGGTCCCGCTCTTCTTTAGTGGACAAAAGTACTTCACCTCCTATACTGTATTGCTCCCTTGGATTGCTGCAGCCCAAATGCATGACCTTACATTTTTTAACATTAAATCCCAGCTGCCAAATTCTAGACCATTCTTCAAGCTTAGCTAGATCCCTCCTCATGTTATCTACACCTTCCTGGGTGTCTACTCTATTATCCGCAAAGAGGCAAACCTTACCCGACAGCCCTTCCGCTATATCACTAACAAAGATGTTAAAAAGAATCGGACCAAGGACAGATCCCTGGGGCACACCACTGGTAACATCCTTCTCCTCAGAGTGAGCTCCATTTACTTGTACTCTTTGTCGCCTCCCACCCAACCAATTTCTAACCCAAGCAGTAACTTTAGGGTCCATCCCTAGGGTGCTCAGTTTGTTTATAAGTCGCCTGTGAGGAACAGTGTCAAAGGTTTTACGGAAATCTAAATACACCACATCTAGAGCTCTCCCTCAATCCAACTCCCTGGTCACCCAGTCAAAGAAATCAATCAGATTTGTCTGACAAGACCTGCCTCTGGTGAATCCATGCTGCCTCGGATCCTGTAATCCGCTGGACTCTAGAAACCTCACTATTTTCTGTTTCAGCAGAGTTTCAAATAATTGATGAAGCTGGATACAAAGTTTCCAGAGCAAAAGCACAACTATGCCAAAAAGAAGTAAAATATTTGGGCTTTCGCCTGACCAAAGGTAGCCGACAATTAGGACGAGAGAGAAAAGAAGCCGTGTGCAGTATCCCAACCCCAACTACCAGAAAGCAAGTCAGAGCCTTTCTGGGAGCAGCAGGGTACTGCCGAATCTGGATACCTAACTTTGCTCAGATTGCTAAACCACTATATGAAGCCACCAAAGGAGAAGAGAGGTCGCCACCAGAGTGGGGACCTGAGCAAGACACAGCTTTCAAGAACCTGATGGAAGAATTGATGTCGTCACCAGCACTTGGATTACCAGATGTCCACAAGCCTTTCCATCTATTTGTACATGAGATGCAAGGGAACGCTCTAGGCATGTTGACTCAGAAATTAGGACATTGGGAGCGACCCGTAGCATACCTATCGAAACAATTGGACACTGTAGCCAAAGGATGGCCACCATGTTTGAGAGCTGTTGCAGCTACAGCATTATTAGTGAGTGAAGCAGACAAACTCACCTTAGGACAGAATCTACGCGTCACAGTACCACATGCAGTACTTGCCCTCATGGAACAGAAAGCAAATCATTGGCTCACCAATTCCCGAATGCTGAAATACCAAAGCATGCTATGTGAAAATCCGCAAATACAACTGGAAGTGAGCCATGCCTTGAACCCAGCCACATTGATACCAGTTAGCAGAGGCCCTCCAGAGCATGACTGTATAGAAGTCATGGATACTGTATTTTCAAGTCGACCTGATCTGACTGATGTGCCCCTAGAGAATCCTGATCAGACCTATTTCGTGGATGGAAGCAGCCTCATCATTAATGGACGACGCTGTGCCGGGTACGCAGTGGTCACCCGAGAGAATGTCGTTGAATCATCAGCTCTGGCATCAGGCACATCAGCTCAGAAAGCAGAATTGATAGCACTCACTAGAGCACTAGTATTGGGTGCAGGACTTCAGTTAAACGTATACACGGACTCAAAATATGCCTTCACCACTCTGCATGCACATGGAGCTCTCTACAAAGAACGAGGGCTCATCACCTCAGGAGGCAAATCAATCAAATACGGCCCAGAAATATTGATGTTGTTAGATGCAGTATGGGCCCCTACACGTGTTGCTGTCATGCACTGTCGAGGACACCAAGCAGGAAAAGGAGAAGTTGCCCAAGGAAACAGATTTGCTGACGCTTCAGCACGCAAAGCAGCCATGACAGGCCAAATTTCATCGCAAGCCATACCAGCACAAGCAGTATTGTTTCCTGTACCCCTTAATTTATGGACACCACGATATACCACCAAAGAATTGGACTACTACTGTGATAAAGAAAAGGGAGTACTGAAAGATGGATGGATTGAGCTGCCACCACCAGAGGGCAGTCAACCCCCAGGACGAATAGTGATCCCTGAATCATTGGGACCAGCCTTCGTCAAGGCCTTTCATCAAGCCACACATTATGGGAAAAGTGCCATGGAGAAAGCACTTAAACCACATTTTTGTATCGCTCTGTTGGGAGCCTTGTCAGCCTCAGTAGCCCACCAGTGTCTAATTTGTGCCAAGAACAATGCCAAACAGGGTCCCACACCACCACCACGAGTTCAGTCAGGAGGTGTAACCCCCATGCATCACCTACAAGTAGACTTTACTGAAATGCCGAAAGCCAATGGATACCGTTACTTGTTAGTTCTAGTTTGTACCTTCTCTGGGTGGGTGGAGGCCTTCCCCACCAGGACTGAAAAAGCCCGAGAAGTTACGAAGGTTCTGTTAAGAGAAATTATCCCCAGATTTGGAATCCCAGCAGTAATAGGGTCGGACAATGGGCCCTCATTTGTATCTCAAATTACCCAACAGTTAGCAAGTGCCTTACAGATACAATGGAAGTTACACACTGCATACAGACCCCAAAGTTCAGGGAAAGTTGAGCGAATGAATAGAACTTTGAAATCTCAGATGTCCAAGCTATGTCAGGAGACCCACTTAAAGTGGCCCCAGGTTCTCCCAATAGCTTTACTTAGAATACGCTCAGCTCCTGTAAAATCATCAGGATTTTCTCCTTTTGAAGTTATGTATGGCAAACCCCCACCGATAGTGCAGGGTGTAAAAGGTAGTTTGCCACAGATTGGTTCAGAAATAACCAGACAAGAACTTCTAGCTCTTAGTTCTGTTCTGCAGACTCTCCATGCGTGGATACAGGACCAGTTGCCTATCAACTTGACGGAACCCCTGCATCCCTACAAGCCTGGTACCTCGGTGTGGATCAAATATTGGAAGAAGACACCGCTGGAACCTCATTGGAAGGGACCATACACCGTCATCCTGTCTACACCAACTGCAGTAAAGGTAGCAGAAATCGATTCCTGGATTCATCATAGCAGAGTCAAGCCGGCAGCAGTCCCAGATCCAGACCAGTGGACAGCAGAGCCGCATCCTGACATCCCTTTGCGCCTTACCCTGCGGCGGAAACCAGCAACCTAGAACTCCTTTGGGACACTCATGAATTACGGTGTTCCACTAGTTACAGTCTTTCGAAGAGGATTACAGTCTTTCGAAGAGGATTACTGTGTCCATTACAGTAAAAAAACGTGTTCTTCTGTGATTTCAAGCATAGTCTTGCATTTACAAACTCTATGCAGGCCAGCTTCAATTGGTAAGTTGGCTACAACGGACAACTTGAGGATCTTCAATCAACATTGACACCCGTTGAATTGCTTCATTAGCAAACGGGTCAGCTTTGTGTCAAGAAACAGTGGACGTCGAGGTCAAGATTTTCCAGCAGAGATTCAGGACTACAATCAACATGCATCTTTGTTTCTATTTTATTCTGGTTGCCTACATGGGGAACTTTGAACTTATCTTTGCTTTACCCCCATGCACTGCCTGCATTACTTCTACTCGGACTGGGATGAAAGTGACTCAGACTTTGCTTTATCATTCTTACTATACCTGTACTGGTACAGTAAGCCGGTGTATTTATAACACCACTGAACTGAACGTTTGTACCAAGGGTAATACTAAAGTTTGTTTTAACCCACATCAGAACCCATCACTGCAGCAACATCAGTCTTCTTCACTCCTCAATGCCATTGAAAGTCTTGGATATCAACAATTAATCATGGAACCCACACATATCAAAGGAAACATTCTTGACATGGTCTTCGCTCCACAATCTGCTTCTACACAAAGCAGCAACATTATAAAGTCTATCACTGATGTACCCTGGTCAGACCACAAACTCATAAACCTACAAATTCCCTTGGGCAACACTCATTCCCTAAACAGAAACCTTGACAACACACCAAGAGCCCCAACAAGAGGCTTTCGGCCCTTCAACAAGGAATTTATACTGACAAATACCCAACCACTCCTCAACAACACAACACTCAACCTTGACGAGTCAATTGAAGCCTGGAACAACAGCCTCAATGCCATTGCTCATATACCACACAAGAAAAACATATCAAGGAAAAGAAACTCCGCCCCATGGTTCTCTCCTGATCTGCGGTCTTCTCTTATGCATTTAAGGAGACTCGAAAAATGCTGGCGCCGATCACTGGCCAGTGATGACCACACAGCCTACAATCTCTATTTAGCAACTCACCGCGAAGCAATCACAACCAAGAAGAAGCAATATCACACGGATACGCTTAAAAGATCATTGAACAAACCTCGTGATCTTTTCAACCTGGTAAAATCACTATCAAAGGAACCATCATCAGAACAAAAGGAGGATATCCACCCTCAAGAATTTGCTGATTACTTGCAATCTAAACTTCTACAGACGGATGAGCTACTGAAGACAGATGTACAAGAAACAACCTGCCAAAACTCCTTGTCTACACTTACCACTCCATCAGCCAAACACATTGAAGACACAATCACCTCACTCAATACCACCACCGCTCAAACCGATCCTTGCCCAGCCTTCTGGATAAAGGACCTTCGAAGCACATTTAGCCCATTCATTGCAAGAATCATGAACCTTTCATTTACAACCGGCTCCTTCCCATCTGCTCTAAAGCTCACATCCATTAGACCACTGCTAAAACACCCCAAACTAGACCCAAAAAGGGCTGACTCATACAGGCCTATTGCTAGCATTCCCCTCCTAGCAAACATTTTTGAGAAAGAGGTGCAACGTCAAATTCAAGACCACATAGATTCCGCAGCCCCTCTGGACTATTTTCAACATGGCTTCAGAGAATATCATGGCGTTGAAACACTCATCACCACCCTCTTCAATAATATTCTCACCAGCATAGACAACATCCGACAAGGCGTTGTGCTAATCTTCTTGGATATAGCAGCAGCATTTGATTCGGTAAATCATGAGATACTCATTGCACGACTGAAGGAAAAAGGCATCGGTAGTTCAGCACTGGAATGGTGTAAATCTTACCTGGACACCAGAATGCAATATGTAAAATCTGCAACAGGAGAATCAAATCTCTTCCATCAAAAACAAGGCGTCCCACAAGGTTCATCTCTTTCATCTCTCATGTTTAACATATACATGCAGCCTATCTGCAATATCATCAGATCATTCAATGTTAAATGTATGATATATGCAGATGATATCCTACTTTATATGCCATTTTCCACAATGCAAATGGATTTACTGCCCATAATAAATTGCTTTGATGCAGTCTCAGAGTGGCTTCTCTCACAGAACCTCCGCATCCAGCACAAGAAAACTGAGGTTTTCTTTGTTACAAGAGACTCCAACTTCACTCCAGCACCACATATAAGTGTTAAGGGAGCTGATCTATCCACCAAAGAAACAATAAGATATCTCGGAGTCACGCTGGACCACCGTCTCGATATGAAATCACACGTAAACAATATTGTAAAAGCTGTATACTTCAAGATACGCACACTCAGGCATTTACGCTCCTTACTGGACCCAGAGGATTTCAGAACCATCTTCCAAGCACTCATCTTGCCGCATTTCGATTTCGCCAATTCAATTCTACAAGGTCTCCCACAATCCACCCTAAGTTCTCTACAACTTGCCATGAATACTGCTGCAAGGGTTCTACAAGGAGCGTCCAGGAGTGATCATGTGACACCAATCCTCAAGCAGCTTCACTGACTCCCAATACAAGCCAGGCTCATATTCAAAACACTGATTCTCACATACAAGGCAATCCATGGTTTGTCAGCCAACTCACTAACTGATCTCACACAAACTGTACCACCAACCAGATCCAGAAGACAAATAGCGTTAAACACTCTAATAATGCCAAAGGCCATAACAACATGCAGCCAATCAACAGCGAACAGAGCCTTCATGTTTTGCGCCCCAAAACACTGGAACTCCCTACCACCTGACATACGTGCCATAACCAACCTAGCCCAGTTCAGAAAGGCCCTCAAATATAACCTATTTATCAAATATTACCCTACATAAAGTGCAATAGATTAGCCTTACCACAAACTTAACCACAATCTCCTCCTGACCCTAGCACTACTGCTATTTTATGTAAATAGTTCTCTCATGCTATCGAACTAATTGATTATATATTCTAGGTATATAGTTCTCCCATATTATCCAAGTTTATACTCCTGTTATATGTAATACCGAACAGCCTGTTCTGGTCTTTGTGTTTCTCTGTAAACCGCGCTGATTATAAATAGTGCGGTATATAAAAAATTGAAATAAAATAAATAAATAAATCTTATTATACCCTAGAAATAAGATGAATGATGCAGATGGAGCTTTACTTAATGCTACACCCCCACTTACTGATCCTACAAAGTTTGCTGTTTTATATTTTGATGCTTGTGATGCCATAAATAGAGATAGTCGTTCTAAATGTGCCAATTGGGAGAAAGCTTATGCTCATGATGACAAGTATATGTGTCCAGAAGGAACCACTGGATGGGGGGCATGTACAGGTAAACGAGTTTTAGCCAACGAATATAGTACAGCCCCAATTGAGGATTACTATTGCCCAAAGTGGGAATATGTGTTTTCTATGCCACATGGAAAACTGGTATGGTAGAGAATACCAGAGACAATTGAATGGCTGCCTTAACTAAGCCATATGTGAAGAATTTAGAAAATTGTAAGAAAGGTGCCTGTAATCCACTAGAGTTATTCATAGCCAATCCCAGCGCATGGAAACAAGGGTATAGGTTTGGCCTACGTATTGCAGGTTCTGGATCAGATCCAGGGACTATTGTGTACATTAGACTAAATACCCAGGCCCATCAATCATCCAGGTACCATATACATAACACCTTCTATGAAACTATGCATGTAAATAAGTTTGATATCCCCCACCCTTCTCAGAATTTGTTCTTAGAGTTAGCTGGAGCAGTGGTCTCCAGTCTTCACATTTCAGATTGTTACTTTTGTGGTGGAACTAGAATGGGTGATCAGTGGCCTTGGGAGGCCCAAGAATTGAATTACTCAGTAGCCTATAACCACACTGAATTGCATAAAACCACAAGTGAATGGGTATTGGCACACCCAATAGTTGGACGTCTCTGCTATGCTAGAACTGGACCTCAGTTCAATTTGCAGGTGGGACAGCTGGTCTGTCTCAGCCAAAAGTTCTATAATGACACCACAAAACAGACGTCCTGGTGGTCAATCCATTAGCACAATTTCCCGAGCTTGCCCTTCTATGGACTGACCTTGCCCAACCTTATGTCTGGCAAGCCCCACCTGGCCTATATTGGATTTGTGGAACCCGAGCATATGCTCG
Organism: Ichthyophis bannanicus; assembly: GCA_033557465.1. NCBI lineage: Eukaryota > Metazoa > Chordata > Amphibia > Gymnophiona > Ichthyophiidae > Ichthyophis > Ichthyophis bannanicus. The sequence goes on from CM066033.1 coordinate 662,397,737, forward strand.
ACTCCCTATTCATTGGGGAGGGGCGTGTGTCTTAGGAACTATCCGACCCTCTTTCTTTCTATTGCCCACAGAACATGGAGAACAATTAGGTTACCCAGTCTACTCAAAGAGGCAGAAGAGAGCAGCTTTGAAGATAGCAAATGGGAGAAATGGGATGGTGACGATTGGCCACCTGAGCGAATCATTGCCTATTATGGACCTGCCACTTGGGAGCAAGATGGCATGTGGGGGTATCGTACCCCAGTTTATATGTTGAATAGAATTATACGCTTGCAAGCAGTAGTTGAACTCATCACTAATGAAACTAGTCAAGCACTTACACTTCTAGCTAGACAGAGCACACAAATGTGCACAGCAATATATCAAAACCGCTTAGCACTAGATTACCTATTAGCAGCTGAAGGAGGAGTATGTGGTAAATTGAATCTCACAAATTGTTGCTTGAAAATAGATAAGGGTCAGGTGGTTGAAGAGATTGCTGAAAACATGCGAAAGCAAGCTTATGTGCCAGTACAGACCTGGCATGGTCTTAAGATACCCAATTGGTTTGCATCCATCTTCTCTGGTTTAGGAGGACTTACCACTTTTGCTATGCTGATATTGCTATTCCTAGCTTTGTTTTTGCTCTTACCATGTATAATCCCATGTTGTATGCGCTCTATTAATAGTGTTATTGAAAATACCGTAGAACGTAAAACTGCTACTAAGATTTTAGCCTTATGGCACCCTACTCCTGGTACCATTGGTACAAACCCAACTCCAGTGTAATTGAGTGATTTAGATCTCACACCTTATTAGCATTAGGGTGAGATTAATCAAAGGGGGGAATGTGGTAGGCTCAGGCCTATGATCCATGCTGATTGAACTAAACAGGCAGGCCTGAGTAGCTTGACCTGTAAATGAAGCTTATGGTTAGGCCCAGAGGAATGAAAATCCCCCCCAATATTGCCTCCATAGAATTGAAACTTAACTCAGCTTAACTGAATGCAGCTAAGCAGAAACGAAACTTAGAAAAGACAGAAAACAGCTTTAATTAACACTGATAAGACTGTGTGAAGCTTCTATGGAATTAATTAACTCTGTTGAGAGAGGTTACAGTGCCCTGCTTTCCCACATATTCCAGCTGGTTAGCGACCTTGGAGGAGAAAAGTATCAAAGTTGAAGAACTGACCATTGTAATTGGGACTGTAAGGGGGGGAAACAGGTGCTGAGCCCAGTCAAGGGCCCTCATTGGATAGCTACGTAACGGTACCGGGACCAATAGATGGTAGAAGAAGGGTTACCGGGACCAATGAAAAGTTTGCCTATGTCCAGAATGGGAAAGAAAGGTATAAAAGTTGTTGTTTTGCAAGAAACCATTGCTCAGCCATTTTGAATGTGATTCTGCTTGAGTCTTGTGCACAAATAAATGATTTGGACCTTCTGAACAGACTCCTGGTATTATTGGTTTGTTTGCGCTCTGTTGCTACATATTAGAAACTTCGAGTCATACAATAAACTAGTGCAATTAACGATAAGTCAAACTGTTAAAGTAAACCAGAATTATATTATCATTAAAACAATAACTGTAAAATTTATGTACAGTAAGAGGGGCAGGTATGATGGGTCCATAATACTAGATTTAGAGGTGACCTGGTATAGGAAAGTGGGCTAGATTTGCAGGGGTTCAGGATATGGTATTTGCTGAAATGCTGTGTCCAAGGATAGTAATTGCTTAAGTAATATCTCCAAAATGTTGCATGTATAGGTGCTTCTTTATCTTTTTGCGGAACTCCTTGATGTCTGTTGCAGTTCTAATATTTTCCGTCCGGGTGTTCCATAATGCTGGGACAGAGAGGGAAAATGCCCTTTTCAAAGTAAAGTAGTTTGGTTGGATTTCTGGTAGGCGGCTGGGAAGACAATCATGTTTTTATTGTTGATTCTCATGGGACGCATGCTGGTGTCTCAAGAAATCAGTTCTTGTAGTGTTATGGGCTGTAGAATGATGTAGGATTTTAAAGATTGTGAGTAGCGTCTTGAACTTAGTCTGGGACAGGGGTCTGCAACCTTTAAGACATAAAGAGCCACTTGGACCCGTTTCCGAAGGGAAAAAAAAACCTGGGAGCCGCAAAACCATTGCGACATTTAAAACAAATCTAACACTGCATATATTGTTTCTTACCTTAATGCTATATACGACCCCCTACTTTTCCTGTTAAAATATAGGTGTTTGGCCTATACTCGCCGTATAAGACTACCCCTCTTCCTTCGCACACCAAAAAAAATACGCCAGAAAATATCACAACAAGTAACAATATTTGATTTCAAAATTATGATGATTTTGTAGTCAAATCACTAATATGAAATAAAATTATTTTTTCTACCTTTGTTGTCTGACCAATTTATTCTTTGATCATGCTGGTCCCGATCTGAGGCTTCTGCTTTCCTGTCTTCTCTTAGCTCTCTTTCTGTGGTCTATGGTCCATCTGCCATTTCTTATCTCTTCTTTCGTTTTCTTCACTTCTTTCCATCAGCCTATTTCCAGTCCCAGTAACCCTCCCCAATATCAGCCCCTTTCCAGTCCTCACTCCCAGTACCTTCCAATGTCAACTTGCATTCCCATGATTGCCACTGGTGTCCATTTCCTTCCAATCCCCCTCCTTCCCCACTGACCAGTCCCTTCTAGTACAAATACCATGGCAGCCTTAGCCCCCAGTTATCTTCCAGGGCCAGCAGCTCTATCCTCCCCTCCCCACAATCAGCCCATGCCCATTCAAAGCCCCCCAATCAGCTCGCTTCCAGTGCTAATCCCCCCTCAACCCCATTACCAGTGCTAGCCTCCCCTAATCAGCCCAATACCAGTCCTAGCCTCCCCTAATCAGCTCATTTCCAGTGCTAGTCCCCTCAACCCCATTACCAGTGCTCCATCCCTCCATGTCAGCCCCCTCCATGTCAGCCCCCCTCCCTCCATCCATATCAGCTCCCTCCCTCCATGTCAGCCCCCTCCATCCCGCCATGTCAGCACCCCTCCCTCCCTCCATCTCAGCACCCTCCCTCCCTGTCAGCCCCCACCACCCCTCCATGTCATCCCCCCTCCCTCCATCCATATCAGCTCCCTCCCTCCATGTCAGCCCCCTCCATCTCTCCATGTCAGCCCCCCTCCCTCCATCCATATCAGCTCCCTCCCTTCATGTCAGCCCCTCCCCCCTCCCTCCATCCATGTCAGCCCCCCTCCCTCCATCCATATCAGCTGCCTCCCTTTATGTCTGCCGCCCTACCTCAATCCATCCATATCAGCTCCCTCCCTCCATGTCAGCCCCCTCCATCCCTCCATGTCAGCCCCCCTCCCTCCCTCCATCCATATCAGCCCCCCTCCCTTCATCCATATCAGCTCCCTCCCTCCATGTCAGCCCCCGCCCTCCCTCCATGTCAGCCCCCCACCCTCCATGTCAGCCCCTCCTCCCTCCATCCATCCATGTCAGCCCCCCTCCCTCCATCCATGTCAGCCCCCCTCCCTCCATGTCAGCCCCCCTCCCTTCTTCTGCAGCCGCGGCTCCCTGCCTCTTACGGAACCGCGGCTGTGCTTTTAAAATCATCTCGGAGCCCTTCCTTTAGAGGCGGGACAATGCTGCACGGAGCCCGTCAAGACAGGAAGGGCTCCGAGATGATTTTAAAAGCACAGCTGCGGTTCCCTAAGAGGCAGGGAGCCGCGGCTGCAGAAGAAGGGAGGGAGCTTACAACACTATTGCCTGTCACCGGGCGGGCAGTGTGCTCCGGAGCCGCGGCAAAGGTGAGAAAGAGCCGCATGCGGCTCCGGAGCCGCGGGTTGCCGACCCCTGGTCTGGGAGATTATAGGCAGCCAGTGAAGGTGATTAAGTATGGGGGTTATATGATCTTATATGGAACTTCCAGTGATGATTCAGGCAGCCGTAGTTTGTGCTAGTTGGAGGGGGTGTATGGAACTGATTGGCAGACCCTGGTAAATCAAATTACAGTAGTCAAATATTGGTGTGATGACTGTTTGAAATAGTGTGCGGAAGTAATCCTAGCTAAGTACTGTTTTTATATTCTTGAGGAGTTTCATTTTGTAGTAAGCGTTTGCAGTGGTTCTATTTATGTGAAACTGAAAGTTGAGGCTTTGATCTAGGATGACACCCATATATATATATATATATATATATATATATGACTACTTTCTGAACCTTTGCGCTCTGTGTGAGATGACAGTTATTGTTTTGTGTGAGAGGCAGATTTCTTGAGGAGGGTTTAATGAGGAGTTTCTTGTAACAAAGAGCACTTCTGCTTTATTGTAATTTACTGCTAGATTGTTGTTGCTGAACCAGCTGATCATATCTTTGATGCATTTGGTTATGGGCAAGAGATCAGGGTTGTGAATGTCAACTGGCCAGAAAACCATGATGTCGTCAGCATATAGCCGATATTGTATTTTGTGATGTTTGATGATATTGCAGATAGGTTGTATGTAGATGTTGAATAACATTGAAGAGATGATCCTTGCAGTATGTCCTGGATTATGCTGAAGGGAGTAGATGTCAGTGTGCTGCATTTTACTTGCAATTGCCTGTTATTGAAATATGATTGAAACCACTTTAATGTAGTGCCATAAATGTCAATTTCCTAGAGGTGTTGCAGCATGATATTGTGGGATACTGTATCAAAGGCAGCCAATATATCCATGAATGTGAGTACGAAACCAGTTTTGATGTTGTCAATACCCTTAAGGATTGTGTCGAAGTGAGGTTATTAGTGTTTCTACATTGTGGTTTCGTTTGAACCCATGTCGATGGGGGTCCAGAGGGGCATGCTGGTCTATGTGGTCGTGTAATTGCCTTTGTACCACTTTTTCAATAATTTTTGTCATGAAAGATAGACTGGACATTGGATGGCATGATGCTGGATCATTTCTATTGATTGATGTGTTTCTGAGAATTTGGCCATATAATAGCATGCTTAAGTGAATTTGGCATGTAGCCTAGAGTGAGGGCTGTTATTATGTTGTGTATGAAGGGTATGGGTTGTTTCTTCATGCCTTTATCCAGGATATGGGACATGGGTCAGAGAGGTGGTGGTGTTCAGGGAGGAAATAACTTGCTCCATTTGATGTGTTTGGTTTGTGAAATTCGTTCCATACTGTTATGGCTGTTGGATCAGGATTGTTAACTGTAATAGCCAGCAGGGTGTTCTTTGTTAATTGAGAGCATTTGGTCATTAGATAGTTTGCTATGTCCTGTAGGTGTATTTCTGGGTCTGGTTCTTGCACTGGGTCTCTAGTGAGAGAGCGAGCTATTTCAAAATGTTCTCGTGGTCTGTTAACTGATTTCATTATGTGGTTGGTGTAGAATTGTTCCTTGGAGGTTATGAGGTTGTTGTATTTGTGTTTGTATCTGTATTGTTGTAGGGTGATGGTGGATTTGGTCTGTTTCCATTGTCTCTCAATTTTCTGTACTGTTCGTTTAGCTTGCTTGATTTCAGAGGACTACTAAGGTGCATTTTTGGCTTTCCATGTGGTTGTGTGGAGCTTACTTGGAGCTGATGTAGGGATGGTTTGGTTTAAATTTCCCATGGCAATGTCAAGGTCAATTATTTCCTGATACAAATTTTGGGATATTCCTTGCAAGAAGTTTTCCTTATGGAAGCTCTTGAATCTTCTTGCAGTGTACTACCAAGGGTGTTGAATGAACTGAAATATGAGATTGCAGATCTGCTATTAGTAATCTGTGAACTTTCATTAAAATCATCTGTAATACCTGAAGACTGGAGGAGCGCCACTGTAACGCCAATTTTTAAAAAGGGTTCCAGGGGCGATCTGGGAAACTACAGACCGGTGAGCCTGACGTCAGTACCAGGAAAAATGGTAGAAACCATCATAAAAAAACAAAATTACTCAGCATGTAGATAGTCATGGTCTAATGAGAGACAGCCAACATGGCTTTAGACAAGGAAGATCTTGTCTTACTAATCTGTTATGTTTTTTTGAAGGTGTGAATAAACAGGTAGACAAAGGTGAGTCGGTTGATATAGTGTATCTGGACTTTCAGAAAGCCTTTGACAACGTCCCTCAGAGACTTTTGGCAAAACTAAAAAGTCATGGGATAGGAGGCAGTGTACTATTGTGGATCGGGAACTGGTTAAAAGATAGAAAGCAGAGGGTAGGGCTAAATGGCCAATTTTCCCAATGGAAAAAGGTGAATAGTGGAGTACCCCAGGGATCTGTACTGGGTCCGCTGCTTTTTGACATATTCATAAATGACCTGGAAAAAGAAATAACTAGTGAGGTTATCAAATTTGCAGATGACACAAAACTATTTAAAGTTGTTAAAACCCAAGGGGATTGTGGAAAACTGCACGAGGATCTGGATAAATTGGAAGACTGGGCATACAAATGGCAGATGAAATTTAATGTGGACAAGTACAAAGTTATGCATCTAGGAAAGAACAACCCACACTATGGTTACACGATGCAAGGTTCCACATTGGGAACCACCACCCAGGAAAAATGATTTAGGCGTCATCGTGGATAACATGTTAATACCCTCCGCCCAGTGTGCAGCGGCGGTCAATAAGGCAAATAGAATGCTAGGTATCATAAGGAAACAAATGGAAAATAAAACAAAGGATATTATAATGCCTCTGTATCGTTCCATGGTACAACCACACCTTGAATATTGTGTGCAATTCTGGTCACCGTATCTTAAAAAGGATATAGCGTTATTAGAAAAGGTACAGAGAAGAGCCACCAAAATAGTAAAGGGGATGGAAGGCTACTCCTATGAAGAGAGGCTACAAAGGTTAGGGCTCTTCAACCTGGAAAAGAGACAGCTGAGGGGAGATATGATAGAGGTCTATAAATTAATGGAGTGGAACAGGTAAACATAGATCAATTGTTTACACTATCAGAATATAGAAAGACTAATGAAGCTACAGGGTAAACTATTTAAGACAAATAAGAGAAAATATTTTTTCACTCAACATGTAATCAAACTCTGGAATTTGTTACCGGAGGATGTAGTAAAGACGATTGGTGTAGATGGGTTTAAAAAAAGGTTTGGACAAGTTCCTGGAGGAAAGGTCCATAAACCATTATTAAAAAGGTACCCAGGATATCAATGCTTGACCCAATACAAGCATTGTGGAACCTGTGTCTCTTGGGGATACTAGATTGACCACTGTTGGAAACAGCATACTGGGCTTGATGAACCTTGGTCTGACCCAGTATGGCATATCTTATGTCTTTTGGATAACATTTTGAAGGATATGGTCTGACCAGGGTGTTGGCATAATTGAAGGAGGGGTTGTGTAGTTCTGTTCAGTCATCATTTTTGGAATGAAGATGAAGTCTGGCATTGTTCCTAGCTGTTGAGAGGGTGCATTGATAATTTGGTTGTAATGAAGTGTATCCATTACTTTCAGAAATGCTTTTGCCTCTTTTTTATGCACTGTGCTGAAATTGAAATCACCCAGAGCTATGAGGGATTTATGTGGAGCATTATGGGTGCATGCTGTCTTCAGTACGGTGGAGAGCTCATCATAATTGGAATTGGGAGCTCTGTATGTGAGGCATATGCTGTCATATTTGTTGGCAATGGTGATGATATTTGTGTTCTGTGAGCTATATAAAGTTATGGGCCTGAATTTGAAGTGGTTTTGTGTGAGGATTAGGACTCCACCTCCTTTCTTGTGTGTTCTGTGACAGTTGAAGGCAGAGTAGGTTGGCAGGGTGATTTGGTCAAGGATAACCTGGTCAGTCTTATTCAGCCAGGTTTCTGTTTAGTGTGATTGGAGGTAGGCATTGATGGTACCGATTTTATTCCTGATTTGCATTTTTGAGTGTGCATGTGATGTATGCATCTAATATGGGATCGGTATGAGTGGACGGGACTAGAGATGAAGTTGGTATTTGTATTAATCTATGTATTCTACAGGTTGTCTGTTTGTTAGTGTATTGGTATGTGAGGAGCTGTTGTGTATGAATGACTATGGGGAGCATCAGTGCGTTTGGGTCTGGAGGAGCTGCCCATATGTGTTGACAGACTGTCTGTGTAAGTAATAAGTAGAAGAGGAAGTTAGTGTGTACTATCATGGTTGAGCTGTGCAATCTGCTACTTTCAGTGGATCAATCAGTAGAGGTAGCACCCTGTCAGGGTTTGTGTTCTTGAGATGGTGGTAAACTAAGAGATGAACAGTTACTGATGGATTGATTAGTGTCTGTCGAATTGTAGGAATGTTAAAGCATTAGGTTTTAGTTCAATACCTGCGTATGATCTGTTTAATGTCACTGTCCATATTCATTAGTGGTGATGATGTCTCAGAGATAGGATGTGGAGACAGCAAAATTGCAAATATCATCCTCGTTTAGGTTGCTGGCCAAAAGGCCCTCTGACACAGGCGCGCCTGAAGAAGTCCTGTTTTTAAATGTGCCATTTGGCCCGAGGAGCGGGGTGGAGTAAAGCTGCCCACTCACAGCTGCTGATATTGATCGGGTGGCTGGCTGGTGTTCCATGTGCCTGAAGAAGTCCTCAGTTCAGTAAAAAGATATTTTCTCCAATGTCTTAAATGTGCTGCTAGTCTTTCTACTTTTTGAAGGAGTAAACAACTGATCTACATTTACCCTTTTCACTCTATTAATTTATAGAACGCTATATCTTCCCTCAGCCATCTTTTTTTCCCAAGTTAGAGCCCTAAACTTTCAAACCTTTGCTCATAGAGGTTTCCTTCCATCCCCTTTATCATTTTGGTAGCGTTTCTCTGTACCTTTTCTGATGCTGCTATATCTTTTTTAAGATATGGCAACCAAAGTTGCACATAATATTCAAGGTGCAGTCACACCATGGAGTAACACAGAGCCATAGTAATATCCCTGGATTTATTCTCCAATCTTTCCTTATGATTCCTAGCATTCTATTTGTTTTTTTGGCTGCTATTGCACACACCGGGCAGAGGGTTTCAAAGTATTATCCACAATGACACCTAGATTGCTGTTTTTCAAACTTTTAGCCTGTATGACCCCATTTTAACAACTGAAAATTCACATGACACCAAACTGGCAGATCTCCAGCCTCCTTCCATCCATCTAAAGAAAAAAGGCAGCAACAATAAAAGTGGCAACTCCAGCTCATCAGCGCAGGGTACCTTGTGTCAGTGTACGCTTACAGACCCCTAGCACTCAGCATGTTTCCAGTATAACAAAGCTTACCTAGGAGGCGGCAAGGGCTTACAAATGTACACTGGCTCACAGGCCACATACTGACTTTGTGACTTGCCATAAATCATGCTGAAAGTCCAGAGATGGGGAAATGGCCATGTTTCTGTGACCCCATCAACTGCTAATGTGACTCCAATTGGGGTGCGAAGCCCAAGTTTAGGAACCATTGGCCTTGATCCTGTTCCAGGGTGGTGGTTTCTAATGTGGAACCTTGCATCATAACTGCAGTTTGGATTATTCTTCCCTACATGCATAACTTTGCACTTATCCACATTAAATTACAGCTGCTATTTGGACACCCAGTCTTTCAATCGATCAAAGTCCTCTTGCAATTTTTCCACAATCCTCTTGTTTTAATAATTTTGTGTCAGCTGCAACTTTGATCGCTCATTTGGATTTCATTCTGCAGGTCATTTATGAATATATTAAAAAGCAGCAAGCCTAGCACTGATCCCTACAATACTCCATTATTAACTTTTCTGCATTGAAAAAATTAGCATTTAACTCTGTTCTGTTTTCAATCTTTGCACCAGTTCTAATCCATCATAGTGCACATCCTCCGATCCCAGGACTTTTTAATTTGCCCAAGATACTCTGAGGAACCTTATCAAAGGCTTTCTGAAAAAGCATAACTATGAACCCGTAACAAGTGTTCTCCAGGAACAGTAGGAAGCAGTCCTCACATCTAGTAACATCAGCACCAACAGAGACGACACCGTAATCTCTCCCCAGCTTTCAAAGAAAGCCTTTAGGAGACACACCCTGCATGCTTGGTCCCCTTCCCACCTATGGGTGCCATCTTGCCTCAGTATGATAGCACAGCACAAGACAACAAAAAGAAAGGCAACACCACAAGGAGGGAGGGATGTGAGGACCAATTGCTGCTGTCCCCAGAGAAAGAGTAGTTACTCACTTGTAACAGGTGTTCTCCAGGAGCAGCAGGAATCGATCCTCACATATGGGTGTCATCAGCGCAGATGAAGCCCCAGCGGAGCATTTCCCCAGCATTCTATGAAACCCTTTGGAAATGCAGGCAGGCAGGCATGCATGCGCGGTTCCCTTCCCACCTAAAGGTGCCATCTTACCTCAGTCAAATGACAGTTTATTTTTCTTTTTTGTTTGCTGTTCTTAGCTATGTACAACTGCAACTCCAAGGGGAGGAGAAGAGTTGTGAGGCCTGATTCCTGCTGCTCTTGGAGAACACCTGTTACAGGTGAGTAACTACTCTTTCTCCAGGACCAAGCAGGAAGTCAGTCCTCACATATGGGTGATTCCCCAGCTCTGGGCTACCGAGGAACCCAGGCTGAACAAGAGAACTCCCTCTAGTCTCAGCAGCAGAGAAAGGCTTTTCAAGGACACAACTTCCACCGGTAGCCCAACAGAGGGCAGGAGTTGCCTAAACCTCAAAGAGATTATGGAGTACTGCTTGGCCAAAAGCACTGTCCCTACAGGACTCCCTCTCCAGGCAGTAATGGGCCGCAAAAATCTGTCTTGAAGACCAAGTTGCAGCCCTGCAGATGTCTACCAAGGGCACAGAGCGGAGATGAGCCACTGAGGCAGCCATTGCCCTGACTCAGTAGGCCGTAACCCTACTCTGCAAAGGAAGGTCAGCCGCCTTGTAAGCCCAGGTGATACAGTCAGCCACCCAGATGGACAAGGTACGATTGGACACAGCCAACCCCAACTTATTGGGGTCAAAGGAGACGAAGAGCTGGGTAGCCCTTCTATGCCCCTGCGTACGGTCAAGGTAGAAGGATAAGTCTCTGCTACAGTCCAGGGTATGCAGGACTGCTTCAGCCTGGCTTGCATGAGGTCTAGGGAAGAATGTTGGAAGAACCACCTCCTGGTTGAGGTGGAAAGAGGAGACAACCTTAGGGAGGAACTTTGGATGAGTTCTAAGGACTACCCTGTTCCTATAAATCCTGGTGTAAGGTCTATCACAGACCAGGGCCTGAAGCTTACTTACTCACCTAGCCGAGGTAAGAGCTATCAGGAAGAGTGTCTTCCAGGAGAGGAAGCGTAGTGGACAAGAAGCCAGGCTCAAAAGGCAGGCGAGTCAGTTGCTGCAAGACCACATTCAGCTCCCACTCAGGGGCAGGAGGACAGATAGGAGGCTTGAGCAAAAGCAAGCCCCTAAGAAAGCGGGACACCAAGGGGTGACCAGACAGAGAATGTCCCTCCACCAGAGGGTGGTGAGCTGCTAGAGCTGAGAGGCGGACCCGAACAGAATTGGATTTAAGACCTTGATTTGACAAGTGCAGTAAGTACAGGACTACTGGCATAGTACAGGAGAAAGGGTCTTCTGTATGTAGCTGACACCACACAGAAAACCTCTTCCATTTGAGAGCATAGGTTTTCCTAGTGGACTGTTTCCTAGAGGCTAGTACAACCTCCTGAGGCAGGCCCCAGGGAGCCAAGACTACCCTTGCAGCCTCCAGGCCATCAAATTGAGAGCTTTGAGATGGGGGTGAAGAAGGGAACCTGCTCCTGTGAGAGAAGGTCAGGTTGCAACCCCAGCTGTAGTGGAGGATCCACCGCCAGTTGAAGCAGAAGAGGAAACCAAGGCTGTCTGAGCCACCAGCAGGACCGAGGCCTTGTCCTGAAGAATCTTGAAGAGAGTTCGGGCCACCAAGGGCGTGGGAGGAAACACATAGAGGAGGCCCTGAGACCAGGATATCAGAAAAGCATCCGCTGCTATCCGCAGAGGTTGCGGTTGCCTGGAGCAGAACTTTGGCAGTTGCTTGTTCGTTGGGCTGGCAAAGAGATCTATCAAAAGGAAGACCCCATTTCAGGAAGATCTTCTGAACCACTGAAGGATGCAGCTACCACTCGTGGGGCTGCAGTATTCTGCTTAATCTGTCGGCCAGGTAGTTGTCATGGCCTGGAAGGTACACAGCCTTGAGGAGCATGTTGTGCTTGAGGGCAAGAGGGCAAAAGAACAAAAGGTCCTGAGCCTCCCAACAAAGGATCCTGGACCCAGTCCCGCCCTGTTTGTTCACATAAAACATGGCAACTTGGTTGTCTGTCTGAATCAGGACAGACTGGTGAGCCAGGGTAGGAGTGAAAGCTTTGAGTGCTAATCGAATAGCTCTGAGTTTGAGGAGATTGATCTGCTGTGCAGCTTCCCAGGGAGACCAGAGGCCCTAGGTGCACTTGCCCAGACAATGAGCTCCCCAGCCTTGCAGGGAGGCATCTGTTAGTACTACTGTGTACCCTGGAATCTGAAAAGGCACCCCTTTCAGTAGATTGGGTGGGTGCAGCCACCAGTTGAGGGAGTGCAGAAAAGGTCTGGACACCCTTATTCTGTCGCTGAGGCTGCCTGTGACCACTGAGCCCAAAGACACCACTGTGCAGGCCTCATATGGAGCCTGGCATTGGGGGTCACATGCACTGTCGAAGCCATGTGGCCTAGAAGCCTCAGGCAGAGTCTGGTAGAGACCAGGGACCTGCTGAGAAACTGGTTTGCTAAGTTTATCAGTCTTTGGGCTCTGTCTTCTGGCAAGAATGCCTTTGCCAGGGAAGAGTCCAACCTTGCCCCTATGAACTCCAAGTTCTGGGAAGAGAGCAAAGTGGACATTGCGAAGTTTATGACAAACCCCAGGCATTGTAGAAGAGCAATAGTCCTGAGGGTGGCTTGATTGGCCTCCTGACAAGTCTGACCCCTGATGAGCCAGTCGTCTAGATAGGGGAAGACAAAGATTCCCTGATTTCTCAGGTAGGCCGCCACCACTGCTAGGCACTTTGTGAAGACTCTGGGGGCGGAGGTGAGGCCGAAAGGCAGAACTCTGTACTGATAATGGTTTCCTCCCACAATGAACCTGAGGTACTTTCTGTGGTCTGGATGAATGAGGATGTGAGTGTACGCATCCTTTAGATCTAAAGGAGCATAGCCAATCTCACTGCTGGAGGTAGGGCAGAAGGGATCCAAGAGTAAGCATCTTGAACTTTTCCTTCACTAGGAACTTGTTGAGGGTTCCTGAGGTCCAGAATGGGTCGAAGGCCACCGGTTCTTTTGGGCACCAGGAAATACCTGGAGTAGAATCCATGACCTTGCAAGTGGGGAGGCACAGGCTCCAACACCCTATCCACCAACAGACCCTGAAGCTCCTAAAGGAGGTCTGTGTGCAGGGGAGGCCTGGGAGGCTCCCCTGGAAAGTATGGAGGAGGCAGTTGGTGAAAATGGAGGGCATAGCCCTTGTGGACTATCTCCAGCACCCAACTGTCCCCGGTGATAAGGGGCCACTGGTGGGCAAAGAGGGCGAGACGACCTCCTGTGCAGGGTTAGGAGAGCAGTGGAGGAGAGGCTATGCTCAAGGAGTCACAGGCCCCCAACCCTGCTGAGTGGTAGCAGGAGCCTGAGGCTTGGGGGTCCTCTGCCTACGGGGCCCATTACCCTGGCCCTTGGCTTGCTGACCCTGGGGGGCAGCTTGGGCAGCCTGATATTGCAGGTACTGTTTGTAGGCAGTGCCCTTCCTCGGGTAAAAGGGCTTTTTACCCGAGCCTTTCTTTTTATGAGAAGGGGCAGAGGTCTTCCTCGACAGCCTTGTCCGTGTGAGGTGCTCTGTCTCGAGCTGAGCAGCCTTCTCGGTCATGGGCTTGCCAAAAAAGGTTTTCACCTAGGCAAGGGACATCAACCGACTTGTCCTGAACCCATCACTCGAGGTCCGATGACTGCAGCCACACCTGGCGTCGAGCCCCGATGCCAGCTGCCGCAACTTGGGCCGAAGCCTCGAAGCCATCGTAGGCGGCGCGGGACATGAACTTCGAGCAGTCCCGAATCCCCCAAGGACAAGGACTTAAATCTCTGCAAGGGTTCCCCGGAGAGACCAGCAGAGAACCCGGCCAACTCCCGCAAGTACATGCCCATGTACAGCTGATAGGACTGGACACGGCAAGCAAGCATCGAGCCCTGGAAACACTTTCTACCGACGCCATCGAGGTTTCGGGCCTCCCTGCCAGGAGGCACCGCGGAGTGCATCTTCTGGCTCTTCAGACAATGCATGGCCGATTCCACAACCATGGAATGGTGTGGTAGCTGTGCCTTCTGAAAACCAGGGCTCTTCCAGAGTCGATAGATCAAATCGACTCGCTTGCTAAGAACCGGCGCCGAGGCCAGTGCCTCCCACATAAGGAAGAGGAGCTGTTCCAGCATCGGAGGAACCGGGACAGTAAAGGCCTCCTTCGGAGGAAAGTCATACTGTAGCGCCTCGAGCTCTTCAGCTCTTCCTTGCGGTCCGCCGGAATAGCCAAGGCAGTGGCCATATCCCGGACGAACTCCAAGAACCAGGTGTCCTCCGGGGGGGGACCTACTCCGGGGGTCAGACTGCAGTGAGTCCAAAGGGACGCACCGAGTCTTAAAGGTATCAGGAGACTCTTCGTCCTCCGTCTCCCAAGCCGACTCGTCTGAGGAAGAGTCGGGGTCCAACCCCGCGGGGCCCTGGAGCACCCGCCCTGATGCCGGAAGCACCAGCATCGACGCCCTCGGTCTCGAACGGGAGGCCGAGGGAGACCACGACCGAGGTTGACTCCGAGCCACGATGGACTCGAGTATCGGCTCGGTCTCCGGGGTCGACTTCGACGTTGATGTCCTGGTGGTCGGGGCAGATGCACCAGACAGGCTGGCCATCAGTGCCCGCTGCTGCTCCATGAAGGCAGACAACCTGCTCTCCAAGGCTGTCATCCTGAGACCCAGCTCGGGAGACGCAGCAGCCACCGACTCGGGCCCCAGTGGCGCCGGGCCCGACGTCGGCTCCCTGGGAGGAGAGTCCACGAGGTCTACGGGGCTTACGTGTCCAGCAGACTCCGGCTCCACACGAGGAACTTTGGCAGGTTTCTCCGGTTCCACGGGCCTGGGGCGACGGTCAGGTGTCTTAGACCTGGCCATCGAGGAGCCAGGGACCTCCTCCGACGATGCCCTCGCGAGCCATTTCTTCCTCTTGCGTTCCCAGTCGGGGGACCCCCTGTCTGAGGAGCTTTGACGGCGCTTGGGATCGGAATCCCGAGATGTCGAGGCCTCAGACGAGGTTCGGGCCCAGCCGGAGGCTGAGTCCGAGAAGCGCCTTTCCTTTTGCTGCTGGCGACTTCGTAGTGCCTTGGAAGACATCTTTCCACAGGCCCCGCACGACTTAGGATCGTGGTCGGGGCCAAGGCACCGAAGGCAGCAGTCGCATGTGTCGGTGAGAGACATTAGTTTCTTACACCGATCACACTTCTTAAAACTGCTGGAAGCCATCGGGGGGAAAATAAGAGTCCCCGCGAGGTCAAAGGACCAGCCTTCCAGGGAAAAAAGGGAGCAAACGCCAGCCACGAAGGGCAAACACCGAAAAAGAAGAATCGGGCTCGATACCGGTGTACCGAACCCGGCGGGAGGGGAACCGGCGTCAAACCGGGAGAAAAAATAGCAAAAATCGCTGAAAAATCTAATTTTAACCGGGAAAACTGGACACACGTCCGGTGGGCTTCACGGAAAAAGAGACTGAGGTAAGATGGCACCTTTAGGCGGGAAGGGAACCACGCATGCATGCCTGCATTCCCAAAGGCTTTCATAGAAAGCTGGGGTTTCATCGGCACCGATGACACCCATATGTGAGGACTGACTTCCTGCTTGGTCCTGGAGAATACCTGTTATAAGTGAGTAATTACACTTTCTCTGGGAACAAGCAGGAAGTCAGTCCACACCTATGGGACTCCCCAGCTACAGGTTATTAGAAGAAAAAAAAAACCCCTGTAAAAAGCCACACATGACCAGAAAAGGTGAGGCACTAAGTTGAAAAAAACAGACCACAAGCAACCCAAATGTCCAGTAAGGAACCAAACACAGCAAGGTCAGGAGTTGTCTACACCCCAAACAAATGATAGAGTACTACCTGGCCAAAGGCACTGTCCTGACAGGACTCCCTCTCCAGGTAGTAATGAGCAGCAAAAGTATGGACCGAGGACGAGGTGGCAGCCTAACAGATTTCAGACAAGGGAACAGAACACTGACTTACCACTGAGGCCGCCATGACACAGCACTCCAGAGAGAGACAAGTCTGCTCATAGACAAAGGCAATGTAATCCACCACCCTGATGGACAGGGTGCGATTAGAGAGCACCATCTCCAACTGACTTATGTCAAAGGAGACAAAGAGCTGAGCTCAGCAATGGCCCAGGGTGCGCTGCAGGTAGAAGGAAAGCATCCGCTTACAGTCTAGTGTATGAAGGACAGCCTCCATCCTGTTGGTGTTGGGGTCATGGAAAGAAGATGAGTAGCAGCACCAGCTGATTAAGGTGGATCAGGGACACCACCTTCAGCATGAACTTGGGAGGAATGCAGAGCACAACCCTGTTCCTATAGAAGCTAGTGTACAGTAGGGGTCCACCCCCAATGCTTGGAGCTTGCTGACTCAGCAAGCAGACATGAACACCATGAGGTACCCCACCTTCCAAGTGAGATACTTAAGGTGTCAGGACTAGAAAAGCTCAAAGGGTGGTACAGTAAGCTTTAAGAGTACGACGTTCAAATCACACTCACTGCTGGGGGGTAGATGGGAGGCTTCGAGAGGAAGAAACCCGTCAGGAAGCGAGCCACTACTGGCTGAGCGGAGAGGGGTCTGCCCTCAATTAGATGATGGTTTGCTGCCAGTACACTGAGATGCACCCAGACAGAGTTGTTCTTCAAGCCAGTCTGAGACAGGTAAAGCAGATACTGCAGCACCAGCTGGATGGAACAGAAGAAGGGGTTGATCTGCCTCTCCACACACCAGAAGGAAAATCTCTGCCACTTAATGGCATACACCCAGCAGGTAAAGGTCTTACAGAAGGCCAAATGTACCTCCTTCACCTCTGTAGAGAGGCTGAAGAGTCAGGGCTACCTGCAGCAGCCAGGCCATAAATGCCAAGGACCCCAGCTTGAGGTACAGGAGAGAGCCCTCTTCCTGCATCAGTAGTCCTGGATCACCCCCAGAGGAATCAGGGACACCATGGACAGGTGGAGAAGCAGGGAAAACCATAGGTGCCTGGCCCACCATGGCATGATCAGGATCACCGTGGCCCCATCACTTTGGACCTTGAAGAGGATCTTGGCAGCTATCAGGAGCATGAGCGGGAAGGCATAAAGGAGACCCTTTGCCCATGAGATCAGGAAGGCATCGGCCAACACCACCATCCTGGCAGGGTGTGGCTGCTGAAAACAGAAATAGGGCAGCTGCACCAGCAAAGAGATTAATTTGTGGGAGCCCCCAGTACCGGAACAACCGGTGGGCAACTCTGGGGTCCAGCCCCCACTCAGGCTTAGCCAGGTCCTGCAGCTGCATATCTGCCAAGTCCTTGTCCTGGCCCAAGAGATAAACTGCCCCCAGGAGCATCCTGTTGTTGATGGCATAAGTGCAGATCTTCCTGGCAAAGCAAGGACAACCCCGTGTCCCTTGCTTGTTTATGTAGAACATCGCCACATGATTATCCATCTGGATCAGTAAGGGTTAGTCCCACAGGTGGTGGCAAAAAGCCCAGAGAGCTAAGGCAACAATCCAGAGCTCTAGGAGGTTGGATTTGCTGGCAATCAACTGCCCTGAGTGCAGATATCACCACAGTGGGCTCCCCACCCCCCTTTTGAGGCATTCACTGTGAGAATCGTATGAGGTATGGGGAATCTGGAAAGGCACCCCTGCCAGCAGATACAGGAGGCATTGCCGTCAGCCAGGGAACTGGCAAGTCACCCTGTCCCGCAGCTGCTCCGTGGCCTGCAACCACTGAGAGCAGAGTGCCCACTGGCCTCCCACCACAAGCAGGCATCCAGGGTGTTATGCACAGTGGATGCCCTATGTCCCAGTAGGCAGATCATGTGTCGGGCAGACACCTAGGGGTGGTGCTAGGTGTCCTATATGAGTACCTGGAGGCACAGGGCCCTTCCCTTGGAAGAAAAGCTCTGGCCTGGACAGTGTCCAGCTGCACCCCTATGAACTCTAGGTTTCGAGTTGGCTAGAGATCAGACTTTAGGTAGTTGACTATGAACCCCAAGTGTTCTAGGAGGATTGTGCAGCCTGTTGCCTGTTGTAATTCGGCAGCAGTGCTCCCTTTAACAACCAGTCATCCAGATAAGGGAAGACAAAAACTCCCTAGAGCATGAGGTGGGCTGCAACAACCACCAGGCACTTGGTGAATATCCATGGGGAGGTTGCCAGCCCAAAAGGGGAGCACTCTGAACTGGTAATGTCCTCCATCCACCACAAAGTGAAGGCAGTGCCTGTGGAGGGGGTGGATAAGGATGTGCACTGTATACATCCTTTAAGTCCAAGGAGCATAGCCAGTCTTCCCTCTGGAGGTATGGCAGCAATGTTCCAACGGAGAGCATCTTGAACTTCTTCCTCACCAGGAAACTGTTGAGGTCCCACAGGTCTAGAATGGGACAAAACCCTCCAGTCCTTCTTGGGACCAGGAAATAGCAAGAATAGAACCCCCTGGCCCTGAGGTGGAGGGGTTCCACTGCCTTGCTTAAAGGCAGCCTACAAAGTCCTGCTGGAGCAGGGCCCAGTGAAGAGGAGTCCTGGGGGGTTCTCTAGGGAAGAATGGTGGGGTTATTTGTAGGAGGTAGCCCTCCTTGACCACCTGGAGGGTCCATGCATCCATGCGAGGGCAGAGCACCTGTGGGTGTAATGTTCCAGATAACCTCCCCCCCCCCCATGTGCTGCAGGGCTGTGCCTCCTGGGGGGAAGAGCAGCTATGTTCAAGGAGTCAAAACCCCCCTCCAGGTTGTGCTGGTGGTGTGGTCTGAGGTTTGGGGGGGCCTTAGGCTTACACGGGCTATGCCCTTGTCCCTTGGCCTGCTAGCCCTGTTGGGGAGCTGGGAAGGCCAGTACTGGGGGGTAGTTTCCGTAAGCCTTCCTCTTCTTTGGGAATGAGGACTTTCTGCCTGAAGATTTCCATCAGGAAGGTTCAGCAGTCTTCTTGAAGAGCCTGGTCCTTGTCAGGTACTCTGACTCCAACTCAGCAGCCTTGTCCATCATGGGTTTACACAAAAGTTCTCTCCCTGCCTAGGGACATTGACCAGTTTTTGTCCTGTATCCATTGCTCCAGATCAGACAACTTTAGCTAGGCATGGCATCAGGCACTAATGGCCACAGCCGACTCAAAGCCATCATAGGTTGCCCGAGTAATAAACTTGGAGCACTTTGACTGCAGAGAACAAGGTCCAGAACCACTGGAGAGGTTCCTCTGAGAGCCCAGTGAGCCCCTTCACCAGGTACCGCAGGTACCCATGTACAGCTGATGATGCTTGTCAGCCTGATCCAAGCCTAAGTCCTGGAAGCACTCCCTACCTACAATATCTATGGCATAGGCCTCCTTACCAGGGGGCACACAGAAGAGTGCATCTCCTGGCTCTTCAGCCTACACATGGTCAGCTCCACAACCATGGCGTTATGAGGCAGTTGGGCTTTTTCAAAGCCAGGCTCCGGCAGACCCAGTACAGGCAGCTGTTCCAATATATACATGGAGGGGGGGGGGGAGGGGCACAACGGGCTCCATGAGTGCCTCCTTCAGCAGACCCTTGTACTGCAGGATCTTGAGGGGCTCCATATGAGGGTCTTCCTCTAATTCTGTGGTGAAGGCAAGGGCCTTTGCCATATCCCTCACAAAATTGAGGAAGGCCAGGTCCTCAGGAGGGGACCAGCACCAGGTCTCCAGGAGAGACAGGTCTGAGGGTACGTCCTGGTAGTGGCAGGTGTCCAGGGACTCATTGTCCTCTATCTCCAAATACAATTGCGAGGCAGTAGAGTCAAAGGTTCCCCAGGTTGCGCCTCAGCCTCCCAGCCACCCGCTGCTGGGACCAGGATTGTGACCAAGGGATCTCTCGAGGCTGGTGGCACTCTATGATCGGCTCAACCTCCAGGAAGTCCCTTGACATGGAGGGCCCTGTGGTTGGGAGTGATGACCTGGAGGAATCGGGCATCAGAGCCTGTTGCTGGGCCAAAAAGGTAGACAAACTGCTCTGCAGGGCCCCCAGCCTGGCTTTGAGATCAGATGGCTCTGCAGCCTTTGGCACAGAGGACTTCAGGCCTGGCACCGGCTCAGTCAAGGGGGAGTCCTCAATGAAGATGGCTTTGGGGGTCTAAGGCCAATCCCTTGATGTCAACAGCTTCCATTGGGGCAACTTAGAAGGCCTCTCCAGGCTGTCACCCTAGGCCTCATGTTGAGGGCTATAGGTCCTGGACCCAAGGGATTTCCCCACTGCCCCAACTCATCTCCCGACACAGTCTTCAAGGGTTTTCAGGTCTTCTGACAGCCCTCATCAGTGGAGCTCCAGCCAGAAGCTCAGTGGTCTTAGGGCTCTGAGGCTGCTCGGTCCCAAGATCCTGGAGGATGACTTGCAGCAAGGTCTCGCAGATGACTCTGGGGCAGAGTCAACTTTGTGGAAAATGGACTAACACTGCTGCTTGACAGCTCTCATCTGCTTATAGAGGCTGCAGACCAAGGGATAATGATACAGTCTGAGGCATCAAAGGCAGCTGTTGTGCGGGTCCATGCATGCCATGTTGTGCACACAGCAGTCACATGGCTTGAAACACCTGACTGAGGCCATGGCAGGGAAGACAGTCCCCGCAAGGTCAATCTCACTTGGCCTGGCCAGGAAAAAGGCATGAAACCACAGTGAACGAAAATTAGAAAAGAACTCGAGAAAACACAACACTGAGGCAAGCGGACTCTGGTGGAGAAGGGACTGATACACAACCAGAGAGAAAAGCTAATTTTAAGACAAAAACTATTTCCAAGGGGAACCTACGCATATGTCCCATGGAAAAAAGGAGACGGAGGCAAGATGGCACCCTTAGGTGAGAAAGGGACCACGCATGCATGGTGTATATCCCAAAAGCTTTCTTTGAAAGATGGTGAGAGATTACCTTGCATGCTCAGATGTCACCCATATTTGAGACACATATTTCCTGCTTGTTCCTAGAGAATCCAGATATATGAAGGGGAGCATGTTTACTAAAAGTTAACATGCGTTAAGTACTTCCACTGCCCATTTGTTTCTATGGGCCATTGCAGCATTTAATGCACATTAACCTGTTATCTGTGCCCTTGCCAACTAGATTTTGTTCATTCCATCTTGCTGCTCCATATGCCTGGGACAAAGTACGTGAATCTGTGCCTCAGGCTCCTTCTCTAGCCCTGTTCAAATCCAAGCCAAATACCCACCTCTTTGAAGCCACTTTTGGATTCTGATGCTCCTTAAGCTCTTGTCCATTACTTATGTGCATCTTACCATGCTCTAGTCCCCAATTTCGTTATGTTTTGCCTTGATTAGATTGTAAGCTCTCATGAGCAGGACTGTCTCTTACATCTATATGTACAGTGCTGTGTACACCTTGTAGTGTTAAACAAATGATTAGTAGCAGTAGCAAACATACCCTTATATTAACCAGCTCACCTTTATCTACCTGTTTATTCACACCTTCAAAAAAAAATATAACACATTAGTGAAACAAGACTTTGGCTAAATCCATGTTGGCTTTCTTCCTTTAAATCATGACTATCTACATGTTTAGTAATTTTATTCCTTATAATGGTTTCTACCATTTTGCCCAGTACTGACATAAGGCTCATGGATCTGTAGTTTCCTGTAAGACTGACTCCATGTCACAGAGGAAAGTGACATACTCTTAAGTGCCCTTTCTCATACTGGCCATGTGCATTGGGTTGAAGTTGAACTGCTGAGATGTTTGTTAGCATGGTGCAATTGACCCAGATTCCCTGTGCTGCAGAGGAAAGTTTTGCCCTTTTCTTAAGCACTTTTCCTGCTGCTGCTGCCCATTTGCCACTATAGACAACTGCCTAATAGAAGCACAGGCCCTGAAACGAGAGAATACATATGGGTGTTGTATGTGTTTCCCAATGAATCTGAAATGCATCTGTTGCCAGTTTAATTGCTAGGTCTTCTTGAACCAAAGTAAGGAAGATTATTGTCCTCTGACAAACAGATTAATGGTCAGTATGTACAGCACCAGAATTAACATTCTGGTACCCAAACACAGGGTAGGAACTGGCAGAGATGGAGGTTAGAAGGTCTCTCGAGTGCCCTTTTGAAGTACTTGTACCTAAAGCAAAAAGGGAGCAGGCCTCGCTTTAGCCTGAGTTTGACACCTTCAAAATTTGGTGACCTAGGCAGATGCCCATGCCTGAAAATAGGCCAGTGTCTGTGTCTGAAAATATCCAAGGACTACTCATGTGAACCAGGAAGCAGTTGCTCATCCACTAGTGTAGTGTGAACTCCAGGAATATAAGTCATGTTTTGAGATATTGCACATAACTAGATGTTCATGGTTTCTGGAAATATAAGATGTAGATATGTAAATAAGATGTAGATATGTTATACAATGTACATAGTTCCCCCCAGTTACTTCCAAGTTGATCTCCTGTTTATTGTAAATACAACTCAGGGTTCCTGTGTTGTATGGTTGATGTTGAATGTAAACCGCTCTGATCTAAAATAGAGCGGTATAGAAGAACTGTTAAATAAATAAAAATAAATAAGAAACTGTTTCCCTCCTCTTCATTTACAGGTGTGACCCAAGTATCACTAAAGTCCTTACAACATGGGATGCTCTTGCATGCACTTGCAGAGATGGAACTTCTCTGGAAGCAGCATAAAGACCCTACGATTGTTCCAGTTGTTTTCCCAACTGGAATGTGTCCAGCAGAGGAGCTAGGGAGACAGCTTATTTAAGGCCCTAGTTTTGGAAGAAAAGTATCTTTTCACTCATTTTGTTCTGCTTCTCAACAAGCAGGCTGAGCACTGAAGGGTGGAGAGTCCCAGGCCTTGGATCAGGACTACCTCCATCAAGGGTGACAGGTAGGGAGAAGAAAGAAAGAAAGAAAGAAAGAAAGAAAGAAAAAAAAAAAAGACAATCCTGAGCAGTCACAAGGGGTAGGATAAGAGCTTCCAGTAGAAGAGAGTCCATTAATGATAGGCTGGACAGAAGAACTGAGGGTGAACGTAGAGACAGGAGGATTCCCCCCCCCCACAAATGAGCTATTCCTGCTTCCTCCTGGCCAGCAAGGAGCCCAGAGAGATAGGAGTGGAGCTGCACTGAATGGTGAGACTCAATGAAGCTAACACAGCAAAGTACCCTATAAGGCAGGGATTTTCAACAATGGCCTCAGGACACACATAGCCAGTCAACTCTTCAGGATAATCACAACAAATGTGCACGAAAGGTTTGCATACAATGAAGGTACTGCATACAGATCAATCTCATGCATATTTATTGTGGTTACCTAAAAACTTGACTGGCTAGGTGTGTCCCAAGAACTAGCTTGAGACCCTTGCTATAAAGGTACAGAAAGAGAGAAGTTCCAAGTGTGTGAGAGAGGAGACAAGCATGCCAGTGATATCCTATGAGAAAGGAGGAAACAGCCTACATAAGTGCCTTGACAGAACTGTAAATACTGTTCAAATTTTCTTCAGAAAGTACTGTATGCCCTTTTATGTCCAGTAAAGTGAAAATTCAGTTACCTAACCAGCATGCTGTGGAGTGATTGTGAAGAACCTCCTTCAACCTGTGGAATACTGTGGAAATGTGGACACAAGGATAGTTGGTCAGGGAGGGCTCAAGATTCAGCAGTGGCAGCTGCTACTGAACATTAGACCCACATATTCAATGCCAGAGCCATATCTGGGTCTCAGCATTGAATATCCAAGTTACCCGGAAAGCAATGAACTAACTAGGAAGCAGCAATATTCATCCGCTGGCAAGTTAGCTTCAGTGGTGAAAGTTAGGTCAGCCTTTGCTGCATCAGACTTCCACCATTTTGATATAATCAGGAAAAGGCTCAATTTTGCCATTGCCTGGTTATCACCAGGTGCTGCCCCCAGAATGCCCCAATGCTAACCACAGACATTCTGCTAACAGTGTTAATCCCTTTGACTATAGAGTCCATAGGCTTTGGCAAGCAAGTCTCATCCTCCCAAGGCCCTATCAAAATACAAACTTGTTCTGTGGTTCTATACAGTTACCTCAATCAGGGGTTTACCAGGGACAGGCTATAAAAAGGGCACCCACAGTCCTTGAGCATGCACAAAGTGATTTGTGAAACTACCTTTGGAGACCCAGTTGGTTCATTATATATGTTATAAATGGTGATATTTTACTTACCAGTTAATGTCCTTTCCTTGAATCCTGCTAGACCAGTCCAGACAAGTGAGCTGCATTCCCCTACCAGCAGATTGGTGGAGACAAAGAACCAATGAAAGACCCAAGTTTCAATGAAATCATTCCTGTTCCTCTATTCACCTCAGCCACCAGTATTCGTCCCAAAGCATAGAGCAGATACAGAGCAAGTCTCACACAACCTCAAATGGGGGCAACAATGAGTAATTAACAGGAGATAACTATGTACAGGAAGGTCAAAACAGAAGGGTGGCAGTAGAAGATGAGCCCACAGGCCCAGTATAAAAATCATGGCAACCTATAGGTACTGCAACAGCAGAACAGAGCAATCCAGTATCGGAGAAAGGCCCTGGACTGGCCTAGCAAGACTCAAGGAAAGGACATTATCTGCTAAGTAAAATATTACCTTCCACATCATTCTGCTAGACCAGTCCAGGCAAAGCTACACCACCACTGGGCAGGAAGACAGCAGCCCTTAAAACTCTTGAGCCAAAGGCTATGTCCACCCACATGTAGACATCCAAGCAGTAATGCTTGACAGTAGTGGAAAGTGATGCCCACATTGCTGCCTGACAATGTCTGCAAGGGCCACCGAGCTCAGTTCCACTTACGATTATGCTTGTGCTTGGGTAGAATGGGCACACAAACCCTCTGGAACCAGCCAGATCTGCAACAAATATACTTTTGCAATGGCCTCCTTAATCCAGCAGCTCAAAATCGACTTGGCTGCTGCTTCACCCATACACAAGCCAGCAAACAGTACAAAAAGATGTCAACTTACAAAAGAAATTTGTAACCTTCAAGTAGCAGAGCAGCACTGTCTGGACATCCAAAAGGCAAAGATCCTTATTCTTCCCCCAACACTGCTCCTTAACAAAAGAGGGCAGGCAAACCACCTAGTTCACATGACAGGGAGACAACACTTTAGGCAAGAAGGAAGGCACAGGCTGAATGGAAACAGACTCCTTTGAGGAGGACAGATAAGGGATCTCAGAAAGAGAGCCTGCAGCTCAAAAATCCACCTTGCAGAACAAATCATGACTTAAGACAGTCTTGAGCATCAAATCCTTTAAGGTAGTGCCACATTCAGGACTCCCACTTTGGCGTAGGACCTTGCGATACTGTTACTAGGGTTACTGGGTCTGGCATGGAGGAGGAGAGGGGGTCCTCATCGGAACAACCCTCAGGAGAATGCACCATCGCTGGAGGCCTCTGTATCAGTAGGTTGCTGAACTCTAGTAACCTCCTCAGGTTTAGAAACTGCTAACACCTAATCAGGTGTTAGTTCCCTCCCTACCCACCCCAACTCCCACCCATCCCTAGTGAGCAGTCTTGCTTTATAGGGCACCTCCCCTTTTAACACATCACAGAGAATTAGACCAGCACATTTTGAATATAATTAAAGAGATTTAACTGCTTTTTCTCTGAAAGGACAGCTGGGAAACCGGCTGGTACTTGGTAGATTTCTCTTTTGCTTTAACAGATACCTAAGCTCCACGAACAGAACAATGGCTGGGGAAAATCGTATTGCAAAAAGCTGTTGCCCCTGTTACAGCTTCTGCCTCTGTCCAGACAGAAGTCCTAATGCCAGTTGAAGGACCAGTTCCATGTGCAGGGTGCCTGCATGCTGAAGCTCTGAGGAAACAAGTGGAGGAACTCAGAGAGGAGGTGGCAAGGCTGAGGAGCATTCAAGACAGTGAGAAGTACATTGATGAGATGCTTCTTGCAGCAACCAAGCTCTCCAGCACAGGAGAAGATGGGTGCCAACAGAATGTCGATGGTTGGACACAAGTCACCAGGGCCTGCAAAATCACCAATCCAACTTCTCCAGCCCTTGAATTGAAGAACCATTATGCAGCCCTGGAAGTGCAGGAGGTGAAAGCTTCCCTGGAAAGGGAAGAACCAGAGTTCAAGTACCCCAAAGTTGCAGAATCAGTGACCAGAAGGAAACGAAGAGTAGTGGTGGTTGGAGATTCTCTTCTGAGGGGTACTGAGGCATCCATCTGCCAATCAGACTTGATGTCCAGAGAGGTATGGTGTCTGCCTGGTGCCAAAATCCAAGATGTTACAGAGAGTTTGCCAAGACTCATCAAGCCCACTGACTTTTACCCAATGTTGCTAATCCATGTTGGAACAAATGATACTGCCAGGTATACCTCAGAACATATCAAAAGTGACTTCATGGCTCTGGGACAGAGGGTGAAGCAGTTAGGGGCACAGGTAGTGTTCTCTTCAATCCTCCCTGTTGAGGGTAAAGGCCAAGGCAGAGGGGCTCGCATCCTGGAGATGAATGCATGGCTGCGTGGATGGTGTCATCGAGAACGCTTTGGTTTCCTAGACCATGGGATGCTGTTCCAAGGGTTGCAGAGCAGAGATGGCATCCATCTGTCCAAGAAAGGTCAACGCATCTTCGGTAGTAGACTGGCTAATCTACTGAAGAGGGCTTTAAACTAGATTCGTTGGGGATGGGTGAAGAAACCCCCAGGTAAGTGAAAGCCCCCAGGTAGGTGATACATTAAATACCTTTATGGAAATGGGTAACATATGGAAAGCAGTGTGTATAAATGCCCGTAGCATGGGAAATAAGATCCCTGATGTTGAAGCTTTGGTGGGAGTGGCTGACTTGGATTTAGTGGCAGTTACAGAAACATGGTTCACAGAAAAACATGATTGGGATGTAACTATACCTGGCTATACTTTATTCAGAAAGGACAGGGTAGGAAGAAGGGGAGGAGGAGTGGCACTATATGTAAAAACAAATATTAAAGCTTTGGAATTACAGAGCTTAAAAGGGAGAGAGGAGGCATTGTGGGTTAAACTAGAAAGAGGGAAAGAGAAATCTATTTGCATTGGTGTGATATACAGACCTCCCTCACAAGAGGAAGAGGTGGACAGAGTTAATTGAAGACATACGCAGCATTGCTAGGAAAGGGGAAGTGCTACTGATAGGAGATTTCAATATGCCAGATGTTGATTGGCACATTCCTGCTGCAGTATCATCTAGAAGTAAGGAGATCCTGGATTCTCTACAGGGAGAACTATTCAAGCAATTGGTAACAGACCCCACACGTGAAGGGGCCATACTGGACTTGGTGCTTACCAATGGTGAAAGTGTTTCTGATATTGTAGTTGGAGATCATTTTGAATCCAGTGATCACCAGACGGTGTGGTTCAGTATTAGGAGTAGGGCTGTTAGAATCCATTCCAAGGTGAGGATCTTAGACTTTAGGAAGACTAACTTTGCGAAGATGGGCCAATACCTCAGGGAGTCGTTAGTGGGATGGGAACAGCTGGGGGATGTAGAAAAACAGTGGGCAAAACTGAAAGGGGATATATTAAGGGCAACCAACCTTTTTGTTAAAATGGTAAATAAAGGCAAAAGGAAAAGGAGACCGCTATGGTTTTCGAAGGAAGTAGCTGAAAAAGTGAAGAAAAAGAGGGAGGACTTCATGAAATACAAGAGGTCACAGAAAGAGGAAGACAGACAACTGTATTTGGAAAAACTTAGAGAAGCTAGCAAAGTAGTCAAGAAGGCAAAGATTCAAAAGGAGGAGGAAATATCCCCCCCATTTTATTGCATTGGCTAAGACATTTTTCAGATATATAGGTGAGAAGAGGAAGGGCAAAAGTGGTATTGTCAGACTCAAGGGGGGGGGGGGGGGGAATATGTAGAAGCTGATAAAGATAAAGCAGACTTGCTTAACAAATATTTTTGTTCTGTGGTCACAGATGAACCAGGAGCAGGACCTCAGTAAACACCCACAAATAGGAACAGAAGCAAGGGACATCTTGAACAATTTTCAGAAGACTGTGTTCGTGAGAAACTAGCTCAACTTAAAGTAGACAAAGCGATGGGACCGGATGTGATACACCCTAGAATACTGAGGGAACTTGGGGACGTTCTAGCAACTCCACTGACCTTTTCAATGCCTCGTTGGAGTCGGGAGTGGTGCCAAAGGACTGGAGAGAGGCTCATGTGGTGCCTTTACACAAAAGCAGAAGTAAGGATGTGGTTGAAAACTACAGGCCAGTTAGTTTAACTTCGGTGGTGAGTAAATTATTGGAAACGCTGCTGAAAGAGAAAATAGTGAGGTTTCTGGAGTCCAGCGGATTACAGGATCCGAGGCAGCATGGATTCACCAGAGGCAGGTCTTGTCAGACAAATCTGATTGATTTCTTTGACTGGGTGACCAGGGAGTTGGACCAAGGGAGAGCTCTAGATGTGGTGTATTTAGATTTCAGTAAAGCCTTTGACACTGTTCCTCACAGGCAACTTATAAACAAACTGAGCACCCTGGCGATGGACCCTAAAGTTACTGCTTGGGTTAGAAATTGGTTGAGTGGGAGGTGACAAAGAGTACAAGTAAATGGAACTCACTCTGAGAAGGATGTTACCAGTGGTGTGCCCCAGGGATTGGTCCTTGGTCCGATTCTTTTTAACATCTTTGTTAGTGATATAGCGGAAGGGCTGTCAGGTAAGGTTTGCCTCTTTGCGGATGATACCAAAATCTGCAATAGAGTAGACACCCAGGAAGGTGTAGATAACATGAGGAGGGATCTAGCTAAGCTTGAAGAATGGTCTAGAATTTGGCAACTGGAATTTAATGTTAAAAAATGTAAGGTCATGCATTTGGGCTGCAGCAATCCAAGGGAGCAATACAGTATAGGAGGTGAAGTACTTTTGTCCACTAAAGAAGAGCAGGACCTAGGCGTGGTTGTGTCTGATGATCTTAAAGTAGCTAAACAGGTAAAAAAGGCGACGGCAAAAGCTAGAAGGATGCTTGGGTGCATACAGAGAGGAATGGCTAGCAGAAAAAAGGAGGTGATAATGCCTCTGTATAAGTCTTTGGTGCGACCTCATTTGGAGTATAGTGTGCAATTCTGGAGACCACACCTTCAAAAGGATGTGAACAGGATGGAGTCGGTGCAGAGGGTGGCTACTAAAATGATTAGTGGGCTTCATTATAAAGCATATGAGGACAGACTTAAGGATCTTAATATGTACACCTTAGAGGAAAGGCGGGATAGAGGTGATATGATTGAGATGTTTAAATACCTCCGTGGCATAAATGTTCAGGGAGAGAGCCTCTTTCAATTGAAAGCAAGTTCTGCTACGAGGGGACATGGGATGAGGGTGGAGATAGATTCAGGAGTGATATGCGGAAATATTTCTTTACGGAAAGAGTAGTGGATCCATGGAATAGTCTCCCAGTGGAGGTGGTAGAGATGAGGACAGTAACTGAATTCAAAAAAGCATGGGACCAACAGAGAGGATCTCTAAAGGTAAAAAGTGGACTGTTGTAGTTGTTATGGAAGGACAGACTAGATAGGCCATGTGGTCTTTTTCTGTCATCATGTTTCTATCCGTATGAGGTACCTTTCAAGGCCGCTCCTTATCAGACTCTTGGGGCTGAGCAACTGAGCACAGGAGCGACCATGCTTATCCAGAGTACCCGACAGACTTCAAGGCTGCCTCCTTCTTACACCATTCCACTTCAGGGGACCCCTGGTCAGAGTGCCACCAATAACACGGAATCGAAGTGGGGGATCCCACCAGCGGAGAGGCAACCGAGGGTTCCGGGACCACCTTCTGGAAAATGTCATCAGACTTCTGCTTACGGCTGAGCAGGGCTTTGGAGGAATTTTCTTGCAAAGAGAGCAGAGCTCTGGGTCATGGTCAGCCCCAAGAGTGGAGTGGAGGAGTGGCCTAGTGGTTGGGGCAAGGTGCTTCAGGCCGGGGGTTCAAATCCCACTAGAGCACAGCAACCTTGGGCCGGAAGGACTGGGGTTTCTAGTCCCACAGGTGCTCCTGGTGGTCTTGGGCAAGCCACTTAACTATTTACAGGGAACATGGGCTATGGAGGGTTATCTCCAAGTTATAATGCCCTGTTCAATGTAATTTTAGTTTGTTCAATGTAAACCGCACTGATGCAGAATAGCACAGTACATAAGAGAATGTAAATAAAATCAATCAATACGACACCGAAGACAACAGTCAGGGGTGTCCGTGAGCGACATGTTCTTGGAGCATGTGTCACATTTCTTAAAACTGGTAGCCATAGGGGCAAAAAGAACCCCCGCAAGGTCAAAGACCTTTACAGCCAGCAGTTGGGGAAAAAAAGGGGCACAAAGCCTGCAACAAAGAAGATATCCCCTCGCTTGAAGAAAAAGGGAGAGCAAGGAGGAAAGGAAGAGGACTGGTGCAACCAGAAAAAAAACACAGCCCAGAGGCTGACAACAAAACACCTTTTTCGAGGGACAAGGACGTGCAGCTGAAGGCTCCACAGAAAAAGGAAGACTGAACAAGATGGCACCTTTGGGCAGGAAGAGGACCATGCATGCGTGGCAGCAATCCCAAAGGCTTTCTTTGAAAGCTGGGGAATTGTTCCGTGTGGGCTTTCGGTGCAGACGTCACCCATAAGTGAGGACTGACTTCCTGCTTGTTCCTGGAGAAAGTGACCTGCCCAAGGGCACAAGGCGTGCCAGTGGGAATCAAACCCAGATCGCTTGAGTGCTGGGCTGTTGCTCTAATCACTGTTAGTGTAGTTGGGTTTCAAAAAAAAGGTTTGGACAAGTTCCATGGAGGTAGAGGATGGCTCAGAGGCCACCAGTTTTCTTTGAAATAAGGAATAGAACTGCCCAATGCACTGCTTGGAAGGGGCTGATGCTATTGCGTGGTTGTGGAGGAGCTGAGAGATCTTTTGCTGTAAGATGCATAGATAGTGCTGCAGAACAGGTTTGACTGGTGGTGGGGGAAGAGTTGGTGGAATTTTCATGTAGTTGATTTTGTATCCTCCCTGAACGATGTTGAGAACTTAACAGTCAGTGGTTGTGGACTGCCAGGCCTCTCTGAAGTGCTGAATCTCGCCCCTACTGGCAGGTAGTCAAAAACCAGGGCTTGCTTTTTGGGCAGGGGCTGGGTGGCAGGGTGTTTTCTTTCTCACAGCCGAGAGCACTGTGTGTAGGCTGCAGCATTTCAGAGCTGAGGTTGCTGCCGCATATAGGGCTGGAGTCTCCTTCGAAGGTAGAATTGTTGGAAGTACTGGCAATAGTAGGTCCTTCAGTACTGAGGGAGTTGTGACCTGTGATTTTGAGGCGTAGGCTCAGCCGATTGAGCTGTTAGCTCCCAGACCATAGAGGAGTGGTCTTTGACCTCAGACAGCCTCTTGTACTTTTGAACCGAAGAAACTATCCCTCAGGCACGGCCCATCTGCCAAAATGGTCATAGAGGTCTTCTCAGAGGCCAGACACTTGCAGTCAGGCCATGCACCATGCTGCAATGGAGGGGTCAGAGAAGCAGGCCACGGAGTCAAATGCATCATAAGTGGTACGGATGATGTAGTAAAATGATTCATGGAGGTTGGGCAGCAGTAGAGTCTGATCTTGAATCTTGTCCTCTGCAGACGAGGTAGAAGACTCACTCAGTTGCAGGAGGTCATGGTGGTAGTGTAGAATTTGGTATGCAAGAATTTGCAGAGAATGCTTTGTTAGGACTTTTGACCGATGACATCAAGCATCCTTTGTTCTTTGCAAGTGGAATTTGAAATGACAACTTTGTCATCTTGGAAGCAGTCCTCAAAAAATCCAAGACTTATAGACTGATGAGGCAGCTGCCGGTGTTGAAAATCCAGAGCAGGCAGTACCTTATATCTAAGGTCCAGGAGGCATGATGTCCCATGCAGTATCATGGGATTCTTCTAGATGGAGGCTTGGAAATCCTGGAGGACAAGGGATAACTGGCAAGGCAATGACCTCCCTGGGGGCACTGCAGGCTTTTAAGATAGACTGAAAATCTCTCTTGTTGGTGGGTGTTTGAGATGAGAGCAAGGGCTCAGAAGATTTTCTTGAGAAAGTTGGGGTAAGAATAGTCCTCAGATGGTTCCTCTGAGCTGTGTTCTGGTATGTGCGGAGAGGCATCCCTTGGTGGCTGTGCATCCATGGCCTGGGAGAAAGGAGCACTCCAGAGGGAGCAGCCATTCTCTTCCAGTGGAGGGACTTCCAATGGACCAAGGGGGAGGAGACTCTGTGCATGGGGGAAAGCAAGGATTTGCCAGAAACTCGCAGGGTGTCCGCTTTGGGAGGTTGTCAACTGAGTAGGTGATACCGGGATTGATTGTCCCATAACAGCCTCAGCTTGAAGGATAACTGCACTGTCCTCCACAAACTTACCTAAGAGGGAGAGGAGGGATGAGCTCAATGTGGTGTTGTTTGGGGGGGGGGGGGGGTGTCTCTCTTAGGAGATTAATCTTGCATGGCAGCGCCCCTTGCCTGGTCATTTCAAGATTAGGCTCCCCAGGAAGATATGGCTGTGATCTCTTGCCAGAGCTGCGTATTCCTCCCACTCTGCCTAAGGTGGCAGGTTGAAAAGGCGAGAGAACCTTTGGCAAAAAAGGAGGAATGACACGAAGAGACATCCCTTCCGAGGAAAAGGAGAGAAAGAGCTCTCTACAGGACAGAGCCTGCAGCTAGGACATTCATCGAGCTGAAGTGATGGCGACAAGGAAGGCAATCTTCAGGGACAGATCCTGGAGAGTGATATGCTTAAGAGGCTCAAAAGGGAGCCTTCATGAGGATCCGCAGTACCAGGGAAAGGTCCCAGGAAGGGACAAGAGCATAATGAAGGCTGGAGCGTGTACACTGCAAACAGGAAACTGCCGCTATCTGCATGAAAAGCAAGCGAGCACCCTGCTACTGGGCCTGAAGACAGGTGAGGGCAGTTACCTGCACTCGGAGGGCTAAACCTGCACTGTCCTCCACAAACTTACCTAAGAGGAAGGGAGGGGAGGGATAAGCTCAATGTGGTGTTGGGGGGGGGGGGGGCGTCTCTCTCAGGAGATTAATCTACTCTTGCCATCTTACTAGGCAGACTAGATGGACCATACTGGTCTTTATCTGCCGTCATTACTATGTAAACCCTTATCAAACCCAGCTTGTAGAAACATTAAATATCAGGTATCTGAACTTGCCAGGAAGAAAAATTTTGCACAGCGCATCATGATTCAAAGAGGCGCCATATTCTGGCATATGCCATAGAAATAGAAGGGCATCATGCTTTGAGGAGGGTATCCACAACGTTGTGAGAACCACCTTGCAGATTAGCCACCACCTTTCAAGAGCCAGGCCATAAGCGAGTAAAGACCCAGGTCATTCATCAGAACTGGGCCCTAATTCAGGAGACCCAGCGAGAACCAAGCAGTAGAGGCGATGCTGCCCTCAAACAGATGGTCATACCACATGCGCCAAGGCCAGTCTGGGGCCACCAGAATCACATGACCAGGGTGGATCTTGATCCGGTGAAGACAGCATCCGATCATTGCCCATGGTGGGAACAGGTAGAGAAGCGCTACCATCAGCCACAGTTGGGCCAGCACATCTAGCCCCTGAGACACATATTCTTTCCTGTGACCAAAGGCAGCAGGGACTTTGGCATTCTTTGCTGTAGCCACAGATCTAAGCTGGGCTGGCCCCAGGCATGCACTATGTGCTGAAAATGTCCCTACAGTAAGCTCCCATTTGCTGGGGTCCAGAGTATGGCGACTGAAAAAAATCAGCTTGAATGTTGTCCACTCCCGTAATGTGTTGGGCCGAGAGAGCCTGAAGGTGTTTCTCGGCCCCAGGGAGGAGAAGATCCATCTCCTTGGCCACTCCTGGAACTTTGGTGCCACCCTGTCTGATGAGGTAGGTCACCGTTGGATACTGTTGCAGAGGACATGAGCTGGCTGATGGTGGAGGCAAGACAGAAAGGCTTGTAGGGCAAGGCGGACTGCTTGTATCTCGAGACAGTTGATCATCCATCTGGATTCCTGACTGTTCCATGGGCCCTGGGCTGTCTGGTACGGAAAATGCACTCCCCAGCCTGATAGACTGGCATCTATCATGACTAGAACCCAAAGCAGAGTCTCCAAAAGGAACCCCTCGCAGCAAGTGGTCTGGACAGAGCCACCAGCACAGGCTAGAGTGAACAGCCCTGAGAAGTGTTAGACGAATGTCGTACTCCTGTGAAGTTGGGAACCAGTGGGACAGAAGGGAACACTGTAGAAGTCTCATATGTGCTCGAGCCCAGGGGACTACCTAGATTGTGCCTCCATGGCCCACAGGACCAGAAGACAGTCCCATACCCAGGGCAGAGTTTGAAGGAGGAACGCCTGAAGCTGGGCGGAGAACTTCCAAAAACGGTGCATCGTAAGGAAGACCTTTCCCAGACAGGTGTTGAAGCGGGCCCCCAGGAATTCCAGGGATTGGGAGAGGCAGAGGCAGCTTTTGGCACAATTGACCACCCAACCAAGGTGTTCGAAGAATGCCACTACATGGGAAATATCTTTGAGGGCCTCTGCAAATGAGTTTGCTTAGATTTGCCCATTGTCTAGGTAAGAGTGAACGTGGATTCCCTGTTTTGGCAAGACTGCCACAACACCACATGCCCTTTGAGAGGGTATGAGGTGCCATTGCCAGGCCAAATGGCAATGTGCAGAGTTGAAAGTGGTGCCCGAAAACCGTGAAACAGAGAAAGCAATGTTGATACTCAGGATTGGGATGTAGAAGTATGCTTTCCAAGGTCAAGAGAAGCCAAACTCCCCTTTGCCAACCACTAGGATCATGGAGCAGAGTGTTTCCATGTGGAAATGAGCCACGCAGAGCCAATGGATTGACTCTTAAGATCCAGAATGGGCCGAAAGGATCCATCCTTAAGAACGACAAAGTACATGGGAGTAGTGACTGGAGCGCCTCTTGGAAGGAGGCATTGGACAAATGACCTGAAGTTGCAACAGGTGCTGGCGTGCGCTTTATATGGCCATGCGCCTGGGGCCCAAATTACAAAGGGAAATTATAAAGGCACCCATTTGAGAGAGACCATCTATTGTAGTTTGAGGAAATGGGAAAGTCTTCGAGGGCTTTTGGATGCCTCACAGAATAGGATCCGCCTGAGACAGTCTGGGCAGCATCCTGTCCTGGCGGGTCAGAGAGGCAGAAGCCTCTTTGACCTGCGCAATAAAGGCTGAAAGCTCCTCCTTGCAGAACAAGCGAACATCTTGAGCATCAATCTTGATCTTTTGCTTGATTATCTGAGGAGGACCATTCCCCATTCTCATGGTCAGAAGAGTGTGATCAGCAGAAAGGATCTTGCTCTTTCAGCCAGTCCCTGGAAGTCCAGGAGATTTCCTTAGGAGGGCGCCCCTTATCTGGAAAAGGGAGATTGTCCCTTGCATGCTTTTTACCAAGCGAGATGTATGTTTAAATTAGACTTACCTGCTAATTGTAGTTCCTGAAGGAACTCCAGTCTAGTCCCGGAAACTCTAGGGTTGTCATCCTCTTCCAGCAGCTTGGAGACTGATATACCAGTTTCATCAAAGAATGACATCTATGGACACAGGCACCGGCTCCTCCCACTCCAGTAACCTATTGACAAAGTAGACTCACCAGAGCAACAATTAATTTTGGACACTGAAGCTAGTGCCTACTAACTGTACAACTACCGAACCATAACCAAACAGAAAAATAACATCCCCCACAATGATATTTAGCTTGACTGTTAAGGGCCTCGCTTCCCTGCCCGGAAGAGAAAAATTGTCTGGAGTCTCTCAAACCCTATAAGACTCCCAACCCGCCCCCTGAACCCAAAGCTCCACAGTTCTCCATGTGCTCTTACCTGTAAAATCTGAGCTTCAGGCTCAAACTCTCTGAAAGAATCGGGACGGGATCCGGGACTAGACTGGAGTTCCTTCAGGAACTACAATTAGCAGGTAAGTCTAATTTAAACTTCCTTATCTCTCCAGTCTAGTCCCGGCAACTCTAGGGATGTAACAGAGCAGTAAAAGAACTCAACGGCGGGACCTGCTAGAGCAGCCTGAAGCACTGCTGTCCCAAAACAGGTATCCTGACGCGCCTAAATATCCAACCGATAGTGCTTCACAAAGGAATTCAACGAAGACCACATCGCGGAATTGCAAATTTCGTCCGCCGGCACAAAACTGTACTCCGCCCAGGAAGCTGCTTGCGCTCTAGTAGAGTGCACTCTTAAACCTTCCGGCACCGATTTTCCTTTTAGGAGGTATGCCGATCCTATTGCTTCCTTTATCCATCTAGCAATCGACGCTTTGGACGCAGCTTCCCCTTTGCGCGGACCGCCAAACAAGACAATCTGTCAGAATTTCTGAAATTCGCCGTCCGCCTGAGATATCTTTTCAATGCCCTCCACACATCCAAAAGATGCAACTGCGGATTCGCAGAACCATCTGATGCTGTACGGAACATCGGCAGCGAGACAACCTGATTTACATGAAAAGGCGACAGGACTTTTGGCAAAAAGGACGGAACCGGCCTTAAGACCACCTTTGACTCATGAAAGGCCAAGAACGGCTCCCTACAAGATAACGACTGCAACTCCGAAATTCGCCTCGCCGACGTAATGGCTACTAAGAACACTACCTTCAGAGTAAGATCCTTCAAGGTCGCTTTCGCCAAAGGCTCAAACGGCTGGGAACCTAATGCCATCAACACCAACTACAGATCCCACGTCGGAACTACTTGCCTGCACGGTGGTCTCAACACACCCACCGCTTTCAGAAATCTTTTAACATCTGGATGGGAACACAGCACCTGCCCCTTGATCTTTCCCCTATAACAGGAAAGCGCTGCTAACTGCACTTTCAAGGATGCCGCTGCTAATCCTTTTTGGAACCCATCCTGCAAAAACGCCAATACCTGCGGTATACTGGCCCGCAAGGCCTCACAGTTCATATCTATACACCAAGCTTCAAAAACACGCCACACGCGAACATACGCCAACAAAGTAGACCTTCTGCACGCCCTCAACAACGTTGCAATCACTTCGGCCAAATATCCTTTAGCTCTTAACCTCGCCCTCTCAAGAGCCATGCCGTAAGCGAGAACCGAGCTACCTGAGGCATACACAACAGACCTTGTTTCAGCAGTAGACGTCATGGCTTCCCCACTACTAGTCTCCGGAGATTTGCGTACCAAGGCCTTCTCAGCCAATCCGGCGCTATCAGAATCCTCCGAGACGCTCGATTCGCTGCACTACCCGGCCGATTAACACCCATGGCGGAAAGACAAAGAAGCTGATCTGTTGGCCACTCTTGGATGAGAGCATCCAGGTCTTCTGACATCCTCTCTCTGCGTCTGCTGAAAGCACAGTTACTTACCTGTAACAGGTGATCTCTGGGAACAGCAGGAATAAGTCGTCACATATGGGTACGTCTGTACCGACTGAGCCTGCGCGGGAACGCTCCCCAGCTTCCCAAAAAGGAAAGCTTTTGGGAGCATCCCACAGCGCCTGCGCGATGCCTTCCCGCCTTTCCTAACCAACTCTCCTCAGTTCGAGTTTAAAGCTGAGACAATAGAGAGAGAGAGGAAAGGAAAGATAGAAAATAGGTACAACTCCTAGGGGAGGTGGGAGGGTTGTGAAGACTTATTCCTGCTGTTCCCAGAGATCACCTGTTACAGGTAAGTAACTGTGCTATCTCCAGGAACAAGCAGGAATGAGTCTTCACATATGGGGACTCCCTAGCTAAGATGCCTTGGAGATCCCCAAGGATATGAGACCCTGAAAGGGTTCTGCGTCCTCCTATGGATCTCAGGCATCCATCCAGGGAAGGAGGGTAGGAGTTGTTTAAGAATGGAACAGGTGTTTGAGGACAGCCTGACCAAACAAGGCATTCCGGCGGGAGTCCTTGTCCAAGCAGTAATGGGCTGTGAAGGTATGAACTGAGGCCCAGGTGGCTGCTCG
This sequence comes from Ichthyophis bannanicus, assembly GCA_033557465.1. NCBI lineage: Eukaryota > Metazoa > Chordata > Amphibia > Gymnophiona > Ichthyophiidae > Ichthyophis > Ichthyophis bannanicus. The sequence goes on from CM066033.1 coordinate 662,435,832, forward strand.
ACAGATCTGGTCATTGGACACAGAATTTAGATGAGCCATAGAGGTGGCCATGGCCCTCACATTATGAGCTGTGACATGGCTCTCCAGAGAAAGGTTCTTACTCTGGTAGGCGAAAGAAATACACTGAGCAATCCAATTGGGCAGTGTTCTCTTAGAGACTGGAAGTCCCAAATGAGAAGGATCAAAAGCAACAAAAAGCTGGGAAGACTTTCTATGTTGCTGTGTCCTTTGTAAGTAAAAAGCAAGAGCTCTTTTACAATCTAGAGTATGAAGATTCCTCTGCACTAGATGCATGAGGAGCTGGAAAAAAGACAGGTAAATATACCTCTTGATTAAGATGAAAAGGTGAGACCACTTTAGGCATAAAGTGTGGATTTGTCCTAAGGACTACCTTATCATGATGGAACCTTGTATAAGGTGGATTAGCCACTAAGGCCTGCAGTTCACTGATGCGGCGAGCAGAAGTGACTGCAATGAGGAAAATAACCTTCCAGGAAAGAAATTTCAAGGAGGTAGTGGCTAAGGGTTCAAAAGGTGGCTTCATAAGCTGACCAAGAACCAAATTTAAGTCCCATGCCACCGGAGGAGGCCTAATGGGAGGTTTAGTTAAAGTTAGGCCTCTCATGAATCTTGCAATGAGGGGATGAGAGGAGATAGGTTGTCCATTGATGGGCTTAAGGGATGCTGCAATAGCACTCAAATGGACTCTTACTGAATTTGTCTTAAGTCCTGCTTTGGAGAGATGCAGGAGATAATCCAACAGAGAAGTTAAAGGTAGTGCTAGAGGGTCAAGACCCTTTTCAGCACACCAAATGGAAAATCTTTTCCACTTAAAAGCATAGGAACGCCTGGTGGAAGGTTTTCTGGAAGCATGGAGGATATCCTTCACTTGCTGAGAAAGATTCAAGTCTTGAAGGTCTAGGCCTTCAGTAACCAAGCTCTGAGGTGAAGGGACTTGGGGTTTGGGTGCCACAAAGTCCCTTCCTCCTGGGACAGGAGGTCTGGAGCAGCTCCCAAGTCCAGGGAGGGGGCTTGGGAGAGATGCAGAAGTAGAGGGTACCACACTTGGCGTGGCCAGCGTGGAGCTATGAGGATCACAGATCCTTGATCCCTCTGGAGTTTGAATAGAGTCTTGGGAATCAAGGGAATGGGTGGAAAGGCATACAGGAAGCCCTGACCCCAATGAAGGAGGAAGGCATCCTTGGCCTGAACTCCCTGACACGGAATTCTGGAACAGAAACGGGGAAGTTTGGCATTCCACGGACTTGCAAAGAGGTCTATGTCTGGGGTTCCCCATTCTTGAAAGATTCTGAGTACCTGATCCATATGCAGGGACCATTCGTGTGGAAACAGAACTCGACTGAGTCTGTCTGCCCAAGAGTTTTGGATTCCTGGGAGGTATACTGCCAGGAGATGGATTTGATGCTCACTGGCGAAGGCCCATAATCTTAAAGCTTCGTTGCAAAGCGACAGAGCCAGTTCCCTCCTTGCTTGTTTATGTAAAACATGGCTACTTGATTGTCCGCATGAATGAGGACTGTCTTGTAGCTGAGGAGGGTATGAAAGACCTTGGAGAGCTAGAAAAACTGCTCGAAGTTCCAAGTGGTTGATATGAAGAGAGGTCTCCTGTGGGGACCAAGTGCCTTGGGTGGAGAGGTCTTGTAGATGAGCTCCCCAACCTGTTTGGGAGGCATCTGTTGTGAGGGTTGCTTGGGGCAACAACTGTTGGAAGGGGGACCCCAGCAACAGATTTTGAGTGGATATCCACCATTGGAGAGACCAAAAGAGATGTTTGGAGGTTGCTATTTGGTCAGAGAGCTCCTGAAGCTTGAGTCCACTGGGTGGACAAAGTCCATTGAGCTGCTCTCATGTGTAGGCGAGCATAGGGTACCACATGTACTGTGGAAGCCATGTGGCCTAGCAGTTGTAGCATCTCCCGGGCAGTTAAGTGGTTCTTTGACTGAATCTGGGAGGCTAGCTGCACTAGACGTTGGCAACGGGCCTGAGGAAGGTAGGCCCTTGCAGAGGTGGTATCCAACCAGGCCCCTATGAATTCCAGGGACTGAGTGGGGGTGAGCTGGGACTTTGGGAGGTTTACCACAAGTCCCAGATACTGCAGAATGCGCCTTGTGCGGTCCAGGGAAATCTGGGCCTCTGACTGAGATGGAGCTCGGATGAGAGAGTCATCCAGGTATGGGAAGACAAATATTCCCAGAGTGCGTAGAAATGCAGCAACTATTGCCATGCATTTGGTGAACACTCTCGGAGCAGAGGCCAGGCCAAAAGGAAGCACTCTGTATTGGTAATGTTTTCCTTGGAAAGAAAACGTAGGAATTTTCTGTGAGATGGATGGATGAGGACATGTGTGTACGCATCCTTGAGATCTAGAGAACAAAGCCAATCCTGACTCTGAAGGTATGGAAGGAGAGTGTCCAGAGAAAGCATCTTGAACTTCTCCTTGCATAGGAATTTGTTCAATTTTCTGAGATCTAAGATGGGTCTGTATCCCCCTGTCTTCTTCGGAATGAGAAAATAGGGGGAGTAGAACCCTGACCCCTGTTGAAGAAGAGGAAATTCTTCTATTGCCCCTTGGGCAAGAAGGGTAGTCACCTCCTGACCCAGAAGGTCGAGAAGAGATGTGGGAGAATTGAAGTGTCTCACCATGGTGTAGGGAGGAAGGTCTGAGAAATGAAGTTTGTAGCCCTCTCTTATGATGGAGAGGGTCCACTGCTCTGATGTGATTTGCTCCCATCTGGGAGCAAAATGAGCTAACCTTCCTGGAATGGTGAGAGGTTCTGGCTGTTGTAGAGCCAGAAAGGCTAAGTTCTCTAGCATCAAGTCAAAAACCCTGAGGAGGTTGGGACTGCTGAGTTGCAGCAGCCCCTGTAGACTTAGGCCTGGCCTGCTTAGGTTGCTGACGCTTAGTGGCAAAGCGACCTGTAGAAGATTGTTGGCCAGAAGTAGAAGGAAGTCTGCCCTTTTTGTAAAAAGACTTTTTAAAAATCTTTTTCTTGGCAGGAATGGAGGATGACTTTGAAAGTCTATCCAGAGCAGAGTTCTCTGCATCCATTTGAGTGGCTTTTATTTGCCACTCTTTGCCAAATAGATTTTCACCTGTACAGGGCAGATTTCCTAAGCCATCTTGAACCCAGGGTTCTAGATCAGAAGCCTGGAGCCAAGCAATTCTGCGAGCAGCTATGGCAATGCCTGAGGCTCTGCTGGCACCTTCAAAGGAGTCAAAAGCTGCCCTGTTGGAAAACTTTGAAATGTCTTGAGTATGCTTAAGTCAAAGGAGGAATTCATCCCTTTTATCTTCTGGAAGAAAAGGGAGGAAGTTGTGCACTTTTTGTGCAACTTTTTTTAGAAAAACATACCCATGTAAAGGTTGTATGAGTTGATTCTGGCAATAAGCATACTGGCTTGGAAGATTTTCCTACCAAAAGCATCCAAGGTCCTGCATTCTCTTCCTGGAGGAGCAGAAGTGTCTCTCTTTGTACTCTTTATCCTCTTCATAGCTGACTGCACCACAATGGAATGGTGAGGAAGCTGAGTTTTCTGAAATCCAGGACATGGAGGGACACGATACATAGTGTCCAATCTGCGAGAATGAGGAGAAAGAGTGAGAGGAGTCTCCCATAAATCAATCATGTGTTCATGAAGAATCTCATGAATTGGTAAGGTGACTGCCTCTCTAGGAGCCTTAGAGTATCCTAAAATATCTAATTTTTTTGCTCTAGGCTCTGATTCAGAGGTTACTGAAATAGAGTCCTTTAGCTACTTCTCTTATGAAGTCTTGAAAGGACAAGTCCTCTGGAGGAGACATTCTTCTTTTTGGAGAAGGCGGCTCCTCAGGAAGGGCTATGGATACTTCAGGAGACTCATCTGATGAATCAGAATCACCAGAGGAATCGAAGTATCGCCTGTCAGGGTGCTCTTCTAACGCTCGATACGCGTATCGAGAGGTATCGACATCGAGCGTCCCCGGTACCGGATCGGTACCGAGAAGTAGCCCTGGACAAGGAACCACTGCAGTCGGTATCCTGGTCGGTCGATGCAGTCGGTACCGGTATCGGCGCTGATGCCGGTACCGTAGCCGATACCGACAACGGAGCTCGTTGTGGTACCATCGGCGTCACAGCTTGAATGAAGGCCGTGATAGCCTGCTGCATGGACAGAACATTCTGGTCCATCGACACCATGAATGCCTGGAAGTAGGTACCGGGAGATGGTGCCGGTACCCCAGAGCAATCTAACAGGTGATCGGTCGAGGCCGTGCCATCGATGTCAACCTGTAACCCCATAGGAGGAGCTTTGGAAGCCGGAGCTTCCCGCCGGGGTTGTTTTGCTGGGGTAGGTTCCTCGAGGGCAAGCCCGGAGGCATCATCTCGATGCTTAGAGGGAGATCTACCCTTCGAGGACCTGCTAGGTTTATGTTTGGTTACCTGAGATCCATCAGGAGAAGACCTGGAAGATGTCGATGCTACTGACGGTGCATCAGCGGGAAACAGCACATGGAGCTTAGCTGCTCGGTTCTGCAACCCCCGTTTAGACATTAGAGAGCAGGACGGACAATCCGGAATGGAGTGTTCAGGACCCAAACATTTAAGACACCATTCATGGGTATCTGTAACAGAAATAGTACCGCTACACTTAGTGCATTTTTTGAACCTGGAGGCTGGTTTTTCCATGAGGGAAATTTTCTTGTGGGCCCTGAGGCCCAAGAAGAAAAATACACCAAGTGAGGAAAAATAGATATTTTTTTTTTAAAAGAAAGAAAAAAAAAGACCGGCGGTACCGGTCCAGAGTCGGGGAAGGCAGACACGCGACCAAAGAAATAAAATAAAATAAAGAACTTCAGCGGTGACAGGGCTCGACCTGCTGGCTTCGCGGCAAAGAAGAACTGAGGAGAGTTGGTTAGGAAAGGCGGGAAGGCAGCGCGCAGGCGCTGTGGGATGCTCCCAAAAGCTTTCCTTTTTGGGAAGCTTGGGAGCGTTCCCGCGCAGGCTCCGTCGGTACTGACATACCCATATGTAAAGACTCATTCCTGCTTGTTCCTGGAGATAAACCATTCCACTTTCGTGGAATTGAACATCGCCATGAGATCCATAACAGCCGTCCCCCATCTCAGAATTGATGAAAAACAGTCCGGGCTGCTCCACAACACCGTGCCCAATTTGGGGAGGCAAAAGTGCTGCTTTCAAGAGCACAGCAGAGGCCTGTGTGCTTTTTCTCCCGCTGCCGAACTGAACCAAGCGCCTGCAGGCACCCCTTCTGTGTTGCGCTGGAGCCCGCAGGAAAACTTAATTCGGTCCCCCCTCCGGGCCTAACCCGGTCCTTAAATCTTCTTACCCTCTGACTCTCTGCTAAGAGGGAGGAAGCATGGAAGAGAGGCCCTGCAGCCACCAAAAATTAAAGTGGTACACCCCTTGAAAGAAAAATAATAAAGTAAAAATAAAAGTCCAATGAGCACAAATATGCCCAATTAGATTTAACTCAACCCCCCTGAACTAAAATAACTACACTAAGTCCTTAATTGTTTCTCTTGGGAGCCAGAAACTCTGGCTCACATCCTCCAGCTGCTTGGAGACTGATATAACTGGAGTGGGAGGAGCCAGTGTCTGTGTCCTTATACCAGTGTCCTCAAAGAATGACATCTATCAGTCTCCAAGCTGCTGGAAGAGGATGACAACCCTAGAGTTTCTGGGACTAGACTGGAGGGATGATAAGGAACAGCTGAGGACTTAGTGGAGGAGGAACCCACTGCATGGGAGGCGCAGACTTCCAGATCCCAAGCCTGTCTAAACAGGCTCATGAAGTTTTCAGAATCCTGATCTGAGCCCCGAGGTTTGCCCTGATATGCTGTGATGAGGGAGCAAGAGGGGCGACATACCCAGACTGGGAAGCAGGAGAAAAGACCCTTACTACCAGATTTGAGGAAGCAGAGATATCTGGAGTTGAAATTCATGAATTGTTGTGCCCTGAATCCTCCAGAGATGAACAGGAAGACTCCCTGGGGCGATCTGTGCACGCCAAGCAAAGCCGGTCAGCCAAGACCCAGTGTTTTCTACCACAAATACAAGGCAAGGAAAAGGGCATCTTGCCTGCAGTGCACGTGCTGGAAATTTGCCATCCTTAAACCTGATTTCAGGGCCCTGAGAGACTAGGAAACGCAGGAGCTGTTGCCAAGATGGCTGCCATAGCTATCTGAAAGCAGCACAGCAGGCCTGATGTGCAGGAGAAAGGGCAGGAAAGACAGCCATGGGACCTGGTGATAGAGCATGTCATTTTTAGGGGTAGACTTAATTTTCCAAACTACAAGTGACCAAATTATGCAGTTTTGCATGCTGAATTTAAAGCTATCTTCAGAAACTGCTTAAAGGGAGGGAGGAGTGGTCTAGTGGTTAGGACAAGGTACTTCAGGCCGGAGGGCCAGGGGTTCAAGTCCCACCTGGGGACAGCAATCTCAGGCCAGAGGGACTGGGATTTCTAGTCCTATAGGCACTCCTTGTGGTCTTGGGCAAGCCACTTTTAAGTAATATTTATTTGAATGTACAAATAGTCTGACCACCACCTGTAGTCACATCATTGTCTTTAAAGTGTCAATTATGCAGTTAATTTAATGTTATTTAACAAAATCCAGAAAAGAAGCCATATCTTGTTTGCTTCTGTTTCGGCTTATGAGCTCCCTTGCTGACCATCTTACCCCAAATATAATGTTCCCGCCTCTCCTGATTGTACATATGGCCAGCAGCCTCAGTTGTCCTTTTCACACACACACCTTTCTATGGGCTGGGTGTGTGATGGCCAGTCTGGAGCCACCATGGGCTTGCTCAGAAATACTTTTCTCTTTGCTGTTGTCATAATACAGGTAAGAGGTGGCTGAGAAATTCCAGAGCTCCAAGTCAAGTAATTGGGCAAGTATAGTTGCCTCACTGTTGAGGGATAGTGCTTTCCTGGGTCTCATACTGCTGTCTCCAAGCTGAATCTTCTCATCTCTTTCACTTCTGATCTTCAATATCTTCTCCACTGCATCTCCTCTCTCTCTTCAAAGCATAACATAGCTTGCAACATACTTGCTGTAACCATACAAAGCCAACCTTCTCACTGTAGGCATGGCTATCTTCCTTACCTCTTCACACTGTTTAATAGTTGCAGCTGGAAAAGGAGATACCTGGGACCTTGTGTCCAACTGCTATTTATTTTTATTTTGAACCAGTTCACCATGTAAACCCCACCACAGAATTCTACAATCACTCAAGTTTTCCAGACTCTTTTTTCAGATTATGCTTGGAAATCCATAGTCTCATGAAACTTAGAGCTGCTGTAAGCCATCTGCTATGTGACAGGTCCTATTTCATCAGTAATTTGTGTATTTTTGCATACATTACACAAAATTTAAAGCTAATTGTTGATTTGCTACATGAAATTGTAGCATTTTTTCACTAGTGCTTTTTAAAATCATGACATCTCCAAATTTGACAAATCCTACCATGGTGACGTCTGACCTCTGGAGAACAAGGGAAAACATGCCCAGCAGGTGCCGTTGAAGGTAGAGGAAGTGGCAATACCAAGGGGGGGTGGGGTGGGGAAGAGACAGGCAATAACTCATTGTGGTCTTGACAGTCAGCAGCCAAAGTATTAATGCAGGCTTGAACTGAGAAATCAAGGCTGTATATCTCAGGGTTTATTAATTTTTTTTTTAACAAAACAAGAAAATTGAGTAGGTAGGAATCGTCTCTAGCTGCTATAGGGATACAGATGGCTTTCCACTTAACCGGGCTCTACCAGTCCTCCTGACCAGGAGCTTCTCCCCTCAACAAGCTACACTGGTCCTTCTGACCAGGAGCTGCTCTCAAAAAAGAAATGAAAAAATCTAGTGGGAAGTTTCAGGGGAGACACCTCATGTACTCCCTGAAGACATCCACAAAGGCAATCTCCACTGGCAGAGTTCCCTCAGAGTGGCTGCCAGAAGAAGAGGAAGACATCTGTCATCTGCTGGAAACAGAAAAATACTAAGGGTGACCCCTAGGAGAGCCTCTCTATATGCCAGAGCCCATTTGCTGATATTTCTGGCACTTTATCTGTCTCCAACATCTGCTGGCAAGGGAAGTTAACTCACTTGTCTGAACTTGTCTAGCAGGATAAATTGGAATAGTTGCTTCATTATGATAACACCCCAGCTCATGCATCACATCTTGTCCAGCAGTTCTTGGCCAAACACCAAATCGAGCAAGTCCGTCAGCCTCCGTACTCACCTGACCTTGCACCCTGTGACTCTCTTGTTTCCAAAACTGAAATTACCACTGAAAGGAAGGAGATTAGACGACAGAGAACATTAAGCAAAATTCAACACAGCAGCTTCACAGCATAATGAAAGAGGCATTTCAAAATGGTTTCCAGCAGTGGCAGAAACACTGGAGGAAGTGTGTTTTATCGGAGGGGGACTATTTTGAAGGAGACTGAGTGCAATAACTGTCCATATTCACAGATGAAGGGCCTGGAGGAGAACCTCGGAAAACACTCAAATAGCAACAGAAGTGATGGGAATCTCTAACAATTTTCAGAAGACTGTTTGAGAGGAACTAGCTAAACTAAAAGTAGACAAAGCCATGGGTCCAGATGGGATACATCCAAGAATACTAAGGAGAACATTCTAGCAGCTCTACTGTCTGACCTTTTCAATGCCTCTTTGAAGTCAGGAGTGATGCCAGAGGACTGGAGAGAGACACATGTGGTCCATTTACACAAAAGCAGACGTAAGGATGACTGAGAACTACAGGCCAGTTAATCTAATCTCTGTGATTAGTAAATTATTGGAAAGGCTACTAAAGGAGAGAATAGTGATGTTTCTGGAGTCCAATGGATTGCAGGATCCGAGGCAGCATGGATTCACCAGAGCTAGGTCTTATCAGACAAATTCGATAGATTTCTTGGACCGGGAGATCAGGGAGTTGGACCAAGGGAGAGCCCTAGATGTGGTTTATTTAGATTTCAGTAAAGTCTTTGACACTATTTCACACAGGCGATTTATGAACAAACTGAGCACCCTAGGGATGGGCCCTAAAGTTACTGATTGGGTTAGAACAGAGGTACTCAAATCCAGTCCTGGAGGGCCGCAAACCAGTCAGGTTTTTGGGATATCCCTAATGAATATGCATGAGATAGATTCAAATACAATGGCGGCAGTGCATGCAAATATCTCATGCATATTCATTAGGGATAGCCCAAAAACCTGACTGGTTTGTGGCCCTCCAGGACTGGATTTGAGTACCTCTGGGTTAGAAATTGGTTGAGTGGGAGGCGACAAAGTGTACAGGTAAATGGAGCTCACTCCAAGGCAGCGGCTACCAGTGGTGTGCCGTAGGGATCTGTCCTTGGTCCGATTCCGTTTAACATCTTTATTAGTGATATTATGGAAGGACTGTCTGATAAGGTTTGCTTGTTTGCAGACTTTACAAAATCTTCAATAGAGTAGACACACAGGAAGGAGTCAACAGGAGGGGGAGGGGTGTCTAGCTAAACTTGAAGAATGAATGGTCTAGAATATGGCAGCTGAAATTTAATGCTAAAAAAATGCAGTCATGCATTTAGGCTGAAAAAAATCCAGAAGAGCTGTACAGTGTAGGGGGGGATGAGGTACTTCTGTCCACAAAAGAAAAGTGGGACTGGGCATAATTGTGTCCAACGATCTTAAAGTAGCTAAACAGGTAGAAAAGGCAACTATGAAAGCCAGAAGGATGCTTGGGTGTATAGGAAGAGGAAGAGGAATGGCCAGCAAAAAAGAGGTGATAATGCCTCTGTATAAGTCTCTGATGCTCTCTCATTTGGAGTATTGTATGCAATTCTGGAGACCACACCTCTAGAAGGATATAGGCAGGTTGGAGTCTGTGCAGAGGGTGTCTATTAAAATGGTTAGTGGTCTTCGTTATGAAGCATATGAGGACATACTTAAGAGATCTTAATATGTATACTTTAGAGGAAAGGCAGGATAGGAGCAATATGATAGAGACTTTTAAATAACTCCGTGGCATAAATACACAGGAGGGTCTCTTTCAATTGAAGGCAAGCTCTGCTACAAGGGGACATAGGATTAGCGTGAAAGAGGATAGACTCAGAAGTAATATGCAGAAACATTTCTTTACGGAAAGAGTGGTACATGCGTGGACTAGTCTCCAAGTGGAGGTGGAGAACACGAGGACAGTATCTGAATTCAAAAAAGCATGGGACAAACACAGAGGATCTCTAAAGGCAAAAAGGGGACTATTGTAGCTGATATGGAAGGGAAGACTAGATAGGCCATGTGGTCTTTTTCTGCCATTATGTTTCTAGTGTTATACTTCTTGTGTTATTGTACAAGTCTCAATACTTTTTGATCGCACCTCATATCCATGCTTGTCCATTGAAAAAAAGGAATAGCGGGGAAAAAATTAAGGAAATAAATAAAACAAACTGTCTGCCAACATCAGCTTTGGAAATCTGTTATTTGGATTAAGGCCTGATCAAAATTATTTTGGCATAAGAAATTTAATGAACAAAACAATTATATTCTCATGTGGCTAAAGAATGCTAGCGAGTACACTGTGCAAATCCAAGTGGTCTTCAAATACACCATATGAAACGAGAGAGAGACAAAGTAGCTCCAGACACTAAACAATTCTAGCAGGGTTAAAGGAAAATACTTAAAGAGTAGTTACTCACCTGTAACAGGTGTTCTACAGGAGCAGCAGGAATCAGTCCTCACATATGGGTGTCATCGGCGCCGATGAAGCCCCAGCGAAGCATTTCCCCAGCTTTCTATGAAAGACTTTGGGAATGCAGGCACGCATGCGCGGTTCCCTTCCCGCCTAAAGGTGCCATCTTACCTCAGTCAAATGACATAGCTAAGAACAGCACACAAAAATGTAAAAATAAACTATGTACAACTGCAACTCCCAGGGGAGGAGGGAGGGTTGTGAGGACCGATTCCTGCTGCTCCTGGAGAACACCTGTTACAGGTAACTACTCTTTCTCCAGGACCAAGCAGGAAGTCAGTCCTCACATATGGGTGACTCCCTAGCTCTGGGCTACCGAGGAACCCAGGCTGAACAAGAGAACTCCCTCTAGTCCCAGCAGCAAAGAAAGGCTTTTCAAGGACACAACCTCCACCGGTAGCCCAACAGAGGGCAGGAGTTGCCTAAACCTCAAAGAGATTCCAGAGTACTGCTTGGCCAAAAGCACTGTCCCTACGGAACTCCCTCTCCAGACAGTAATGGGCCGCAAAAGTCTGGCTTGAAGACCAAGTTGCAGCCCTGCAGATGTCTACCAAGGGCACAGAGTGGAGATGAGCCACTGAGGCAGCCATTGCCCTGACACGGTGGGCCGTGACCCGACCCTGCAAAGGAAGGTCAGACGCCTTGTAAGCCCAGGTGATAGTCAGCCACCCAGATGGACAAGGTATGCTTGGACACAGCCAACCCCAACTTATTAGGGTCAAAGGATACAAAGAGCTGAGTAGCCCTCCTATGCCACTGCGTATGGTCAAGGTAGAAGGATAAGGCCCTCCTACAGTCCAGGGTATGCAGGACTGCTTCAGCCTGGCTTGCATGAGGCCTAGGGAAGAATGTTGGAAGAACCACCTCCTGATTGAGGTGGAAAGAGGAGACAACCTTTGGGAGGAACTCTGGATGAGTCCTGAGGACTACCCTGTTCCTATAAATCCTGGTGTAAGGCCTATCAAAGACCAGGGCCTGAAGCTCACTCACTCGCCTAGCCAAGGTAAGGGCTATTAGGAAGAGTGTCTTCCAGGAGAGAAAGCGTAGTGGACAAGTAGCCATTGGCTCAAAAGGTGGGCGAGTCAGTTGCTGCAAGACCACATTCAACTCCCACTCGGGGGCAGGAGGACGGATTGGGGGCTTGAGCAAAAGCAAGCCCCTGAGAAAGCGGGACACCAAGGGGTGACCTGACAGAGAATGTCCCTCCACCAGTGAGTGGTGAGCTGCTAGAGCTGAGAGGTGGACCCGAACAGAATTGGATTTAAGTCCCTGATTTGATAAGTGCAGTAAGTACTGAAGCACTACTGGCACAGTACAGGAGAACGGATCCTCTGTTCGTAGATGACACCACACAGAAAACCTTTTCCATTTGAGAGCATAGGTTCTCCTAGTGGACTGTTTCCTAGAGGCTAGGACAACCTCCTCAACTTCCTGAGGTAGGCCCAGGGAGCCAGAACTACCCCTGCAGCCTCCAGGCCATCAAATTGAGAGCTTTGAAATTGGGGTGCAGAAGGAAACCCTGCTCCTGTGAGAGAAGGTCGGGTTGCAATCCCAGAGGCAGTGGAGGATCCACCGCCAGTTGAAGCAGAAGAGGAAACCAAGGCTGTCTCGGCCACCTGGGAGCCACCAGCAGGACCGAGGCCTTGTCCTGAAGAATTTTGAAGAGAGTTCAGGCCACCAAGGGCGTGGGAGGAAACGCATACAGGAGGCCCTGAGACTATGGAATCAGAAAAGCATCTGCTGCTATTCTCAGAGGATGCGGTTGCCTGGAGCAGAACTTTGGCAGTTGCTTGTTCATTGGGCTGGCAAAGAGATCTACCAAAGGGAGACACCATTTTAGGAAGATCTTCTGAACTACTGAAGGATGCAGCTGCCACTCGTGGGGCTGCAGAACTCTGCTTAATCTGTCTGTCAGGTAGTTGTCCTGGCCTGGAAGGTACACAGCCTTGAGGAGCATGTTGTGCTTGAGGGCAAATGAACAAAGGTCCTGAGCCTCCCGACAAAGGATTCTGAACCCAGTCCCACCCTGTTTGTTCACATAAAACATGGCTACTTGGTTGTCTGTCTGAACCAGGACAGATTGATGAGCCAGGGTAGGAGAGAAAGCTTTGAGTGCTAATCGAATAGCTCTGAGTTCGAGGAGATTGATCTGCTGTGCAGCTTCCCAAGGAGACCACTGGACCTGGGTGCACTTGCCTAGACAATGAGCTCCCCAGCCCTGCAGGGAGGCGTCTGTGGTCAGTACCATCGTGTACCCAGGAATCTGAAAAGGTACTCCCTTCAGTAGATTGGGTGGGTGCAGCCACCAGTTGAGGAAGTGCAGAAATTGTCTGGACACCCTTGTCTTGTCTCTGAGGCTGCCTGTGGCCTGTGACCACCGAGTCCGAAGGCACCACTGTGCAGGCCTCATATGGAGCCTGGCATTGGGGGTCACATGTACTGTCAAAGCCATGTGGCCAAGCAGCCTCAGGCAGAGTCTGGTGGAGACCAGTGACCTGCTGAGAAACTGATTTGCCAAGGCTATCAACTTTTGGGCCCCGTCTTCTGGCAAGAAAGCCTTTGCCAGCAGAGAGTCCAGCCTTGCTCCTATGAACTCCAAGTTCTGGGAGGGGAGCAAAGTGGACTTTGCGACGTTTATGACAAACCTCAGGCTTTGAAGAAGAGCAATAGTTCTGAGGATGGCTTGTCTGGCCTCCTGGCACGTCTGACCCCTGATGAGCCAGTCGTCCAGATAGGGGAAGACAAAGATTCCCTGATTTCTCAGGTAGGCCGCCACCACTGCCAGGTATTTGGTAAAGACCCTGGGAGCGGAGGTGAGGCCAAAAGGCAGCACTCTGTACTGATAATGGTTTCCCTCCCACAATGAACCCGAGGTACTTTCTGTGGTCTGGATGAATGAGGAGATGAGTGTACGCATCCTTTAGATCTAAGGAGCATAGCCAATCTCCCTGCTGGAGGTAGGGCAGAAGTGTTCTAAGAGTAAGCATCTTGAACTTTTCTTTCTCTAGGAACTTGTTGAGGTTCCTGAGGTCCAGAATGGGGCGAAGGCCACCGGTCCTTTTGGGCACCAGGAAATACCTGGAGTAGAACCCGTGACCTTGCAATTGGGAAGGCACAGGCTCCACTGCCCTGTCCACCAACAGACCTTGAAGCTCTTGGAGGAGATGATGTGTGTGCAGGGGAGGCCTTGGAGGCTCCCCTGGAAAGTAAGGAGTCAGTTGGTGAAAATGCAGTGTATAGCCCTTGTGGATTATGTCCAACACCCAACTGTCCCCGGTGATGAGGGGCCACTGGTGGGCAAAGAGGGCGAGGCGACCTCCTATGCAGGGTTGGGAAAGCAGGGATGGAGAGGCTACGCTCAAGGAGTCAAAAACCCCCACCCTTTTGAGTGGGAGCAGGGGCCGGAGGCTTGGGGGTCCTCTGCCTATGGGGCCCATTACCCTGCCCCTTGGCTTGCTGATCCTGGGGTGCAGCTTGGGCAGCCTGATATTAAGGGTACTGTTTGTAGGCAGTGCCCTTCATTGGGTAAAAGGGCTTTTTACCCGAGCCCTTCTTTTTATGAGAAGGGGCAGAGGTCTTCCTAGACAGCCTTGTCCGTGTAAGGTGCTCTGTTTCGAGCTGAGCGGCCTTCTCGGTCATGGGCTTGCCAAACAGGTTTTCACCTCGGCAAGGGACATCGACCAACTTGTCCTGAACCCATGGCTCAAGGTCCGATGACTGCAGCCATGCCTGGTGTCGAGCCGCGATGCCGGCTGCCACAACTCGGGCCGAAGCCTCGAAGCCATCGTAGGCAGCACGGGACATGAACTTCGAGCAGTCCCGAATCCCCGAGGACAAGTACTTAAATCTCTGCAAGGATTCCCCGGAGAGTCCAGCAGAGAACCCGGACAACTCCTTGGCCAGGTCCCGCAAGTACATGCCCATGTACAGTTGGTACAACTGGACACGGCAAGCAAGCATCGAGCCCTGGAAGCACTTTCTACCGATGCCATCGAGGTTTCGGGCCTCCCTGCCAGGGGGCACTGCGGCGTGCATCTTCTGGCTCTTCAGACGATGCATGGCCGATTCCACAACCATAGAATGGTGTGGTAGCTGTGCCTTCTGAAAACCAGGGCTCTTTCTGAGTCGATAGATCGAGTCGACTCGCTTGCTTAGAACCAGCGCCAAGGCCGGTGCCTCCCACAACAGAAGAGGAGCCGTTCCAGCATCAGAGGAACTGGGACAGTAAAGTCCTCCTTCGGAGGAGAGTCATACTGCAGCGCCTCGAGCTCTTCAGCTCGAGGCTCTTCCTCAGGGTCCGCCGGAATAGCCAAGGCAGTGGCCATATCCCAGACGAACTCCGAGAACAGAGTATCCTCCGGAGGGGATCTACTCCGGGGCTCAGACTGCGGTGAGTCCGACAGGACGCACCGAGTCTTGAACGTATCGGGAGACCCCTCATCCTCCGTCTCCAAGGCGGACTCGTCCGAGGAGGAGTTAGGGTCCGACCCCGCGGGGCCCTGGAGCACCCGCCCTGACGCCGGAGGCACCGGCGTCGACGCACTCGGTCCCGAACGGGAGGTCGTGGGAGACCGCGACTGAGGTAGACTTCGAGCCATGATAGACTCGAGTATCGGCTCGGTCTCCGGGGTCAACTTCGAAGTCGATGTCCCGGTGGTCGGAGCAGATGCGCCAGACAGGCTGGCCATCAGTGCCCGCTGCTGCTCCATGAAGGCACAGTCTGCTCTCCAAGGCTGTCATCCTGAGACTCAGCTCGGGAGACGCAGCAGCCACCAGCTCGGGAGACGCAGCAGCCACCAGCTCGGGAGACGCAGCAGCCACCAGCTCGGGAGACGCAGCAGCCACCGGCTCGGGCCCCGGCGGTGCCGGGCCCGACGTCGGCTCCCTGGGAGGAGAGTCCTCGAGGACTATGGGGCTTACGTGTCCAGCAGACTCCGGCTCCACACGAGGAACTTTGGCAGGCTTCTCTTGTTCCACGGGCCCGGGGCGACGGTCGGGGGTCTTAGACCTGGCCCTCGAGGAGCCAGGGACCGACGACTATGCCCTCGCGAGCCGCTTCTTCCTCTTCCGTTCCCAGTCGGGGGACCCCCTGTCCGAGGAGCTTCGATGGCGCTCGGGATCGGAATCCCGAGATGTCGAGGCCTCAGATGAGGTCCGGGCCCGGCCGGAGGCTGAGTCCGAGAAAAGTCTTTCTTTTTGCTGCTGGCGACTTCGGAGTGCCTTGGAAGACATCTTCCCACATGGCCCGTACGACTTAGGGTCGTGATCAGGGCAGAGGCACCGAAGGCAGCAGTCATGTGTGTCGGTGAGAGACATTAATTTCTTACACCGATCACACTTTTTAAAACCACTGGAAGCCATCGGGGAAAAAAAGAGTCCCCGCGAGGTCAAAGGACCGGCCTTCCAGGGGAAAATGGAAAAAAGGGCACGAATGCCAGCCACGAAGGGCAAAAACCGAAAAAGAAGAATCGGGCTCCATACCGGTGTACCGAACCCGGCGGGAGGGGAACCGGCATCGAACCGGGAGAAAAAATAGCGATAATCGCCAAAAAAAATCTACTTTTAACTGGGAGGACAGGACACACGTCCGGTGGGCTTCTCGGAAAAAAAAAAAAAAGAGACTGAGGTAAGATGGCACCTTTAGGCGGGAAGGGAACCGCGCATGCGTGCCTGCATTCCCAAAGGCTTTCATAGAAAACTGGGGAAATGCTCTGCTGGGGCTTCATCGGCGCCGACACCCGTATGTGAGGACTGACTTCCTGCTTGGTCTTGGAGAAATTCTAAAGTACCACCACAAAAACGCAATAGGAAAAAAAAAACAAAAATAATTCAATAGGTTGTTAACTACCTCTTGATATGTCACTGTGGGAGGTGCTGTTGCAAAGAGTTATTTTAATACAGCAATTAGTTAAAATGAAAATCAACTAGCAACTACAAAATGTGTCTCTCCTCATGCTTGAAAGATGCTAGAGCATTACGGGGGGGGGGGGGGGGGGGGGGGGAATATACTCCGTGCATGGAGTCCAGAGATAAAGGAACACATCCACGACTCAGTCAAGAATAATATTTTGGTAGAGCCAGGGATTAACCAGGGGAGGTGGGGGGGGGGAAGCCACAAGGCAGTGCAAATGATACCACCTCCATTTCTTCTCTCCTTTTAATGTTCTGCTGCTGTTTACTGGGTGGGCCCAATGCCAAAATTGAGGGGCCATGGCCCACCCCTCGACTACACCCCTGGAACAAATACTTCCGTCTGAAAAAGTATATACTCATCAGCTTGCGAAAACAGTGAAACAGTGATTTCATTTCTAGACTACAAATACTTCAACACAAAAGTTAGAGTTGGAAAATTATACTCCAAAAGATGACACCTATTCATGTGGTTTCAAAAACAGGGGGGGGGGAAAAAACTGCAGAACTTTTAAAACTATAGATTTTGTTTTTAATTACAAAGATTTTAACAACTATAAGAAACAGCTAAACAGGTACATACAAATCTAAAAAAATACAAAAAACTTTAAAAAACAAAAATCTTTACAAAACTAAAAAGGTGCATGTTTGATAAATTGTATTTAGCACTTAAAATTCAGGTCAAATATAAATATTTATCAAAAGGCTCATTCCAGTACAAAAAGGTGACTTATTTTCATTATACCTTGAAATCCTGCACAGTACTTCCCCTGCCTCAACTGTTCAGTTCTCTGAGGAGAAGGTAGGTGGAAAATGTATCCACCTATCTTCCAGATATTAGGACGGGCCATTAACTGCAAGATTCTCATGAGACCAAACTCATATACCAGCCTGCTGTCGTGCTTAAGTGCTCTCATCAGGCATCAATTTAAGGACAGTGAATAGCTTTTTCCATAAGATAAGAAACATACAAAGGAAACATCAGCAGACAGCATTCTACCTGCTTTAAGTTATAGGCTTCCACTCTTAAGTATACATGAATGGTGCACAAGGTCCTGAACAGAACTTATCTTCCTTAGTATAGTACAAGGAGAAAATCCACAAGTAGCCAAATCGGAGGAAGATGGGGCTTTCAAACTTGCATTCCTCTCTTACGTTTTCACCAACAACCTGGTTCATACATATAAGGTTTACAACATCTCCCCCCAACAATAGTTTATGTATATGGAGTCATTGTTTCATTTATGTCCACGTGTTTTTTGAAGTATATTTAATATTTTCTGATCATGTTTAAGTAATGAGCTGATCATCTCTATCCTCAAGGTGACAGAGCAAATAAATACATATCTAGTCTTTATTATGAAGTGGGTTTCAGTAATAGCAGGTTAATAGAACTAGCATCCCATGCTTACCGGTAATTTATAAGGCAAGAAACAAAGATCACTGCTTTATAAATGTATGAGGACTTCAAAGTTTCTGGCACTTTAGGGATACGATAAATCTCCCTTACCATAAATCCCATCAGGGTCTAGAAAACTGGAATCTCTTCTGTCATCTCCATCCAACACTATCACACTCGCTCCAACACTGAAATATTGTCTCTGCAGTACCTGTATGCTTTAAGAGTATCAAATGCACAAGGTAACAAATCACTTGATAGTTATTTGTTAGAATTGAGGCATCATACAAACTGACTAGCTCCCATACTCATTAAAGGAAGTGCTGCTGCCTTGAAAACAGCCATGTTTTAACACAGATTCCAGGCTTTGTTGTTTTGCCCTCAACTATTAGTTTTGGAAGTATATATCCTCCTGCTGTCCATACATCATTCAAACATAACAAGAATGAATTCCAGTACAACTAGGCAGAACTTCACCGAGATCAGATATAAACCCTTTCCCCCATTCTTCCTGCAATCAGAAGACAAAGTATAGTTCAAGGGAACAAGTTTAAGTTACAAAAACCAGCAATATTTCCACAGGATTCTTGCATGACAGTTTCAGATAGTGCAATTAAAGAGCACACAGGATATGAACAAGAACAGACATTTGTATCTAAAGTCAGATACACTGCTGCTACTAATCCTTTGCAGTTTCATTGATAGGGGGGGGGGGGGATAATGTCTTGCAAACAAATAATTCAGAACAGGACTACCTCATCACTCCTGTTTCTCACTTGTATTACTCAAGGAAGGTACAGTTGCATCTGAAAAAAGTACAGCTAATACACACTTGGAGCTAGCCCTTCAAACAAATCACTTTGAATCCCAAGTTTATCTTTCAATGTCTCTCTCTTCTTTTAAATACCCCCAAATTTGCATAATTTGTTCAATGGGCCTGCTGTGATTTCTTTTTAAAAATAGTTTCAAATTCTCTTTCCCAGACCCTTGTAAACGGAACCCTAAAGCTGGTAAATTAGAGAGCTTGGAAACTAGGACGACGTCAAATATGACTTTGAAAACTTAGGAACTGGAGTATTAAACTAGTTGCCATCCTAATACACGTCTTATTTTAAAAGCAACCTACAAATCAGATAGATGTGCAAACCCATTCTTTGTATTAAGTTTAAATTCTTCCAGTTAAACTTTCACGATAAGGCTACCATTACTAAATTTTGTGCATCTTGGGAAGAACAGACAAGGTTTCACCATATGTATGGTGAAATTAGGCCTTACTTGCTAATTTTCTTTCCTTTAGTCACTCCAGTCCAGTCTACTGGGTCCTCCCCCTTCCAGTAGATGGAGACTGAGAATGCCAGGCTTTTGGTGATGTCATACTACATAGGAGCTTGAACTCCACCCACAAAGACAGTATTTGAATAACAAAGCAGATGCCACAAGCACCCACCACCCAACCAGAACCATCCAGATCAGAGTAGGACTGCACTCCAAGGCTGCCCAAGGACTACCAACCAACCCGACTGCACAGCGGGAGCAGAATCCTCCTACCACCACCACACGATGCAAACTCCAAAGTGGTTATCCGAAACTGGGCTTGCTGAATAAACAGAAATCAGGCGGGTTCTGGACTGGACTGGAGGGACTAAAGGAAAGAAAATTAGCAGGTAAGGCCTAATTTCACCGTCCATAGCATCCCTCCAGTCCAGTCTAGACTACCAGGAAGTATCAGAGCAGTACTCAGGGGCGGGACCTGCAGCTTGGCCTCCAAGACACGAGCCCCAAAATGGGCATCAGATGTCACCTGCACATCCAACCAGTAGTGTTTCACAAACATATGCAGCGATGCCCAGATCACCACCCTGCAGATGTCTGCTGGGGGCACCAAACTGGACTCAGCCCAGGATGCGGCCTGTGCCCTGGTGGGATACGTACAGAGACCCAATGGCAAGGGTCTGCACCTCAAGCAGATAAGCAAAGGCAATAATTTCCTTAAGCCACCTAGCAAATGTAGCTTTCGAAGCAGCCTCCCCTTTATGAGGCCCTCCAAACAAAACGATCAAGCACCCTGACTTCCGGGACAGTCGAGTATGCTTCAAATAATGCCAGATAATGCAACGCATGTCCAAAAAGTGGAGCTGCTCATCTGCTCCTGCTGGGAACCTGGGCAACATCACCGACTGATTCAGGTGGAAGATGGAAAGAACCTTCTGCAGAAAGGATGGAACTGGCCACAAAGTCACCCACTCTTTGGGTAGTATGAGGAGCAGTTCCCTGCATGACAAGGCTTAAAGTTCTGAGATCCATCTAGCTGAGCAAATCGCCACCAGGAATACCACTTTCAGACTGAGATCTTTCAAGACTGTCAAAGCCAATGGTTCAAAAGGAGTTTCCGTTAACACCGAAAGGACCAAGTTGAGATCCCAACTCGGAAAAGGCTCCCACACCCATGGATGATTCTGCCAGACTACTCTGAGAAACTGGACAATATCAGAGTGAGAAGCTAGAGCAACACCCAGCACTCAATTCCGGTAACATGCCAATGCTGCAACCAGTACATGAAGCGAATGCAATGCAAGCCCCTTTTTTCCACCCCAGCCTGCAAAAAAGGCAAGTACCTCCAGCACAGAGGCCCAGAAGAGCTTCACCGTTCTCTCGGCACACCAGTGCTCAAACAAGTATATGTAGGCTAAAGACATGGAGCGTTTATGTGCCTTCAAGAGTGTGACAATGACAGATGATGAATAACCCCATCACCTTAGCCATGCTCTTTCAAGAGCCAGGCCTTAAATGAGAACAAACTCCCCTGGAGCATGTGTATCGGCTGCAGCTAGTCATATGAGATAACCATAACCAGGATCTTCGAGGCCAATCCAGAGCCACCAGGACCACTAGAGCCCTGTGCGCCTCTATTCGCTGCACCATACAACCGATCAGGGGCCATGGCTGCACCAAGGTATCGAGCCCTTCAGACATCAATTCCTGCCGTCAAATGAAGAAACAAGGGGTTTTGATGTTGGAGGTTGGTGGCCATCAAATCCATTATAGCTCACTATGTAGATAATGCAACTCACTCTAACACATTATACCATAACTTTAACTTTTATTTCTTTACATTTTCTCACTAATACTCTTAATATCTTTGTTTGTAAGACCGCTTTGATTGTATGATAAGGCGGTATAGAAATCCAATTAAATAAATAAAAATAAATAAATTATGGGTTGCCTCCAACGCCGTGTGAGCCGACAAAAGACAGGAGTCCGCCAGAATCCATTCCCAGGGTTGACCTGATGACTAAAAATGTCCGCTTCCACCCTCTTGGCTGCACCGTGGGCCACTGGTATTGCTAGAAGATGTGCCTCTGCCCACCAAAGTAACAGGGCACTCTCCTTGGCCAGAGCTGGACTGCCTGACCCTCCTTGGCTATTAATACGTCACTGGTCACATTGTCCAAAAAGATCCTCACCGTCTTCCACTCCAGCGATGGCTGAAACTCCTGCAGCGCCAGGAACACCACCTCATCTCCAAGCGGTTGATAGACCACGCTCGCTGTTCCTGCGACCAAGTTCCTTGGGTAGTCTGTGACCAACAGTGCGCTCCCCAGCCCATGAGTGGCACTGTCATCACCACCGTCCACACCAGAGCCTCAAACGGCATTCCCATGAGGATGTCGACAAGCAGCCACCACTCCAGGCTGCCTCACATCTCTGGCAGACAAACCAACCTGAACTACAGTGGGTAATACTGCGGCAACCACCTCAATAGCAACAACCTCTGGAGGGGACGCATATGTGTCCATGCCCATGGCACTAGGTCCAGAGTCACCACCATGGACAGCAAGATCTGTAGATACGACCCTGCTGTTGGTGACCTCCATTGCAAAAACTGTTTATCTGCCCCTGTAACTTGTAAGCCTGCTTCTCTGGAAGAAAGACCAACCTGAGCCATGTATCGAACCGTGCTCCCAAGTAGACGAGTTTCTGGGATAGAACCAGATGGCTCTTGGCCATGTTGACCACCCACCCGAGGTCCCATAAGAATCCAAGCAGATGATCCGTGCAACCTGATTGTCCTCCAGCGAATGCCTGAATTAACCAATTGTCTAAGTAGGGATGCACCATTATCCTCGCCTAATGCAGAGCTACCACAATGACTACCATAATCTTTGTGAATGTGCATGGTGCTGTTGCAAGACCAAAAGGCAGGGCCTGGAACTGCCCCACTGGAACTGCAAATCTCAGGAAGAGTGGATGCTCTGCCCGGATCAGGACATGCAGATACACCTCAGTCAAGTCCAAGTGAGTGAGAAACTTGCCCTTTCAAACCCGCTGATATCACAGAGTGCAATGTCTTCATACAGAAGTGCAGTACGCAGAAAGCATGATTGACTTGCTTAAGATCCAAGATTGGATGGAAGGAACCCTCTTTTCTTGGGTACCATGAAATAGATGGAGTATCGACCAGACCCACACTGCTCTGCAGGCACTGGCACGACCACCTGGAGTTGGAGAAGCCGTTGCAGAGTCGACTTGACCACTGCCCACTTGTCAGGAGCTTTGCACCTCCTTGAGCAGCCAGATGAACTCCAACAAATAGCTGTCTCAAATCACTTCCAGCACTCATTGGCTGGACGTTATCTGACCAAGATAAAGAGGAACCGGCACAGACATCCTCCCACCGACACAATCTCTGCTTCAGCCCACTGCCCTTCATTGCGCTTTCTTGGGTCCAGTGAAGGAGTCCAAAAAAAAAAAAAGCCCTGGCCAGTGCCTCAGGCTCCTCAAGACCGCAACCTCGAGGGGTATCTGACCCTCTGATAGGGAGCACAACACATCGTCCAGTAACAATGGAAATCCCTAGGTTGACTCTTAAGGTTGCCCGAGGGCTTCACCGCCTTAGGCTTATTTTCCGGGAGACAGACTGGCTTTGACTCACCAAATCCTCCAATTTTTCCATGTCCTCTCCAAAGACGAGTTTGTCCCAGAAGGGGACCCTTACTCAGCCTTGCTTTAGAGGTCACATCGGCCAAACAGATCCAGGGCCACAGAGAACGATGGGCCGCAACCACATGGGCCATTGTCTTTGCCAATGCTTGGACCAAATCATACTGAGCCCAAGTAAGTGGCCCGACTCCAACCATGTAATCTGTCAGCTAAGACAAACCTGAGGGTGCGGCATCCAGGATCACCTGACTCCACCACCAGCAAAAGCCCTGGCCACATAGGCCCCACAGACCACTGCCTGTAGGGTGAGTGTGCTGACCTCAAACACCTGTTTCAGCAACATCTCAAGCTTCTTATCCTGCAGATCCTTAAGCGCTGCCCCACCTTCCACCTGGATGGTGGTCTTTTTGGTGACGGCGATAACCAGGGCGTGCACCTTAGGCAACCAGAGGAGCTTCTTTTCCCATGATGGGACTGGGTAAAGGCAGGACATCGCCTGACTGCCCCTCAGTCCAGCCTCTGGCACCTCCCACGGCCTCAATCATCTGTTTGATGGCCCTGTGGACCCAGAAACGCCATTTCGGAGCAACTAAATCCCTGAAGAGGATCCTCCAAAGAAGAATCCGTGTCTTGGGGCTCAAAGGCAATATTGAGCGCCCCTAGCAACTGAACAATAAACCTACTCAACTCCCCGTTACGGAAAGCTGGAACGATTCGAGGATCTTCTCCCCGGTGGATATCTGCGTCCTCCAGGTCCAGCTGAGGCCCCTAGGCTTCCAGCCCCGAAGGATCCTCTAAGGGGTCATCAGATCCTTCCGAACAAGCTGAGCTGTGGTCCAGATTCTTCTCTGGCTCCGGAGTGCCTCCACGAGGCTCTAGCACCTCTATTGCTGTCCTGGCAGACCCAGGACCCAATTAGTTGCTGTGGGAACCCCTGGAGGTCCCCTGCCACGCACCCCTGCCTCTTTTCATTAAGTAGGCCTGGTGCATAAGCAGAACAAAGTCCAGGGGAAAAGGAGCCTCATCCACCTCCCCTTCCATCCCTGGGCTGGTCTCTATGCCCCTAAGAATCAAGACTTGACCCCCCCCCCCCAAAAAAAAGTATCCTGTGAAGGATGGGCCACTGCCTCAAACTCCTGCAGTTCCCTCCAAAAATCAGGGGAACCGCGGCCTATGACAGCCTTGACACATCACTGGCACTGCCAACTACTGCTGGGATGTCTTCCTGCCTGAGGCCAAACGCCAAAGACGCTCTCCCACTTCCAAGTCCACCTTCTTGCATGGGCGGCACAGGCCAACTAATGAGAGATTGCCTCGCTTATGGCCACAGTCAAGAGACAGCCTTGAGGGAAGACATTACTGTGTAGCGATTTCAGCGGGAAGGAAAGTGGCAAAAAATTGACAACCAGTGTTCTCGTCCCTGATGCAGTCTGCCCTCACAAGCCTACTCGCTCAAAACACTGTTGCACTTTGAAAAGGGAACCCAAAGTATAGAGCCTCCAACACCGGATTCTGCCCGCCTCTCGACCAGTGAGGCTGGAATTAAAGGGCCAGCCACTGGATTGGAGTTTACAGCCACTGAAGGCTGCAAGCAAGAAATGGGGCAAGCAGGGATTCGGACCCCCTGGGTATACACACAGGTCCACACCCTCCAAATGGGCTTGAGTATCAGTAAGCACGTCCTCCTCCACAGCTCTAGCAGTCCGGGCAAAAAGCGAGTAACCCCTCACTAACCTGCCTGCTTCCCTTGATCAGTTTATCCCACCAAAAAACACTCCTCTCCCCAAGGAATTCCCAACAGTGAAGCCCAGGCTACACAGAGCTCTTCCCCATCTGCTGGAGACTGAGGATACTGGCTTGGTGGGTGGAGTTTAGGCTCCTATGTAGTGTGACATCACCAAAAGACTGGAATTCAGTCTCCATCTGCTGGAAGGGGGAGAAGACCCATTAGTCTGGATTAGACTGGACGCCGCTATTGAAGTGCATTTTTATATGTAACACTGGCTACTCAGTTCTGAACTTTCAGCAAGGGAAGGCACAGAGGGAAGACCATTCTCAGAGAGCAGGAATGCATGTTGTCTACCATTCAGGTCCAAATCATAGCCGTAGATGAGGGATTGCCTTTGTTACATCACGAAAGAACACGTGGCCAAGTGCAGATTTGGCAGAGATCCGTTTATTTGGGTCATAGTGCAACATTTGCTGAAAAACAAACACAAAAACTTCAGAATCAAAAGGACAAGAGAGATGGTAAACATTATGATATTGCAGAGTTATGTACAGGAGAGCATAGAAAAGCACCTATATTAGAGGAGTTCCCAAACCTGCCTTCCAGCCAGTCAGGTTTTTTACAATATCCACAATGAATATGTGCATGAGAGAGATTTGCATGCAATGTCTGCATTGTATGCAAATATCTCATGCATATTCATTGTGGATATCCAGAAAACCTGACTAGCTGGGGTGGACCCAGGACAGATTTGGAAACCCTTGACCTACATCCTCTCTTAACAGACCATCAAGTTTTACTCTTTATGTTCCAGCTGTTAAGAAATGGACAAAAGTTCCCAGGAACCTAGTTTGCGCAAATGTCAATATAAGGCGGCACTAGTAGTTCTCAACCCAGTCCTCAAGACACACCTGTCCAGTCAGGTTTTCAAGATAACCACAATGAATATGTATGAGAGAGATTTACATGCATTGCCTCCATTGCATGCAAATCTCTCATATGCATAGTCATTGTGATTATCCTGAAAACCTGACTGACCTGAGAACTCATGCTTTAAAAAAATATATTTTTTGCAATAGACTAAACAGCTTTCCTTTGAGAAACAAAGGCCAGGCACTATGTTAAGGTACTCACAGCCAGCAGGTCTCTGCCATCTTCATCCAGGGGAGGGACGACCTTACTGAAATCCTGTCTTGCCCACTTGGGAAAAGTGGACTTATAGTCTGGCATGGAAGTGACTCCTGGCCACACTAGCTCATCTGGAGTTCCCAGTGTGCGGAATATCCGGAATAGCTGGTCAATTTCAGAGTCCCCGGGGAACAGAGCTCTCCTGGTGATCTAAAGTGTAAATGTAGTCACACCATAAAAGTTATCACCCCCGTTTTTAAGCACTGATTTCATCTTAAGAACATAAGATATGCAATACTGGGTCAGATCAAGGTCCATCAAGCCCAGTATCCTGTTTCCAACAGTGGCCAATCTAGGTCATACGTACCTAGCAGTTTCCCCCAAAAGACAAAGGTTCCACAATGCTTGTACTGGGTCAAGCATTGATATCCTAGGTCCCTTTTTAATAATGGTTTATGGACCCTTTCCTCCAGGAACTTGTCAAAACTTTTTTTAAACCCAGCTACACTAACAGCCTTTACTACATCCTCCGGTAACAAATTCCAGAGTTTGATTACACGTTGAGTGAAAAACCATAGTTACTCACCTGTAATAGGTGATCTCTGGGAACAGCAGGAATTTAGTCTTCACATATGGGTATCGTCGGCACCGACAGAGCCTGCGCAGGAACGCTCCCCAGCGTCCAATTAGAAAGCTTTTGGGAGCATCCCACAGCACCTGTGTGCTGCCTTCCGGCCTTACCCAACTGCCTCTCTCCAGTTGAGTTTTAAAGCTGAGACAAAGAGAGAGAGGGAAAGAAAAGAAAAGAGATACAACTCCTAGGGGAGGTGGGTGGGTTGTGAAGACTAAATTCCTGTTGTTCCCAGAGATCACCTGTTACAGGTGAGTAACTATGCTATCTCCAGGAACAAGCAGGAATGTAGTCTTCACATATGGGGACTCCCTAGCTACAGATGCCAGGGAGAGACCCCAGAAGTTGTGTGTCCCTGTGAAAGGGCTCCACTTCCCCCCATGGATCTTTGGCATCCTACTGGGAATGGTGGGTAGGAGTTGATTAAGTATGGAACAGGTGTCGTAGAACAGCCTGACCAAACAAGGCATCCCGGCGGGAGTCCTTGTCTAAGCAGTAATGGGCTGTGAAGGTAAGAACCGAGGCCCAAGTAGCTGCTCGACAGATGTCGTCAATAGACACAGAGTGTAGATGAGCCATTGAGGCTAACATGGCTCTCACATTGTGAGCTGTGACATGGCCTTCCAGAGAAAGGTTTTTACTCTGATAGGTAAAAGAAATACACTGTGCAATCCAATTGGACAATGTTCTCTTGGAGACTGGAAGTCCCAAATGAGAAGGATCAAAAGCAACAAAGAGTTGAGAAGACTTTCTATGTTGCTGTGTCCCTTGTAAGTAAAAAGCAAGTGCTCTTCTACAGTCCAAAGTATGAAGATTCCTTTCTGCATTTGAAGCATGAGGCCTTGGAAAAAATACAGGCAGGTAAACTGCTCGTTTTAAATGAAAAGGTGAGACCACCTTTGGCATAAAGTGTGGATGAGTCCTAAGGACTACCTTATGATGGAACCTAGTATAAGGAGGATCAGCCACTAATGCTTGCAACTCACTAATGCGACGTGTTGATGTGATTGCAATGAGAAAGATAACCTTCCAAGAAAGGAATTTCAAGGAGGTAGTAGCTAGAGGTTCAAAAGGAGGCTTCATGAGCTGTCCAAGAACCAGATTTAGGTCCCATGGTGGTGGTGGTGGCCTAATGGGAGGCTTAGTTAGGAGGCCCCTCATAAATCTCGCTATGAGAGGATGAGAGGAAATACGTTGTCCATTTAAAGGCTTGAAAGAAGCTGAAATAGCACTTAAATGGACTCGTACTGCATTAGATAAATGGAGATACTCCAATAATGATTCCAGAGCTATCACCAGGGGCACAAGACCTGCAAACACCATATGGAAAACCTTTTCCACTTGAAAGCATAAGAGCATCTTGTGGAAGGCTTTCTAGAAGCACAAAGGATATCCTTTACTTGTTGAGACAGGTTAAGACTATGAAGGTCTATGCCCTCAGCAACCAGGCCCTGAGATGCAGAGAGTGGGGATCAGGATGCCACAATATCCCATCCTCCTGAGACAGGAGATCTGGAGCAGTTCCTAACTCCAGAGATGTAGCTTGAGAGAGATGTAGGAGCAGAGGGTACCAAACCTGCCGTGGCCAATGAGGAGCTATGAGAATCATATGGCCTCTGTCTCTCTAAAGCTTGAATAGGGTTTTGGGGATTAGGGGAATGGGTGGAAAGGCATATAGAAAGTCCTGACCCCAATGGAGGAGGAAAGCATCCCTGGCCTGACAACCCTGAGCCGGAATTCTGGAACAGAATCGGGGAAGTATGGCATTCAACAGACTTGCAGAGAGATCTATGTCCGGAGTTCCCCAAATTTGAAAACGTTTTGCTACCTAGTCTGCACGAAGAGACCACTCGTGTGGAAGCAGAAATCGACAGTCTGTCTGCCCAGGAGTTTTGAATGCCCGACAGATACATCACAAGGAGATGAATCTGATGCTCTCTGGCGAGGGCCCATAGTTGCAAAGCTTCGTTGCAAAGCGACAGAGCCTGTTCCTCCCTGCTTGTTCAGACAGAACATAGCTATTTGATTGTCCGTCTGAATAAGGACTGTCTTTGTAGCTTAGCTGGGTGTGGAACACTCGAAGAGCAAGGAAGATTGCTCTGAGTTCCAAGAGATTGATGTGTAGATGGGTCGCCTGTGGAGTCCAGGTGTCTTGGGTAGAGAGATCTTGCAGGTGAGTTCCCCAACCGACCTGTGAGGCGTCTTTTGTTAGAGTGACTTGGGGTGGGGGCTGTTGGAAAGGGGACCCCACCAACAGGTTTTGGGTTGACTGCCACCATTGTAGGAACAAAATAAGGCAACTTGTGTTTGCTATTTTGCCTGATAAGCAGCCTGATACTTGAGTCCACTGAGCGGATAGAGTCCATTGGGCTGCTCTCATATGGAGGCGAGCATAGGGAACCACATGCACGGTAGATGCCATGTGGACTAGCAATTGTAACATTTCCCGAGCAGTGAGATGAGTTTTTAACACTGCTTGGGAAGCTAACTGCACAATGTGAAGGCAGGGGGGCTGTGGAAGATAGGCCCTTGCTTTCGTGGTATCCAGCATAGCTCCTATGAACGCTAGAGATTGAGTGGGAATTAGGTTGGATTTTGGGATGTTTATGACCAGGCCCAAATACTGCAGTATACGCATTGTGCAAGCTAGGGAAAATCTAGCCTCTGACTGATGGGGCTCGAATGAGCCAGTCGTCTAAGTAGGGGAAGACGAATATTTCTAGAGTGCGAAGAAATGCTGCCACTACAGCCATGCATTTCATAAACACCCTTGGTGCTGAGGCCAGGCCAAAAGGAAGAACCCTATACTGGTAGTGCTTCCCCTGAAATAGAAACCGAAGGAATCTTCGGTGAGTTGGATGGATGAGAACATGGGTGTACGCATCCTTGAGATCTAGAGAACAAAGACAATCCTGACTCTGAAGGTATGGCAGAAGAGTTCCTAGAGAAATCATCTTGAACTTCTCCTTGAACAGGAATTTGTTCAATTCTCTGAGGTCTAAAACGGGTCTGTGTCCCCCTGTTTTCATTGGAATAAGGAAATAGGGGGGAGTAAAACCCTGTACCCTGTTGGGAAATAGGTACGTCTTCTATTGCCCCGTGGGCAAGAAGTAAATTGACCTCTTGACCCAACTGATTTTCGAGTGAAGTCTGAGAATTGAACCGTCTTACAACTATAGGAGGGAGAATGTTGAGGAAATGAAGCTTGTACCTCTCCTTCACAATGGAGAGAGTCCATTCTTCTGCTGTTATCTGCTCCCATCTGGGGGCAAAATAACAACCTTCCTGGAATGGTGGAGGGCTCTGGCCCGTTGAGGGCCAAGTTCTCTAGATGGTAATCAAAGCCCCTGTTCAGGCTGAGTCTGCTGGGCTGGTTGAGGCTTAGCAGACTTTGCTTTTCTTTGTTTTGGTGGCTGCTGTCCCTTTTGGGCAGACTGACCTGCAGAATGCCCCTGCTGGGTATAGGAGGGGTAAAACATCATCTTTTTAGAGAAGAATGGTTTCTTGTAGGATTTTCTCCTTGCAGGATCAGCTGTAGCCTTGGACAGTCTATCCAAAGTGGTGTTATCAGTATCCAGCTCATTAGCTTTCTCTTGCCAATTTTTGCCAAAGAGATTTTCGCCTGTGCAAGGGATATTCCCCAGTTTGTCCTGTACCCAGAGTTCTAAGTCAAATGCCTGGAGCCAGGCAATCCTACGAGCACCAATGGCAATGGCAGAGGTTCTGCTTATACACTCAAAGCAGTCAAAAGCTGCACGATTAACAAACTTGGAAACACCTTGGGCATGTTTGACAAGTGTAAGATAATCTTGCCTCTTATCATCAGGAAGGAGAGGGCTCATAAGCTCTAGATCTCCTGTAACCTCTAAGGAACATTCCCATATATAAAATGTAGGAACTAATCCTGGCAGAAAGCATAGAGGCCTGGAAGGTTAGACGCCCAAAGGCATCAGGAGTCCTACATTCACATCCTGGTAGATTAGATGCATGTCTTTTTGCACTCTTGATCCTTCTCATAGCTGATTCCACTACCATGGGGTGGTGTGGTAACTGGGTTTTTTGAAATCCAGGACAAGGAGGTACTCGATACATGGTATCATGCCTACGAGAGCGAGGAGTGGTGGTAAGAGGTGTTTCCCACATTCTTAGCATGAGATCATGCAAGATCTCATGAATAGGCAAAGTAGCTGCCTCCTTGGGAGCTTTAGGATATTGTAAAATCTCCAATTCCTTTGCTCTGGGCTCTGTTTCAGGAGCCACTGTGATGGAAAGACCTCTAGCCACCTCCCGGATGAAATCCTGAAAGGATATATCCTCTGGAGGAGACAGCCTACATTTAGGAGAGGAAGGCTCCTCAGAGAGAAGTACTCCGGTACCGACAGAGCTGTCAGAATCCTCAGAGTCATCGGAGGATTCCAAATAACTCCTATCCGGGTGCTCTTGCAAAGCACGATACCGGTACTGATCGAAGTCGGTACCGGAGTGGTCCAGTACCGGCCTGTCAATACCGGAGGAAACAGCATGACAGTGTCGGTAACACCGTTGCCGATGTCGATGCTGTCTATACCGGTACCGATATCGGTGCCGGAACCGGTGTCGATACCGGTTGAACCGTCTGAAGCGGTCCCAAAGGAACCCAAGCCGCAAGGAGAGCCGCCAGACTACGTTCAATAGCCAAGAACCTCTGGTCTATTGACGCTGCCGATGCCTGGGTATCGGTACCAGACGAAGCAGCTGGTATCCCAGAGCATGGCACCAGTAGTTCTGCCGAGGTTGAGGCCTCGAGAACATCCTGGAGCCTTGATAGTGCTTTGGAAGCCGAAGCCTCCCGCCGAGGCAATTTTGCTGGTACAAGGCCCTCAAGGGCAACGCCAGAGGCATCTCGATGCTTGGAAGGAGATCTATTCTTTGAGGACCTGCCAGATTTATGTTTGGTTAGCAGAGATCCATGGGAGGAAGATGAAGCCCTGGAAGACGTCGATGCCACGGATGCTGCATCGGATGGAAAAAGGGAGCTAAGCTTAGCAGCTCTGTTTTGCCGACCCCTCTTTGACATCATCCCACAGGCAACACACTCCGAGATGGAGTGGTCAGGACCAAAACATTTAAGGCACCACTCGTGAGTGTCGGTGACGGAGATGGTACCGCCACACTTGGAACACTTTTTAAAACCTGAGGCGGGTTTTTCCATTCTGAAGGAAAAGTTGGGCCTAGTGCCCAAAATGGTGCGTGGCACCCGACAGGAAAAAGAGACTGGAAAAAACAGAAAGATTACAATTTTTTTTTTTTTTTAAAAGGAAGAACCGGCGGTACCGGTATAGCATCAAGGAAGGCAGATCCTACCACAAAAAAGAATGAAAAAGATGGGATAATTTCTGTGGTGACAGGAAAAACGACCTGCCGGCTCCACGGAAAACAAAGAACTTGGGAAAGGCGGGAAGGCAGCATGCAGGCGCTGTGGGATGCTCCCAAAAGCTTTCTAATTGGACGCTGGTGAGCGTTCCAGCGCAGGCTCCGTCGGTGCCGACGATACCCATATGTGAAGACTACATTCCTGCTTGTTCCTGGAGATATTTTCTCGTCTTAAAATGTTTACCTTGTAGCATCACTGCATGTCCCCTAGTCTTTCTATAGTCTGATAACGTAAACAATCGATCTACATTTACCCGTTCCACTCCATTCATTAATTTATAGACTTCTAACATATCTCCCCTCAGCCATCTCTTTTCCAGGTTAAAGAGCCCTAATATTTTTAGCCTTTCACAGGGGTATCCTTCCATCCCCTTTACCATTTTGGTGGCTCTTCTCTGAACCTTTTCTAATAACGCTACATCCCTTTTAAGATATGGTGACTAGAATTGCACACAATATTCAAGTCGCGGTCGCACCATGGAACGATACAGAGGCATTATAATATCCTTTGTTTTATTTTCCATTCCTTTCCTTATGATACCTAGCATTCTATTTGCTCTCTTGGCTGCCGCTGCACATTGGGCCGAGGGTTTTAACATGTTAGTCACAATGACGCCTAAATCTCTTACCTGGTTGGTGGTTCCTAATGTGGAACCTTGCATCGTGTAACCATAGTTTGGGTTGTTCTTCCCTAGGTGCATAACTTTGCACTTGTCCACATTAAATTTCATCTGCCATTTTGATGCCCAGTCTTCCAATTTATCAAGATCCTCTTGCAAAAGTTTCCACAATTTTCATGGGTTTTAACAGCTTTAAATAGTTTTGTGTCATCTGCAAATTTGATAACCTCACTCGTTATTCCCTTTTCCAGGTCATTTATGAATATGTCAAAAGGCAGCAGACCCAGCACAGATCCCTGGGGTACACCACTATTCACCTTTCTCCATTGGGAAAATTGGCCCTTTAGCCCTACCCTCTGCTTTCTATCTTTTAACCAGTTCCCAATCCACAATAGTACACTGCCTCCTATCCCATGACTCTTTAGTTTTGCCAAAAGTCTCTGATGAGGGACCCTGTCAAAGGCTTTCTGAAAGTCCAAATACACTATATCAACTCACTCGCCTTTCTTTGTTTATTCACACCTTCAAAAAACATAACAGATTAGTAAGACAAGATCTTCCTAGTCTAAAGCCATGTTGGCTGTCTCCCAATAAGCCATGACTATCTACATGTTCAGCAATTTTGTTCTTTATGATGGTTTCTACCATTTTTCCCGGTAGTGACATCAGGCTCACCGGTCTGTAGTTCTCCGATCACCCCTGGAACCCTTTTTAAAAATTGGAGTTACATTGGCCATCCTCCAATCTTCAGGTATTACAGATGATTTTAATGATAGTTCACAGATTAGTAATAGCAGGTCTGCAATCTCATATTTCAGTTCTTTCAACACCCTTGGATGTATATGCTATTCTTCAGTTTATCAAATAGTTGTAATACATCTTCCCGATGTATAGATATTTCCTTCAATTTTTCCGCACCTTTAAATACCACTTCAGTCATGGGTTAACATCCCTACATCTTCCTGGGTGAAGACCGAAGCAAAGAATTAATTCAGTCTCTCAGCTATCGCCTTGTCGTCTTAGTGCCCCTCTAACCCCAATATCCCCTCTATCATCTAATGGACAAACTGACACTCACAGGTTTTTTGCTACGAACGTACTTGAAAAAGTCTTTATCACGTGTTTTTGCTTCCGCAGCAAGTTTCTTCTCAAATTCTCCCTTTGCCTGCCTCATCAATGCCTTGCATTTAACTTGCCAGTGCTTGTGCTCTTTCCAGTTTGTCATTTAGCTCTTTTTTCCATTTCCTGAAAGATGCTTTTTTGGCAACAGCCTCTCTGACCTCACCTTTAAACCATGCTGGCAGTTTTTTGGACTTCCTTCCACTTTTCTTAAAGCGTAGAATACAGCCAGTCTGGGCTTCCAAAATAGTATTTTTCAACACCACCCAAGCTTGACGCAAGTCTTTAACCTTTGCAACTACTCCTTTTAGTTTTTTCTTAACTATTTCCCTCATTTTATCATAGTCTCCCTTTCAAAAGTTAAAAGGTAGTACTGTGGATTTCCTTTCTATTCCTCCTCCACTAATTAAATCAAACGCGATCATGCTAGGATCACTATTGCCAAGTGGCCCCAACACCCTTATCTCTTGCACTAGATCTGGTGTTCCACTAAGGACTAGGTCCAATATGGCTTCCCCTCTGGTCGGTTCATGAACCAGCTACTCCAAGAAGCAGTCATTTATTTCATCTACTGTAGGAACTTTATCTCCCTTACATGTCCTGCTGTGACACTGACCCAGTCGATACAAGGGTAATTGAAATCACCCATTATTATTACTGCGCTGTAACTTTTGTTAGCTTCCTTTATTTCTTTGAGCATTTCATCATCCATTTGTTCATTCTGGCCAGGCGGTCGATAGTACACCCCCACTGCCATCACCTTCCCCTTTTTACATGGAATTTCAATCCATAGAGATTCTACAACAAAGCATAGTTACTCACCTGTAACAGGTGATCTCTGGGAACAGCAGGAATTTAGTCTTCACATATGGGTATTGTCGGTACCGACGGAGCCTGCGTGGGAACGCTCCCCAGCATCCAATTAGAAAGCTTTTGGGAGCATCCCACAGCGCCTGCGTGCTGCCTTCCCGCCTTTCCCAACTGCCTCTCTCCAGTTGAGCTTTAAAGCTGAGACAAAGAGAGAGAGAGAGAGGGAAAGAGAAAGAGATAAAGAGATACAACTCCTAGGGGAGGTGGGTGGGTTGTGAAGACTAAATTCCTGCTGTTCCCGGAGATCAGCTGTTACAGGTGAGTAACTATGCTATCTCCAGGAACAAGTAGGAATGTAGTCTTCACATATCGGGACTCCCCAGCTTTAGATGCCAGGGAGAGGCCCCAGAAGTTGTGTGCCCCTGAAAAAAGGGCTCCACTTCCTCCCATGGATCTCTGGCATCCAACCATGAATGGTGGGTAGGAGTTGATTAGGTATGGAACAGGTGTTGGAGAACAGCCTGACCAAACAAGGCATCCCGGCAGGAGTCCTTGTCCAAGCAGTAATGGGCTGTGAAGGTATGAACTGAGGCCCAGGTGGCTGCTCGACAGATGTCGTCGATTGACACAGAGTGTAGATGAGCCATTGAAGCTGCCATGGCTCTCACATTGTGAGCTGTGACATGGCCCTCCAGAGGAAGATTCTTACTCTGATAGGCAAAGGAAATACACTGAGCAATCCAGATAGTGTTCTCTTGGAGACTGGAAGTCCCAAATGAGAAGGATGAAAAGCAACAGAGTTGAGAGGACTTTCTATGTTGCTGTGTTCTTTGTAAGTAAAAGGCTAAAGCTCTTTTACAGTCCAAAGTATGAAGATTCCTTTCTGCATTTGATGCATGAGGCCTTGGAAAGAACACAGGTAGGTAGACCGCTTGGTTTAGATGAAAAGGCGAGACCACCTTTGGCATAAAGTGTGGATGAGTCCTAAGGACTACCTTGTCATGATGGAAACTTGTATAAGGTGGATCAGCTACTAGTGCCTGCAACTCACTGATGCGACGTGCTGATGTGATTGCAATGAGAAAGATAACCTTCCAAGAAAGGAATTTCAAGGAGGTAGTAGCTAAGGGTTCAAAAGGTGGCTTCATGAGCTGACCAAGAACCAAGTTTAAATCCCATGCCACAGGTGGTGGCTTAATGGGAGGCTTAGGTAGAAGGCCTCTCATAAATCTTGCTATAAGAGGATGGGAGGAAATAGGCTGTCCATTTAGGGGCTTGAAGGAAGCTGCAATGGCACTCAAAATGGACCCTCACTGAGTTAGTCTTAAGCCCTGCATTGGATAAATGAAGGAGATACTCCAGTAATGATTCCAGAGGTACCACAAGCGGGTTAAGACCCTTCTGCAAACACCATATGGTAAACCTTTTCCACCTGAAAGCATAAGAGCGTCTTGTGGAAGGCTTCCTGGAAGCATAAAGGATATCCTTTACCTGCTGAGAGAGGTTAAGATCATGGAGATCTAGGCCTTCAGCAACCAAGCCCTGAGATGCAGAGACTGGGGATTGGGATGCCATAACATTCCGTCCTCTTGAGATAGGAGATCTGGAGCAGACCCTAACTCCAGGGAGGGAGCTTGAGAGAGATGTAGAAGCAGAGGGTACCACACCTGCCGTGGCCAATTTGGAGCTATGAGGATCATATGGCCTCTGTCTCTCTGAAGCTTGAACAGGGTTTTGGGAATTAGGGGAATGGGTGGAATGGCATACAGGAAGTCTTGACCCCAGTAAAGGAGGAAAGCATACCTGGCCTGAACCCCCTGAGCCGGAATTCTGGAACAGAACTGGGGAAGTTTGGCATTCCACGGACTTGCAAAGATCTATGTCCGGGGTTCCCCAAATTTGAAAAATCTTGGCCACCTAGTCTGCAGGCACAGACCACTCGTGTGGAAGAAGAACTCGACTGAGTCTGTCTGCCCAAGAGTTTTGTATGCCTGGAAGATACACTGCCAGGAGATGAATCTGATGCTCTCTGGCGAGGGCCCATAGTCGCAAAGCTTCGTTGCAAAGCGACAGAGAGCCTGTTCCCCCCTGCTTGTTCACGTAGAACATGGCTACTTGATTGTCTGTATGAATGAGGACTGTCTTGTAGCTGAGCAGGGTGTGGAACACTAAGAGCAAGGAAGATTGCTCTGAGCTCCAAGAGATTGATATGTAGATGAGTCTCCTGTGGAGTTCAGGCTGCCTTGGGTGGAGAGGTCTTGCAGATGAGCTCCCCAACCCATCAGAGAAGCATCTGTTGTGAGAGTTGCCTGGGGTAAGGGTTGTTGAAATGGGGACCCCAGCAACAGGTTTTGAGTGGACTTCCACCATTGGAGGGACAAAATAAGGCAATTTGTGTTTGCTATTTTGTCTGACAGGCATCCTGATGCCTGGGTCAACTGAATGGATAAAGTCCACTGGGCTGCTCTCATATGAGGCGAGTATAGGGAACCACATGCACGGTAGATGCCATGTGGCCTAGTAATTGTAGCATTTCTCAGGCAGTGAGATGAGGCTTTAGCACTGCTTGAGAAGCTAACTGCACCATGCGAAGGCAACGGGCCTGGGGGAGATAGGCCCTTGCCTTTCTGGTATCCAGCAAAGCTCCTATGAACTCTAGAGACTGAGTGGGAGTTAGACTGGATTTTGGGATGTTTATGACCAGACCCAAATACTGAAGGATACGCATTGTGCAGGATAAAGAAGTCCTGGCCTCTGACTCTGTTGGGGCTCGAATGAGCCAGTCGTTTCGTGAACACTCTTGGTGCTGAGGCCAGGCCAAAAGGAAGCACCCTGTATTGGTAGTGCTCTCCTTGAAAAAGGAACCAAAGGAACTTTCTGTGAGTTGGATGGATGAGAACATGAGTGTACGCATCCTTGAGATCTAGAGAACAAGGTATGGCAGCAGAGTTCCTAGGGAAATCATCTTAAATTTCTCTTTGAACAGGAATTTGTTCAATTTTTTGAGGTCCAAAATAGGTCTGTATCCCCCTGTTTTCTTTGGGATAATGAAATAGGGGGAGTAAAACCCTGTACCCTATTGATGGATGGGTACTTCTATTGCCCCTTGGGCAAGAAGCATAGTGACCTCTTGATCTAACAGGTTGATGAGAGAGGTCTGAGAACTGAACTGTCTTATTGTGGGAGGGGGCATGCTCAAAAAATGAAGCTTGTACCCCTCTTTTATGATGGAGAGCGTCCAATGCTCTGCTGTTATCTGCCCCCATCTGGGGGCAAAGTGACACAACCTTCTTGGAATGGTGGAAGGCTCTGGTCCATTGAGAGCCAGAAAGACTAAGTTCTCTAGCTGAAAGTCAAAGGCTTTGTGAAGGCTGAGACTGCTGGGACGGCTGAGGCTTAGCAGTCTTTGCTTTCCTTTGTTTGGGTGGCTGCTGACCTTTCCGGACAGGTTGACCTGCAGAACACCCCTGCTGAGAATAAGCAGGATAAAACCTTTTCTTTTTGGAAAAGAATGGTTTCGTGAAAGATTTCTTTCTTGCAGGATCAGTTGTGGCCTTGGATAACCTATCCAAGGTGGAGTTGTCAGCATCCAACTCATTGGCCTTTTCCTGCCAATCAGGTTCTCACCAGTACAAGGAATATTTCCCAGTTTGTCTTGTACCCAGAGATCCAGATCAGATGCCTGGAGCCAAGCAATTCTACGTGCACCTATGGCAATGGCAGATGTTCTGCTTATGCACTCAAAACAGTCAAAAGGTGCACGGTTGACAAATTTAGAAACATCCTGGGCATGTTTGACCAATGTGAGAAAGTCCTGCCTTCTATCCTCAGGAAGAAGAGGGCTCAAAACCTCTAAATCTCCTGTGACTTTCTTCAGGAACATTCCCATATATAAAATATAGGAACTGATCCTGGCAGAAAGCATGGAAGCTTGGAAGGTACGACGTCCAAAAGCATCCAAAGTTCTGCACTCACGTCCTGGAGGATTTGAGGCATGCCTCTTTGCACTCCTGATCCTTCTCATAGCTGATTCCACTACAATAGAGTGGTGAGTAAGCTGAGTTTTCTGGAAACCAGGACAAGGAGGCACTCTATACATAGTATCCAGTCTACGAGAGTGAGTAGAGGTGGTAAGAGGCGTCTTCCACATTCTTAGCATGAGATCATGCAAGATCTCATGGATGGGCAAAGTAGCTGCCTCCTTAGGAGCTTTGGGATATTGTAAAAATTTCCAACTCCTTTGCTCTGGGCTCTGTTTGAGGAGCCACAGTAATGGACAGACCTCAAGCCACCTCCCTGATGAAATCCTGAAAGGAAATGTCTTCTGGAGGAGACATCCTGCGTTTAGGGGAGGAAGGCTCCTCTGGGAGAAGTATTCCCGCATCGACAGAACTGTCAGAATCCTCAGATTCCTCTGAGGACTCGAAGTACCTTCTGTCTGGATGCTCTTGAAGAGCCCGATACCCGTACCGACCAAAGTCGGTACCGGGGGGAATTGGTATCGGTGTATCGGTACTGGAAGGCATCGCATGACTGGGTGCCGGCAATGCGGACACCAATGTCGATGCTGTTGGTACCGGTACCAATACTGGTGCTGGTTGAACTGTCTGATGCGGTTCCGAGGGTGTCGATGCTACAAGGAGAGCCGCCAGACTGCGTTCAATAGCCAGGAACCTCTGGTCTATCGACACTGCCGATGCCTGGGTGTCAGTACCGGAGAAAACAGTCAGTACCCCAGAGCATGGCACCAGTAGTTCTGCCAAGGTTGAGGCCTCGAGAACGTCCTGGAGCCCCGATAATGCTTTGGAAGCCAAAGCCTCCCGCCAGAGCAATTTTGCCGGTGCAGAATCCTCAAGGGCAACGCCAGAGGCATCTTGATGCTTAGAGGGAGATCTACCCTTTGAGGACCAGCTAGACTTATGTTTAGTTACCCGAGATCCACGGGAGGAAGACGAAGCCCTGGAAGATGTCAATGCCACCGAGGCTGCATCAGACGGAAACAGGGTACTGAGCTTGGCAGCTCGGTTCTGTCGACCTCTCTTGGACATCATGGCACAGGCCATACATTCCTTGATGGAGTGGTCAGGACCTAAACATTTAAGACATCACTCATGGGTGTTGGTGATGGAGATGGTACTGCCACACTTTGTGCACTTTTTAAAACCCGAAGCGGGTTTTTCCATTGTGGAAGTTTTTTTTTTTTCTTAAAGAAAAGAAAGAAAGAACGAACAGCCGGCGGTACCGTTAAAGCATTGAGGAAGGCAGACGCGACAACAAAAAAAGAAGGGCAATAATGAAGTTTTCTGCGGTGACAGGAACACAACCTATTTAGTTTAAAAACTGCTCTATCTCCTTTTTAAAGGTTAATGCCAGCAGCCTGGTTCCATCCCGGTTAAGGTGAAGCCAATCCCTTCGGAAAAGCCCCTCCTTTCCCCAGAATGCTCCCCAGTTCCTAACAAATCCAAAACCCTCATCCTTGCACCATCATCTCATCCATGTGTTGAGACAACGGAGCTCTGCCTGCCTTGTGTGTCCTGCGCGTGGAACTGGAAGCATTTCGGAGAACGCTACCCTGAAAGTTCTGGATTTCAACTTCCTACCTAAAAGCCTAAATTTAGCCTCCAGAACCTCCCTACCACATTTTCCTATGCCATTGGTACCGACATGTATCAAGACAGCAGACTCCTCCCCAGCACTACCTAAGACCTTATCTAGGTAGCACGTGAGGTCTGCTACCTTCGCATTAGGCAGGCATGTTACCAGGCGATCCTCATGTCCATCAGCCACCCAGCTATCTACATACCTAATGATTGAATCACCAACTATAACGGCTGTCCTAACCCTTCCCTCATGGGCACATGGCCTGGAGAAACTTCCTCAGTGTGAGAGGGTTTTACATCATCTGGAGGACAGGTCCTAGTTACAGGATCACTTCCTGCCACACCAAGGTGATGCTCTGTCACGTGACCTCTCTCCTCCATGGAAACAGGGATGCTGCCAGACTGAAGGTGGGACTTCAGGACTATATCGCTGTAGGTCTTGTCTATGTACCTCTGTCTTTCTTATGTCTTCCAAGTCTGCTACTCTAGCCTCTAGAGAACGGACTCGTTCCCTGAGAGCAAAGAGCTCCTTGCACCTAGTGCACACACAAGACCTCTCACCAACTGGGAGAAAATCATACATGTGCCACTCAATGCAAAAGACTGGAAAGCTCCCATCTCGCTGCTGGACTGCTGTCTGTATCTTAGTTTTAAGCTTGTGTTTAGATTTGAAAGTTCTTTACTTACTAAGGGTTGCTGTGGATACTTATACTAATAAAAGTGTACCTTGTCCAGCAAATGAAGTGTCAGAAAAAATAACTTTTTCTTTTAAAATTACAGATTCACTTCTGCTTGTGTGCAAAATCTCTCTCCAAAGAATGGATGTAATGGCTCAGCGAGATGTAGGTTTGATTACTTATGCAGGTTGTTTATTCCCAGAGTTGATTAGGACAGGGAAATGCACCTTCGCACAGCCCTTGGGGAAAGTGTCAGCTATCATGCAATGACACTAAATGGCTGGATTTTGGGCTCATTAACAAAAAACCAAACACTCAATTATACACTGTGAAACTGGTATCGGACCATTTCATGTGGTCTACAAGCAGAACATTCATAAAATATCACATGGTGGGAGGGGGGGGGGGATGTTGAACAGCAAATGGCTGCTCGAATCAGGCACTCTCCTAAAACGACAAATGCCCCTGAATTAAGTCCAATGTAGAGCTAAGCAAAACACAATTCTAACAGGAGGGTAAGGAGGGGTTGCGAGGACTTTTCCTACTGTTCACGGAGAACACCTGCTACGAGTCAGTAACAAAGTTTTCTCCATGGACAAGCAGAAAAAAAAAAAAAGTCCTCACATATAGGAAACCCTAACTATAGGCTGCCCTTAAAATTGGTAACTTAGAACAAGCCTAACTGAGGGATTTTAAATCTTTTTTTCAGGGCAGCCTGAACAGAAATAAATAGGCTGGGGTGGGGGGAGGGGGTAGAGTTGGATTCTAAACCCCAAAAAGATTCTGCAGTCTTAACTGACCAAATCAGCAGTTGTATTAAGAATCCCCATCCACAGAATAGTGAGAAGTGAACGTGAGTACTGAAGTTTACATTGTAGCACTGCACCTTTCTTCCATGGAGGCCGAGCGAAAGAGGGCTACCGACACAGCCATGGCCCTAACATGAGTCATGACATAACCCTCAAGGCTTATTCCTGCCTGGGCATAAGTGAGAGAAATAGTCTGAAAGTCAAAACTGACAGTGTGTGCTTTGGAGACTGCAGATCCTAGCCTGCTGAGGTCAACACAAACAAGAAGCTAGATTTTTGTCTGCTCCAAGTAGAAAGCTAAAAGACTAAGGCTTATTTACAATCCAACTGGTGCAGCACAGCTTCCCCTTTGTGAAAAAGAGCCTTTTGGAAAAATATTCGAAGGACAATTGGTTGGTTGGAAATCAGATACCACTATTGGAATGAACTTGGAAGGAGCACGAAGTACCACTCTACTGTGGAAAGATTTTGTGAAAGGTGAATGAACTACTAGGACCTGAAACTTGCTCACTCTTTGTGCTGACGTGATCAAGAAAGCATAATTGCTTACCTGTAACAGGGGTTCTCCATAGACAGCAGGGGTATGAAGCCACACTCTGATGGTGAAATGTCTAATAAGCCAAGCTGACCTCTCTGAGCATGCGTGTGCCCTTCCTGCCTGCTTGCCTCTGGTGACATCAGTTCATAACATAGCAGAGTGGCTCCATGTGATGTATATCCCTCCTGATCTTGATTGTTCGAGTCTCTTGTTGTTTTAAATATCGTGCTTTGTCTGTCTTATTTTTTGCAGGGATGGCAGGAGGACAAGTGTGGCTGCTACCCCTGCTGTCTGTGGAGAACTCCCTTTACAGGTAAGCAACTACACTTTCTCTACAGACAAGAGGGATGTAGGCATATACTGATGGTGAATCCAGAGCTAAGGGCCACCTCCTATAAAGTTTTGCCACTATGGTCCATGCATGGAGATGGGAGGCAGACAGAAAGAGGATTAGGTTGTGGAGGACTGCCTGTCCAAAGGCAAAGTCTCGTGCAGAAGAATGGTCCAAACTGTAGTGTTTCGTGAACATATGGAGGGATGTCTAAGTTGCTGCTCTGCAGATGTCTTGAGCAGAGACTGAACCTAAAATAGCTATGGATGCTGCGGTGGCCCTAAGCATCCAGGAGATTGTAGGTGGGCATGCTTGTAGCAGAAGGAAAAACAGTCTGCTATACAGGATGAGATGGTCTGCTTGGAGGCCAGTTGTCTTGGGTTATTAGATTACTGAATATGTTACAAAGAGCTGCGAGGCATGGCGCTGGAATGCAGTGTGAGAGAGAATATAAGAGAACTCTTCAACGATCCAAGATAGGAAGGATTTCCTTTGGGGATCCCCTTGGTGGATTCAAAAAGGCGGCGGGCAGAACGAGGGGCTGATTGATGTGAAAATCAGACACCACTTTTGGCAAGAATTGGGATGAATCCAGATGACCACCTTGCCATGAAGGAACTGTGTGTAGGGAGGATAGCGAACCACAGCCTGAAGTTATTTATTTACAGTCTCTTCTATACTGCACTATTCGACATCAGTGCAGTTTACATGGAACATAAAACTTACAACAGTGCAGCAAGCCGCTCTGTGTTTACAAGTAACGGGTACTGAAACTTGGATAACAGTGGGGTAACTATTTACACATATTTCCCCAAGTTCCCCAATTCTTCTGGACAGACGGTATGGCTACCAGAAAAACTGTTTTCCATGCAAGATGCTTGAGGGAGTCGGTCGCCAGGGGTTCAAAAGGTGCTTTCATGATATCAGAAAGAACAATGTTCAGGTCCCAGACTGCTAATGGAAGTTGGACTGGTGGTTTGGTGTTCATGAGACCTTTTATGAATCTGGCTACGAAGGAATGCGTAGAAATGGACCTGCCATCGATAGGAACGTGGGAAGCCGCAATGGCAGATAGGCGATACAAACAGCTTTTGTCTGGCGTCCAGAGTTTGACAAGTGAAGTAGATAGGGACAATGAAAGGTATCTTGCTTGCACGAGATCTCCCAATTGGAGAAGCTAAACCATTTGCATTGGTAAGAGCACTGTGTCGCGAGTCT
The DNA here is from genome assembly GCA_033557465.1 of Ichthyophis bannanicus. Lineage (NCBI taxonomy): Eukaryota > Metazoa > Chordata > Amphibia > Gymnophiona > Ichthyophiidae > Ichthyophis > Ichthyophis bannanicus. The sequence goes on from CM066033.1 coordinate 662,479,455, forward strand.
CCTGGAAGTTATAACCACCATTCAGACATCGCCCAACAGGATGGAGTCGTCTTAGATCCCCTGAAGCTTCCAAACAGTGAGCGACAGGCTCTTGAGGTTGGGGTGCGATAGAAGGCTATAGTTCTAAGTGAGAAGGGCCAGTTGAATCCCTAGAGGAATGGGTGTCTCCTGAAGTAGGGCCAGGAGATGCAGGAATCAGTTTTGACGAGGCCACTGGGGTGCTATGAGGATGGTAGAGGATCTTGTCTGATCTTGATTAGAACATGGGTGATGAGTGGGAAAAGACAACAAGCATAGAGGAGCCTCTGCAATCAATTTATTACGAATGTATCGTGTGCCCACTAGCGCTGGATGGGCCAGATAGAGCAGAAAAGGCAGCACTTAGCATTCTCGGCCAATGCAAAAAGATAAATATCTGGTGTGCCCTATGCACTGAAGATGCTGTGCAGGATAGGAGTCGCGGGACCACTCGTGAAGATACAGCTGATGGCTCAGCATGTTTGCCAACTGATTCAGTGACCCTGGCAGATAGGGTGCCCTGATTGTTGTACCAATGGAGGGAGCAAATATATAGCTTTGCAGCAGAGTTGTAGCGGACCCAAGCCCCCTTGCTTGTTGATGTAGAACACTGCGACCTAGTTGTTGGTTCGCACTAAGATGATCTTGTGTCAGGCCCAGCTTTGGAATACAATGAGAGCATAGAAGACAGCTTGCAGTTACAAGACATTGACGGGGAGGAACTGCTCCTGTGGTGACCATGCCCCCTGTATAGGCAAACTTAGAAGGTGCGTTCCCAAACCACAGGTGGAAAAATTGGTTATTAGGGCAAGATGAGACAGAGCCTGGAAGCAGCAGATGAAGAGATGTGATGGCGTAGCCCACTAGCAGAGACTGCAGTGAAGTGGCACGAGTGCTGCTAGACATGGGAATATTGCTCCATAAAGGACTGGGTGCTGAATCCAGTTCAGTCGGAGATGCATAGCATATGTATATGTAGATGTGCTAGAAGAACAGCATGGACACAAGCGGCCATGTGCCATAGCAGCTGTAACTGCATGCAGGCAGATACAGATCAGAGCCTGGCAAGCTTGGTGCGTCCGAAGGGCTCCGCAAAAAAAGGGAGACTGAGCAAGATGGCACCTTGGGGCGGGAAGAGGACCACGCATGCGTGGCAGCAATCCCAAAGGCTTTCTTTAAAAGCTGGGGAACTGCTCCGCGCAGGCTCAGTCAGTGCCGACGTTACCCATAAGTGAGGACTGATTTCCTGCTTGTTCCTGGAGAACTCTAGGTGACTCAGATTGAGGATTGGTCAGAGATCTAAGAATTTTTTGGGGATGAGGAAAAGCCAGTTGGCATACATGATGCTCGGGAAGTTGTTTGTTGCGAGGAGGGCAGGTGGCAGGGTAAAGCATAGCTACTCACTTGTAACAGGTGATCTCCGGGAACAGCAGGAATTTAGTCTTCATATATGGGTGACGTCTATACCAATAGAGCCCACGTGGGAATGCTCCCCAGCGGCCAATAGGAAAGCTTTTGGGCGCATCCCACTGTGCCTGTGCAGCTGCCTTCTCGCCTTTCCAATTCTCCCTCCTCAGTTAAGTTTGTAGCTGAAATAAAAGGAGAGAAAAAGAGTACCTACAACTCCTAGGGAAGGAGGGTGGTTTGTGAAGACTAAATTCCTGATGTTTCCGGAAATCACCTGTTACAGGTGAGTAACTACGCTATGTCCAGGAACAAGCAGGAATGTAGTCTTCACATATGGGACTCCCTAGTTGGAAGATACCAGAGAGAAACCTCAGAACCAGTAATGGTTTGCCTCAGGGGACGCTAAAAGAGGTCACAGATCCTCCATGGATGTCTGGTATCGAATATTCCGGGACTGAGGGTAGGAATTGCTCTAAGTCTGAAAGAGATGCTGTAGAACAGCCTGGCCAAACATGGCATCCCAGTGAGAGTCCTTGTCCAGACAGTAGTGAGCAGCAAAGGTATGGACCGAAGACCAAGTTGCTGCCTTGCAGATCTTGTCAATAGCTACAGAGTAGATTTGCCATCGACATGGCCATGGCCCAAATATTGTGGGCAGTAACATGACCTTCAAGGGATAGTCCTGTAGGGCTGGTACCCCTGCAATTCTGCACCTGCAGATCTCCCGCCTGCTCGGCAGCTCAGACCTGAACCAAGCTGATCAAACAAGATAGATTCCTGCTATACTTTCCACTGCCTGCTCTCCCTCCAGCCCAGCCACTGCTCTCCCGATCGGGGAGGAGCACGCCGGAGCAACGCTGCTCCTCCAGCCTGCTCTGCCCAATCGGGGCTGAGCAGCCAACGTTTTAAAAGAAGCGCTGGCAGGCGCACAGGCCTTTCCACCGCCTGCTCCCCTCCGGCCCAGCCACTGCTCTCCCGATTGGGAAGGAGCACGCCGGAGCAACGCTGCTCCTCCAGCCTGCTCTGCCCAATCGGGGCTGAGCAGCCAACGTTTTAAAAGAAGCGCCGGCAGGCGCACAGGCCTTTCCACCGCCTGCTCCCCTCCGGCCCAGCCACTGCTCTCCCGATCGGGGAGGAGCACGCCGGAGCAACGCTGCTCCTCCAGCCTGCTCTGCCCAATCGGGGCTGAGCAGCCAACGTTTTAAAAGAAGCGCCGGCAGGCGCACCCGCGCCTGAGGGCCTTGCCAGAGGGCCCTTTGGCGTGGCCCTTAGGCGCGGACCGTAGGAGCAAGGCTGAAGAGTTGCTCCTTCGTACTGCATCAACCAACTCCAATCAGTCTGTGTTGAGAGTCTAACTGGCAGTGGCACTTCAGCAACTACACCAGCGAAACCAGAACTCTCACCCGAAAGAAAACAAGTCTCCCTCGTCAGGAAAAGTACCAAACAGATAGCCTGAGACTCAGACTTACCCCAACATCTATCCTAGCTTATCTACTGCTAAATATACCCGTTAACATCTCACAGTTTGATACTTTGTTACAAACAGATCCCCTTGAAGTGAGTTTTACAACTGTATCTTGTTAACAGAGTACATTGTTCCTCTTAGCTAGGCCTTGCTATTATACAATTGTTTGCCTATTACCACTGGTGTAGTATCCTAACCAGTCAAGCGGCATTTACTGTTTCCTCCAACCTATATTACCCTACATTGTATCCTTCCATTGCTGTAACCATGGCTATCTCTCTACTTGCATTAGTTAGCATCTATCTACTAACACACACCACTCGAAATACAGCAGCTCTATCTCCCACCACAAACAATATCCCCATATTGCACGGGCTAGGAAGAAGGTATCATTCCTCCTACCATCACTCAGCACAACAGCCACACTATATATCTCCCTTAATACTACTAGTAGCTCCAAATCTAATCCTACTCCCTTCACACACTAACCTAAATTGTGCACTCATCAACGCTCGCTCAGTACGTAAAAAGTGGCCAGCCGTTACAGATCTCATCACAAAGCTGAATTTAGACATCCTCCTGGTCACAGAATCATGGCTAGCAGACACAGACAATGTCCTCATAAACCAACTCATTCCCACAGCATACTCGATACACACCTGCCACAGAACAGGCCGAAGGGGAGGGGGAGTACTCATTCTTTCTAGAACTAACCTTCAATTTAATCTACTTTCCTCTAGGAGTACCGCACACATGGACTTAGTTACTATAGCTAACAAACATATCATCCTAAATCTCATATACAGAGCTCCTTCCTCACCACCAGAAGACCTATCTAGTATAATAGAGCTCGCATGCAACCCAGAAAGCCCACACAAATCCAACTGGCTAATGGGTGACTCTAACCTCACCTCTCTTCACCATAGTCACTCTACCACATTCCTAGATGCCATGACTGAGCTTAACTACTCACAACTAGTCAGCTCCCCTACACACCTCAAGGGTAACACCCTTGACCTCATTTTTGCACCCTATTCTACAGCAATCACCAACTTTAACCTATTACTTACCCCTGTCCCGTGGTCTGATCATAACTTGATATTCTTTCAAGTCCCATATCTGCAAAACAGTAGCCCAACAACACAGACAAATACAGTCTCATCAGGATCAACAACCCGCTTCAAAACGCTTGATAAGGATGACTTCATCAGCCGTATTCTTCCAACTCTTCGTCTACCAACCAATAACCTGGATGAGCTGATCAACAATTGGTACACCACGCTGAACTCTTCACATCTACCTTCCTCGAGGAGACCACCAGCATCCAGCACATCACCAAAAATTAGAAGCCCAAAACCATGGTTCTCGGCTGAATTAAGACTGTCCCTCCCGAAACTAAGAAAACAAGAGCGAAAATGGCGCAGATCAAGATCTCCATCCGACCAAATGGACTACGCTGTATGTGCCCTGCTTACCTGGTTTCAGCTACCTGATCTGCCTGCAAGACAGCCACACTACGTGTGGGCAAGGCTGTTCTCCTAGGGACTAAGAAGACTTTCACAGATACCGTCGGTTCTGTGTTCTTCCGTGGCTCGCCTCCGAAAGGGCTGTAGCCTGCGTTATCTAGCTTAGCTGCCTCCTTCGATTTGTGCTGTTCCAGAGTGCCAGACAAAGCTAAGGTATAATCTCTCTCCTCCGGATGGGCAAGGGTTAGCTAGAAACTTATTCCATAACTTTTCTCAATAGTGACATCTGGTTACTAATTAGTGATTTATTACTTTGTCCAATTGTAATTCTGTGTCGCAACAAATTTTTACCTCATGTGTAATTATATCTATCTATATATTTTTTTCTACCTGGCAGTCCATAATAAAATCTAATATATATATCTAAAGACCAGATTTATTTTGTGGTTCATTGCCAGAATAACTCCTAGAACTTCAGGCTGGGTATCAGTAGCTAATTTCCCCTGGACATAACCGAGAGCCTAACTTATTTTTGCGCTACTAATAATCACTACAGTCCTGCCGTATCATAAGCAAAAGTGATGCAATCTGCTATACATTTGGAGAGGGTATGCTTGGATACTGGCAACACCAAATGACTAGGGTCAAAGGAGATGAACAATTGGGAAGCCTTTCGGTGCCCTCGAGTCCTCTGAAGGTAGGATGCTAAAGCACCTTTACAATCCAAAGTGTGGAGGGTTGCCCCTACCCTAGATAAATGCAGTCTAGGGAAAAAGACAGAAAGGTAAACTGACTGATTCAGATGAAAAGGTGAGACTACTTTTGTCATGAAGCGAGGATGTGTCCTAAGGACAACCTTGTCATTGTGGAACCGTGTGTAAGGTGGGTCGGCCACCAAGGCCTGAAGCGCACTAATGCGTTTTGCTGAAGTGAGGACAATCAGGACAATAACCTTCCATGTTAGAAACTTGAGCGAGGTGGTAGCTAAAGATTCAAAGGGTGGTTTGAGAAGTTGCCCCAGGACCAGATTAAGGTCCCATGCCACTGGTGGTGGTCTTTTGGGAGGCTTGGTTAACAGAAGTCCTTTCATAAAGCGTGAGACAAGCAGCAGTGAGGAGATGGGCTGCCTATCTAAGGGATGATGGAAGGCTGCAATTGCACTTAAGTGCGCTCTTACAGAGTTGGTTTTGAGACCAGATGAGGAAAGGTGGAACAGATATTGAGAAGGGATTAAGATCTTTTAGTGAACACCAGAGAACCTACGCCACTTAAAGGTGTAGGAACATCTGGTGGATGGCTTTCTGGAAACTAAAAGGATGTCCTTAACCTCCTGAGAAAGGTTAAGATGCTGAAAAGCTATGCCTTCAGCAGCCATGCTGTGAGGTGGAGAGACTGGATTGGGATGGAGCAGTGTCCCCTCCCTCAGAGAGTAGATCTGGAGCAGATCAGAGATCTATAGGTTGAGTCTGAAACAGATGTAGGAGGAGAGGAAACCATGGTTGATGTGGCCAGCATGGGGCTATGAGTATCATGAAGCCCCTTTCCACCTGGAGTTTGAAGAAAGTTTTGGAAATCAGGGGAATGGGGTGGGGGGGGGGGGGGAGAGGCATAAAGTAGGTCATGTCCCCAGTGGAGGTGAAAAGCATCCACCTGCTGACTGTCCGACGTAAGAGTCCTGGTGCAGAAACATTGAAGCTTGGCATTCTGCAGAGTGGCAAAGAGGTCTCTCTCTGGAGTCCCCCAGGTCTCAAAGATGCAGAATACTGTGTCTACATGGAGAGACCATTCGTGGGGAAGAAGGATCTGACTCAATTTGTCTGCTAAGACATTTTGTTTGCCTGGAAGATACACTCCGTGTTGGTGGATGTGAGGAGCAATGGCAAAGGACTAGAGATGTTGAGTCTCCCTGAAGAGGGACAAGAACCTGTTCTACCCTGGTTGTTCACACAGAACATGGCCACTCGATTGTCCTTTTGGAATAGGACTCTGTGGTGATGGAGGTGTTCCTGAAACACTCAAAGCATTGAAAATGGCTCAGAGCTCCAGTAGATTTATCTGGAGTAGCGACTCCTGGTGTAACCAGAGGCCCTGAGTGGAAAGATGTCCTAGATAGGCTCCCCAGCCCAGTTTGGATGCATCTGTCATTAAGATACATTGATGTGGAGGCATCTGAAAAGGTGACCCTACAAGGAAATTTTCTGGGGAACACCACCAATGGCTAGGTTAGGGCTCTTTAACCTGGAAAAGACGGCTGAGGGGAGATATGATAGAAGTCTATAAATTAATGAGCGGAGTGGAACGGGTAAACATAGATCGACTGTTTACCTTATCAGAATATAGAAAGACTAGGGGACATGCAATGAAGTTACAGGGTAAACTATTTAAGACTAATAAAAGAAAATATTTTTTCACTCAACGTGTAATCAAACTCTGGAATTTGTTACCGGAGGATGTAGTAAAGGCTGTTAGTGTAGCTGGGTTTAAAAAAGGTTTGGACAAGTTCCTGGAGGAAAGGTCCATAAGCCATTATTAAGAAGGGACCCAGGATATCAATGCTTGAACCAATACAAGCATTGTGGAACCTGTGTCCCTTGGGGAAACTGCTAGGTACTTATGACCTAGATTGGCCACTGTTGGAAACAGAATACTGGGCTTGATGGACCTTGGTCTGACCCAGTATGGCATATCTTATGTTCTTATGAGGTGCTGTCAGAGGGGCAGATACTAGTATTTTGTCCCCAAGGAGAGCTCAGAAAGGTGCTTGCAAGGCCTTTAAAGGATGTTTTTAATAGATCCTTGGAGACAGGAGAAGGACTGATGTGGTACCTCTCTCCACAAAAATGGTAATAGGGAAGAAGTGACAAACTGCAGGCCAGTAAGCCTTACCTTAGTGGCGGGAAAAGTAATGGAAGCGCTCCTGAAAGAGCGAATAGTGGACATCCTCAAAACCAACAGGTTGCATGATCTGAGGCAACATGGTTTTACCAAAGGACAATCTTGACAAAACAAATCTGATCGAGTTCTTTGACTGGATGATCAGTAAACTAGATCAAGGGCATGCAATGGATGTGATCTACCTAGATTTCAGCAAAGTCTTTGATACTGTTCCTCATAGGAGGCTTATCAAACTCAACAGCTTGGGGATGGGTTCCAGAGTGGTGAACTGGATCAGAAATTGGTTGACTAGCAGACGACAAAAGGTGATGGTAAACGGAAATCACTCGGGTGAAAGGAAGGTGATTAGCAGTGTGCCCCAGGGTTCGATCCTGAGACCAGTACTGTTCAATATATTTGTCAGTGATATTACCGAAGGGCTGAATGGAAAAGTCTGTCTTTGCAGATGACACCAAAATTTGCAACAGAGTGGTCTCCCCTGAGAGGGGGTCAGGAACATGAGGAAATACCTACAAAAGCTGGAAGAATGGTCTAATGCTTGGCAGTTAAGATTTAATGTGAAGAAGTGCAGTGTCATGCATTTGGGAAGCAGAAATCCAAGGAAACTGTATGCAATAGGGGGTGAGAGATTGGTGTGCATGGACCAGAAGGAGGACCTCTTGAGTGATAGTCTGACAATCTCAAGGTGGCGAAACAGTGTGACAAGGCAGTGACAAAAGCCAGAAGGATGCTGGGTTGCATACAGAGAGGAATTATCAACCGAAAGGAAGGAGGTACTAAATTTATTTATCCAGATCTGTTGGTTACACAATTTGGGTCTACATTGTACAGGGGCGACAACGTACATATAGACTATAGTGGATGGGATTATCTTTACATTCAAGCGTGAGTACAAGTCGCTGGTGAGGCCTCACTTGGAATATTGTGTTCAGTTTTGGCGATTGAATCTCGCAAAGGATATAAAAAGGCTGGAAGTGGTTCAGAGGAAGGCAACCAAAATGATTTGGAGCCTGCGTCAGAAGACTTATGAGAAGAGACGAAGACCTAAATATGTACACTCTGGAGGAGAGGAGGGACAAGGGAGATATAATTCAGATCTTTAAATACTTAAAGAGTATTAATGGACAAAACAACCTCTTCCAAAGATGGGGAAGCTGTAAAACTAGAGGCCATAACATGAAGCTGCAAGCGGGTAAACTGAAAGGCAATGTCAGGAAATACTTTTTCACTGAAAGGGTGGTGAATGCTTGGAATGCCCTCCCGATGGAAGTGGTGGGGGCAAACAGTAACAGAATTCAAAATGGCATGGGACAGACATAGTGGATCCCCACCTGTCGATACTTCGAGTCTTTAGAATCAGATTAGTCAGATGATAAATCAGCCGGTAATCAAGGCCTACAGAGTCTACCAGAGGACCCGTCTCCTTCTCCACAATGTCACATGTCCCTGCCAGAGGACATGTCTTTGCAAGACTTTATACGTGATGTTTTGAGGAGCCTTTCCATAACAGTAACATTTAAAAGAGAATCTAGAGCTGAAGAGTTGGAGATTCTCCAATACCCAACAGCTCCTAAGCTGCTACACTTCCCATTCACAGCATTCTCCATGATCTCATGCTCCGTAAGTGGGAGACACCCCTTACTATTTCTCCACATACTCGACAGCTCGATACCGGGTACCGCAATGTCCTGGTTTTCAGAAGACATAATTGCCGCACCATTCAGTGGTAGTAGAATCGGCAGTGCGTCAGATCAAAAGTGCTGACACATTCCTCTAACCCTCTGGGTAGAGAATCAAGAACCCTCGATGCTTTGACAGACGGCGTGCCCAGTCTTCCATGCTATCAGCAAGGATTAGTTCCTTCATATTCTGTATGGGTATGTTTCTAAAAGAGGTAACTAGGACTTTAGAATCAATGGCTCCTCTTCCTGATGACAAGAGAGCAGACTGCCTAACCCTAGTCAAGCATGCTTTGAACGTCTGTTTGTCAATAGGGCAACTTTTGATTGCTTTGAGTGCACCAGTAGAACTACATCAATCTGCATTGGTGCATGCAGAATTACATGGTTTCAAGCATCAGATCTTAAATAGGTTCTAGATAAGTTGGGTAATAATCCTTGCACCAGTGAAAACCTTTTTGGCAAGAATTGGCAAGACAAAGCATCTGAGTTAGAATCTGAGAACACTACCTTGAATAGACTTTCTAGATCCACTGCCAACCCAACTAAAAAGAAGGCAGCAGCAAAGAAAGCCGCCTTTAGTAAGAAGTATTATACTTCTTACACCCCTGCTTCTCAATATCAGCATACTAGTCAAAAGGGGTAACAGGCTCCAAAACAACAAAGGAAGTCACAGACTCATAAGACACAGCCAGCTCTGCAGACCCAAGCTGCTCCTGATTTTTAACTCCTTCCTAGAGAACATAGCTGCTCTGCTTCTGGATTATGAAAGCCCCCAGGTATGTGATACATTAAATACCTTTATGGAAATGGGTAACAGGGGTAACATATGGAAAGCAATGTGTATAAATGCCCGTAGCATGGGAAATAAGATCCCTGATGTTGAAGCTTTGGTGGGAGTGGCCGACTTGGATTTAGTGGCAGTTACAAAAACATGGTTCACAGAAAACCATGACTGGGATGTAACTATACCTGGTTAAGCACAGTTACTTACCTGTAAACAGGTGATCTCTGGGAACAGCAGGAATAAGTCTTCACATATGGGTACGTCGGTACCGACGGAGTCTGCGCGGGAACGCTTCCCAGCGTCCAATCAAGAGCTTTTGGAAGCATCCCAGCACGCCTGCGTGCTGCCTTCCCGCCTTTCCCAACTGCCTCTCCTCAGTTAAGTTTTAAAGCTGAGACAGAGAGAGAGAGAGGAAAGGAAAGATAGATAGAGATACAACTCCTGGGGAGGTGGGAGGGTTGTGAAGACTTATTCCTGCTGTTCCCAGAGATCACCTGTTACAGGTAAGTAACTGTGCTATCTCCAGGAACAAGCAGGAATGAGTCTTCACATATGGGGACTCCCAAGCTGAGATGCCTGGAGTCCCAGCATGTCATAGGTTGGAACATGCTATCTTCCAGAACACCAGGCATCCTAAGGATGGAGGGTAGGAGTTGAAGAAAGAAGGATGCTGTGGAACAGCTAAGCTAGCATAGGACTGCAGAGGAGTCCATGTGAGGATGATGGTCATCAATAATATTGCAAAGGATATTGCAATATGGACCTCCCCTGACAGGATTTCACAGAAGTATGGAGGTTCATGGATCTACTGGGAAACCTAGTAGAGGAACCTTGACGAGGACCTCACTGTAAGTGGAGGTAATAATCCTGTAGGAAAACCAGTGGAGGTCAGAATCCTGAAAGGTAAAAGGTAACCCCAGTAGGAAAACTGGGGTAGTCCAAAAACGGTGGGCCTTCAGCGGAAGGCTTTATGACAAAAACCTAGCTCTTTTGGAGGCAGAGTGAGTCACTCTTAAGAGCAAAAAGAGAAAGGCTAACCGATTTGGACAAACAGGCAGTCCTTGTGGGGAGAAAGGGTGTGGGAACTCCTTGTATCCCAAAAAGAGAGGACAAAGGCCTGAGGCGTTAAAGTCTGTGATTAACTGAAGATCCACAATGTCTCTCCTAACTGGGGTAAGCTAGGAGAGATATTGGGCACGGAGAGCTTCAGAGGTACCTAAACCGTTAGGTTATGGTATAAAAATTGTTGACTACCACAGGAGTGGTTGAGTGCGTAGAACCCCAAACCTGCTAGATAGCATAGGTATGGGTAAAGCCCCTTTGTCAGAATCATATAGCTATATGAGGATAGACAGTGAGATAGATATGTATCCACATACTTATCTACAATAAAATCTCAACAGATACATACATACATATAGACATATAAGAATATATCTATAGTGAGATATGGAAGGGCATAAAATACACACAAAAAATAAATATGGATATGTAGGCCTACATATGGGCGTCTGCAGTTAAACAGACAGAGATATACCTACAGCACAGTGATCACATAGGATATGTGGAGAGGAAAGATTCATCTAACAAGGAGGTGGAACCTACTTGAGAAGACGTATAGAGAATCTATTCCTCCTGGTCATGATCTGCAAGAATGCTAGGTAGTGAAAAATAACCAGGATTGTTACGTGAAAAACAAAGGATAATATCAATGTGCAGCCAGCAAGTCCCGAGTCTTCCAGGACTCTAGCATGTTAAGTAGACAGAAGACGCCTAGAGATGAGATACCATGTTGACCTGCTTAAGGGCAAAGGTATCATGCGTTCTTACCATGAGGACAAGCATATCCCCGATTGGAAATACTATGGACCAAAGCAGGGAACTGGCAACTCCTTGAGCTTTCACGTAAGAGAAGGCCTATGTCCTTTATATCAAAAAAGGAGATAGTAAAAGAAGGGAGAACCTTCTAAGTCATGGGAGACATGACTGAAAAGCCTTTTCTAACCAGCTAGGATAGCTGTTGGAGAACCCCCCCCCCCCCCACACACACACCCCCATGCTCTCTAGCAAGGGCCCATAGTGGAAAGCTTCTCTGTAGATTGCAGAGAGCATGATGCAGGAGGAGGAGATAGAACTGGCTGCTAGAGAGCCAGTATCTCTGCCAACTTATGCTGCCAAACCCAGGAAAATGGAGATGGCAGAATAGAAGACAATCTAGAAAGCTTGTAGTGAGATGATCTCCAAGAGAGATGAAGCACTGACTTGGAGCCACTACTAAGACTAGACAGAATGTTAGTGGAGGACAATCTGGTTGTTTGAAGACAAGAACCAGTGGTCCAAACATTAAGGCTCCTGCATAGGCAGCTGCTAGCAAGACAGCAGAAACAATCTTACTGTTGAAAACAGAAAGGACAGAACAGGAGTAGGAAACTCTGGACATGTCTGATAAGCTGCCCCAAAGCAAGATTGAAGCAGAGGAGGTAACTCAGAGGAAAACTCCGCACTGGAAAGTGAGAAAAGTAGAGAGGCTGAATAAAAAAGCCTCCCAGTAAGTAATTCCCTCTTACAGGGGAAAAACTTGGTAGAGGGTGAAGAGAATGGAGCTGAAGACGACTTAAGTAGGAAGTCTATAGAAATGAAAAAATACATGCTGGCACAGGAACTCTCATTTGATAGTGGTTAGACCTCTTTCCCTAGCAGGAAAAAGAGGAGAAACCTGTGACCTATAGGCATGAATATCCTGACAGCTCATAGAAATATAGAAAAAATTGATATCTTTAGGAAAGAGATCCATGTGTAGGGGTTAGAATGAAGCGGTGGATTGTCTTCATTGAGAAGAAGCAACTGTAGATGCTAACCCCCAGAGTCACAAGCATCTGATGATTGATCAGAAACCCTGCAGATGCTGGGTTTGCTGAGCCTGGTGAGAGGTTGGATTCTTCAGACCAGGACGATGCCTCCCCTGTTGGGGAACATCTGTATGATGGGCAAGTGATGAATAAAACCTTCTCCTGTGGGAAGAAAGTTTGGTAGGAGATTTCCTACCTAGTGGGACAGAAGGTGTAGAACAACCCTTAGGAACAGGTAAATCAGTGGATAACTGAGTAACCTGACGTAAAGACTCCTTGTTGAAAAGATTTTCTCCAATGCAAGGAGTATGTCCCAGACGTTGTTGTGCCCATTTGTCAAGTCTGAAGCTTGGAGCCAGGCTCTACGTCGTGCCCCTATAGCAACAGCAGAAGTTCTGCTAACAGACTCAAAAGAGTCTAGGGAAGCACGAGAAAGAAACCAAGAAATATTCTGGATATGCTTAAGCAGTGAAGAATAGTCTTTACTCCTAGCATCTGGAAGGAAAGGAGTCAAAAGATGTAACTGCTTTGTGACCTCCTCAAGAGAAAGGCTCATATAAAAAATATATGAGAGAATTCTTGCAGAAAGCATAGATGTCTGGAAGGTTTGACGTCCAAAGGCATCTAGTGTTTTAGACTCACGACCTGGCGGATAAGAGTGCTTTTTCTTACTCTTTACCCGCTTCATTGCTGATTCCACTACTATGGAATGATGAGGAAGTTGAGTCTTTTGAAACCCTGGAGAGGGGGGCACCTGATATAAGAGATCAGTTGCCCTGGAAGGTAGGGGTACCCTTAAAGGTGTTTCCCACAGCCCTAGAAGGAGATCCTGCAAGGAATGATGCAAAGGAAGCATTATGTTGTCCTTTGCTTTTGTAGAAACAGAGCCTTGTGCAGGATCATGTCTTGGAATAGGAATGGCAAGGGATCTTGCTATATCCAGGAGGAAATTCTGAAAAGAGGGATCCCAAACAGGAATCTCCCTTGGGCAGGGTAGATCCAAAGAACTAGCCTGAGCATCCACAGAGTTATCCAAATATATAGGAATAGAAGATCCTGCAGAGTGCAGTGTGGAATGCTTAAAAGATGGTTGCTGGTACTGGCTGTCAGGAGCAGCCACCATCCTTACCACATTATCCATGCCAGGTATCGACTCCAAGCTTGGTATAGAATGGAATGATCCTGTTGAAAAAAAGCATAGCAGGAGTTGGCCACGATGCTACTGTGGGTACCGGTACCGATGCCAATACCGGTACCGATGTCGGAGTCGAACCCAACAAAGACATCGGAGCAGTCATCGGTGACAGTTCAATCGGTACCAAGGTAACCGAAAACCTCCAGCCACTATCCTCGGTACCGAATCACTGGTATCGATCGGTGTCGGTACCAAAATCTATTGGTACCCAGTCTTCTAGACTAGAGATCGATTCCAAACTCGGCATCAAGGGCAAAGAGCCTGATAAGCGAAGCATGGAAGGCACCGACCGTGAAGGCAATGAGGACATCAGTACCAGCTTTGGTACCATGTCTGATACCAGTGAAGGAAGGGCAACCAGTGGCAACTCAATCGGCGTTGGGGGAACCGAGAGTTGCGGATCCGAATCATCGGAACCGAGCCTTCGGTACCGTCGAGAGCCGGTACCAAGGCGAGTCGGTACCCAGTCCTCCAAACTGGAGATCGATTCCAGACTCGGCATCGAAGGAAGCGAGGCTATCGATGCACATCTGGAGGGTACCGACGTCGGTTGGAGTATTGGTGTTGGTACCGATAATGGAAAGTCAATCTGGAGGGTATCCAGCGGTCCCAAAGGTACCGAGGATGCCAGATGACGATCCCTGGTGAGGAGTGTTTCATCCAACACCAGTGCCGATGCCGGGGTATCGGTACCGCTCGAAGCGGATGCCACCACCGTACACGGCTTAGGTATTTCTGTGGGGGGTGAACCCCAGGAACAACCTGAAACCCCTTATAGGCTTTGGAGACCGAAGACTCCCGCCGGGGTTTTGAAGCCAGTGGGCCCTCGAGAGCAAGGCCGGAGCCGTCTACATGCTGCGCATGAGACCTACCACTCGAGGACTGGCTAGTCTTAACAGACTGTTTGTGGGTTACCCGATCCTGTGTGGAAGAAGGGGACGATGCCTCGAAGTTGGAGGGCAACCGTGTATCGAGGGAGCCTCGATGTTGAAAACCTCTTCTTACCAAACTGTTGTCAGGACCCAAGCAGGTTAGACACCGACATCGAGGGTCTAAAAAATAAAGTTGTACCGCCACAGTCTGAACATTTCTTGGAGAAAGTGTCTGGCAGTTCCATGAAGGAAAAAGAAGAGGCCTAAAAAGGCCTAAGAGACCGTGGGACACTATGAAGAAAAAATATCCCGTGGAAAAGGAAAATTTTACAAGAAACGAACACACCGGCAGTACCGGTGGCGTCGGGAAGACAGCCGCGACCACAGGAAAACTAAAAAACTAAACAAGAATTTTCTGCGGTGACAGGAGGACATCCAGCCGGCTCCGCGGAAAAAAGAAAACTGAGGAGAGGCAGTTGGGAAAGGCGGGAAGGCAGCACGCAGGCGTGCTGGGATGCTTCCAAAAGCTCTTGATTGGACGCTGGGAAGAGTTCACACGCAGACTCCGTCGGTACCGACGTACCCATATGTGAAGACTCATTCCTGCTTGTTCCTGGAGATTACTTTATTCAGAAAGGACAGGGTCTGGAATGGTGCCAAAGGACTGGAGAGAGGCTCATGTGGTGCCTTTACACAAAAGCAGAAGTAAGGATGTGGTTGAAAACTACAGGCTGGTTAGTTTAACTTCGGTGATGAGAAAATTATTGGAAACACTGCTGAAAGAGAAAAAAGAGTGAGGTTTCTGGAGTCCAGCGGATTACAAGATCAGAGGCAAATGGATTCACCAGAGGCAGGTCTTGTCAGACAAATCCAATTGATTTCTTTGACTGGGTGACCAGGGAGTTGGACGGAGGAAGAGCCCTAGATGTGGTGTATTTAGATTTCAGTAAAGCCTTTGACACTGTTCCTCACAGGCGACTTATAAACAAACTGAGCACCCTAGGGATGGACCCTAAAGTTACTGCTTAGGTTAGAAATTGGTTGGGTGGGAGGCGACAGAGTACAGGTAAATGGAGCTCACTCTGAGGAGAAGGAAGTTACCAGTGGTGTGCCCCAGGGATCTGTCCTTGGTCTGATTCTTTTTAACATTTTGTTAGTGATATAGCGGAAGGGCTGTCGGGTAAGGTTTGCTTCTTTGCGGATGATACCAAAATCTGCAATAGACACCAAGTAAGGTGTAGATAACATGAGGAAAGATCAAGCTAGGCTTGAAGAATAGTCTAGAACAGAGATACTCAAATCCAGTCCTGGAGGGTCGCAAACCAGTCAGGTTTTTGGGATATCCCTAATGATATGCATGAGATAGATTCAAATACAATGGAGGCACTGCATGCAAATATATCTCATGCATATCATTAGGGATCTCCCGAAAACCTGACTGGTTTGCGACCCTCCAGGACTGGATTTGAGTACCTCTGGTCTAAAATTTGGCAGCTGGGATTTAATGTTAAAAAATGAAAGGTCATGCATTTGGGCTACAGCATTCGAAGGGAACAATAGTATAGGGGGTGAAGTACTTTTGTCCACTAAAGAAGAGCGGGACCTAGGCATGGTTGTGTCTGATGATCTTAAAGTAGCTAAACAGGTAGAAAAAGTGACAGCAAAAGCAAGAAGGATGCTTGGGTGCATACGGAGAGGAATGGCTAGCAGAAAAAAGGAGATGATAGTGCCACTGTATAAGTCTTTGGTGCGACCTCAGTTGGAGTATAGTATGAAATTCTGGAGACTGCATCTTCAAAAGGATATAAACAAGATATAAACAGGATGGAGTCTGTACAGAGTGGCTACTAAAATGGTTAGTGGTCTTCATTATAAAGCATATGAAGACAGACTTAAGGATCTTAATATGTACACCTTAGAGGAAAGAGTAGTTACTCACCTGTAACAGGTGTTCTCCAGGAGTAGCAGGAATCAGTCCTCACATATGGGTGACATCGACATCGATGGAGCCCTTGCGGAGCATTTCCCCAGCTTTCTATGAAAGCCTTTGGGAATACTGCACGCATGCGCGGTCCCCTTCCCGCCTAAAGGTGCCATCTTGCTCAGTCAAATGACATAGCTAAAAAACAGCACACAAAAATGTAAAATAAACTATGTACAACTGCAACTCCCAGGGGAGGAGGGAGGGTTGTGAGGACCGATTCCAGCTGCTCCTGGAGAACACCTGTTACAGGTAACTACTCTTTCTCCAGGACCAAGCAGGACGTCAGTCCTCACATATGGGTGACTCCCTAGCTCTGGGCTACCAGGAACCCAGGCTGAACAAGAGAACTCCCTCTAGTCCCAGCATCAAAGAAAGGCTTTCCACTGAAAGAACCTCCACTGGTAGCCCAATGGAGGGCTGGAGTTGCCTACACCTCAAAGAGATTCCGGAGTACTGCCTGGCCAAAAGCACTGTCCCTACTGGACTCCCTCTCCAGGCAGTAATGGGCCGCAAAAGTCTGGCTTGAGGACCAAGTTGCAGCCCTGCAGATGTCTGCCAACGGTACAGAGCGGAGATGAGCTACTGAGGCAGCAATAGCCCTGACACAGTGGGCTGTGACCCGACCCTGCAAGGGAAGGTCAGACGCTGGACAAGGTATGCTTGGACACAGCTAACCCCAAATTATTAGGGTCAAAAGATATGAAGAGCTGAGTAGCCCTTCTATGCCCTTGCGTACGGTCAAGGTAGAAGGATAAGGCACTTCTACAGTCCAGTGTATGCAGGACCGCTTCAGCCTGGCTTGCATGAGGCCTAGGGAAGAATGTTGGAAGAACCACCTACTGGTTGAGGTGGAAAGAGGAAACAACCTTTGGGAGTAACTTTGGATGAGTCCTAAGGACTACCCTGTTTCTATAGAAGCGAGTGTAAGGCCTGTCAGACCAGGGCCTGAAGCTCACTCACTCGCCTGGCCGAGGTGAGGGCTACCAGGAAGAGTGTCTTCCAGGAAAGGAAGCGGAGAGAACATAAGAACATAAGATATGCCATACTGGGTCAGACCAAGGTCCATCAAGCCCAGTATTCTGTTTCCAACAGTGGCCAATCTAGGTCATATGTACCTAGCAGTTTCCCCAAGAGACAAGTTCCACAATGCTTGTACTGGGTCAAGCATTGATATCTTCGGTCACTTCTTAATAATGGTTTATGGACCTTTCCTTCAGGAACTTGTCCAAACCTTTTTTAAACCCAGCTACACTAACAGCCTTTACTACATCCTCCGGTAACAAATTCCAGAGTTTGATTACACGTTGAGTGAAAAAATATTTTCTTTTATTAGTCTTAAATAGTTTGCCCTGTAGCTTCATTGCATGTCCCCTAGTCTTTCTATATTCTGATAACGTAAACAATCGATCTACGTTTACCCGTTCCACTCCGTTCATTAATTTATAGACTTCTATCATATCTCCCCTCAGCCGTCTCTTTTCCAGGTTAAAGAGCCCTAACCTTTTTAGCCTTTCTTCATAGGAGTATCCTTCCATCCCCTTTACCATTTTGGTGGCTCTTCTCTGTACCTTTTCTAAAATCGCTATATCCTTTTTAAGATACGGCGACCAGAATTGCACACAATATTCAAGGTGCGGTCTCACCATGGAACGATATAGAGGCATTATAATATCTTTTGTTTTATTTTCCATTCCTTTCCTTATCATACCTAGCATTCTATTTGCTCTCTTGGCCGCCGCTGCACACTGGGCTGAAGGTTTTAACATGGTATCCACAATGACGCCTAAATCTTTTTCCTGGATGGTGGTTCCTAATGTGGAACCTTGCATCGTGTAACCATAGTTTGCGTTGTTCTTCCCTCGGTGCATAACCTTGCACTTCTCCACATTAAATTTCATCTGCCATTTTGATGCCCAGTCTTCCAATTTATCAAGATCCTCTTGCAATTTTTCACAATCCTCTTGGGTTTTAACAACTTTAAATAGTTTTGTGTCATCTGCAAATTTGATAACCTCACTCGTTATTCCACTTTCCAGGTCATTTATGAATATGTCAAAAAGCAGCGGACCCAGCACAGATCCCTGGGGTACACCACTATTCACCTTTCTCCATTGGGAAAATTGGCCATTTAGGCTACCCTCTGCTTTCTATCTTTTAACCAGTTCCTGATCCACAATAGTACATTGCCTCCTATCCCATGACTCTTTAGTTCTGCCAAAAGTCTCTGATGAGGGACCTTGTCAAAGGCTTTCTGAAAGTCCAGATACACAATATCAACCGACTCACCTTTGTCCACCTGTTTATTCACTCCTTCAAAAAAACATAAGATTAGTAAGACAAGATCTTCCTTGTCTAAAGCCATGTTGGCTGTCTCCCATTAGGTTGTGACCATCTACATGCTGAGTAATTTTATTCTTTATGATGGTTTCTACCATTTTTCCCGGTACTGACGTCAGGCTCACTGGTCTGTAGTTTCTCGGATCACCCCTGGAACCCTTTTGAAAAAGCGTAGTTACTCACCTGTAACAGGTGTTCTCCAGGAGCAGCAGGAATCAGTCCTCACATATGGGTGACGTCGGCGCCGACGGAGCCCTTGCGGAGCAATTTTCCCCAGCTTTCAAAGAAAGCCTTTGGGAATTGCAGCGCGCATGCGCGGTCGCCTTCCCGCCCAAGGGTGCCATCTTAGCCAGTCTGATGACATAGCTAAAAGACAGCATAAAAATTTGCAAAAAAACTTAAGCAGATGATTGCAACTCCACGGGGAGGAGGGAGGGTTGTGAGGACTGATTCCTGCTGCTCCTGGAGAACACCTGTTACAGGTGAGTAACTACGCTTTCTCCAGGACCAAGCAGGAAGTCAGTCCTCACATATGGGACTCCCAAGCTTAAGGCTACCGGAGACCCTAAGCACAAAAATGAGCTCCCTCGAGCTCGGCAGTACAGAAGGATGGAATCTTCGCTGACTTATTACCCACCGGTAGCCCCCATCCGGGATGGAGGGTAGGAGTTGCTCAAACCTCGAAGAGATCCCTCTCGAGACAGTAATGGACCGCAAAAGTCTGGCTCGAAGACCAAGTAGCGGCCCGGCAGATTTCTGCCAGCGGAACAGAGCGGAGGTAAGCCACTGACGTAGCCTTCGCCCGAACACAATGAGCCGTGACTCGACTTTCTAAGGAGAGTCCGGCTGCCCCATAAGCCCAAGCGATACAGTCAGCAACCCAGATGGACAGAGTACGCTTGGAGACAGGGAGCCCCAATTTATTGGGGTCAAAAGACACAAAAAGCTGAGCAGCTTTACGGTGCTCCCGCGTACGGTCAAGGTAGAAGTTCAATGCCCTTCTACAGTCCAGGGTATGCAGGACTCGTTCAGCTCGGCTGGAGTGAGGCCTGGGAAAGAAGGTTGGAAGTACCACCTCCTGATTGATGTGAAAAGGGGAGACAACTTTTGGAAGAAATTTTGGGTGAGTCCGTAGGACTACCCTATTTTTGTAGAACCGAGTGAAGGGAGGATCAGACACGAGGGCCTGCAATTCACTGACGCGTCTAGCGGAAGTGAGGGCTATCAGGAATAAGGTTTTCCACGAAAGAAAACGCAGAGAACAGGTAGCCATCGGTTCAAAAGGTGATCCGCTGTAAAACCACATTCAGATCCCAGTCAGGTGCTGGCGGGCGCAGAGGTGGTTTTAGTAGAAGGAGACCTCGGAGAAACCGTGCTACAAGAGGGTCGCTGGAAAGAGGTCTGCCGTCCACCCGCACATGGTGTGCTGACAGAGCACTGAGGTGGACCTTGACTGAGTTGGACTTAAGTCCCAGATTATAGAGGTAGAGCAGGTACTGCAAGATCACCGACACCGAGCAGGAGAAGGGATCCTGAGACTGCTGTACACACCAAACGGAAAAGCGACGCCATTTAAGGGCGTAGCATTTGCGGGTAGAAGGTCGCCGAGAAGCTAGGACGACCTCTTCCACCTCTGCCAGCAGGAGAAGGGGAGCAAGGACTACCCTTTCAGCCGCCAGGCCATTAGATTGAGAGCTCTGAGGTTGGGGTGTGTAGCAGAGACCCCTGATCCTGTGTTAGGAGATCCGGATGAAACCCCAGAGGGAACGGATCCTCTACCGCTAATTGCAACAGAAGTGGAAACCACGGCTGTCTGGGCCAGCGAGGAGCCACCAGGATCATGGACGCTTTGTCCTGGATAACCTTGAACAGAGTTCGGGAGACCAGCGGGATGGGAGGAAAAGCATAGAGGAGGTTTCCCGACCATGAGAGCAGAAATGCATCTGCCGCTACCCGAAGGGGATGTGGCTGACGCGAGCAGAAGCGAGGAAGTTGCCGGTTGAGAGGACTGGCAAAGAGATCCATCGTGGGGAGGCCCCACTTCAGAAAGAGTTTCTGGACTACCAAGGGATCCAGACGCCACTCGTGCGGCTGGAGTATCCTGCTGAGTTTGTCCGCCAGGCAATTCTCCTGGCCTGGGAGATAAACTGCTTTGAGAAGAATGCCGTGACTGACGGCCCAAGAGCAGAGCTTTTGAGCTTCTCGGCCAGAGAAGGAAGGAGCCCGTGCCGCCCTGTTTGTTCACGTAGAACATGGCAACTTGATTGTCCGTCTGGACAAGGACGGACTGGTGAGAAGTCAGGTGGGAGAAAGCCTTGAGCGCCAGACGAATAGCTCTGAGCTCCAGGAAGTTGATCTGTTGAGCAGATTCCCACGCGGTCCAGAGACCTTGAGTACATGCCCCCTGGCAGTGAGCTCCCCAGCCTAGGAGGGAAGCATCGGTCGTCAGCACTTGAGTCGGCTGAGGCGACTGAAAAGGCATTCCGAGCACTAGGTTCGGCCGATGAAGCCACCACTGTAGGGAAGAGGCCAGCGGACTGGAGAGGCGCACTAAGTCGGCTAGGCCGCCGGTGGCTTGTTGCCACTGTTTGCGAAGGCACCATTGAGCCGGCCGCATATTCAGGCGAGCATTGGGGGTCACGTGGACGGTGGAAGCCATGTGGCCGAGCAATCTCAGGAAGCGCCTGGCGGAGACCAGGGACTGGCTGCGAAAACGGCCGGCTAGGTCCATGAGCCGTTGAGCCCTGTCGAGAGGCAGGAAAGCTCGAGCCTGAGGAGTGTGCAGTCTTGCGCCGATGAACTCGAGATCCTGTGAGGGGAGCAAAGTGGACTTTGCGAAGTTTATGACAAAGCCCAAGTACTGCAGAAGAGTCACCGTGCGGTGTGTGGCATTGGTGACTGCCGGAGGGGACGACGCTCTGATGAGCCAGTCGTCGAGGTACGGAAAAAACAGAGGCCGTGAAGCCTGAGATAGGCCGCCACCACCGCAAGACATTTTGTGAAGACTCGCGGTGCGGAGGACAGGCCAAAGGGCAGTACTCTGTACTGGTAGTGATTTCCGGCCACCACAAACCTTAGGTATTGGCGGTGGCTTGGGTGGATGAGGATGTGCGTGTAGGCATCCTTTAGACCCAAGGAGCATAGCCAATCTCCCTGCTGGAGGTAGGGCAGAAGGATTCCAAGGGTAAGCATCTTGAACTTTTCCCGCACAAGGAACTTGTTGAGGTTGCTCAAGTCCAGGATGGGTCTTAGGCCTCCTGTCCTTTTTGGTATTAGGAAATACCTGGAATAAAAGCCTTGACCTCTCAGGTGGTGGGGCACCGGTTCCACAGCCTGGTCCTGAAGAAAACTTGCTAACTCCTGAAGGAGTAAGTCCCTGTGCAGAGGGAGTCGCGGAGGTTCCCCCGGAAAATAAGAGGGAGGGACCTGATGGAAGTGGAGAAGATATCCTTCTCGCACGACTTGAAGCACCCAGGCATCTGAAGTGATGTTGGACCACCTGTGGGCGAAGTGAACCAGCTGCCCTCCGGTGCTGGGAGGGACCAGCTGAGGGGGAGAGGCTATGCTGAGGAAGTCAAAAACCCCCACCCTGCTGAGCAGGGGCTGGTGGTGCAGGCTTGGGGGCTTGCTGCCTACGGGACCCGTTACCCCGTCCCTTGGCCTGCTGACCCTGTTGGGGAGCTGGAGGGGCCTGATATTGGGGGTAGTGTTTGTAGGCAGCCGCCTTTCTCGGGTAAAAGGACTTTTTTCCCGAGCCCTTCTTTTTCTGGGAAGGGGCGGAGGTCTTCCTAGAAAGTCTGGTCCTGGTGAGAGTCTCCGTCTCGATTTGTGCAGCCTTTTCAGCCATGGGCTTGCCAAAGAGGTTCTCACCTCTGCAGGGGACATCGACCAACTTGTCCTGCACCCAAGGCTCAAGGTCAGACGACTGAAGCCAAGCCTGTCGGCGGGCACAGATGCCAGCTGCGGCCACACGAGCCGATGCTTCAAAGCCATCATAGGCTGCTCGGGACATGAATTTGGAGCATTCCCGAATACCAGATGTTAAGGCCAGGAACCTCCGCAAAGGTTCCTCGGACAGTCCAGCAGAGAATCCGGCTAGCTCTTTAGCCAGGTCTCGGAGATACATGCCCATGTATAGCTGGTAGGTCTGGACACGACAAGCCAGCATAGAGCCCTGGAAACACTTCTTACCAAGGCCATCCAGGTTACGGGCCTCCCTGCCAGGGGGCACCGAGGAGTGCATTTTCTGGCTCTTCAGCCAATGCATGGCCGATTCCACTACCATGGAATGGTGTGGTAGCTGTGCTTTTTGGAAGCCAGGACTCTTGCGGACTCGATAGATGGAATCGACCCGCTTGCTCAATACCGGTGACGAGGCCAGACTCTCCCACATGCGGAAGAGTAGTCGTTCCAGCATGGGAGGCACCGGTACAGTAAAGTGCTCCCGGGCGGGAGAGTCGTACTGAAGGGCGTCGAGCTCTTCGGCTCGAGGCTCCTCCTCGGGATCCGCCGGGAAGGCCAAAGCCTTGGCCATATCCCTGACGAAGTCCGAGAACCGGGCATCTTCCGGAGGGGACTGTTTCCGAGGTTCGGACTCAGGTGACTCCTCCTCTTCAGACTCCCAGACCGACTCCGAGGAGGAATCAGTGGAGTCGGCTCGGGCAGGCAGAGGCGTCGGCCGCCCCGACGCCAAGGGAGTCGGCGGTGACGACCTCGGTCCCGAACGGGAGGCCGAGGGTGACCTCGACCAAGGATCGACTCGAGTTCGCATGGACTCGAGGATCGGCTCGGTCTCCGGGGTCGACTTAGACGTCAACGTCCCGGCGGTCGGGGCAGCGGCGCCAGCGAGGCTAGCGATCAGTGCCCGCTGCTGGTCCATGAAGGCAGATAGTCTGCTCTCCAAGGCCGTCAACCTGAGTCCGACCTCAGGTGACCCAGCAGTCCCCGACTCGGGCCCCGACGGCATCGGGCCCGACGTCGGACCTCTCGGAGGCGAGTCCAGAAGGACCACAGGACTTACCCGAGCAGGCAACTCCGACTCCAGGCGAGGTCGCTTCGGGAGGTGCTCCTTCTCCAAAGACCCGGGACGGCCGTCGGGGCTATGCGACCTGGCCCTCGTGGAGCCAGGAGCGTCCACCGACGCCGCCCTCGCGGGTTTTGTCTTCCGTCGATGGTCTCCGGAGGGAGAACCCCTGTCGGAGGAGCTTCGGCGATGTTCAGAGCTGGAGCCTCTGGATGCCGAGGCCTCCGACGAGGTCCGGGTACGGCTGGGGTCAGCGAAGATTCTATCCCGCTGATGCCGCCGACTCCTCAACGCTTTGGAGGACATTTTGCCACAGGCTCCACAGATCATTTCTTTATGATCCGGGCCCAGGCAGCGGAGGCAATTATCGTGTGTGTCAGTGAGTGACATATTTCTGTCACACTGACCACACCGCTTGAAACCACTGGCAGCCATCGGGGGAAGAAGGGCCCCTGCAAGGTCAAAGGACCGGGCTGCCAGGGAAAAATCGAAAATGAAACTGACTAAAATCAGAAAAACCGAAAAATAAGGGAAGGACTCGCAACGGCGTCGCGAGTCCGGGCAGGAAAACGACCAGCGTCGAACCGAATTGAAAAACGAGTAAAACTCACGAAAATCAACTTTTTAGCGGGGACACGACGGGTACGTCTGTAGGGCTCCGCGGAAAAAAGAAGACTGGCTAAGATGGCACCCTTGGGCGGGAAGGCGACTGCGCATGCGCGCTGCAATTCCCAAAGGCTTTCTTTGAAAGCTGGGGAAAATTGCTCCGCGAGGGCTCCGTCGGCGCCGACGTCACCCATATGTGAGGACTGACTTCCTGCTTGGTCCTGGAGAAATTGGTGTTACATTGGCGATCCTCCAATCTTCAGGTATTAGAGATGATTTTAATGATAGTTCACAGATTACTGATAGCAGTTCTGCAATCTCATATTTCAGTTCTTTCAACACCCTTGGATGTATACCATCCGGCCCAGGTGATTTGCTACTCTTCAGTTTATCTAATAGTTGTAAGACATCTTCCCGATGTATCGATATTTCCTCCAATTCTTCCGCACCTTTAAATACCATTTCAGTCATGGGTAACATCCCTACATCTTTCTCAGTAAAGACCGAAGATAAGAATTCATTCAATCTCTCCGCTATTGCCTTGTCGCCTCTTAGTGCTCCTTTAACCCCTTTATCATCTAATGGACCAACTGACTCTCTCACAGGTTTTTTGCTACGAATGTACTTGAAAAGGTCTTTATTTCGCGTTTTTGCTTCCGCAGCAAGCTTCTTCTCAAATTCTCTCTTTGTCTGCCTTATCAATGCCTTGCATTTGACTTGCCAGTGCTTGTGCTGTTTCCAGGTTTCGTCATTTGGACAAGTAGCCATTGGCTCAAAAGGTAGGCGAGTCAGTTGCTGCAAGACCACATTCAACTCCCACTCAGGGGCTGGAGGACGGACAGGAGGCTTGAGCAAGAGCAAACCTCTGAGGAACCGGGACACCAAGGGGTGAACCAACAGAGAGTGTCCTTCCACCAGTGAGTGGTGAGCTGTTAGAGCTGAGAGGTGGACCCGAACAGAATTGGACTTAAGTCCCTGATTGGATAAGTGCAGCAGGTACTGAAGCACCACTGGTACAGCACACTTCTGTACGCAGCTGACATCACACAGAAAACCTTTTCCATTTCAGGGCATAGGTTTTTCTGGTGGACTGCTTCCTAGAGGCCAGTATGACCTCTTCAACTTCCTGAGATAGGATCCAGGGAACCAAAACTACCCTTGCAGCCTCCAGGCCATCAAATTGAGAGATTTGAGATGGGGGTGTAGAAGAGACCCCTGATCCTGAGAGAGAAGGTCGGGCTGGAACCCGAGGTAGTGGGGTGTCCACTGCCAGTTGAAGCAGAACTGGGAACCAAGGCTGCCTCGGCCACCTGGGAGCTACCAGAAGGACCGAGGCCTTGTCCTGTAGAATCTTGAACAGGGTTCGGGCCACCAGAGGCGTGGGAGGAAACGCATACAGGAGGCCCTGGGACCAGGAGATGAGAAATGCTAGCCGCAGAGGATGTGGTTGCCTGGAGCAGAACCTCCAATAAACCATCATAAATTGAAACCCAAGAGTTACTTAATTCTTGTCGAAGCCCACCGAGGGAGGGTTAGAACTGATGACCTAACCCCCACCAGGCTGTGGACTGCTTTTATTATTTTTTGTTTCACCCTTGTGAAAATAAAACAATTACTTATCTTATTACTTATTTTCGCCAAAATTTGCAGTTATTCTCCTTAGATTAGAACAACGTTGGATCTTTGTTTTACACACTATACAACCCTATGGGTTGAACCGGGACATTGATTGGATCACCATTCTATGACATTGAGTTTGCTGATTGAAAGTCTTTCTACCAATGAGAAAGTGGATACCTCTGATAGTAAGGAAACTCCATTTCCTATTGGTGTTTCCCCTATTTAAAGTTCCGGTGTAGTAAAAGCCATTTAACATAATGCCCAAAAGGCCATGAAGACGGCGTTTTTTCGTTGCATGGTTGTAAAGGAGAAGGCACTTGACACAGGGCGCACACCCGAAACGTGCACGTCGTGTACCGTGTACCTATGTAATTTGCAACGTAAAGGAGAACAACTGCAAATTTTGGCGAAAATAAGTAATAAGATAAGTAATTGTTTTATTTTCACAAGGGTGAAACAAAAAATAATAAAAGCAGTCCACAGCCTGGTGGGGGTTAGGTCATCAGTTCTAACCCTCCCTCGGTGGGCTTCGACAAGAAGTAACTCTTGGGTTTCAATTTATGATGGTTTATTGGTGACTCTTAGAGATTTTCCATCATAGTCAGGGTATTGTTGGTTTAGTTGGAGCAGAACCTTGGCAGCTGTCTGTTGAGGGGGCTGGCAAACAAATCTACGTAGGGAAGTCCCCATTTCAGGAAAATCTTCTGAACCACCAAAGGATGGAGCTGCCATTCGTGGGGCTGCAGAATCCTGCTCAACCTGTCTGCCAGGCAATTTTCCTGGCCAGGAAGATAAACAGCCTTGAGAAACATGTTGCGCCTGAGCACAAACAAGCAAAGGTCCTGTGCCTCCAGACAAAGGAGCCTGGACCCAGTGCCGCCCTGTTTGTTCACATAAAACATGGCTACCTGATTGTCTGTTTGTACTAAGACAGATTGGCAGGCCAGGGTTTGAGAGAAAAAGTCTTGAGGGCTAAACAAATAGCCTGCAGTTCCAGTAGATTGATTTGCTGCTTGGCCTCCCAGGGAGACCACAGACCCTGGGTGCACTTGCCCAGACAGTGTGCTCCCCAGCCCTACAGGGAGGCATCGGTGGTCAACACCACTGTGAACCCAGGTGGCTGAAAAGGCATCCCCTTAAGTAAGTTTGGGGGATGCAGCCACCAACGTAGGGAGTGCAGGAATGGTCTGGACACCCTTACTCTGTCGCTGAGGCACCCTGTGGCCTGCGCCCACTGAGTTCTGAGGCACCATTGCTCAGGCCTCATATGAAGCATGGCATTGGGGGTCACATGTACTGTCGAAGCCATGTGGCCAAGAAGCCTCAGGCAGAGCCTGGCGGAGACCAGTGACCTGCTGAGAAGCTGGTTAGCCAAGGCTATCAGTCTTTGGGCTCTGTCCTCTGGCAAGAAACCCCTTGCCTGCCGAGAGTCTAGTCTTCCCCCTATGAACTTTTGGGAGGGGAGCAAAGTGGACTTTGCGAAGTTTATGACAAACCCTAGGTGTTATAGAGAAATCGTTCGGAGGGTGGCTTGCCTGGCCTCCTGGCACGTCTGACTCCTGATGAGCCAGTCGTCCAGATAGGGGAAGACAAAGATACCCTGATTCCTTAAGTAGGCCGCCACCACTGCCAGGCATTTGGTAAAGACCCTGGGAGCAGAGATGAGGCCAAATGGCAGTACTCTGTACTGATAATGGTTTCCTCCCACAATGAACCTGAGGTACTTTCTGTGGTCTGGATGAATGAGGATGTGAGTGTACGCATCCTTTAGATCTAAAGGGCATAGCCAATCTCCGTGCTGTAGGTAGGGCAGAAGTGTTCCAAGAGTAAGCATCTTGAACTTTTCCTTCTCTAGGAACTTGTTGAGATTTCTGAGGTCGAGAATAGGACTGAGGTCCCCTGTTCTCTTTGGTAATAGGAAGTACCTGGAGTAGAAACCGTGACCCTGTAGGTGGGGAGGCACAGGCTCCACCGCCTTGTCTCGCAACAGACCTTGAAGCTCCTGCAGAAGGGCTGTATGGAGAGGAGGCCTTGGAGGCTCTCCTGGAAAGTAGGGAGGAGGCAACTGATGAAAATGAAGCATGTAGCCCTTGTGGACTATGCTTAATACCAAATTGTCTCCTGTAATGGGTGGCCAACGGTGGGCAAACAGGGCTAGTCGACCTCCTGTACAGGGATGGGACAGCAGAGACAGAGAGGCTATGCCTTGGGAGTCAAAAAACCCCACCCTGCTGAGTAGGAGCAGGAGCCGGAGGCTTGGGGGCCTTCTGCCTACGGGGCCCATGTCCCTGCCCCTTGGCCTGCTGACCCTGTGGGGGAGCGGGGGAGGCCTGATAAGGTGGGAACTGTTTGTAGGCAGTTGCCTTCCTCGGGTAAAAAGACTTTTTACCTGAGCCCTTCTTCTTGTGTGAAGGGGCAGAAGTCTTTTGAGACAGCCTGGTCCTCGTGAGGTGCTTGGTCTCGAGCTCAGCAGCCTTCTCGGCCATGGGCTTGCCAAAAAGGTTCTCACCTCGGCAAGGGACATCAACCAACTTGTCCTGAACCCATGGCTCGAGGTCCGATGACTGCAGCCATGCCTGGCGTCGAGCTGCGATGCCGGCTGCCGCAACACGGGCCAAGGCCTCGAAGCCATCATAGGCCGCTCGGGACATGAACTTAGAGCATTCCCGGATCCCCAAAGACAAGGTCTTGAACCTCTGCAAAGGTTCCCTGGAGAGGCCAGCAGAGAACCCGGAAAGCTCCTTTGCCAGGTCCTGCAAGTACATGCCCATGTACAGCTGGTAAGACTGGAGATGGCAAGCATCGAGCCCTGGAAGCATTTTCTACCAAACGCATCCAGGTTCCGGGCCTCCCTGCCAGGGGGCACCGCGGAGTGCATCTTCTGACTTTTCAGACAATGCATGGCCGATTCCACCACCATGGAATGGTGTGGTAGCTGCGTCTTCTGAAAACCAGGGCTCTTCCGGAGTCGATAAATGGAATCGACCCGCTTGCTGAGAACCGGCGCCAAGGCCGGTGCCTCCCACATCCGGAAAAGGAGCTGTTCCAGCATCGGAGGAACCGGCACAGTAAAGGCCTCCTTCGGAGGAGAGTCATACTGGAGTGCCTCGAGCTCTTCGGCTCGAGGCTCCTCCTCAGGGTCTGCCAGGATCGCCAAAGCAGTGGCCATATCCTTAACGAACTCCGAGAACCGGGTATCCTCCGGAGGGGACCTACTCCGGGGCTCAGACTGTGGTGAGTCTGACGGGACGCACCGAGTCTTGAAGGTATCGGGGGACTCCTCGTCCTCCGTCTCCCAGGTGGACTCGTCCGAAGAGGAGGAGTCGGGCTCCGACCGCACGGGGCCCGGCAGTACCCGCCCCGACGCCATCGATGCCCTCGGTCCCGACCGGGAGGTCAAGGGTGACCGTGACCGAGGACGACCTCGAGCCTTCATGGTCTCGAGTATCGGCTCGGTCTCCGGGGTCGACTTGGATGTCGATGTCCCGGTGGTCCGGGCAAAATCAGCACCCGCTGCTGATCCATGAAGGCAGACAATCTGCACTCCAAGGCCGTCAGCCTGAGACCCAGCTCAGGAGATTAAGCAGCCACCGACTCAGGCCCCGACGGTGGCTCCCTGGGAGGAGAGTCATCGAGGACAACAGGACTTGCGTGTCCAGCAGACTCCGGCTCCACTCAAGGTACGTTTGACGGCTTCTCTTGTTCCACGGGCCCGGGACGGCGGTCGGGGGTCCGAGACCTAGCCCTCGAGGAGCTAGGGACCTCCTCAGATGCCACCCTCGTGAGCCGCTTCTTCCTCTTTCGCTCCCGCTCAGGGGACCCCCTCTCCGAGGAGCCCCGACGATGCTTGGCGTCAGGCTCCCGAGATGTCGAGGCCTCAGACGGGGTCCGGGCCCGGCCGGAGGCCGAACCGGAGAAAAGCCTTTCCTTTTGGTGCTGACAACTTCGCAGTGCCTTAGTGGACATTTTTCCACCACGGTCCACAGATCTTAGGATCATGATCCGGACCAAGGCACCGAAGGCAGCAGTCGTGTGTGTCGGTGACATTAGTTTCTTGCACCGATCACACTTCTTAAAACCACTGGAAGCCATCGGGGAAAAAAAAAGAGTCCCCGCGAGGTCAAAGGACCGGCCTTCCAGGGAAAAGGAAAAAAAGGGCGCGAACGCCAGCCACGAAGGGCAAAAACCGAAAAAAGATCGGGCTCGATACCGATGTACCGAACCCGGCGAGAAGGGGAACCGGCGTCGAACCGGAGAAAAAACCGAAGAAATCGCAAGAATTTGAAGAAAAAATCGAACTGTTTTCCGGGTGAACTAGGACAAATGTCCGACAGGCTCTACGGAAAAAGAGAGACTGAGCAAGATGGCACCTTTAGGCAGGAAGGGGACCACGCATGCATGCAGTATTCCCAAAGGCTTTCATAGAAAGCTGGAGAAATGCTCCGCAAGGGCTTCTTCGACGTCGATGTCACCCATATGTGAGGACTGACTTCCTGCTTGGTCCTAGAGAAAGGCGGGTTAGAGGTGATATGATTGAGATGTTTAAATACCTCCATGGCATAAATGTACAGGGAGAGAGCCTCTTTCTATTGAAAGCAAGTTCTGCTACGAGGGGACATGGGATGAGGGTGAAGGAGGACAGATTCAGGAGTGATATGCGGAAATATTTCTTTACAGAAAGAGTGGTGGATCCGTGGAATAGTCTCCCAGTGGAGGTGGTAGAGATGAGGACAGTATCTGAATTCAAAAAAGCATGGGACAGAGGATCTCTAAAGGAAAAAAAAAAAAAAAAAAAAGGACTGTTGTAGTTGTTGATATGGAAGGACAGACTAGATAGGCGATGTAGTCTGTCGTCATATTTCTATGTTTCTATAAAAGATTCATGAATGTCAGTGATCAGCTGTGCTGGGTCTTCTGTGGAGTGATCGAGCAAAAGGAGATCATGATGGTAGTGAAAGATCCGAAACTGGTGGGCGAGGATCCATATGGCTAATGTGCTACTTTGATAAAACTTCCAGCTGACATCTAGGGTTTGCTGCTCCTTCCCTGGTGGTATTTGCATCAGTAGCTTGGAACTCTTGGATTTCTTCTGCACAGCTTCTAATACTATTGACTGATGAGGAAGTTTCTGGTGTTCGAAGCCTGGCACCAACAGGACTGTATTTCATGCTGAGGTGACACAATGTAGCACTAATGGAGGTGGGGTTTTCCAGGTGGAGGACTGGAGATCTTGAAGTACTTAGGGGGACAGGTAGTGCTATCACTTCCTTGGTGGCACTGCAGGCCTTAAGGGTGGACTGAAAATCATGCTAGTTGTAGGCATCCGAGTCACTAAGAGCGAGTGCCCAGGAAATCTTCTGAAGAAAAAAACTTCAGATAGGAAAGTCCACCACAGGATCTTATGTAGGGCCCCGATGTAGGAATAGGGCATTCTCATCTTCAATGGAGTCTGCGGCCTCCCAGCAAAAGCTGTAGGAATGTAGGGACCGCACATAGTTGTCAAGGGATGGAGGGAAGTTGCCAATCAATAAGAGGAAAGGTTCCATGGTAGGATGAAATTTGAGGGTCCATAGGCACATCCACCCTGGTGGCGTGTCTGCTTCTGAGGCTGCAACCTGAAATATGAATGATCTCTCCTTCACAAATTGAGATGATTGAGTGGAGTGAGGACTGGAGACCTCTGCAGCTCCGGTAGGGGAGCTTTGAGGGTTCAGTGCAGGCAAGGGAGCATCCATTGACTGTCACGCCAGTTTTGGGGTACGTTGTTCCTGGTGTGGAACCTTCATGGTGTTTGGAAGAGCTGCAGATCTTATCTGAGGGCCTGGATGAGCTTGCGGCCTCTCCTGAGGTAGGCTGAAGCTTCAGGTGTTTATATTTCACTTTTGATTGTCCCCTGGCTTTAACAACTTTGAAAGGGGTTGAGGGGCAGCCAGCTGAATGAGCTTTGGGAGTGGCCACCTGAAAGAATAAGCTTTGGGGGTGGAGCTGGTTCTGTGTTAGTCACATACGGTCTAGCCATCTGGCATTCAATATTTCCCTTTGTATTTTGTTTCACCTCCTTTAGATACATTTTGATTGATAATCTCCATATTTTTGTTGAAGTAACTCTCTAGTCTGAGCATTTGACAATACAACATTACTGTCTTCCCTGATACAGCTGAGCAAGTCTTCATGATTCATTCCCCCCCCTTCCTGCTCCGATGCAACATTTTATGGACTCATGCCATACTATCGCTTATGTTTCAGTATTCTATTCAACTGGGGCCATAGAACATATAGTCCATTATGCGATCTGTGTCTAAACATTTAATTCCATCATCCCACAGATTAACCTTTATCTTTTATCTTTATTTTGTCACTTGATTAACCGCCCAAGCTGTAGCTTCAGAGCAGTTTACAAATTAACAGGCTGCAAGAGTAAGGTAGAAAGGAAGAGGAGTTCCGGTGACGTCAGACACCGAATGGCCGCCTGAAGACAGCGCTCCGTCTCGGACGAGGGAAATACTGCCCTAGGTAGCTGAGTAAAGCCCCGATTACAGCCCCAAACTTGCTAATTCGGTGGAGCCCGGCATAGAGGACGGATGGCTGGGAAAAAGACGAGCGTAGACCTGAAAGCCTATTCGTTTAAGGCTTTGGCGGGGATGCGGACACCTGCGGCTAAGATGGCGTCGGGCCGGGGTGAGTCCAATGGAGTGGGAGACGCTGGGGAGAGCATCGGTGGGCCGAGTGAGATTCAGGCACTCCGTGTGGACTTGCAGGGGTGGTTTGAGTCCACCAGGCAGAACTTTGAATGCTTGAAGGATGTACACGCATGGCTCCATGAAGTTAAAAGCGACCTGGCAGTGCTGGGGAACCGGCTGGAGGAGGGTGAGATGCAATTCGAGGAGCACGTGGGCCAGTGTGCGTTAACTGAGCAGCGAGTGGACTCGATAAGACTACTACAGGATGATCTGTGGCAAAAGATTGAAGATTTGGAAAACCGGTCCCGCCGGGCCAATCTGCGGATTAGAGGTATGCCAGAACAAGAGGGCTCAGTGAACTACCTGCAGCTGGCTGAGGAGTTTTGTGGGGCTGTGTTAAGGGTGGCTGAAGTGGAGACAGAAGGAATATGCCTCAGAGTGGAACGAGCTCACCGGGCGCTGGGACCCAGACGGGACAACCAGCCACGAGACATTATTCTTTGTCTGCACGAGTACAGAACCAAGGAGTTGGTTATGGCTGCTGCAAGAAAGCTGGGGAAGATAAAGTGGAAGGAGGCTGAGGTGGAAGTTTTTGCCGATATCTCCAGCATTACTATGAGAAAGCGTAGGGACTACCAAGCGGTGACGAAGAAGCTGCGGGATGAGAACATCCGGTACCGCTGGCTCTTCCCGGTGGGCCTGCAATATGCAATCAATGGCAAGTCCTTTGTGGTACACTCCGTGGATGCGGCACTTCAGAGCATGCGACAGATGGGGTGGTCGGACATCCCGGTGGTCCCGAGGAATGAGGACGACGGCCCTATGAGGAGTGGAACCCAAAAGAACAGTCATCTGCAATGGAGCCATGCAGCTGGGGGAAACAAGCGCCTGAGGCGTCAAAAAGCCCCTAAGGACTGTGCCCAAGCTGAAACTTGAACTGTGTGGTGGGGTAATCAGGTTTTAAGGTTCCTTGCGGGGTGCATGGACCGTAATAGTTTTTATGTATCTCTACCGAGGCTGAATTACTGTGTGGGGGAGTGGGCTGGGATGTGGGAGTTGTGTTTTGTGGAGGGGTGAAGTATGTGGGGCGTTATTTCTTTTTATCTCATTGTCTAGGGCAGGTTGGAGCATTTGAGTGTAATGATGGGGGAGTTTGGGTCTGCGGTCACCGTGGCGCAGATCTACTAACTGGATCTGGTGATGCTGAGGGCAGGGAGAGGGGGGGGGGGGAGAGGGGGGGGAGCAGGGAGGGGGGGAGAGGGGGAGAAGGTATGCTTGCAGTCAAAAGACAGTTGCCACGGGGGAATGTAGTCATGACCATGGCTTTATTTAATTTGGTCACGCTGAATGCCAGGGGCCTTAACTCCTTTAGGAAGTGTCAACTCCTTTTCAAGGAATGTATTAGGTTGGGGGGCGATATTTTTGTACAAGAAACACACCTTCGGGTAAAAGATGAGAGATGTATGGGACATAGGCATTTCCCACAGCAGTATTTTGCTTCCAATAAATTAGAGAAGAAAAAGGGTGGAGTGGGGATTCTCCTTTCCAATAGAGTTACAGGACAGGTGGTTGAGTGTATAAAGGATAAAAGTGGAAGGTATGTGATTATCAAACTTAAACTGGGTGTGGATCTCTTTACATTGGTTAGTGTTTATGCCCCGAATACTAACCAGGGGGAATTTTTTGCGAACCTACAGAAGGTTATCTTGGGGAGGGTAGAGGGTAAGCTTATTGTGGGGGGAGACTTCAATATAGCTCCAAACCCATTGGTAGATACGTCTAAAGGGGCTGCGTCCATCCCCAGAAATCATCGGCTCAGGTTGAAGCAATTGATGGGTAGGTTAGACTTGGTGGCGTGAGGTGAACTATGGGCAGAGGGACTATTCTTACTATTCTCCGGTACACGAGACATACTCTAGAATTGATTTATTTCTTTTGGACAAGACTATGGTAGCGGGGGTGAGGGAGTGTGTGATAAGGGAACGAACCTGGTCTGATCATGCCCCTTTGACGTGTAACATTCAGCTCGGTAAGCAAGGTCCATGTCGGGCTTGGTGGAAATTGAATGAATCTTTGTTGGATGACCCTGAGGTGGTGAGGCAGGTTAAAGAAACAATATCCGAATATCTGTCTTTGAACCAGACGGGAGAGGTTTCCCCGGGGACCCTTTGGAACTGTTTGAAAGCGGTGGTTTGGGGGAAATTGATCTCGGTGGGATCCCACTGGAAAAAGACCCAGCTGAGTCAGCAAGGGAAGGTGCTCGACTCCATAAGGGAGATTGAGAATAAGTTAAAAGGGCATCTGACCAATGTGGAATTACGGGGTATACTGCAGGGCTTGAAGAAGGAACTTAGCGAATTGCACCTACACGAGATTCAATATAAGCTGAATGTGTTGCGGCAGCGAAACTTTGAATTTGGCAATAAGGCGGGGAGAATGTTGGCGCATAAAGTGCGGAAGTGGACCGCGCGTAACACTATCGTTAAGATCAAGGATGAGAAGGGTAGGCTGATGTGGCTCGGTAAGGAAATTGAGGATAGGTTCATCCAATTTTACCAAACCCTGTACACCCCTGAGCAGCAGGTGGGGGAGGAGAAGTTGTCGGAATATCTAGATAGTGTTCAGTTACAACTGTCTGGAACAGAGAGGGAGGAGATCTCTAGGAGAATTAGTGAGCAGGAAGTGCTTACGGTGATCAAGGGCCTGATATCCCATAAAGCCCCAGGGATGGATGGGTTTCCCAACCAATTTTACAAAGTCTTCGCGGGCCAATTGGTGGGGCCCCTTACCGAGATGTATCATTCATTTGGAGAAGATGAAGCATTGCCGGTGTCTTTGAGACTAGCAGGGATTAGCATTTTACATAAGGAAGGGAAAGACCCCACGGAGTGTGGCTCCTATAGACCCATCTCCCTATTGGGCAGTGATTTCAAGATCTTTACTAGGCTGTTGGCAAATAGACTAATGCCCAGTTTAGGACGGTTGATACACCCAAATCAATCAGGGTTTGTGCCAGGTAGACACACATCTGATAATATCCGACGCGCGTTAAACTTAATGTGGTGGAGTACATGCACGGGGACGCCATTGGCGCTCCTGGCGGTAGATGCAGAAAAAGCCTTTGATCGGGTGAGTTGGCCTTTTTTGTTCAAAACATTGGAAAAAGTGGGGATACAGGGTTCTTTCCTGGCATGGGTGAGGAGCCTATATAACCAGCCGCTGGCGTGTCTGAAAATTAATGGTGCGGTCACTAAGGCTTTTGAATTGCGGAGGGGGACGCGACAGGGCTGTCCTTTGTCTCCACTGCTCTTTATATTGGCTATGGAACCAATGGCACAGCGTATTAGGGACCGGGTGGCGATTCCGGGGATTCAAGTAGGGAAGGTGCCTCATAAAATTTCCCTATTTGCCGATGATGTGCTTTTCTTTATAACAGATCCAGAGCGTTCTCTCGTGGCGATCCAGGAGGAGTTATCTAGGTGTGGGGAGGTGTCCGGGTTCCGGATGAATGCTACTAAATCTGAATTGCTTAATATTTCCTTATCTCGAGGTGAGGTGGATACGGTGAAACAGCTATTTCCCTTTAAGTGGGCAAGAAGTAGCATGCGGTATCTGGGGGGTACATATCTCAGCCCAGTTGGGGCAGCTTTTCTCCGCTAACTACAAGCCAGCCTGTGCTAATACGTTTAGGGAGTTGGAAAGGTGGGAAAGCTTCGAAGTGTCTTGGTTGGGAAGGATTGCGCTGTTGAAGATGATAATCCTGCCTCGCTTCCTGTATCTGTTTATGAACCTGCCAGTAGAGGTGCTGAGGCCTTTCTTACAGAAGATGCAGGATAGATGTTTGAAATTTGTTTGGAAAGGGAAGAGGCCGAGGGTTGCGCGGAGTGTCTTT
This sequence comes from Ichthyophis bannanicus, assembly GCA_033557465.1. NCBI lineage: Eukaryota > Metazoa > Chordata > Amphibia > Gymnophiona > Ichthyophiidae > Ichthyophis > Ichthyophis bannanicus. Next base: position 662,516,230 of record CM066033.1, read on the forward strand.
TGTGCAAGTAAGCAAGTGGGGGGTATGGGGTTGCCGCTGTTATCCCGGTACTATGAAGCCATGAGGGTGCGGGAGATTTTTGAATGGGTGTTTAGAGAAGAAGCTGAGTGGGTGGCATTGGAAGGAGCTGAATTAGGACAGCAGGTCAACCTTGCGGCTTTGTTATGGCGCAAGGGCGTGGGTGGTGGGGATAAGTGAGAGAACCCTTTTTTGCTCCAGACACTGCAGCACTGGTGGAGATGGCAACCGAGATGGTATGGGGCGCAGGGGTTCTCTAAATTTATGCCTTTGGTGGGTAATCCTGGATTTTTACCAGGAGCCCAGGACTCCACTTTTGCCAGGTGGGCGGAGCAGGGGTTGCAGTATGTTGGCCAATTTCAGGAGGGGGGTGAGTGGGTGGAATTTGAGGATCTAATGAGGGAATTTCAGTTACGCCCGGAGGATAGATACCCTTACCTGCAGGTGATCCACTTTTGTCAGTCACTGGGGAAGAGAGGGAGGAGAGAGAGTGGGGAGGCTGTAGATGAGATCTTTGCTAGGGGGAAGGTTAAGGGGTTGATCTCTAAATTGTACAAGTTGATGGAGACAGCTAGGTGTGGGGAGTGGACCCATAGGTGGGCCTGGGGAAGAGATCTGAATCGGTGTTGGGATGAGAACCAATGGCAGAGTGTTTGTAAAGGGTTGTTCACGGGAGTGGTGGCCAGCAATATTTTGGAACATAATTATAAGATGCTGTATCGGTGGTATTTGACCCCGCAGCGCTTGCAAAAGTGGGTGGGAGGACCTGCACTTTGTTGGAGGGAGTGCGGGGGAGTGGGCTCTTTCCTTCATATTTGGTGGGGGTGCCCCATTATTAAGGTACTTTGGACTGCAGTGGAAGAGTGGATGTGTGTGATAGTGGGGCAGGAGGTTCCTTTGGGTCCCTGTATGGCACTTCTCAATGTGGGGAATGATTCACTTACGGGTGAAGTAGCGGGGTGGTGTGGAATAGTGTGTGTTGCGACGCGGCAGAGCATTGCTAGGCAATGGAGGAAAGTGGACCCGCCATCCTTGAGGAGTGTGCAAAGGCAGGTAGAACATTTGCATTTGATGTATCGCCTTACAGCACTGAGATTAAAGAGACCATTGCGATTTCAAACAATATGGGATCAATATCATGAGTGGTGGAAAGGGAATAATGGTTAAGGGTGGGGTGGAAGGTGGGGGAGGAGGTGGTGGGGAACAGTGGTGTCTGACACTGGCTTCTTGGGTATTCTACAGTGAATGTCCATTTGGACCAGGGTCCATTTCTTTGTGGCTGATGGTTGTATTTTGTATGTAAAGTATGGGTGTGACAGTTATTATCCGACTATACTGAGACTTTAAGGGAATTTGGGAGGAGGGTGGGGGGTGTGGTATGGAGTTATTGTTGATGTATGGTTATCAATGTGTTTTTTGCTATATTTTTTGTTTGATAAACAATAAAGGGAAAAAAAAGGTAGAAAGGAACATCATTAATGGACAGGAAAGAAGAGATAGGCACACAGTACAAGGTAGAAAACAATAATATGAGAAAGGTGTAATGAGCAGAGATGAGGTTCAATCAGGCTGGGGGGAGGGGAACGCTGAAGGCAAGATGGAAGAAATGGGTTTAACATATTCTTGAATTTCTGGAGGGAGTGTTCAGAGGAGAGTGCAACTGGTAGCGAGTTCCAGAGTGCTGGTCCCAAAAAGAAAAATGCAGAACGGCAAGTTAATCTGAGGTGGGACATGCATATGGATAAGATCAGCAAGATACTGTGGAGAATTGATATGGATTACTCTATGGACAATGTATCTTATAGGTAAACCTCAACAATATACATGTTCCCTAAATTATTTGTTTGCCTTCCTATGCTCCTCCTTGTTTTCCTTCAAGTACATATTATATTTCTCATTTTTTCCCTCTAGTACTCTATTTCTATATTTATTGTAATATTCTTAATCTACATTGCTGTCCTTTTTATTTTATTACATGATGATTTTATTCCTTTAATGTTCTATTTCTTTTTATTTTATACTTTATTTATTTAGACAAATTTGTATACCACCTTATCCTTCAATCGAGGTGGTCACATCACATCACAATTGGTGGGTTACATTTAACATTAGGATACTTAACGTTTAGGCCGTACATTTAACATTAGGGTATTTAACAACATTTAGACAGTACAATTAAAGGGTTACATTTAACAAGAGGGTGATTAACTGATTTACAGTGATCTCGTATGTGTGGGTGTCTAGTTGGCGGAGGTAGTTGTATTACTGTTGTCTGTGTGCTCATATGTTTCTATAAATAGCTGGGTTTTGAGGGCTTTGCGGATTTATGAATTTAATACTATGCTTTTATCTGTTGGAGGTTTTTTACCCTCTGAAGGCGGCAGGTCAGTCGAAACACTGCCAGTGTAGGGGTAGATTTCAATAAAAACCTATCTGGGATAACTGAAAGGTGGACTTTCTTCGCTCTGCTCCTGTCACTGCGAGATTCCCAAAAAGGTACACAGATTCCATGTTGCTTATCCTATGGTAAGCAGTGGATTTCCCTGGTCCTCTTTAATAATGGTTTATGGCTTTTCCTCCAAAAAAATTTTTTTTTAAAGCTACACTAACAGCATTTACTACATCCTCCGGTAACAAATTCCAGAGTTTGATTACACGTTGAGTGAAAAAACATTTTCTCCTATCAGTCTTAAATGGGCTATATTGTAGCTTCATTGCATGTCCCCTAGTCTTTCTACTTTTTGAAGGAGTAAACAGATCTACATTTATTCATTCCCCTCAATTCATTATTTTATAGACCTCTATCATATCTCCCCTCAGCTGTCTTTTTTCCAAGCTGAAGAACCCTAACCTTTTAAGCTTTTATTCAATAAGGGTATCCTTCCATCCCCTTTACCATTTTGGTGGCTCTTCTACCTTTTCTAATTCTGTAATCATATCAAACCCAGATTCCTAACCTAAGACTTTCTCTCTTAACCCCAATGAACAAGATGGATCAAAATGGGAAAAATCATTTCACAACGTGACCCTATCAACATCCATATATACAAACAGCCCTCAGAAACGTTTCGGTTAGACACCCTTATACAAGGCTGCTACTATTACAAGCTGCCTCAATCAAGAATCCATTTAAATTTTTTAAATAGTGATGAAAGTCCATTCTAAAAATATCAATGCTAATATGCCAACACAATGTCATGTTTTGAACGTTCAAACTGTTAAGCTCTGCATAAGGGTTAGCATTGATAGCACAGTTACTTACCTGTAACAGGTGATCTCTGGGAACAGCAGGAATTAGTCCTCACATATGGGTACGTCGGAACCGACGGAGCCTGCGTGGGAAAGCTCCCCAGCTTCCCAGAAAGGAAGCTTTTGGGGCCTCCCACAGCGCATGCGCGCTGCCTTCCCGCCTTCCTGACCAACTCTCTTCAGTTCGAGTTTAAAGCTGAGACAATAGAGAGAGGAAAGGAAAGAGAGAGAGAGAGATACAACTCCTAGGGGAGGTGGGTGGGTTGTGAGGACTAATTCCTGCTGTTCCCAGAGATCACCTGTTACAGGTAAGTAACTGTGCTATCTCCAGGAACAAGCAGGAATGAGTCCTCACATATGGGGACTCCCTAGCTAAGATGCCGGGGAGATCCCCCCCCCAAGGGTTCCTCATCTTCCTATGGATCTCAGGCATCCATTCAGGGAAGGTGGGCAGGAGTTGTTTAAGAATGGAACAGGTGTCTGAGGACAGCCTGACCAAACAAGGCATCCCGGCGGGAGTCCTTGTCCAAGCAGTAATGGGCTGTGAAGGTATGAACCGAGGCCCAGATGGCTGCTCGACAGATCTGATCGATGGATACAGAATGAAGATGAGCCATAGATGTGGCCATGGCTCTCACATTGTGAGCTGTGACATGGCCTTCCAGAGAAAGGTTCTTACTCTGGTAAGCAAAAGAAATACACTGAGCAATCCAATTGGACAGTGTTCTTTTTGAGACTGGAAGTCCTAAATGAGAAGGATCAAAAGCAACAAAAAGTTGAGAAGACTTTCGATGTTGCTGTGTCCTGTGGAGGTAAAAGGCAAGAGCTCTTTTACAGTCTAGAGCAGTGATGGCTAACCTTTTTGAGCCCGAGTGCCCAAACTGCCGCACAAAACCAAAGAATTTCCTCAAAGTGCCAGCACGTCATTTGCATAAGTGGTCTTATTTGCATAAATATTTGCATAATGTTACCATACACTAACTTTTAGTAAACATGTCTCTTAATGAGTGTATGGATAAAGAAAGACTAAAAGATTTCTACATTACTATAATCCAGTGCCAACCGCCAGGCACATTAGGAACTACTACAAACGCTGCCCATTTAGAACCCATAGCAAACCCGCTGTATCCTGACAGCATTACCAGGACTCACAAAGCACCATACTCTACCAATCAAAAGGCAACACTGCAAATATTAAACCAATACATTTCAGTGAATACTGGGGAAAGAGAACAAGTGGCAACGTCAAATAGGAATTTCCTCTTGTACCAAACAAAGCGCAGATGTTAATGATGCACATTTCCCAGAGCTGACATATTCCAGTTAATAAATTCAAAATAAAGAGATATCTTTCTACCTTTTGTGCATTTTTTTTCAGTTGCAATTGGTCCAGCCATTTTCTTCTGGTTTCTTCATGTTTTCTGCTAACTCTCCATCGTCTGCTGTCCATTTGTCCTTTCTTCTCTCTTCTAGTTTTTTATCCATTCTCTCTCTCTCTACATCTACTTTAACATACTAATCTTTCTCCTTTTGCTCTTTCCTCATTCCTATTTCATCCACACAAATTTTACCCCTCCATCCTCAATCCCCAATTACTCTCCCAATACCTGGCCAATTGTAGATTTTTCATCCCTCCTACACAAAATATTTTTCCCCTCTCCATTTTACTCTCCCAGCCCCATCCCATTCTAATCCTCCCCCAACATCAGCTCCCTTCTAGTTCCAGTCTCACCCAGCATCCATTCCCTTCTTCAAGCCCCCCACTTCCCCTCAGCCCATTTCCATTCCAAGCCCCGTCCCCATCAGCTATTTGCAGTTCAAGCCCCCCACTTCCCCTCAGCCCATTTCCATTCCAAGCCCCATCCCCAACAGCTATTTGCAGTTCAAGCCCCCTTCCACTCAGCCCATTTCCAGTCCTAGCAACCCCCCAACCCATTACCAGTCCTAGCCCCCCATAGCCCACTCCCAGTCCTAATCCCACCAGCCCATTTCCAGTCCTAACCTCCCCATCAGCCCACTCCCAGTCCTAATCCCCCTACAATCAATATTTAGTTTAAGCCCCCCCAGCGCCCATCACCACTCCTAAACCCCCCCACCCCAGCCCATCACTACTCCTAACACCCCCCAGCCCAGCCCAGCCCCTCACTACTCCTAACACCCCCCAGCCCAGCCCATCACTACTCCTAACCCCCCAAGCCCAGCCCAGCCAATCACCACTCCTAACCCCCCCAGCGCCCATCACCTCTCCTACCCCCCCAGCCCAGCGCCCATCACCACTCCTAACCCCCCCAGCCCAGAGCCCATCACCACTCCTAACCCCCCCCACCCCAGTGCCCATCACCACTCCTAACCCCCCCCCACCCCAGCCCATCACTACTCCTAACACCCCCAGCCCAGCCCAGCCCAGCCCATCACTACTCCTAACCCCCACCCAGCCCAGCCCAGCCCATCACCACTCCTAACCCCCCCCAGCCCATCACCACTCCTAACCCCCCCTCCAGCCCAGCACCACTCCTAACCCCCCCCCAGCCCAGCCCATCACCACTCCTAACCCCCACCCCCCCCAGCCCAGCCCAGGGAAAATTAAATAAAAAAAACAACCCTGTCTGCTGCCGTTGTCGGGGCCGCCGCTGCAGAATCGAGCGTGCCTCGGGGCCCCCCTGTACCCACCCGGCAGATCCTGCCCTCCCCGTAGCAGCTCTCTCTTTGGAGCTGCAGTCAGACGCGCCGGCTTGCAGAGCGCGAGGGAAGAGTTCCCTCGCTGCTCTGTTAAGCCCGCGGGGGCTGATGGGAAGTTCCCATCAGCCCCCGCGGGCTTAACAGAGTCGCGAAAGGGAAACTCTTCCCTTCGCGCTCTGCAAGCCGGCGCGTCTGACTGTAGCTCCAAAGAGAGAGCTGCTACGGGGAGGGCAGGATCTGCCGGGTACAGGGGGGCCCCGCGGCACGCTCGATTCTGCCGCGGCGGCCCCGACAACGGCAGCAGACAGGGTTGGTTTTTTTTTTCGATTGCGGACCTTCCCGCGTGCCAGCTGCAAGGCCTTCGCGTGCCACAGCTGGCACGCGTGCCATAGGTTCGCCATCGCTGGTCTAGAGTATGAAGGTTCCGCTCTGCATTGGATGCATGAGGAGCTGGAAAAGAGACAGGTAAATATACCTCTTGATTAAGATGGAAAGGTGAGACCACTTTAGGCATAAAGTGGGGATTTGTCCTAAGGACTACCTTATCATGATGGAACCTTGTATAAGGTGGATTAGCCACTAAAGCCTGCAGTTCACTGATGCAGTGAGCAGAAGTGATTGCAATAAGGAAAATGACTTTCCAGGAAAGGAATTTCAAGGAGGTAGTGGCTAAGGGTTCAAAGGGTGGCTTCATAAGCTGACCAAGAACCACGTTTAAGTCCCATGCCACTGGAGGAGGCCGAATGGGAGGCTTAGTTAAAGTTAGACCTCTCATGAATCTTGCAATAAGAGGATGAGAGGAAACAAACTGTCCATTGATAGGCTGAAGAGATGCTGCAATAGCACTCAAATGGACCCTTACAGAATTGGTTTTAAGTCCTGCATTGGAAAGATGCAGGAGATATTTGAGTAAAGAATTTAAAGGTAGTGCTAGAGGGTTAAGACCCTTTTCAGCACACCAGATGGAAAATCTTTTCCATTTAAAAGCATAAGAACGCCTGGTGGAAGGTTTCCTAGATGCATGGAGTATATCCTGCACCTGTTGAGAAAGACTGAAGTCTTGAAGGTCTAGGCCTTCAGTAACCAAGCTCTGAGGTGAAGGGATTTGGGGTTTGGGTGCCACAAAGTCCCCTCCTCTTGAGACAGAAGGTCTGGAGCAGCTCCCAGATCCAGGGAGGATGCCTGGGAGAGATGCAGAAGTAGAGGGTACCACACTTGGCGTGGCCAGCGTGGAGCTATGAGGATCATAGATCCTTGATCCCTCTGAAGTTTGAATAGAGTCTTGGGAATCAAGGGAATGGGTGGAAAGGCATATAGGAAGGCCTGACCCCAATGAAGGAGGAAGGCATCCTTGGCCTGAGCTCCCTGACACGGAATCCTGGAACAGAACCGGGGAAGTTTGGCATTGCACGGACTTGCAAAGAGGTCTAATGTCCGGGGTTCCCCATTCCTGAAAGATTCTGAGTACCTGATCCATGTGCAGGGACCATTCGTGTGGAAGCAGAACTCGACTGAGTCTGTCTGCCCAAGAGTTTTGGATTCCTGGGAGGTACACTGCCAGGAGATGGATCTGATGCTCTCTGGCAAAGGCCCACAGTTTTAGAGCTTCGTTGCAAAGCGACAGAGCCTGTCCCTCTTTGTTTGTTTATGTAGAATATGGCTACTTGATTGTCGGTATGAAGGACAGTCATGTTGATGAGGAGGGTATGAAAGACCTTGAGAGCAAGGAAAATTGCTCGCAGCTCCAAAAGGTTGATATGAAGGGTGGTCTCCTGTGGAGACCAAGTGCCCTGAGTGGAGAGGTCTTGGAGATGAGCTCCCCAACCTGCTTGGGAGGCATCTGTAGTGAGAGTTGCTTGGGGTAACAAAGGTTGGAAGGGGGCCCCCAACAACAGATTTTGAGTGGATATCCACCATTGGAGAGACCAAAAAAGACGTTTTGAAGTTGCTATTTGGTCTGAGAGAGCTCCTGATGCTTGTGTCCACTGGGTGGACAGAGTCCATTGAGCTGCTCTCATATGTAGGCGTGCATAAGGCACATGAACTGTGGATGCCATGTGGCCTAGCAGTTGTAGCATCTCCCTGGCAGTCAAGTGGCTTTTGGACTGAACTTGAGAGGCCAAGTGCACTAGACGGTGGCAACGGGACTGAGGAAGATAGGCCCTTGCAGTGGTGGTATCTAGCCAGGCCCCTATGAATTCTAGGGACTGAGTAGGGGTGAGTTGAGACTTTGGCAGATTGATGACAAGTCCCAGATACTGCAGTATGCGTCTGGTGTGGTCCAGGGAAGTCTGAGCCTCGGACTGAGATGGAGCTCGGATGAGCCAGTCGTCCAGGTATGGGAAGACAAAGATTCCAGGAGTGCGTAGAAATGCAGCTACTATTGCCATGCATTTGGTAAATACCCTTGGAGCAGAGGCTAGACCGAAGGGAAGTACTCTGTATTGGAAATGGTTTTCCCTGGAACAGAAACCGTAGGAATTTTCTGTGGGATGGATGGATGAGTATATGTGTGTACGCATCCTTGAGATCTAGAGAACAAAGCCAATCCTGACTCTGTAGGTATGGAAGGAGAGTGCCTAGAAAAAGCATCTTGAATTTCTCCTTGTATAGGAATTTGTTCAATTCTGAGATCCAGAATGGGTCTGTACCCCCGTTTTCTTGGGAATGAGAAAATAAGGGGAGTAAAAACCTGACCCTTGTTGAGGAAGAGGAACCTCTTCTATTGCCTTTTGGGCGAGAAGAGTGGTCACCTCCTGGCCCAACAGGTACAGGAGAGAAGGGGGAGAATTGAATTGTCTCACCATGAAATGGGGAGGAAGGCTGGAGAAATGTAGTTTGTAGCCCTCTTTGATGATAGAGAGGGTCCACGGTTCTGATGTGATTTGTTCCCATCTGGGAGCAAAATGAGTTAACCTTCCTGGAATGGTGAGAGGTTCTGGTTGTTGCAGAGCCAGAAAGGTTAAGTTCTCTAGAATCAAGTCAAAAACCCTGAGGGGGTTGGGACTGCTGGATTGTAGCAGCCCCTGTAGACTTTGTTCTGGCCTGTTTAGTTTGCTGACGCTTAGGAGCAAAGCGAACTTGGGAAGATTGCTGGCCAGTATTTGTGGAAAATCTGGTCTTTTTATAGAAAGGTTTCTTAAAAGGTTTTTTCTTGGCAGGGGTAGAGGTCGACTTAGAAAGTCTATCTAAAGCAGCATTCTCTGCATCCATTTGAGTGGCTTTGATTTGCCACTCCTTGCCAAACAGATTTTTACCTGTACAGGGCAGATTGCCCAAGCCTTCTTGTACCCAGGGTTCCAAATCAGAGGCCTGGAGCCAAGCCAGTCTGCGAGCAGCTATGGCGATGCCAGAGGCTCTGCTTGCCCCCTCAAAAGAGTCAAAGGCTGCTCTGTTGGAGAACTTTGAAACATCTTGAGTTTGCTTTAGCAAAAGAAGGAACTCCTCTTGCTTAACCTCTGGGATAAAGGGGAGAAACTGACGTATCTTTAATGCAATCTCTTTCAAAAACATGCCCATATAGAGGCTGTATGAATTGATTCTGGCAATAAGCATGCTAGCTTGGAAGATTTTTCTCCCAAAAGCATCCACATTCTCTTCCTGGAGGGGTAGAAGAGTGCCTTTTGGTACTCTATCTTTTTCATAGCAGACTTCACCACAATAGAGTGGTGAGGAAGCTGAGTCTTTTGAAAACCAGGAGAAGGAGGAACCCGATACATGGTGTCCAAACGTCGAGAATGTGGAGATGTGGGAGGCTCCTCTCACCCTAAGTCCATCCTGTGTTCTTGAAGAATTTCATGTATGGGTAAGGTGGCTGCCTCTTTGGGAACCTTAGAGTATCCTAAAATATCCAATTTATTTGCTCTAGGTTCCTTTTCAGAGGATACAGATATGGAAAGTCCTTTAGCTACTTCAATGATGAAGTCTTGAAAGGACAAATCCTCTGGAGGAGACATTCTCCTTTTTGGAGAAGAGGGCTCCTCGGAAAGAGTAAAAGAGACGTCAGCAGAATCATCTGATGTATCAGAATCTTCAGAGGATTCAAAGTATCGCCTATTTGCTTCCAGAGATCGATACGCGTACCGACCGGTATCGACATCGGGCGTACCGGGAATCGGAGCGGTATCGAGGAAATCTCCGGAACCGGAGACCGGAACCGGCATGCTACTGGAAGTAGATGCTCTGGGTACCGGTATCGGTTGCGGTACCGGAATCGATTGTCGCGGTACCGATGGCGTTGCAGCATTAATGAAAGCCAGTAAGGCCTGCTGCATGGATTGTACCGTAGTACCCATAGTCGCCACAACTGCCTGGATGTCGGTACCGGTGTTAGCCGGTACCCCAGAGCAGTCTAACAGGAGATCGGTCGAGGCCGTGCCATCGATGTCTACCTGTAACCCCATAGGAGGAGCTTTGGAAGCCGGAGCTTCCCGCCGGGGTTGTTTGGCTGGGGCAGGGTTCTCAGGGTCAAATGCAAGGGCCTCTCGCAGCTTAGAGGGAGATTTGCCTTTTGAGGACCTGCCTGAAGAATGTTTGGTTACCTGAGATCCATCAGGAGAAGAAGACCTGGAGGATGTTGATGCTGGAGTATCGGTAGAAAACAGCATATGAAACTTAGCTGCTCTGTTCTGTAAGCCCCGTTTGGACATCAGAGAGCAGGATGGACAATCCGGAATGGAATGGTCAGGCCCCAAACATTTAAGACACCACTCATGGGTATCTGTGACTGAAATAGTACCGGTACACTTGGTGCATTTTTTAAAACCAGAAGCTGGTTTTTCCTTGAGGGAGACCTGAGAAGGCCTAGAGGCCTCACAGAAAAAATACACCAAGTGAAGAAAAAGTAATTTTATTTATTTATTTATTTTTTAATAAACAAAAAAAGACCGGCGGTACCGGTCCGGAATCGGGGAAGGCAGACACGCGGTCAAAGAAACAAATTAAAATAACAATTTCTTCAGCGGTGACAGGAACACGACCTGCTGGCTCCGCGGAAAAAGAAGAACTGAAGAGAGTTGGTCAGGAAGGCGGGAAGGCAGCGCGCATGCGCTGTGGGAGGCCCCAAAAGCTTCCTTTCTGGGAAGCTGGGGAGCTTTCCCGCGCAGGCTCCGTCGGTTCCGACGTACCCATATGTGAGCACTCATTCCTGCTTGTTCCTGGAGATATACTCATCTGAAGTGGAGATTTCAGAATCTTCATCCACCTCCAACAGCAGCTGAACTGTTTCTGGCTTATCCAGCATGGCCATGGCATCTTTTTAAACTCTCAACACCCGCCCAATGTAAAAACCTGAAAGGGCTAGGATTCCATATCATACCAAAGTATGCCAATCCACCTGCTGCTTTAATCCCACAGGATGTATCGTATTTAAGGTATATATCCAAAATTACTCTCTATAATTAAGCTGTCTGTCCCAATTACCACCCCTCCAGAAGTCAGGAACCTGCTCAATCACTCTCCACCGAAGTTGTGTAAAAGAACGATCATATTGCAAGCAATGAGACAATTGGAGCAGCATGAGTTATTGTATTTAAACAGGATTGATGCTCCCTAAGTCTCAATTATCATGGATAGTTTTGTATGTCCAACATAAACCTTGTTACAAGGACAGATTAAGCTTATACCACAAAAAAGTCTAACAAATGGTATAACCCTTACTCTTCAAATGGTTCCCCAGCAAATGGACAAGACCATGAGGTTCCTTCAATAGTTGTAGCACAAAACACACAATGATCCACATGCAAAATGACCCAATGAAGTTATGCTTAAACTGTAGGTATGCATAAAACAAACTATGACTCAAAGCACATTTTTCACAGGCCAGTAAAGTTCACCCTCCCCCCTCATACAACTGTGCCACCTCCCATATACAGATCTCAACTGATCTTGGGGCAGCTATGAGACATGGTTGAAATCTACTGCTAATGAGAAATCCCCCCACCCCCAAAAAATAACACATTTTGCCTCTTGCCAGGTACAAAGACAACACTGTGTGAAAGGGTCCACCTGCCCAATCCCTTGAATCTCATCTCACAATAGCTATGGCCATGCCTTCTATAAAGGGATCCCAATATGTGTACCCCGCTCCACTATCGTCACCAACTGTGATACGAGGAAATATCTCTGGATATCCATTATTCACATGCCCCCTTCCGAGCTTGGCAGGGTAAGTATGTGTTGTGCTAGTCGAGGCAGCCTGTGTCTCTGGATGAAAGCAAAAAACTTCCTAAGCTCCACTCCAGCAAAACTCACCAGGAGTGCCATAAACAGATACAAAAAACATGGGAGTACAGTCATCTTCAAAATTGCTATCCATTCCATCAGGAATGTTTTTTTTCTTTCCCACCTCTCCAGATAACAGGCCCCTCAATCAGCTGAAACAAATGTCCTAGATCCTTGCTTAACTGGACTCCCAAATACCATACTCCTCTCTTAGCCTCTCTAAAGGGAACATTCTGTTTGAGGACCAGTTGGAGGGTATCAGAGAGACATTCAGGAATTCCATTTTAGTCACATTCACCTTGAAGCCAGACAAGGCTCCATAGTTCCACAATTCATCTACAATCCCCAAGCTCCCCTACTACAAACCAGATATCAACAAGCATTGCCTACTTATACTCGTCCCAGCCTAGCGTTTAATTCTTCTACTAATTCTTCTACTGCTCAAATCTTAGTTGCGAGACACTGCTTGTTCCTAGAGAAAGCGTAGTTACTCTCCTGTAACAGGTATTCTCCAGGGACATCAGGAATCAGTCCTCACTTACGGTTGACATCGGCACTGACGGAGCCCACATGCAGCAATTCCCCAGCTCTCAAAGAAAACCTTTGGGATTGCTGCCAAGCATGTGTGGTCCTCTTCCCGCCCAAAGGTGCCATCTTGCTCAGTCAGGTCCCATCGCTAGAGCCCTACTAAGCAGATGGCAAGGGAAGGATAAAAAAAATTGCAATTTTGCAGGAGAGGTGGGAGGGTAGTGAGGACTGATTCCTCGGGCTCTCGGTAGCCGAAGAAGAGTTGGAGGGCAGGAGTTGCTTATATCCCGAAGAGACTACAGAGCACAGCCTGGCCGGGGCAGTTCCGGCAGGACTCCCTCTCCAGGCAATAGTACAGGGCGAAGGTATTCGCTGAAGACCAGGTCGCAGCCCAGCAGATGTCAGAGGCACCGAGCGCAGCAAAGCTACAGACGCTGCCTTGATGCGGATGCCGTGCGTGGTGACCTGATGATCCAGCGGGGCACCCACCTTTCCATGGGCAAAGGTGATGCAGTCTGCCACCCAGATGGAAAGGGTGCACTTGGTGACTGCCAGGCCCAGACGGTTGGAATCATGGGTGATGAAGAGCCGGTCGGACTTGTGATGACCCTGGGTGCGCTTCAGGTAGAAGGCGAGAACCCTTTTGCAGTTGAGTGTATGTAGGACCTCCGATGCCGGGTTGGTGTGAGGTCTCGGGAAGAAAGTCAGCAAGACCACCACCTCCTGATTGAGGTGTAAAATCAGAGACAACCTTAGGTAGGAACTTGGGGTGGGTGCGAAGGACCACCCTGTTCCTGTAAAACCTGGTGTAGTGGGCCTCGGCTATGAGGGCTTGAAGTTCGCTGATGCGCCGCGCCGAGGTCAGTGCTACTAGGAAAACCACCTTCCAGGAGAGGTGCCAGAGCGAGCACGTCACTATCGGCTCGAAGGGCAGCCATGTCAGCTGCATGAGCATGATGTTCAGGTCCCATTCCACTGGGGGAGGCTGGATGGGGGGGTTTGGACAGCAGGAGGCCCCGAATGAAGCAGGAGGCCAGAGGCTGGCCCGAGGGGTTTGCCCTCGACGGGCAAGTGGTTGGCTGAAATGGTGAGCTGGACTTCAGACCCACCTGGCAGAGGTGGAGAAGGTACTGGAGGACCCAACGGAACAGGAGAAAGGGGTCGATCTGGAACTTGGGAGTACCAGATCGAAAACACTGCCACTACAGGGCATAAGCCCACCTCGTTGAGTCCTTCCTCGACGTGAGGAGGACATCCTCAATCTCTGCTGGGAGGTACAGTGAGGCTAGAGACCCATTCAGCCACCCGGCCATCAGGGATAGCGAAACCAAGTTCGGGTGAAGCACCCATCCCTCCTCCTGCGTCAGCAGACCGGTGGCTCCGATAAGAGCCGGAGCAGAAGCGGGAACCAAGGTTGTTGAGGCCACGAAGGTGCCATGAGAATCACTGAGGCTCGGTTGCACTGGATCTTGAGGAGGGTCCTTGCAATGAGAGGAGTGTGTGTGTGTGGGGGACACATACAGAAGTCCGGAGGTCCAGTTCAGGAGGAACGCATCTGGGGCCACCCTGCTTGGGTGTGGTATCGGTCCACAGAAGCGGGGGAGCTGCACGTTCAGACTAGAGAACAGGTCCATGGACGGAAGGCAGAACTGATGGAGAACCACCTCTGGACTCAAACGCCACTCGTGTGGGTGGAGAAGCCTGCTGAGCCTGTCCGCGAGGACATTGTCTTGGCCCGAGAGGTAGACAGCCTGTAGGCTCATGCCCCAATGCACTGTGAAGGAGCAGAGGAGGACTGCCTCCCAAACGAGGAGGCAGGAGCCCGTGTCCCTCTCCTTGTTTATGTAGAACATCTCGATTCTATTGTCGGTCTGCACAAGCACTGATCTTTCCTTCAGGTGGTACTCGAAGACCTTAAAGGCCAACCGAACCGCTCGAAGCTCGAGCAGGTTGATCTGCTGTCAAGATTCCTTGGGTGACCACCACCCCTGTGTGCAGAGGTGGTCACAATGGGCTCCTAGGCCCAACAGTGAGGCGTCCATCAAGATCACATCTGACCCTAGATCCTACTAACCTTGACGACTCACTAACTAAATGGAATATCATCCAATGCTGCCATACCCAAAACACCCCATGGCCAACCAACAAGGAAAAATAAAAATGCTCCATGGTTCCATACGAAACTAAAATCTATCAAAGCTGACCTGAGAAAAGCAGAACGCGAATGGCAACACACTAAATCTATAACACAATCGAACTATTTAAACACCCTCAATTTATATAAGACCACCATTGACAATGCAAAAAAAACCTACTATAGTATCCTAGCAAAATCTTTAAACCAACCCAGAGAACTATTGAGCATTGTCCAAAAACTAACAGCTCCTATAACACTAAATTAACTGAACATGCTATATCCCCACAAACCCTGGCCAACCATTACATGAATAAACTAAAGCAGCAACCACCACCCACTATAACACAATGTAGACCACCTGCACCAACTAACCACTTGGTCCAATTTTTACCCTACATCGAAAGATACCCTCAAGAACATTGCCAAATTAACCACCACAACATCCCACCTTGATCCCTATCCAGTGAACTGGTTAAAAGCAACGTTACCCGAACTCTCATCTTTCATCCTCCCCATGATTAACCTTTAACTTAAGAATGGGTATTTACCACCATCCCTTAAACATGCTCAAATCTGCCCAATCCTAAAAAACACATGACAAAAGCCCTACAGACCCATTTCAAGCCTACCATTCATGGCAAAACAAATAGAAAAAGTTGTCCAAATCCAACTCCAGGATTACACTGACTCCTCTGCCCCTATCGACGAACACCAATATGGATTCCGCCCATTTCATGGAGTAGAAACGCTACTCACTGTATTGACTGACACTTTGACAAGAGGTATAGATGACTTTAAGCAAGCCTTTATCCTCTTATTCTAAGACATTACTGCCGCATTTGACAGTGTGAATCACCAATTAATGCTAAGCAGACTTCAGCAAATAGGGATAAATGAAACAATCCTTTAATGGTTTACCTCGTACCTACATGATAGAACACAAACATTAAGAATCGATCAGCAATCATCATTCAAACAAGAACAAGGACTTCCCCAGGGATCCGTCCTCTCAGGCCTCCTTTTTAATATTTATCTGCAACCATCTGTTCTAGTCTTAAACAATTCCGTGTAAATTATCACATTTAAGCAGACAATGTTATACCTCCCATTTAAAATCTCAAACTCACCAACCCAATTGCTCTCAGATTGCTTCACTGAAAATTTTCAATGGCTCAAAAACTACAACTCTACATTAACTTCTCCAAAACAGATTGTATGTCATCAGAAATCAGAGCTTTGTACCCCCCACCTACATCAATTAGGCTACAGAATCCTAACATTGCAGTAAAGAGTTGAAATACCTAGGGGTCATACTAGATCAGACTCTTAGTATGGAATCCCATATTAAACACACAGTGAAAAAGATACATTATAAACTCTAAACTCCTAAAACAGCTCCGACCACTGCTCCACCTACACGACTTTATATCGGTAATCCAAGGAGAAATTTCCCTTACCGTTAATTTCCTTTTCTGGAATCCTGCTAGGCCAGTCCAGACAAACAGGTTGTGTTCCCCTTCCAGCAGATGTTGGAGACAGAGAACAAAACTTCCAGAGCCCTGATTGGTTGAGCTCTGGAAGGCACAGGCATACCCCTAGGGGTCCTCCTCAGTATTGTCTGTATAGCAAACTTAACAGAACTATGAAAAACTGGCCAACAAGGCCCATGCTAGAAAAACTTGTTTCAACTATATATAAGAATAAGAGTCGCTGAAAATAGCTGTCTCTAGAATATCCCCATACATTAAATTTTCTTTAGGATATCCAGAGGATGTTCGGCTATACAGCACCAGTAAACTGCAATTGACAGCCGGGTGGGAACTGGACTGGTCTAGCAGGATTCCAGGAAAGGAAATTAACAGTAAGGGAAATTTCTCCTTCCATTTCATCCTGCTAGACCAGTCCAGACAAACGGGAAGTACCCAAGCTAATTACCTCTAGGGTGGGTAGAGAGCACTGCTGAAAGCACCCCAGCTCCAAACTGACTGTCTTCTCACGCCTGAATATCAAGGCGGTAATGCCGAACGAAAGTCAACGACGCCCAGGTTGCCGGCACGACAGATATCAATAGGGGTGACTTAAGACCATTCTGCCCAGGAAGCTGCCTGTGCACGAGTGGAGTGCACCCGGATACCCGTAGGTACCGGTCTACCCTGTCCAATATAGGCTGCCTCAATGGCTTGACGGAGCCATCGGGCAATAGTGGACTTAGAGGCCACGAGACCCTTTCGAGAACCCGCAAAAAGAACAAAGATGATCCCTTGTACGAAAAGAATTGGTAACTTTCAGATACCGACAAAGAATCCTCTTGAGGTCCAACGATCTGAGGTTTCTATGCTGCCCTGAGCATTGTTCTTTTGAGAAGACTGGCAGAAACACCGGCAGATTGAGATGAAAGGACGTAAGAACCTTTGGCAAGAAAGAGGGAACCGCTCTAATAGAGACGCCCTCTGAAGAAAAGGAAAGATAGGGATCCCGACATGAAAGAGCTTGTAATTCGGAGATTCTACGAGCTGAGGTTATTGCCACTAAAAATACCATTTTAAGAGTCAAGTCCCGAAGAGTAGCCTCCTTGA
This sequence comes from Ichthyophis bannanicus, assembly GCA_033557465.1. Lineage (NCBI taxonomy): Eukaryota > Metazoa > Chordata > Amphibia > Gymnophiona > Ichthyophiidae > Ichthyophis > Ichthyophis bannanicus. The sequence continues at coordinate 662,533,639 of CM066033.1, forward strand.
AAGGCTCAAAAGGTCGAACCATAAAGGCTTTTAGGACTAAGGACAGATCCCATGGGGGTACTATAGGCCGTAATGGCGGACGTAAAACCTCAACTCCCTTGAGAAAACGAGACGTCCGAGTGCGACGCCAGTGAGCAGCCATGCTCCGGCCCCCTGGAAGCAAGTTAAAGCGGAGACATGAACTCGAAGAGTCCCAAGGGCTAACCCCTTATCCAGACCTTCCTGCAGAAAAGCAAGGATGTCCGGAACATCTGCACGCCAGGGAGAGACCTCACAACGCGAACACCAAAATGCAAAGACGCGCCACACACGAGCGTATGCCAGGGACGTCAAAGAGCGACGTGCCTGGAGAAGAGTAGATACCACTTTGCTTGAATAGCCTTTGCGAGCTAACTTTCTGAATTCAAGAGTCAAGCCGTAAGCGAGTAGGGATCGGGGTTTTCCATGAGTACTGGACCTTGCCGAAGAAGGGTTGAGGAAGCCGTCAACGGCAGAGGAACTCCCTGAGACAAGCAGACAAGATCTGCGTACCAAGGTCTTCGAGCCCAGTTTGGTGCCACCAGAACCACCGGTCCCTGGTGATCCATGATGCGATGGAGAACTTTACCGATCATGGCCCACGGAGGGAACATGTATAGAAGAACGTGGTTCGACCATGGCTGTGCCAACGCATCTATCCCGCTGGACCCGTGTTCCCTCATTCCCTCCAGCGACTGAAGAAGGCTGGTACCTTGGCATTTGATGCGGAGGCCATGAGATCCATTGCAGGCAACCCCCATCTGTGCACTATTTCCTGAAAGGCTTCTGGAACAAGTTCCCATTCCCTGGGATTGAGAGTGTGTTGACTGAGAAAGTCGGCTTTGATGTTGCTGGTCCCCACGATCTGTTGCGCCAAAATGGCCTTTAAGTCTCTTTCCGCCCATGGAAACAGAAGATTCATTTCTCTTGTTACTCCCGGACACTTTGTGCCTCCTTGGCGGTTGAGATAAGACACTGTGGTTGCATTGTCGGAGAGGATCCAAACAGCCTGACCTTTGAGGGAATGTAGAAAACACCGTAAGGCGAGGCGGCCTGCCCGAGCTTTTAGCTGACTGATAGTCCAACTCGCCTCATGAGGCATCCACGTTCCCTGCACTGTATGAGTTAGACAGTGAGCTCCCCAACCGGAAAGGCTGGCATCAGTTGTCACTAGAATCCAGCGCGGGCTTTCAAGGGGAACTCCTTGAAGGAGACTGCGTGCGGAGAGCCACCAACGAAGGCTGCACCTGACTGCCGGTAGAAGTGGGAGACGGAGTTGGTAATTCTCCGATACCGGGGACCATCACGAGAGAAGTGCTTCCTGAAGACAGCGCATATGAGCCCTTGCCCAGGGAACCTGATCGATGGTGGCCGCCATAGTTCCCAGAACCTGAAGGCAATCCCAAGCCCGAGGAGAGGACTGAAGAAGGAAAAGGCGAAGTTGAGCCGTCAACTTGAGAAACTGCTCCTTCGTCAAAAACACGCGACCCTGACAGGTGTCGAATCTCGCTCCGAGGAAGTCGATTTGCTGAGATGGTTGGAGACAACTCTTGGCGCGATTGATAACCCAACCTAAACTCTCCAGAAAGGCAACTACCGTTGCTACGGTACTGCAGGACTCTGGAAGGGAATCCGCTCGAATAAGCCAATCGCTTAAGTAAGGATGTGCCCGTATGCCTTGCTTGCGCAAGGCTGCGGCTACTACCACCATTACTTTTGAAAAGGTCCACGGAGCGGATACTAGGCCAAAGGGCATTGCCTGAAACTGAAAATGCTGGCCGAGGACTGCGAACCGAAGGAAATGCTGATGTTCGGGTCGAATGGGGATATGAAAGTATGCTTCTGCCAGATCGAGCGATGCGAGGAATTCTCCCTTGCGTACCGCCTGAATGACAGACCGGAGCATTTCCATCCTGAAGTGAGGAACTCGAAGGCTGCGGTTGACCCACTTGAGATTCAGGATTGGGCGAAAGAAACCATCCCTTCTTGGGCACCACAAAATAGATGGAATACCGGCCTAGCCCCCTTTCTGGAGCTGGGACGGAACAAATAGCATTGAGCAGGAGAAGCCAGTGCAAGGTCACTTGAATGGCCAGCCTTTTTCCGGGCACCCCTGCCGGAGAGAGCAGGAAGGCGTTGGGAATAGGACGCCAGTAGTCGAGGGATAGACCACGGGAGATAATGTTGAGAACCCATTGATCTGAGGTTATATTTTCCCACTGTCGAGAAGAGGGTCAATCGACCTCCCACCAGAGGGAGGGTCTCGAGTGGGCTGCTCATCCCGTCAGCCGGTAGGACGCGCAGTTGCAGATAACTTTCCTACCCCCAAATAGGAGTCACTGCCCTTCCGAGCTCCTCGAAAGGATTGAGCTCTTTTGTCCAAAGCGGCCAGAGGGAAGCGAAGGGGAAGCAGGCATTTACGATCGGAATCTCCAGGAGTCGCGAGGTCTTGAAAATCATTGAAAGCTGTGATTATAAGACCAGAAAGAGCACTGCAAAGCGGACTTTGGGCAATCTTCTGGCAGCCGTTGAGGTTTTACTTCCCCAAGATCCTTTACCAACTTGTCGAGATCTTTGCCAAACAAGAGCCTTCCCTTAAAAGGGAGTTTCGAGAGGCATGTCTTGGAAGCGACATCCGCTGCCCACTGTTGTAGCTATAACCACCTCCATGCCACTGTTACTGACGCTATCGAACGAGCTGAGAGACATAACAGATCATAAAATGAATCGGCCAAAAAGGCAGTGGCGGATTCCAGACGCCCCATAGCCGGATCATCTGGTAGATGTTGAATCCAACGCAGTAAGGCTCAGGCCACTAAACCGCCACAAACAGTCGCTTGTAGCGTCATAGTGGAAGATGAAAAGGCTGTTTTTAATAGACTCTCGACTTTGCGGTCTTGCTGGTCCTTGAGCGCTGTGCCGCCTTCCACCAGGATGGTGGTATGTTTTGTCATGCCCGTCACCAAGGCATCCACTTTCGGATAGGAAAGCCAACGCTCAATCTCTGCCGGAGACCAGAGATATAGGTGACCGAGACAGCATGCTGCTCGCAGAGAAGTGTCCAGAGTTTCCCACTCTCGAGACACCATTTGTTGTAATTCCGCAGGAAAGGGAAAAGCTTTAGATGGTCTACATATGCCCTGCAAAATCAGGTCTGCTTGAGACTGCACATGAGAAGTGTCGGACTCAGATAGATCAGAGAGCCGCAGAGCTTCAACCACCTGTTCTATCAGGAGACAATTCTTCTTTCCGGAAAAGATGTATATACTGCGAATCGTCCGTTGCAGTAATGGAAGAATCAGAAGGAGAACACTCCCCATCTTCCCGATCTGAACCCGCTAGGCTGTCTTCCGCCGAAGATCCATTTATTACAGGAACCGCCGGTCCAACAGTTAAATTAGGAGGGACCTTTTTGGAAGGGCATACTGGCCTGCGGTCTGACCCTTTATGGGTCCGTTTAAGATGTGAAGCTGCTTCCGTTTCCTTTTCTGGGGCTGTCACCAACTTAGGACCCCCATCCGAGGAGTCCGTCTGCCATAGGGCCCATGGCCTGGCGAAATAGCGCCAGAAATTGAGCCTCTGAAGGTCCTGTACTAGACTCCAGGCACGAGGGAGTCGCTTGAGGAGTTAAAGGTGGTGCAGTCAGAGGGGGCATGATCTGCAGGACATCAAGAGATGAGGGTGGCGAACTCGGAGGAGCATCCAGGGATGTGAGAGCAACTGAAGGAGCTCGTGAAGATTCCCCCAGGATGGGAGACACAAGCAGAACACATCCCGTCAGCCAAGTCCTTCTGCTTTCTATTACATCCAATGCAGCATTGCCCCGAAGCTGGCATGACTGTGCCGTTTTTTATTTCGTTTTTCTTGGACTGTGAAGTTGAGCTGAACAAAACCCTCAGAAGATCCCAAATCATTGGGAAAGAAACAAAAAGCGCAGTGAAAAGATAAACAGAGTGCTCCGCTATTGAAAATGGCTGTCAGAAGAGCGAACGCGCGCTCGCGAAAATGGCCGCCGGCCAAAAAGGCCATGAAAACGCAATTAAGGTATAAAGTTTTAAAACAGTAAAATAAGAAATTAACTAAATCCCGTTGACATGCGCTAGCCCGGAAAGACAGTCAGAAGGAGATAGGAGGGTTACGCAGAGTCGTGACTCCCTGATCTTCTGGTAGTAAAACCGCTCTGCTTGGCTTCTTATGAGAAAAAATAAAATCAGAAAAGCTGTCACTTACAGTTCACTGCAGCGCAGCCAAAGCCGCAAGCCAAGAACAGCCCATCTTAACAACGTTAAGTGAAGTAAGTCGTCCTCCATGCAGCCTGTTAACGCTCTTGGTTTAAGGCTGAGATTTCCTGGTGGAGGGAGCTGCACTGAGCTCACATCAGGAGCTCACCTCAGGACAGTACAATCTGGTGCTGCCTGGCGCTGGGAAACCCAGAGCAACACCTCATGTGAGCTCTGGGTGCATCCAGGAGGGCAAAAGAACCCAGAAAAATAAGTTAAGAAATAAAGAAATAAAATTAAGGAGAGATAGCTAACACACCTTCATCTGCTGGAGACAGAGAAATACTGAGGAGGACCCCTAGGGGTATGCCTGTACCTTACAGAGCTCAAACAATCAGGGCTCTGGAAGTTTTGTTCTGTCTCCAACATCTGCTGGAAGGGGAACACAACCCGTTTGTCTGGACTGGTCTAGCAGGATGAAATGGAAGCAATCACCACACCTCATTTTGATTTTGCTAACACCATACTATAGGGCATTACAAAACAGAATCTAAGACGACTTCAACTAGCTCAAAATGTGGCAGCCAGAATAACTTTGAATGTCAGAACACAAACACAACTATTTAAACTGCACTGGCTACCTATTCATAGCCGCATAAGCTACAAAATACTTGTTTCAACATTCAAAACAAAACAACAACATAGCACCATTTCTCAACACACTAATCACTAAGGAATCATCCAATCGAAATCAAAGGAACAAAAACAAATACAAACTTGCAACTCCGATGGATTTCAGAATATCCAGAAAAGTAACTAGTAACAAAGCTTTCTCACATTGCTCCTTTCCTCTGGAACGACCTACCAGAAAACCTTAGAGAACTGAATGACCTTTATACGTTCCGCAAAAAACTAAAAACGTGCCTTTTTACACTCCACTATGGTACTCAACCAGATTCTGACACACAATCAGACTTCAGCACACCTGACAAACACATCAGTGCAAGTAAAGCAGAAAATAGTTTATAGTAAATTGAACTTTCCGTCTAGACAGCACAATCCATTACATACACTACTACTGTACATAGTTTATATTCATAAGCAACAACAAGTGACAGGGCATTCTCCTTCGCCGCCCCCACCCTCTGGAATGAAATACCATTAACACTCTGCATGATAAAAGACCTTCACCAATTCAAAAAAGAATTAAAAACCTACCTCTTTACAAAACACTTTGAAATCCCCTACCAACAAAGAACTTCGCCAATACAATCACAGAAACACATACACTGTACCCAAGACAGAACAAATGACTAACACAGGAAAATTCACTAACCCCACACAACACGCTAATGAACCACTCAAACAGTTGACTATTTTCACCACTGTAACTGTAACTAACTAAGATGCGCTCCATGTAAATAACTTGTAAATAGTTTGAAAAGCTCTGTTACAGTTAATGTTCAAAATATGTTCCCTGTAAGTACACCTGTACATAGTTAAAGCATAATGTTCCTTGTAAATGTATACAGAAGTATACAATTGTTCTGTTTAATGTTCAATGTAAACCGCCCCTGATCTCTGGAAGGGGCGGTATAGAAAAGACTGTTAAATAAATAAATAAATAAATATTGTTTTATGTTTACTATTTAATAAATGCTTCTTCATTGTATATAGTTCTACAAAGTTCCATGTAATAGGCACTTATCCTACCTGTATTATTCAAACCGTTTTTTTTGTAAACCACGGTATAAAAATGTTATTTAGTTATTTATTTAAATAAATCACATACATAATCAAATAAAAAATAAATAAATAGAAAGATGAGTTTGTGCAGACGGGTCTGGAAGGGCATGCCCGAAGGTGGCTCTGAGGGTCCTACCACCAAACTAGAGATTAGACTAGGCTGCGAGACACCCTGATGGGGTCCTGGAGGCAGCCCGAGGCTTGGGTCCATTACACTATGAGGCACCACTGGGCCGCTCACATGTGCATCTGAGCGTGGGGAACGTGAACAGTCAAGGCCATGTGCCCCAGAAGGTGCAGCATGGTTGGCGGCGAGACCCTGGGCCAGCCTTGGACCTCGGCAGCCAGAGCGCTGAGCCGATCCACGTGAGCTTGAGGCAGGAAGGCGGTCGCACATTCTGTGTCGAGAAGAGCACCAATGAACTTCAGGGTCCACACCGGTGTGAGGTGGGATTTGGAGTAGTTGATCAGGAAACGGAGGCACTCGAGGACCAGAATGTGTGATGCTGAAGAGCCTAAGACGAGCCAATCATCTAGGTACGGGTAGACCGATATGCCCTGCAGCCAGAGGTGTGCCACAGCCACTGACAGGCACTTGGTGAAGACTTGCGGGGCAGACGTGAGCCCGAACAGGAGCACTTTGTACTGGAAGTGCTCTCCCTGCACCCTGAAACGCAGGTACTACCTGTGCTTGGGGTGGGCCGAAATGTGGGTGTAAGCATCTCTGAGATCCAATGAGAATAGCCAATTGCCCTGCCGGAGGTAGGGCAGCAGGACACCAAGGGATAGCATTTTAAAATTCTCCCGCACCAGAAACTTGTTCAGATTCCGGAGATAGAGGATGGGGCACAGGACCCCCATCCTCTTCGGAACGAGGAAGTACCAGGAATAAAATACCTGACCCCAGAGGTGCAGCAGAACTCTTTCGACCACTTGCTGACCAAGGAGGTTGCTCAGCTCTTGCTGTAAGCAAGCCGGGTGCGAGGGAAGTCGAGTAGGTTCCGCCGGGGAGAAGGGAGGACGGAGTCTGTCTAAACGAAGACTATACCCATCCCAGATCACCTGGAAGACCCGGGTGTCATAGCCACCCGTTCAGGAGCGAAGAGGGACAGGTGTCCTCCCACGGGTGGAAGTGTCCCCGGGGGGGGGGGGGGGCGAGAGGCTATGCGCTTTCTGTGTCAAAACCCCGGGGCTGGCTGGGGTGGTGCACCCCCCTTCCCCTGAGCGCTCGTCATCAGTGGGTATCCCCGGTAGGAGGAGCCATTTCCTTTGGAAGAAGGGCTTTTTGGTGTGCTGCTTCTTCTATGGGAGCGAGGAGGTTTTGCGAGAGAGACGGGTGCGAATCACAAATTCACTCTCAATGTTGGCTGCCTTGTCCTCCACGAGCTTGCCGAACAGCTGTTCGCCGAGGCAGGGGACATCTAAGAGTTTTTCCTGGACCCACTGGCTCCAGTTCTGAAGACTGGAGCCACGCCTGATGTCTGGGCTCAGATGTCAGCCGCCACTACACAGGCAGAAGACTGGAACCCATCATAAGCGGTGCGGGAAAGGTATTTCATGCAGCCTGCGACAGATCTCAGGAGAGTCTGGAACCTGAGAAGGTGCTCCTCACCAAAGACTGCAGAGAATCCGCCGAGCTCTTTGGCGAGGTCGCAAAGGAACATACCCATATATAGTTGGCATGCCTGGATGCGGCACGCCAGCATGGATCCCTGATAAGCCTTGTGCCAGAGGGCATTGAGGGCACAGGACTCCCTACCAGGCGGGACTGAAGAGTGCGACTTCGGGCTCTTCTGTTTCTGCATCGCAGACTTGACTTCCATGGAGGTGTGAGGAAGCAGGGCGCTGGACCCTGTACATGGCACTGAGTCTTTTACTGACAATAGGGACAGAGGTGGGTGCTTCCCACATGTGGATAAGCAGCTGGGAAAGGATGGACGGTACCTGAACTGTACGACTCCCTGGATGGAGACTCGTACTGTAAAATGTCAAGTTCCTCTGCCCTCTGCTCCTCCTTGGTCTGCGTAGGCAGATTGAGGTCTGGAGCCATAACCCGCACAAACACCAGGAAAGAGGTGGGTGGGGATGGGTCAGAGGGGAGATCCCTGTGGGTGCAGGTCCTCTGGGGAAGTGTCCCCATCCAATTCCAAGCCCAAGAGGGACTCCGAGTCAGGCTGATCTGCAGGCCCCCTGGAGCTGGAAGCACTGGCTCTAGAAGACCTCGCTCCCAAGGAACGGGACGGCAAGCGAGACTGGTGCAGAGGATCCTCATGAGGCCCATGGCTCTCATGGGTTTCCAAGGCAGTTTTCAGGACCCTGTTCGGGTGACCCTTGGTCTTGGGGCACGAGCCAGCCGTGCTGGACAGCAAGGAAAGCAGAAATGCTGCGCTCCAGTGCCAGCATATGGGACTCCCAATCAGGAGTGGGTCCCTGAGACGCAGACGCCGGGGTTACCGGGTCTGGTGTGGAGGAGAGGGGGTCCTCGCCGGGACGACCCTCAGGAGACCGAGCGCCATTGCCGGAGGTCTCAGTGTCTGTATGAGGTACCTTTCAAGGCCGCTCCTTGTCAGACTCTCAGGAACGCTGAGGGGGTTAAGGGAGCAAGCACGAGACCGCTCGCACTTGTCCAGAGCCCCCGACAGCAACCTGAGGTCGTCTTCTTTGTCTGTTCCACCTCGGGCGAACCCTGATCGGAGTGACGCCTGGGGCATGGGGTCACTACAACGGATCCTGTAAGTGGTGGATCGGTAGAGCAAGGTGCCACTGGGGATCCTGGGGCTGCTTTGCGGAAAATGTCGTCATATTTCTGCTTGCGGCTGAGCAGGGCCTTAGCGGATATTTTCTTACAAAGCGAGCAGAGCTCCGGTTGTGGTCAGCCCCCAGACAGCAGTCGTGGGTACCTGTGAGGACATGTGTCACATTTCTTAAAGCCGGTGGCCATGGGGGCAAAAGTACCTATGCGAGGTCGAAAACCCTCGAGGCCAGCGGTTGGGGGAAAAAAGAGCCTGAAAGAGAAACACTACATAGAGACAAAAAAGAGGTCCGCTAGCCCACTGCCGAAGCAGGGGCAAAGGAAGGGGGGGGGGAGGAAGAGGATCGGTGCTATCGGAAAAACAGCCGAAAGGCCGTATCATGAAAATACTTTTTCTGAGGGACAAGGAAGTGCATCCGAAGGGCTCCGTGGAAAAAGGGAGACTGAGCAAAATGGCACCTTTGGGCAGAAAGAGGACCACACATGCTTGGCAGCAATCCCAGTCTTTCTTTGAAAGCTGGGGAATTGCTCCGTGTGGGCCCTGTAAGTACCGACATCACCCATAAGTGAGGACCGATTCCTGCTTGTTCCTGGAGAATGTTAACACCAACACCAGCAGAGATAGAAAGCATCCCTGCCTCACTGCCCTGGCTAGGTCAAACTCTCTGGAGTATATTCCATTAATCTGCATCAACATCCTGGGTTTCCTATACAAAGCCTTTATCCAATTTAAAAAGCTGGGACCAAAGCTTATCTCCTGTAGGACAGTAGTCATGAACCCCCATTCTACTCTACTTAAAGTCTTTAAAGCATAGAGCACTGACGCTATTTTCTCTTTTTGCGCCCAACACATCAACCAAACCACTTTCTTAATATCATCCCCAGCCTATAACCCCTGCACAAACACCGCTTGGTCCTCTCTGATCAACCCAGATAATAGTCTATTCAACTTCCAAGCTAATATCTTAGCACCCACATTCAACAAAGATTGGGTGGTACAACCCACACAGAGCTGGATCTTTCCCTTCCTTAAGGATAACTGTTATCCTAGCTGTTGACAGTTTTATGGGGGAGCTGGTCTACCTGAGACAGTGTTAAAAACCCCTACTATAAAAGGCCCTCAATCCAGGTCCCAAAAGTTTTATAAAACTGAGAATTTCCCCCCTTTTAAATTCCAGACTGCCCCCCCCCCCCTTCAACTCCTCAACCATTATTGTCAGTCTCCAAAGTGGCTTGCTAGTCCTTCAGCAATCACAGAAACTCGCACAAACGCTCAGCTCTTTGGGCTGTGGATCTTGCCCCCTCAAACATAAAACTCTGAACAGAAATCCATGACGTGCTCTCTATGTTCCACATGCACCACCCTGCCCCTATCCTTATGCTGAATTTGTATCGGGGCAGTTTCTCCAAATGAGTTAGTTTTGCACATACCATGACAGTCGTGAACCTCACTTCTAAACCAAGGTATGTGGAGTATGATCTCAGTCTCTCAAATTTACTGCTAAAGCTTGGCATAGTACTTGCATTGTGCCAAACAGAGCCTCCTGATGGAGTCTGTAAGATGTAACATGTAGTTTGTCAAAATATGCTTGGAAATTCTTCATCAAGCCTGTGGCACCTAACACAATGGGAAATATTTCTGTATCTTACTGTCAGTTTCTTGGTCTGATTGCATTTCCTGGCATTTCAGAATCTTCTGCCTCTCCACACGATTCACAGAATAGTCTCTTGGAACTGACACCTCTATCATCAATGCTGTTCTGATGTTTTTCTCTTTAACCGCTATATCCTGCTTCCTTGCAACCAGCTTTTTATCAGTCGGAATGGGAGTATCCCAGGTGATCATAGCCTCCTCATTCTCTTAGGGTCATGATCCCAGTGCTTTTCAGGTACAGCAATGTTGTAGTGCTTACAGAGTTTCAAATGGATGAGGTGCGCTACTTTATTATGTCTTTCTATATTGAAATTTTCTGCCATCAGAACTTCACAGCCAGCTATGGAGGCAAGTCACCGTTTCCAGGCCTTTCTTACAGAATCTACATATATATCTGTGTTGCCAGTTTTTTCAATGCTCCCTGTAAACCATCTCATCAGTAAACCGCTGTCCTGAACTGCAACTATCAACCTCTCATCCTTCGGTTTCAGTTCACCTCTCCTTAACCATTCATGTGTCCGTTCTTGATCGACAAAGAGTTCCTGAAGTAACACTATTTCCCCACTGTATCTGTGCATCCGCCACTTTTTTCCTTGTTTGTTGATCTAATTCCTTGAAGAGTTTTTTTTCTTGCTTTGCAAATTATTTCATTCCCAGTGCATGCTTGTGTCTTTTCACTCACTCCTCCTAGTCGTCACATTTATACTATGTGGCATTGTTTCTTTTGAATCTTCAACTGAGTGGCCAAGAGCCTTCCTGCCCTATTGCCAAATTAAAAAAAAAAAAAAAAAAAAAAAAAATACATGCTGCCTGGCCAACTCCATATCATGATGTACCCTAATAAGCAGTCCTGCAAAACCATGCGTCATCTCCAAGGAAATCTTTACCCCCAGGGATTTCCTATTTTCCCGCATTCATCTCAATTTGATGTAGTAAGTTCACCACCTCCGACTCCCACTGTTTTTTCAGACTGCCCAAATCAGAAGTCTTCCCCTAATTGTTGCCTTAAATGCATCCCTTACTATAGTTTGTCCCACCTACCCCCTGCCATTAAATGAAAAATATTCCAGAATGTTTGTGTACATCTGACTGTCTCAGCATTACCTAATATGGAATCATTCGACCTGCAAACATTTTGGAACCCTCCCCCCATGAATCTCTACCCACACTGAGGCATGATCAGACCATGCTATATCCTCCATATCTGCCTTCAACCTTCTGGGAACAAGCTTTTGTTGAGGAGGATCAGGTTGACCCTAGAGTAAACATTATGGACCTAAGATTGGAAGGAATTGTTCCTATCTCCAAACCACGCTGAACTACTTTTTGATTCTCAAATATTTCCTGGAGGGCTAGAAATGCACCATGATAAATGGCTTGCTGATTAGGTTCCTATAAGAAAACATCTGATATTTGTCTGTGTTCCAGAGGGTACTGTGTGAACTGAAATCTTTCAAAGAGCCAAAGGAAAAATATCAGATCGTGCATCTAGAACAGCAGCCTCAGCAAGAATGAAGTAATGTAGTTGGACAAAAAGGGGCACCTTTCAGTATCCCAGTTCCCTCCTGTTCATGGGACATCTCTCACTGCATCCTTAGAAAATATTAAATTCCAAAAGACAACCATAAAACACTGAGAAGCCATATGAACTGCATGATTATAAAGTGATAAAAGTGCTTGCAACTTACCCATCCATAAACAAAATCTACAGCAGGGGTTCCCAACTTTTATAGTGCAAGACCCCTTTTCAACATTCAAAAGGATTAGGGACCACCATCCTATGCTCTCTCCCCCCCAGCCCACCCACTAATACCTCTTGCATTCTCCCTTCCCTCCCTACAATCTCCTTTGCTGCCTACCACTCTCCTTTTCAGCCTCCGATCAGTCAACTTTGAACCTACAGGCCTACAAATAAATCTTCAAAAAAAGGTAAACTCCTTGCAAAAACTCTTTGCATGTTCTGGGACTGGCAGCATTGCAGGTATATCAATACCACAAACTTTACCTATTGAGATTTCAAAATCATCTCTAGTTGGTTATATCCCTCTCATCCTACTACTACTAAACATTTATAAAAGCGCTACATCATACGCAGCGCTGTACAGACATATAGAGAGTGACAGTCCCTGCTCAGAGCTTACAATCTAATCACAACAGAAATACACAGAGTAATAATCTAGTTAGGGCAAAGCCAGAATGGCTGTCTCCCATTACTACTACTAGTACTACTGCGCATTTATTACACACACAGTATAAATAAGTACATACATTACAATTACACCAAGAGTACATTACAACACATCAGGGTTACATTACAGTTGGGCTGGCATCATGGTGTACATTACATCAGGGGATACATATACAGTATGCTTACATGGTGATGTGGAGACTGAGTCGGTGGAGGCGGAGTGACCATGAGCGCTCATGCTTCGTTGGGGTCATGGAGGCTGGATTGGATCCTTTTTTCTTTTTCCTTTACATTGGAATACGCCTGCAAAGGCGAAAGCCGGCCCTGCCACCATGTCCCGCCTAAGGGCCACGCCAAAGGGCCCTTTGGCGAGGCCCTTAGGCGCGGGCCCGCCAGGCACAGCCACGCCTGCCGGTTCCAGTCATTTAAGTGCTGCCTGTTGTGCCCCGATTGGGCCTTGGTGGGGGGAGTGGGAGGGGTGAGCAGCTCCCGCTTCCTCCCCCGATGTCCGATCGGCAGCATGGTGTGAGAGAGGCTGAGTCCTGCCGGTTCCAGTCACTTAAATGCTGCCTGCCTCTGCCTTAAGCCCCAACAGACGTTTGTTCCCTCCTGTCCTCTTCTCATGGTTTTTGAGAGACTCCACAATTATGGCCCTCACTGTACCTCAAAGCCAGCAAGGCAGCCAGAAGAAATGCAGTAAGCATGGAAACACCTCAGTTACCACCCTGCTTGCTCCCTCTTTCAGTGATGTGGTGCAGTGGCTATACTGAAGGTGTTAGTGGCATGATTTCAGGTTCCTGATGGCAGCAAGCAGTCATGCTCTTCTGTACCTGCTTTTTACACTGCTTCAGACTTTTGCATGGTAGTGATCAGCTGCACTCTGTCCGGCCTTTTCTCCACCTAGAGCTGGGTTCTTTGGGGCCATGAATCTTCCCTTTTGGTACGAGTAGCATGGGATCAGGCAGTAGCACTCTCAGAACAGAATTCTTCAGAGGCGAGGTCAACTCTGGCAGGTGCGCAACCTTAGTTGCCTCCTTTCTGGTGGCCCCCTTGTAATGGTCTCATGAACTCTTATGAATCCATGGACCTACAGGATAGGAGCCACTGTGCTGGAATATCTGAGTGGTTAAAAGAGGGGTTTAACAACATTTCTACAGAGCTACCAGATGTACGCAATGCTCTTTTTTTTTTTTTTTTTTTTTTTTAAATAAAAAAATGCTTAAGATTATACAATACCAAAAAGAATACAGAAACAAAATAAACCCTTACAAAATAACATACAAGAAAAAATAAATAAATACAGGACATTAGCCCACATCTCAGGGAAATACAAACCATAAGAAACAAAGAAATTCAGACAAGAGATCAAAAATCAAATACTGAAAAAAAGACCCCTGTCAACAACTAGCCCATCTAATCACAAAACCCCCATCAACCAGGATCTAATCTAAACTAAGAACCACCCGTTAACTCCTTTCCTTATCAACAAGCAATCTTTCTAAATCCGAAGGTGACAGGAAAACAAATTTATCTTGCCCAAAAGAGACCAAGCACTTGCATGGATATCGCAAGAAAAAAGTAGTGCCCAAAGCAAGTACTTTAGCTTTAAAAGCAAGAAATTACTTCCTCCATAATTGTGTAGCACGTGAAACATCTGGGAAGATAGCCAGTTTATCACCACAATAAGAAGTATCTTTCTTCCTCAAGAAAGCCTTAAGAATAGCAATTTTATCCCCCTCTGAAGCTAGGGCCACCAACAATATGGCCCTAGTAGAAACATCTTAGAAACATAGAAACATGATGACAGAAAAAGACCACAAGGCCCATCTAGTCTGTCCTTCCATAACAACAACTACAACAGTCCACTTTTTACCTTTAGAGATCCTCTGTGTTGGTCCCATGCTTTTTTGAAATCAGTTGCTGTCCTCATCTCTACCACCTCCACTGGGAGACTATTCCACGGAACCACTACTCTTTCCGTAAAGAAATATTTCCGCATATCACTCCTGAATCTATCTCCCTTCACCCTCATCCCATGTCCCCTCGTAGCAGAACTTGCTTTCAATTGAAAGAGGCTCTCTCCCTGAACATTTATGCCACGGAGGTATTTAAACATCTCAATCATATCACCTCTATCCCGCCTTTCCTCTAAGGTGTACATATTAAGATTCTTAAGTCTGTCCTCATATGCTTTATAATGAAGCCCATTAATCATTTTAGTAGCAACCCTCTGCACCGACTCCATCCTGTTCACATCCTTTTGAAGGTGCGGTCTCCAGAATTGCACACCATTCTCCAAATGAGGTCGCACCAAAGACTTATACAGAGGCATTATCACCTCCTTTTTTCTGCTAGCCATTCCTCTCCGTATGCACCCAAGCATCCTTCTAGCTTTTGCCGTCGCCTTTTCTACCTGTTTAGCTACTTTAAGATCATCAGACACAACCACGCCTAGGTCCCGCTCTTCTTTAGTGGACAAAATTACTTCACCTCCTATACTGTATTGCTCCCTTGGATTGCTGCAGCCCAAATGCATGACCTTACATTTTTTAACATTAAATCCCAGCTGTCAAATTCTAGACCGTTCTTCAAGCTTAGCTAGATCCCTCCTCATGTTATCTACACCTTCCTGGGTGTCTACTCTATTGCAGATTTTGGTATCATCCGCAAAGAGGCAAACCTTACCCGACAGCCCTTCCGCTATATCACTAACAAAGATGTTAAAAAGAATCGGACCAAGGACAGATCCCTGGGGCACACCACTGGTAACATCCTTCTCCTCAGAGTGAGCTCCATTTACTTGTACTCTTTGTCGCCTCCCACCCAACCAATTTCTAACCCAAGCAGTAACTTTAGGGTCCATCCCTAGGGTGCTCAGTTTGTTTATAAGTCGCCTGTGAGGAACAGTGTCAAAGGCTTTACTGAAATCTAAATACACCACATCTAGAGCTCTCCCTCGGTCCAACTCCCTGGTCACCCAGTCAAAGAAATCAATCAGATTTGTCTGACAAGACCTGCCTCTGGTGAATCCATGCTGCCTCGAATCCTGTAATCCGCCGGACTCCAGAAACCTCACTATTTTCTCTTTCAGCAGCGTTTCCAATAATTTACTCACCACTGAAGTTAAACTAACCGGCCTGTAGTTTTCAACCACATCCTTACTTCCGCTTTTGTGTAAAGGCACCACATGAGCCTCTCTCCAGTCATTTGGCACCACTCCCGACTCCAACGAGGCATTGAAAAGGTCAGTCAGTGGAGTTGCTAGAACGTCCCAAGTTCCCTCAGTATTCTAGGGTGTATCCCATCCGGTCCCATCGCTTTGTCTACTTTAAGTTGAGCTAGTTTCTCACGAACACAGTCTTCTGAAAATTGTTCAAGATGTCCCTCGCTTCTGTTCTTATTTGTGGGTGTTTTCTGAGGTCCTGCTCCTGGTTCTTCATCTGTGAACACAGAACAAAAATATGTTAAGCAATTCCGCTTTATCCTTATCAGCTTCTACATATTCCCCCCCTGCACCCTTGAGTCTGACAATACCACTTCTGCCCTTCCTCTTCTCACTAATATATCTGAAAAATGTCTTATCCCCCCATTTTATTGCATTGGCTATTTCCTCCTCCTTTTGAATCTTTGCCTTCTTAAGTCTTGAGTATCTTCTAAAAAAAGCAGTTAAATCAAATGTATTATCTAGAAGGGCATCTGATTCATCTTCCTCTGCATTCACCTGAGTAACTTTAGTAGGACTATAACACCACTTATTAAGCTTAAGGGAGTCTGCAGAAGGAAGGAGCAACACGTCCTTCAAATATTTTCTAAACAGTATCTGTGGATATAAGCTAATACAAGGAAAATTCAGCACTCTTGAATTCTTACTTCTAGCCATATTCTCCAGACTTTCAAGCTTTTGATGCATAAGCAAACTATCGTTAATATTAGTAGACTGTACAGAGTTAAAGCATAGTTACTCACCTGTAACAGGTGATCTCCGGGAACAGCAGGAATTTAGTCTTCACAACCCACCCACCTCCCCTAGGAGTTGTATCTCTTTTCTTTTCTTTCCCTCTCTCTCTTTGTCTCAGCTTTAAAACTCAACTGGACAGAGGCAGTTGGGAAAGACGGGAAGGCAGCACACAGGCGCTGTGGGATGCTCCCAAAAGCTTTCTAATTGGACGCTGGGGAGCATTCCCGCGCAGGCTCCGTCAGTACCAAGGATATCCATATGTGAAGACTACATTCCTGCTTGTGCCTGGAGATGAGTCTTAACTTGGGCGTCTATTAGATAATCGCGAATTGAGAGTCCCAATCTCTCATCCACATTCTGCAACTTGGTAACAGCATCAGTAGAAAACTGGCATTAAAGAGGAACTGCATCTAAAAACCTGTTCAGTGTGTTTGACCATCTGCCAGATATCCATAAGTGAGACAGAGGAAACTTGTGAGTCCACAGGTGGGGCAAGGAGCTCCCTCCAAAGTACTGCTTTGGGGAGTCCAGCTTCCACCCAGGAACTCTTAACCAGGCTGAGACACACTGGCTATTTCAAGAAAACCTGGAGGCAAAGGCTTGAAGGAGCTCAGACTCGTACCCTCTACCAAAGGACCGGATGACAGTACCTGGTGTGGACACCAAAGGGGTAGAAACCACTTGTTTATCCATTGGTCCGCTCATTACAGGTAACAAGAGACTTTCTTCCTCTTTCCAGGCATCCTGGAAGCTCTCCTCAGCCCCTAGCTCCTAATTTGCTCTTAAAGGGTGTACTCCAAAGGGGCGCATAAAAG
Organism: Ichthyophis bannanicus; assembly: GCA_033557465.1. Lineage (NCBI taxonomy): Eukaryota > Metazoa > Chordata > Amphibia > Gymnophiona > Ichthyophiidae > Ichthyophis > Ichthyophis bannanicus. The sequence goes on from CM066033.1 coordinate 662,550,990, forward strand.
CCCCTTTGGATACGCTCCCCAGGAGACGCCAAGGAAAGCACAGACGGCTAAGCGCCATAGAAACACCGCCCTTTATAGATCTTCCTGGTGATGTCAGCGCGTCTCTGGCAATTTCCAAGCCTCTCCACAACGTGTGTAGGCTGTAGGCAAGCACTCCCAAAAAAATACCACCATACCCAGAACTTTATAGATCTTCCTGGTGACGTCATCACTGGCTGCCCCACATGGGCCTGATGGAAGAGTGTCTCCGGCAATTTCCAAGCCCCTCCACCGCATGTGTAAGCTATAGGCAAGCACTCCCCATGCAATGTTTTACAGACAGCACCCGTTCCTTGAAATACAGGACTTAAGTTAAAACAGTAGAACCAATTGCACAGCAATAAAGCCTAAATGAGAGTGCCTCTGGAGGTTTATGCAATAGGGTAGCGAGTCCCACACTGGAAAAACCCAGATACAATATAATTTAGAACTCAAACAAAAAAGGTAAAAAGAAAAAGTCAGTGAAAAACCAGCGGCATGTAGATCATCTTTACAGCACTAAAATCATGAACACATTTTCAATTTTACAGCAATTTTTAGGTCCCATGATTGTATCAAATTTTTAACAGAAATCTGAAAATATAGCAAGTTTGTGGACACCACCCAGGAAAAAGGATCTAGGTATCACCATGGATAATATGTTGAAACCATCTGCCCGGTGTGCAGTAGTGCCCAAGAAAGCAAACCGAATGCTATGAATAAGAAAATGAATGGAGAATAAAGCCAAGTATATTACAATGCCTTTGTATCATTCCATTGTGCAACCACACCTTGAATATTGTGTGTAATTCTGGTCACCATATCTTAAAAAGGATATAGGAGAATTAGAAAAGGTATAGAAAAGAGCCACCAAAATGGTTAACGAGATGGAAGGGATACCCATACGAGGAAAGGCTTAAAAAGGTTAGGGCTCTTCAACTTGGAAAAGAGACAGCTGAGAGGAGATATGACAGAGGTCTATAAAAGAATGAATGGAGTGGACTGGGTGAATGTGGATCAGTTGGTTACTCCTTCAAAAAAGTAGAAAGGCCAGGGGACACACAATGAAGCTATAATGTAGCCCATTTAAGACTAACCGTGGAAAATATCTTTTTTTTTTGCTCAAAACGCAATCAAACGCTGGAATTCGTCATCAGAGGATGTAGTTAAAAGCTGCTAATGTAGATGGGTTAAAATTAAAAAAAAAAAAAAAAAAAAGATTTGGACCAGTTCCTGGAGGAAATAAATTCTATAAACCATAAAGGGGACCAGGGAAATCCACCGTTTACCTGAGGATAAGCAAAGTGGAATCTGTGTACCTTTTTGAAGACTTGACATGGACTTGTAACCTGGATTGGCCGCTGATGGAAACAGGATACTGGGCCTGATAGACCCTTAGTCTGGCCCAGTATGGCATCTCTTACATTTTTATACCCTCTTCTGATAATTAGTCACTATGGGGCTTATTTACTAACTTACAACACACAATAATGTTTGTTACCGTACATTATTTGCTACAGTTCTGGACAATGGGTCCTATTCACGTATATTACTGCGTGCCTCATGTTTGTATGGGCTTCATTATGCCTCAATTCTTGTGACTAGCCCTACTGTTTTAACATAACCATCCCTCTTCTGCCCCCACCACACCTGAAGTTTTGCTAGTGTGCATTTGTCATATTAGACCGTTTCAAAATGCAGGACTGTTTATGGTAGGTACTTAAAGGACTGCATATGCTTGCTAGTGCTATGGAAACAATATGTTATGTATTTTAAAGTAGCCTGATGAGGTACAAATGCAACCAGGAACTGCAAAGATAACTCATACACAGTTATATATTCACAAGGTTTTTAAAAGTTTGCACTTTTTATGAGGTTGCTAAAATTTAGGCATATTTCACTGCAGTCCTAGAGCCTATCAGGGCCTTTCCAACTGTATGTAGAAGTTTGTACAAAGCTCTATGTAAAGAATAGTAAACGGTGGCACAGGATGAAGAGGCCAGGCCATTGCTAAAAAGATCAACTGAGAGTGCCATAGAATTCCAAGCTCTGTGGCACAGAAAGGAGGTGACGACATTTTGCTTACCAGATAATGTCCTTTTCTTGAGTCATACTAGGCTAGCCCAGATAAGTGGGCTTGTATTTACCTAATAGCAGATTGGTGGAGACAAAGACCATTGAAAAGCCCAGGTTTCAGCGACATCACTCTCATGCCTCTATCTGCTTCAGCCACCAGAAGTCCCTTCAGTATTCGTCCCAAAGCATATGGGAGATACGGAGCACGCCTCACAGAACCTCAAACACGGCCAACAAGAAGTGCTCAACAGTAGAGAACCATGGTAGACCTCCTCTGGGAACAAAGTACGGTAGAGATTACTGATCAAGAGCAGTCCTTACACATTAGCAGTCTCTTTCAAGAGCCATGCCATAAGGGAGAGAAGGGAGCCAGGTCCTCCAGGACCAAGTCAAGCTGGTGTATATACCCTGCTGTAGAATAGCTCCTGACATGGCAAACTGGCTCTTCAGCAAGGAATCAACCTTGCGATCCAGAATACCTTTTAAGGCAGATGGACCTTCCATGGGAATGGTGGCCCATCTGGTAAATGCTGTCACCTGTGCATCCACCTTGGGAATGTTAAACCACTCACTGTATTCCTCCTCCGGGAGTATCTTCTTATAGACCCCTTAAACCTTTTAGGCAGGGAGTCTGGAAAGCCTCACTTGGACTGGATCATATCTTTGATCACCTCTGGGAACAGGAAGGCAATAGTGGATTTCCGTACTCCTTGAAGAAGCGGAAGTCTGCCAAATTCAAGGCGGATGAGACCATGGAAATTAATGCCACTAGTTCCTTCTTCTGGAACAGATGGATCATGCTGGCATCTTCATAGTCTTCTGAAGGTGATAGGAGGGTCGCCTCCACATCAGAGCCCCCTGCTGAGGTATTGTTCGGCCCTCTTTTCCTGTCTTCCATGTGTGCTTAGCTCCGTTTGCCTCTTTGTCCTTTGAGAAGAGCAGTGCTCCTCCTAAATGCTATGCTGAAAAGGTGAATTTTACCTCTTGTGAGTGAATTTGCTGGCTTTCTGCGAGTTCTGTCTGTCGGTCTCTCTCCACGTATCTATTTATAGTAGTAATATTGATTCATCTGGGTCAGAGGCACAGTCAATGTCTCGGACAGCTTGCAAGTGTTCCTCATCTTCAAAGAGTATCCCGTGCTGGGGATGTTCCACCAAATGCAATTGAGTAGGGCTTCTGCTTCCAGCCTTCCCAATATGAGACTGTCTAAAGGCACACAGATGTCACCAGGAGAACCAGGCCTGTTGCAAAAAGGAAAAGAATTCTGGGGAGGACAATCCGGAGTCCAGCAGCTCTCCTCCCACAAATGGCTCCCCGACATCAGGGGGCATAACCGCCAAAGACCCCCCCTCCCCCCTAGAAGATGAAGAGTGACTCACAGCACGGTTGCCAAAGCCTCCGGCTGGCTGAGCATCCTTACCCGTAGCGCCATCCTGCACCCCCTGCCTTGAGGCAGGGAAGGGCAGCCTATCTCTCTCCAGGTTGAGAGGGGGAAAGCATAGCCTCCAGAAGACACAGAAGCTGTCATACAGGAAAGGCAGAGTCCAGAATCCAAGGATGAGGCTCCTCGCTTGCCACAGGTCAAACAACATTTCCTGAAAGACGACAGAGCTAGGGTATCACCAAAGCACATATTAAGGTTGCATCAGCCCGCAAACGCGCGTTAACTGCGCTTTTACACAACCCCCATTAAAGGCGCTAGGAAAGGAGCCACTTGGGCAAAACGTTTAACGCTTGCAGAAAACAGTGGGAAGTACCCACACAGTGCCAACTGTAGCTAGCAGGCCACTCTGAATTGTGTCCTTAAGAGATCAAACTTGGACACGCCCCCCCCCCCCCCAACAAGGACATTGACAAGGTCAAGTCTTGGTACTCACTGCCTAAGAGCCCTGGGCATAGGATCTGTGTCAGGCTCAGCTCTACTCCACTGAAACTGCTTTACTGGCTGCATTTATTTTTCAGCAGCACTGTGTGAAAGGTGGTTGGCAGACAGATCCTTCTGCAATCTTTGGGAGACAGCAGAGGAGGAGGGGGAGGGGCGCTGAGGTTGCGTTAGGCTTCTGTACTCTTCCAAATCCTTCCAATTTGTGGCTGCTCAACAGGCCCTTATCATAAGGGCTTGGAGCTGAACCAATTTTCCCTCCTATGGCTATACCAAAAAGACCCACAGTCTAATGGAGCCTCCCACACATACTCAAGTGAGAGAGTCACCCCTTTAGGGCTTGAGGTGGTCGTTCATGATCTTTTAAATCAATCTTTTTCTCTCAGTCCTCAGATTTTCTAGAGAGGAGAAAATCCATCCATCTGCTGGATGGGAGTGATGTCATTGAAACCTGGGCTTTTCATTGATCTTTGTCTCCAACTCACTTGTCTGGACTGGTCTAGCAGGACGATATGGAAACCAGATTACCACAATGGCTGTGCGAGGGGTGAACCATTCCTGCAGACATGACGAGAAGCTAGGGGAGAAAGCACAGTTACTTACCTGTAACAGGTGATCTCTGGGAACAGCAGGAAGCAGCCTTCACATATGGGTATCGTCGGTACCGACGGAGCCTGCGCGGGAACACTCCCCCGGCGTCCAATCAGAACGCTTTTAGGAGCATCCCACCACGCCTGCGTGCTGCCTGCCCGCCTTTCCCCTCTCCTCAGTTGAGTTTTAAAGCTGAGACAAAGGGAGAGAGAGAGAGAAGTGAAAGAGATGGATAGAGAGAACTCCTCCTAGGGGAGGTGGGTGGGTTGTGAAGACTTATTCCTGCTGTTCCCAGAGATCACCTGTTACAGGTAAGTAACTGTGCTATCTCCAGGAACAAGCAGGAATGAGCCTTCACATATGGGGACTCCCAAGCTAAGATATGGGAGAAAGACATTATGCTTGGCAAGATAGGTCAACGCAAAAGAGGAAGGCCAGCAATGAGATGGATCGATACAATAACAGCAGCTACAGGTACCAGTCTGTCAACAATGAGCCGCCTGACTGAAGACCGAACACAATTTAGGATAGCTATCCAGAGGGTCGCCATGAGTCGACTCCGACTCAACGGCACTTAACAACAACAAGCTAAGATGCCTGAAGGAGGCACCAGCATGTTGCAATCTAAAGATGGGCCATGCTTATTCCTAAAAACCTTAGGCATCCAAGGGATGGAGGGTAGGAGTTGAACTAGAAAAGAAAGATGCTGTGAAACAGCTTAAGTAAACAAGGTATCCAAGGGGGGGGGGGGTCCTTGTGTAAATGATAATATTAGAAAAATGTTGAGGCTCAATTATCTAATGTGGATCTCACTCAGAAATATTGCAAAATATTTGTTGAGTGTAATAAGGGTCTGTGGTTGAGAGCCAGATCATTATCCTCAAAGAAATTCCCCCAATGTGAAGTAGAGGGAAAAAAATAATTTTGCAATACAGGAAGAGATGAGAAGTCCTCATGGCTAGAACTAACCCTAGAAGAAGTACTGGGGGAGTTCAATGAGGTTGGACTTTTGAGAATAGGTAAAGCTTCTGTAAAGTCCAAAAAATTGAACTTCTTGTCCTTGGAGCAGAATAAGGTCCTAGGAAGAGTGGAGATAATTTGACTGGTTTGGATGAAAAGGTAGAAATACCCTTTGCAAAAAAAAGGGGATAGGTCTTTAAGACCCCCTTTATTCCAATGAACGAGAAAGATATTTGTACTAGGCATTGAGCCTCCAATTTTTTGAAGATCAGTAAAAGTCCTTGTAAGTGATGTCACTTATGATGAAGACTTTACATGTAGAACTTCAGGTGTGACGTAACCTAAAAGGTAACGGTAAAAGAAGGTATTTGGTAAAATACATAGAAATTGGTTGTCCACTGAGTTTATGGTATGCTGGGGCAGCATTAATATGGACAGTAGACAAATCTTTCAAAGTCAGATGATGTATAGAGATTGACGCAAGAAGGAGTAAGACCTACTTGAGAATGCTGATGGAGAATCTCTGTCTGGTTAAATATGGAAGAACTATAGAAAAGGTTTCATGGAAATTGGTAATATGTTCTTCACTTACAGGGATAGGATTAGACTTCTTGAAAAGATCTATCCCCTAAATAACCAGGTCTCGAGACGTAAGTGAATGAGTGCAGAGGAGCTCCTTAGTCTTAAGACAGCAAGTCTGGATCCTTCTACAATTTCAATTATTAGCTGGAGAAAAAGACACAATATAAGGGGATACCATGTTTGCCTCTTTATGAGGGCAATATGAGTATCATGCGTTCTCCTGTGTAACATAAGCTACCATGAAGTATAGGAAATTAGTAGGAGAGTAGTGAATAAGGACCAACTGTAGCGAAAAAAAAATGCATCCCTGTTGAGGAAGTTCCAGTGAGATGTGGAACAACCAGGGAATTGTGCAATTTTTTACACTTTCACGTGGTCTAAACCCTGGTTACCTTTCCTTAAAAGGAAAAATTTAAAGAATATGGTAAAAGTAGAAAAAAAACAGTCATGTAGGAACCATGACTGGTAGAGTCTACCAGCTGAAGGCCTTATTAACTATCTGGCCAGCTACCTATTAGGAGTAGCTCTGAGGCTCTCTGGCAAAGGCCCACAGTTGCAGAGCTTTGTTGTAGAATTGCAGAGAGCATGTTGTAGGTTGCTTAGATCTGGCTGTTGAATTGCCAGTGTGCAACCTAATCTATTCTGTTGGAGCCAAGAGAACTGAAGGTGGCTAAGAATAGTAGACAGGCCTGATGCCTGCAACAATAAATAGTCCAAATGAGTTCTGGATCTCCTTTGGAGTTATCTGTTATTAAGGCAGTATAAAAGTTAGGTCCCATAGGTTGGAGAGGACCGACAGACATACTTTGGAGTAGTAATACCCAATTTCTGTCCGAACAGCTGCCTTAAAAAGATATGTGAGAAGGAGATGAACTGCAAAAAAGGGAGAAAACTCTGTATGAAAACTAGTTACTGGAGTAGGTTTTGAAGAAAACCCTATGGCTTAAAGGATAAGCCCTCCAGTTGATTAGTAGTACTCTTAGAGACTAAATGTCTCAACTAAGAGGGATAGAAATTAATACAGAGTTGAAAAGACTTACAATTTAGTAAGTCTTTGAAAGGATAGGGTGCCCTTGCAGTTAAAAATATGAGATATCCTCGTACAGGAAAACTGACATGGTGAAAGGTATAGTTCAACCTGTTAGTTCTCTTATTTTAAAAAGAGAAACCTGTTATCTCTGGGGTATGATAGTCCCTAATAGCTTTCAGCTAGAAGGATAGATTTCTCTTGTAGCAAGAGATTTATACCCAGAGCCGAGGATTGAGTCACATATCTCAGCATGGATGAGATGACCTTTAGAGGCTTCTGTTGAAAAGAAGCAGGTTCAATTTCTAAACCTCACACAGAAAAAGTGAATAAAATATCAGAAACCCTGAGATTGCTGGGTTTGCTGAGCCTGTTGAGATTTTGATTTTCTTAGTCTGGTGTGGTGTTGCCCATCTTTGGAAACATCTGTAGAATGGAGAGACGATGGATAAAACTTTTTCCCCTTGGGGGAATAAAGCTTTTTATGAGATTTTTTATTAGCTGGGATAGAGGAGAGTTTGGACAATCCTCTGAAAGAAAGAGCATCAGTGCTCAACTGATTAGCTTGAAATAAAGCCTCCTTGTTGAAGAGATTTTCAACAGTACAAGGAGTATTTCCCAGCCTTTCTTGAACCCATCTATCCAAGTCAGAAACTTTGCAGCCAGGCTAAGCGTCGTGCTCCTATGGCTATAGCAGAAGTTCTGCTAATAGACTCAAAACAGTCCAGGGAAGCACGATTAAGAAAGAGATATTTTGAGCATGATTGACTAATAAGGAATAGTCTGTTCTTTTATGCTCTGAAAGAAAAGGGTTCAAAAACTAAGTTCTTTGTGACCTCTTCAAGAGATAATCCCATATAGAAAATATATGAGATAATTTTTGCTGAAAGCATGGATGCCTGGAAGCATCGACGTCCAAAGGCATCTAAAGTCCTAGACTCACGACCTGGCGGATAAGAAGAGTGCTTCTTTGCACTCTTAATACGCCTCATTGCTGATTCTACAACAATAGAATGATGAGGAAGTTGAGTCTTTTGAGAAGGTGGCACCTTGTACATATAGTGTCAAGTGTCTTGGAATGTGGGGATACCGTTAAAGGAGTTTCCCACATTTTTAACAGTAGATCTAGTAAGATCTGATGCACTGGAAGCATGATCACCTCATTCGGAATCCAGGGAATATGCAGTGTCTCTGAATTCCCCGGTAAAGAGTAGTTACTCACCTGTAACAGGTGTTCTCCAGGAGCAGCAGGAATCAGTCCTCACTTATGGGTGACGTCAGCGCCGACGGAGCCCTCGTGCGGAGCATTTCCCCAGCTTTCGCAGAAAGCCTTTGGGAATTGCAGTGCGCATGCGCGGTCCCCTTCCTGCCCAAGGGTGCCATCTTGCTCAGTCTGATGACATAGCTAAAAGACAGCAAAAATTAGCAAAAACAATGATATGACTGCTGCTCCAAGGGGAGAAGGGAGGGTTGTGAGGACTGATTCCTGCTGCTCCTGGAGAACACCTGTTACAGGTGAGTAACTCCTCTTTCTCCAGGACAAAGCAGGAAGTCAGTCCTCACTTATGGGACTCCCCAGCTTAAGGCTACCGGAGACCCCAAGCGGAAAAATGAGCTCCCTCTAGCTCAGCAGCACAGAAGGAAGGAATCTTCTCTGAGAACGCCCCCGACCGGTAGCCCAACACCAGGGCCGGAGGGTAGGAGTTGCCTAAACCCCAAAGAGATTATGGAGTACTGCCTGTCCGAAAGCACTGTCCCTGCGGGACTCCCTCTCAAGGCAGTAATGGGCCGCAAAAGTCTGGCTTGAAGACCAAGTAGCGGCCCGGCAGATGTCTGCCAACGGAACAGAGCGGAGATGAGCCACTAACGCAGCCTTCGCCCTGACACGATGAGCTGTGACTCGACCCTCCAACGAGAGGCCGGCTGCCCCATAAGCCCAGGCGATACAGTCAGCGACCCATATGGACAACGTACGCTTGGAAACAGGAAGCCCCAACTTATTGGGGTCAAAAGAAACGAAAAGCTGAACAGCCTTCCGATGCTCCCGCGTACGGTCAAGGTAGAAGGATAACGCCCTCCTACAGTCCAGGGTATGCAAGACCATCTCAGCCCGGTTGGCATGCGGCCTGGGAAAGAAGGTCGGAAGAACCACTTCCTGATTAAGGTGAAAGGGTGAGACAACTTTAGGAAGAAACTTAGGGTGAGTCCGTAAGACTACCCTATTCCTGTAGAACCTAGTGTAAGGAGGATCAGACACTAGAGCCTGCAGCTCACTCACTCGCCTAGCAGAGGTAAGAGCTACCAGAAATAAAGTTTTCCAGGAGAGAAAACGGAGAGGGCAGGTAGCCATAGGTTCAAAAGGCAGACAAGTAAGGCCTTGGCCATATCCCGCACAAAGTCCGAGAACCGGGTGTCCTCCGGTGGGTCCGAGGGGACACACCAAGTCCGATGGGTGTCGGGTGACTCGTCCTCCGTCTCCCAGCCCAACTCCTCGGAGGAGGAATCGAGCGGCTCCGGTCGGGCAGGAACTGATGCCCTCCGCCCTGATGCCGAGGGTGTCGGCGTTGACGACCTCGGCCCCAAACAGGAGGACGAGGGAGACCGTGGTCGAGGATCGACTCGAGCCCGCATGGACTCTAGGATCGGCTCGGCCTCCGGGGTCGACTTGGACGTCGAGGTCCCGGTGGTCGGGGCAGATGCACGGGTGAGACCGGCGATCAATGCCCGCTGCTGTTCCATGAAGGCAGCGAAGCTGCTCTCCAAGGCCGTCAACCTGAGTCCGAGCTCAGGAGACCCAGCAGCCCCTGACTCGGGCCCCGACGGCGTCAGGCCCGACGTCGGCTCCCTCGGAGGAGAGTCAACGAGGACAACAGCACTTACGTGTCCAGGAGACTCCATCTCGACACGAGGATGCTTTGCAGGCCTCTCCGACTCTGAAGACCCGGGACGGCTATCGGGGCTATGCGACCTGGCCCTCGAGGAACTAGGAGCATCTGACGCCCTCGCGGGTTTCTTCTTCCTGCTATGTTCCCGCGAAGGAGACCCCCGCTCAGAGGAACCCCGACGCTGCTCGGGCCGGAGTCCCGAGACGTCGAGGCCTCTGACGAGGTCCGGGCCCGGCCGAACGCAGAGTCAGAAAAAATTCTATCCCTCTGGTGCTGCCGACTCCTCAAGGCCTTTGAGGACATTTTGCCACACGGACCACAGATCATCGGGTCATGATCGGGTCCGAGGCAACAGAGGCAGCAGTCATGTGTGTCGGTAAGAGACATAAGTTTTACACCGATCACATTTCTTAAACCCGCTGGCAGCCATCGGGGGAAAAAGGGCCCCTGCTAGGTCAAAAGACCGGTCTGCCAGGGAAAAAGAGAGAAAGGACTCGATACCGGCGTATCGGTCCGAGCGGGAAAAGGATCCGGCGTCGAACCGGAGGAAAATAGAAAAAATAGAGAAAATCAACTTTTTCCTTGGGGAAAAACGAACTACGTCCGTCGGGCTCCACGGAAAAAAGAAGACTGAGCAAGATGGCACCCTTGGGCGGGAAGGGGACAGCGCATGCGTGCTGCAATTCCCAAAGGCTTTCTGTGAAAGCTGGGGAAATGCTCTGCACGAGGGCTCCGTCGGCACCGACGTCACCCATAAGTGAGGACTGACTTCCTGCTTGGTCCTGGAGAAGGATTCTTTATCAGGTATAGAAATGGCAAGCAGCTTTGCCATATCAAGCAGAAAAGCTTGAAAAGAAACCTCCCCCGAAGAGGACTCTTTAAAATGAGGGGTAAAGGCTAGACTTGTAGAAAAAACAGCCTTGGTACCGATGGATTCATCCCAGTCATCGGGATCGGAAGACTGAAAAGGATGAAGCATCGGATTTTCTTTAAAGCAATGTCTTTGGTACCGCCCGAGGTCGGTACTGAGACGAGTCGGTACCGAATCTTCCATGCTAGAGATCGATTCCAGGCTTGGCATCGAGGGAAGTGATTCTGTCGAAGTAAGCATGAACGGTACCGACACTGATGTTGATACCGGTATCGAAGGCAATACCGATACTCGAGGAACGGTCTGCAGCAACTTTAACGGTACCAAAGTAGCCGAGAGTGCTAGACTACGCTCATCGGTGAGGAGTGTTTCATCCATCACCATAGGCGATGCCGGGGTGTCGGTATCGCCCGAAGCGGCCACAACCACCGAGCATGGCCCGGGTATTTCATCGAGGTAAGAACCTCGGGAACAACCCGGAGCCCCGTTAATGTTTTGGAGCCCAAAGACTCCCGCCGGGGCTTTGTTGCCAAGATGTCCTCGAGGGCAAGGCCGAAGCCATCTCGATACTGGAAAGGAGATCTACCACTCGAGGACTGGCTAGTCTTTACAGACTGTTTGGTTACCTGATCCTGTGAAGAAGAAGATATTCTAGCTGGTAACATCAAAGGGGATGTGAACCGGGTATCGAGTTCTGCTCGATTCTGAAGACTTCTGTTTGAGCTCCAGCAGAGGAGAGAGTCCAGAGGACAATGGTCAGGACCCAAACATTTTAGACACCAAGTATGAGTGTCTGAAAAAATATCTGTACCGCCACACTTTCAGCATTTCTTAAGGATAGTGGCTGGCTTTTCCATAACGAAAGGGTAGAGGCCCAGTGGCCTAGAAACCGTCAGGCACTAAACAGGAAAACATTTCTAAGGAAAGAAGAAATTCTTCAGGAAAAAGAAAGAAAAAGTACCGGCGGTACCGGTAGCGTCGAGGGAAGGCAGACGCGACCACAAAAAAATAAAGAGAAGAATTTTCTGCGGTGACAGGAATACGTCCTGCTGGCTCCGCGAAAAACGGAAAACTGAGGAGAGGCAGTTGGGAAAGGCGGGAAGGCAGCACGCAGGCGTGGTGGGATGCTCCCAAAAGCGTTCTGATTGGATGCTGGGGAGCGTTCCCACGCAGGCTCCGTCGGTACCGACGATACCCATATGTGAAGACTCATTCCTGCTTGTTCCTGGAGATACATTCCAATGTATTGCACTATAAAGTGTGCACTGTACTTATTTTGACATTTTCCAGATTAGATTCTATGGCCTCAAACTATTTCTAATGAGAAGTTCAAGAGTACAGTGAAGGTATATAATGAGAATCAAAATAATTCTCCATACCATTTCTGCATAGATGCAACCCAAACTCCAGATGTCAACAGCTGTCGAATAGTATTTGCATCCCAAAAGGATTTCTGGAGCTCGGTACCACAGAGTGACTACCTGGTAAGGGCATAAGGAAAATGGAATAAGCAGAAAAATCTTAAAAATTACTATTTCTAACATATATTCTATTGCTGATATGCTATCATATTGTGTGTAGAACTATACTACATATACCTAAACCAGTGGTTCTCAACCCAGTCCTGTAGGGATGGTAGCTGTGGCCTATTCTGAACCAAAACCTAAACTATGCAATATGGCTTCCTGTTACAAGATGAAACTCTTTTGGGCTGTTCAAGCTTCAAATCTGTAGATCAAACAATTCTGCAAAGCTATGTACCATACAGCAGAGCCATTGTTTTCAAGTCGTGGCTACGTGCAAGAAAGACCTCTGCTGAGGCCAGAGACTTTACTACTGGTCCTAGGAATTGCCACAATGTATGAACCTGTATACCAGCAACTTCTCTCACCATGGACCTTTGGAGGACCACCTGACAACTTACCCGATTCGCTGAAGATACTACACAGTATCTGAGACCGGCCAATCTTTGTGTAAGATGAGGAATTCAGGACAAAATTATATGCTGGGCACAGAGGGTCGCAGACACTGAGGACTTCTAGAGACATTGCACAATACTTTTGGCCTCTCCTACTTTCTGCCATTCTGCAGTCTTTAGCTCTACTGCCTGCCTGTCTCTGACTGGAAAGTCAGACAGTGTGCAAGGACAAGGACTAACCTCGGGAAGTAGTGAATCTCTCCCAAAGACTGAAGCTCTGTGTTATCAAGCTGCAGCCTGCGTTGGACCATAGACATCCTTTGGACTTTGTGTCGTTCTTGAGATAACTTCTCAGAACATGCCAAACATCCTTCCGGCAAAGCTAAGATACTGGTCTTCATTCTCCCGAAGAGGGGGAAGGGGGGGGGGGGGGGGGCTAGCCAGACAGCTAATTTTCTGTATGTCTGAATGCAGAGTGAATCAGTGGCTTCAGTTGCTAAAACAGTGATTCATGAACTGGTAATTGTAACCATAGGGCTACATAACTTGCTACCTCAGTTCTAATTTATTTGATATCTGTATTATTCTTCTATCAGCAATAAATTCTAATTTATATATAAATACAGGGTTGTTTCCCTTTATCTCACGTGGTTCACTGACAGATAGGCCTATAGAATCTTGGGAAAAGAGGAAAGTAGCAATTACCCCTAGACCTACTGAGTATTTATATATTTGCTACCGGCAATCCCCACAGTCCTCTGGGACTCCCAGGCCAGTCGAGTTTTCAGGATATCCACAATATATATGCTTGATAGATCTGCATACAATGGAAGCAGTGCATGTAGATCTCTCTCATGCATATTTATTGTGGATATCCTGAAAACCTGATTGACCTGGGGACCCAGAAGACTGGGTTGAGAACCATTGACCTAAACAGTTTAAAACAAAAAACAGAACAAGACAGGTATAACACTCCATGCATAAGAAATACAAAAAGAAAAAAACATGGAAGTCTTCATTAAAATGTAATACTAGGCTAAATAAAATTTAACAGAACAAAATGTAAGAAAACAAAACACATGCACAATGCCTTGCAGAAGTCTTTACATCCTTTGACATGCTCTAAATGCTGCAGTCTATAAACACAATTCAAAATACATTAAAGTAGGAGTTTGTTTCACTGGTCTACACAATAGACTCTACAAGTTAAAAAAAAAAAAAATTAAAGAACATTTAAAATTTTATAGCCCATCCATAATCCTAAATGGGTTAAGAAAAAAAAGCTCTAACACAAAATGGATAAATTTCACATACCTGATAATTTACTTTTCTTGAATCTGCTAGACCAGTAAAATGTCACCTTGAGTTTAACTGTCCTGTGTATTTATATAGTTATGTATTTTTAATACCCTGCTAGACTAGTACAGGAAGTGGATTATGCTTCCTTGCCAGCAGGTAAAGGCAGATTTGAACAACTTTCAGTTATATCATCAACTTGGGATATCCTCTGGTAGAGCACCGAGAGAAGCCAGTATGAAATACTTCCCAAGCAGTGAACAAGACTGAAACCTCCCCCCAAAACTCAGAAATGTTATTAAATACAAACAGCTTTGCCACAGAGCGTGAGCAAGCATTTGGTTCTTTTACCAACAGGAAAATGGAGTCAGACCACAAGATATGGGAGTTCTGGCTGTCATAAAAGGCCTAGCCAATCTGAAGAGAGCATCTACAGGCACAGATGTCACCAATGCGACCAAAAGGCTGCAGGCTTTCCAACCTGCAATAGGAGTCTTCCAGGGCGAGTCCTGGACTCGTCTAGCAGGATTCAAAGAAAGAAAATTACCAGGTATGTAAAATGTAACCTCTCTTATCATCCTGCTAGACCAAGACATACCCAAGCAAGCAAGAAGTCTCAACTCAGGATGGGAGGAAGACGACAATCAGGACAGATTACCCTGTCAAAGATGTCATATGACTAAATCCCACAAGTGTCCCGTAGGGCTTCATAAAGGTGATAATGAAGGCCAGAAAGGCTTACAAATGTCCTCTGGAACACCAGAATAAACTCCACTCAAGAGGCTTGAACTCTTAAGTGAACTGTGACTCACTTCTGAATGCACTTAGCAGACAGAATGCACACTGTTCCCAATGGCCTCCACAGGCCAGCAGGCAGTAGAGGATTTGACCTCTACCAGCATGTCCCTTTAACCACTGAGGAGAACAGAAGAAAGTCTGATCGATGAAAGGAATTAGTAATTGCTACATAACCGAGAAATACCCTCTACATGTCCACAAGCGAGCAGTTTGTTTTAAGATCCTTCTCTGCAAAGAAAGGCAGGGCCACAGTCTGATCAGGATGATAAATGGGGAGCAATCCTCTTGAAAGAAGGCTGGCCTGTGCCAAAAGCAATGGTATGCTACAGCATGGACACCACTCAGCAGATGTTAGAGTCCCCTGGAAGGGTTCATAAGAAACCAACCCCGCTAGGAAGGCCTTACACATGGGCCCAAAGAAGGGGCCCTTTAGGGCTCACTGAGGCCCAACGGGACACTCAAGCAGACAGAACTGCTTCATCTCTGTGGAAGGGGAACGTGCCAAGGTACTCCCCAAGAAATCCCTTGGAGATCACTCCTATAGCAGAATAGGATCGCCACTTGAACCTTAAGAGTTCAGAGCCAAACCCCAGTCCAGGTCAAACTGCTAAAGAGCTTTAAGGGTCTAGAAGCTAACTGTGTCCCAGGTAGCTCATGCTAACAGGCATGCTTCCGCAAGGACCAGGCCCTAAATAAGAAGGCAGCAGGAAACTGACTTACCAGGAGCCCCCACTGTATCTCTTATTGCTGGCCTACATCTTTAAGAACAAGAGAAAGGCAACACTGCTTGGACCAAGATTGTGTATCACAGTGCATGAGGTCAAGCCAGGGCCGCTAAAATCACCAGGTCCAGATGCGCTCTTACAGGCCGATGCAGAAAGCCAACTGAATTTGCACACTATTAACAGCTTTATTCAGCGCACCGAAAGCATGCGACTTCAGCACCAGTTTGCAAAAAGGGCCACACATGCAAATTAGCACGCATTAAACTGGAAGAGCAAGCCAAATACATCCGCACAGAAGTCAGCACAAGTTCGACATGATCTCCCAGAGAAACAGGGTTATCTAAAGGGAGGTTTGACATTTCACCTCAGAAGATCCAGATGCCATTAAAATACTGTCAGGGAGCTGGTGCCCCCTATACAGGCTCTCCCCCCCCCCCTCCAACAGAAATTAAATCCCTGGTGGCCCAGCGACCCCAAACCCCCCAGCCCCTACTCCACCATCTTGAAAAAAATGGCAGCACCAGGCAGGGTCAGACTATCATATAAGGTAGAAAATAAGAGAGCACATGGGCAATGCTCCCGCTCTATCATAAAAGAACCAGGATGGGGTGGGGGGTGGGAAGTTCGAGGCTGCTGGGCAACCAGGGTTGTTTTTAATTAGGTGGGTGGATCTGGGCCACTGGACCACCAGGGATTGGGTCTGTGTCAGGGGCATCCTCCACGCCCCCCTCCCCCAGTGTATTTTGATGGCATTGGGGGCTTTCCTCGATGTCTGGATTATCTGAGGGGAAGTTTGAATCTTCCCCTCAGATGATCCAGGCATTGGAGAAGTCCCCGATGCCAATACTAGTCAGGGGCACGTGCAAGACGATTAAGCCATCTGAGACCCAGGCGTAGAGATGCTGGTGCTTTGGCTGGTTACATAATCCTCTACGCTTTTCTCTGCATCAGGTGCAGACAATATTAGCATGCCATTTTAATTTGCATAGCTCATTTGCCTATAATTTAAATATGCTTGGCGTTACTGTGTGCACGTTAGTCTCTTTTCTGCATTTGGCCTGTTGGAAGTTGTGCTTTTAAGTTGCGTTATCTACACACAAAGGGCGCATTGGTCTTTATGAAATGGCCTGTTAACCTGTGCATTAGACTGCTTACCCAGATCAAAGAGGAAGCCACAGATTAATTCCACCGCTTATAGTCTTATTTAAATCTCTGTACACACACCCCTGTCAAAATAGAATTGTACATATAACCATGATTACATTAACTATTTTAAAAGGTTTTATGTACTACCCTATTTTATAGCACACATTCCTTGTTCGCTGTAAACTGCTTTGATTTACAGATAAAGTGGTATAAAAAGGACAAAAAATCTTTTCCCTAGAAGAGCCACCAAGCCTGCCACCCATGTCTGAAATAGTTCCCAATTACCAAACCAGCATTCACCTGAATGGCCATTACATGGAGTATGGGAAGGCCCCGTCTTTGCACTATTTTATCCCATAATCAAAGCCGTTTACATTGCAACTAGGAACAATTTACATAAAAACTGTTAACAGGGTTGGGGGAAGTGGCATGTGGGAATTGCAGAACAAAACTTATATACGTTATGTACAATGGGTAGTGAAAGATCAGAGGAGGTTAAATTGTAATGCTTAAGGTCATCCAGAGTAAGGGGCACGACTGGGAGTGGGTACTACACATTAGGTGATGCTCCCAAAGTGTTTGATATATAAAAAGGTTTTTAACTTTTTTCAGAAGTCCTTGCTGTGTGTCGTGGATCTTAAATCATCTGGTAGGGAGTTTCATATGGTGGAAGCAGCAAGGGAGAGTGCTTTTTCCGATGTGGACTGCTTAGTCTTAGTGTAAGTGCTGGGGTGCTAATGAGGTTCAGCTTGCTATACCTCCTGGGTCAGTGATCCAGATCTCTTTTGATTAGGTTGCCCAGGATATCAGCCGATGTATTCCATAGGATTTTAAAAATGTTAAGTGCCATCTTAAAACTTGAAGTGAGAGTGGACTGGTAGCCAGTGAAGCTGGTTCAGGAGAGGAGTAACATGTTCATGTCCCACTGATCTGGTTATGATTCGTGTAGCAGTGTTCTGTGCCATTTGTAATGGACAGATTGTTTGCTTTGGTAAACCATAGTAAAGGGAATTGTAAAAGTCCAGGATGGGTGTAATAACAGCTTGGCAAACTGTGTGGAAATGATCCTGGTTGAGGAGGGGCTTCAGCCTCCTATTATTTTCATCTTGTGCTATGCGCTCTGGGAAATCTTGTTGAAGTGTGATTGTAGATTCAGGTTGCAGTCCAGTGTGATTCCTGACCTCTTCCCTTTACAGGTATGTTCCAGTTGAGTAGTTTGATTAAATGTGGGGGCAGGGGTAAAAGATGTGTCCCGTGTGATAAATAGGGCTTTGAACTTATCGTGGTTTATGTTTAGGTTATTGTTGGCCAGCCATTCAGTCATATCCTCCAGGCATCCTGTTATTATTGAATAGTCCAGCTTATTTAGGTTGATTGGTGTGTAAACGATGTCATCAGCATATATCTTGTATTAGATGTTTTTGATGACCTTGCAGATAGGCTGTATGTATGAAGACACATGTGGGAGAGACTGAGCTCTTACTTAACCCAGACAAAGAAAAATCAAACTGCATGCTATTAGAAGCTTTTGTGCGACAGCTAAGGTAATCAGATGCTCCTCTGCCCAACAGCATAGCTGTATGGCTGAAGAAACACCAATCCAGATCCACAAATTCTGCTGCAGAAAATGATACGTGACCATCTGGGTGGTGTCTGAGAACATACAGCCAATGGATTGAGCCTCACACCTCCAGCCCTTCCCGGCTGGTAGTCAAGATTTGTGCTTGTTTATTTATTTAAACGTATTTCTATACCCCCTGTCTATGATCCAAAGCGATTTCCAATTAACACAATTTTAGAGGGCTGTGATCAGCATACTGTTTTACAGAGAACTAAAACAGGGACAACAAGAACATAATAGTTTAACCTCGGAGCTATCCACAATTTGGGTCCTAGTGGTTAAGATGGTCAACTTATGTACTTATGCAGGAGTATGTGTCTGTTGGATGCTTAGGATGCATTTTTAAGGTGGCTGAGTCTCCGAGTCTGGGCTTATGGTGTATTCAGTCTGAAAAAGACAAGTTGCTAGCTTTTTTCTGAATTCAAAGTCAGAGTATCCTCTTAGTGTAGATAGTGAGCTTCCGCTTGGTGTTACATGTTGATCACGATAAGAAGAAAGATTGCCACTAGTAGTGGGACCTTTTAAGAACTTCAGAAGACAGTTCATTTTAGGTCACCGCCTGACAAAGGCAGGTACCGAAACGCAGCCGTATCAGGGTCGCTGATCTTCTAATAAAGGACACTTTTGCTTCACGGCTCGCTCTTAGTGATTCCTTCTACTCCTGCAAGTATGTGTGTTTTTCTAGGACCCTGCTGCAGAAGGGACAGGAAAAAACTGCTCACTGCCGGAAGCACTTAAAGAGCATCCACAAAGTGTCCCTCACCTGAGCTGAACCTCAGCGAGACTATGCCAGGGAGACTTTGCAAGCACTGCTGTAATTCAAATAGTGTGCATCAGAAGTTCCAGGCTGGCCTGCACCAGAAACTTCAAAGACCGAAGACAGGTGGCTTGTCGAAATTGCTTACAAATCTGATTTTGCCTACAGACCCTGAAACTCACTAGTTTAAAGGTGGAATGGTTGTGCTCAGAAGGAATAGGACTATTGCACTCCAATCAGCTGCAGCTCGGGAAGGACCACTGGCCACCAGTAAGGTAACAGGCTCCTAAAGGCACCATGGAGGCAATGAGCACACCAGCAGCTCTGCTGTGATTGCCCCTACTGCAAGGGAGGCCCCAAAGGCTTCATCTTTGTTGGAGGGCAACTCTGAGCTCTACACACAGCCTTAGAAGGTCCCTTGGCCTTTCTGTGCCTGTGTTTCAGAAATCTCCCAGTCAATACTGGGATAATTAAAATCTCCCAGTATTACCGTTAAGTAAACTTTGCAAGCTCTCTTAATTTAATAGCATTTCATCATCTGTCTGTTCATTCTGGTCAGGTGGGCGGTTGTATACCTCCCCCCCCCCCCCCCCCCACTGCCATTGCCGCCTTCTTACATGGAATTTCTATCCATAAAGATTCTACAGTGTATTTTATTTCCTGCAAAACCTTTATCCTGTTTGACTCAATGCCCTCAGACATATAGCGACACCCCTCCATCTATGTGATTCAGCCTATCAATGAGATATAGTTTATAGCCCAGTATCAGTGTTCCATTGGTTATCCTCCTTCCACCAGGTCTCTGAGATGCCAATTATATCTAACCTTTCATTCAATGCTATATATTCTAACTGTCCTCATCTTATTTTTTAGACTTCTAGAATTTGCATACAGGCATTTCAAAGTTTGTTTTTGTTCATGTTAACAGTCTGGCTATTAGATGACAGGGATAATGTGGAATCTTTCAACTCGATCTGGTTTTTACTTAGAGGCACCTGAGTTACTTTTACCTTTCTTGAAACCTCTATTGGGATGTCCTTAATTTCCCTCTTTTGCTAGTATCCATCAAAGATACATCATTCTGAACCATAAGCTCTTGGGCGACTTGACTCTCCCATTTTTCTAGTTTAAAAGCTGTGCTCTCTCCTTTTTAGAGATTAATGCCAGCAGCCTGGTTCCACCACCCTGGTTAAGGTGGAGCCTGTCCTTTCGGAAAGGCCTCCCCCTCCTCCAGAATGTTGCCTAGTTCCTAAATCCAAAACCCTCTTCCTTGCACAATCATCTCATCCACATATTAAGAATCCAGAGCTCTATCTGCCTCTTGGGTCCCGCAAGTGGAACAGGAATCATTTCTAAGAATGGTACCCAAAGTTCTGGAATTCAACTTTCTACCTAAAAGCCTAAATTTAGCTTCCAGAACCTCCCTCCGACCTTGTCACCGTTGTGAACCGGACTGCCACCACAGGGGGCCTAAAGGGCTAATCAAGCTCACCTTTGGCCAAGGAAAGAGTCAGGACATGACCTTAGGACTCTGAGGGCCCAGTTTGGGGGTGGGGGGTGGGTTGGGCTCTTCTCCTTAAAAGCCCATGTGCTATCGCATAGGGACACACAGATATAGAAACACAGCGGAACAGTGGATTCGCCAGGTATAAAGGGGACGCCTGCTAACCTCGCCCAGAATGCACGCTCAGTATCCTATGGAGCTGCTGTAAGGTCTTGTGTAGGCCTAAAGAAGGTATGGCAGAGAAAGAGAAAAAAAAAAAAAAGGGGCAGATCCTTTGGGGATCCATATCAGCCCCAGGGCGATCCACTACCCCATTATCTTCAGACTTACCATCCAGTGGCCGGAATGTTACTCGAATCCTTCAATCAACACCCATAGGGGGAAGGCTGAGCTCACAAAGTAATAGAGGAATGCAAGGGTGAAGCAGAGACCATGACCTCTTCTAGCCGTCTGAGAAGAGTGCTCAGGAGCCCCAGATTCTTAGATGATATGCCTGGGCCCCCAAACCCTCCCATGAGGGGGACTGCTAAAGAGCTAGTCAACTGAATACAGCCTGAAGGCAGTTTCATGAACTGCAGCGCAAACCAGGCAACAAATAGGGCTCCATAGCATCTGGCCAGTGCCACGCCACCCCACCATGCTTGCCAGGCCCAAGCTGCCAAGTAGAGTGGCTGCAGAGCTCACTGGGAGAAGAGAGGAGCTGAAGTGGCCCACAGGCATTGCATCAAGCTTCCCATGGGGAGGTCTTGGGATGTCAGCCATAAGGTGCCCTGGGCATTGCAGCCCTAACCGAGTCAAAAAAAACAGCCGCCATGGTAAAACACTAGGGGTTGCATTCCTAAACTCAGAGCCAGGCAAAACGAAGTCTGAAAAGGGAATCCTGAGGCTTATAGAGCTAACAAACCCAATTAGGAAAGCTCTGGATGCCCACACAAGCCTGAGGAGGCATTAAGGACTTACTTTTTCTTTTAAATTTGAAGCTGTTTTATTCATTACAGCAGAGAGTTAATTACACACGGATCACAGATCATCGGGTCATGATCGGGTCTGAGGCAGCGGAGGCAGCAGTCATGTGTGTCGGTAAGAGACATAGGTTTCTTACACCGATCACATTTCTTAAACCCGCTGGTAGCCATCGGGGGAAAAAGGGCCCCTGCTAGGTCAAAAGACTGGGCTGCCAGGGAAAAAAGAAAAAAGGCGAACGCCAGTCAAAGGACAAAAACCGAAAAAGAGAAAAAGGACTCGATACCGGCTTATCAGTCCGAGCGGGAAAAGAACCCGGCGTCGAACCGGAGAAAAAAAAAGAACAGGGAAGATCAACTTTTTCCTCGGGGAAAAACGAACTACGTCCGTCGGGCTCCGCGGAAAAAAGACGACTGAGCAAGATGGCACCCTTGGGCGGGAAGGGGACCGCGCATGCGCGCTGCAATTCCCAAAGGCTTTCTTTGAAAGCTGGGGAAATGCTCCGCACGAGGGCTCCATCGGCGCTGACGTCACCCATATGTGAGGACTGACTTCCTGCTTGGTCCTGGAGAATTAATCAATCTTAAGGCCTCTGCACCATAATATGGGCTAGGAGAGTAAGGCCTATCTTCACTGCTGTACCAGTCCACACACCTTGTCACCTGCTGGAGACAGACAATACTTCTCTCACTGCTATACCGAGGACTATCCCAAGTGAGGACATCACTGAAAGTTGTTTGTCTGCCTCCACCTGCTGGCAAGGGAACATAACCCACTTATCTGGACTAGTCTAGCAGGATATTAAAATATATAACTATATAAACAGACAGGACAGTTAAACTCAAAGTGACATTTTACTTCCAGTTAATGTCCTTTCCTTCCCCCCCCCCCCCCCCCCCGAGTCCAGCTAGACCCTCAGCCACCATTGGTCTCTTCATTATTCATCCCAAAGCATAATGGGAAAAACATGGCAAGTC
The DNA here is from genome assembly GCA_033557465.1 of Ichthyophis bannanicus. Taxonomy (NCBI): domain Eukaryota; kingdom Metazoa; phylum Chordata; class Amphibia; order Gymnophiona; family Ichthyophiidae; genus Ichthyophis; species Ichthyophis bannanicus. Next base: position 662,573,587 of record CM066033.1, read on the forward strand.
TCATACCACCTCAATTGTGGGCAACAGTGAGTAATCAAAAGTAGAGAACTATATACAGGAAAGCATCAACAGAAGGCTATGAGTAAAAGATGAACCTGCACAGCCAATGGTACTGCATAAGAACAGAGCAAATATAGTTTCAGGGGCAGGCCCTGGACTGGTCTAGTAGGACTCAAGGAAAGGACATTAAGTGGTAAGAAAAAGGTCACCTTCCATATCATCCTGCTATACCAGTCCAGACAAGTGGGATTTACCAAAGCTACACCATCCCTGGGCAGGAAGACACAGCAGCTTGCAAAAAATCTCTTTGAGGTGAAGGCAGTATCCTCCCACACATGGGCATCCAAGCAGTAATGCTTGACAAAAGTGTAAAGATGTCCACACTGATGCCCGACATGTCTGCAGGAGCTACTAAGCTCCAATCCACCCACAAAGACACTTGAGTAGAATGGGCATGCAAACTCTCTGGAACCAGTCAGTTCTGCAACAGATATGATAAGGCAATTGCCGCCTCAATCCAGTGCCCCAAAGTTGACTTTGCCACCACTTCGCCCTTGCATGGGCCAACAAACCATACAGAAAGATGATCAGACTTATGAAAGGGATTCGTAACGTCCAGGTACCAGAGGGGTACCAGAGGAGCACCTTCCGAACATTGGAGGTACCAGGGAATGGGCCCCCAAACCTTCATTGCACAGCCTGGGAGGTCTTCCTTTGGAGGGGATGGAGTCCCTAGGCCCACGCGCTCCTTGTACAAGCCTGAGGCCCTGACGCAAAGGGGAAGAACAATTTTTTAGGTCTGTAATGACAATCCCAAGATCCCCAGGAATCAGGCCAGTGAGCCCTTGATGATCAGGCAAAGGCTGTCGAGAAAAAGGTACCAGCCCGCTTCACAATCCCCTTGGACCCGTCTTCCAGGAGGCAGTAAGATTTTGTCTCGTCTAGGTTCTTCACCAGCTTCTCCAAAATCAGTTCCAAACAAAAGCTTCCCCATAAAGCCTGTTAAGCCAACTGGGCTTAGGAGGATGTGTCCACTGCCCAGAGCCAGAGTGAAATCCAATACTGAAAACTTTCACCAGGGCACCACCACCTCTGGCTACCAAACGTACCAGGTCATAGATGGCATCAGAAAGGAAGGCTGTGGCCAACTCCAAAAGAGGGGTAATATCAGGTGGAAGAGACTGAACCCACTGGAGCAGGGCTTGAGACGTCAGGCTGGTACATACTGCTAGCTGTAGAACAGCGCCACTACGGAGAACTGGCTTCTCAGCAAGAAACTCATCTTGCGGTCCAGAACATCTCTTAAGGATGATCCGCCTTCCACAGGAATGGTGATCCATCTGGTAACCGCTGCGACCTGCACAACCACCTTGGGAATGTCAAACCATTCAATGCGCTCCTCCTCCAGGACAGCGTAGATCTTATTATATGCACTTAACCCTTTAGGTAGAGAGTCCCACTCCAACCAGATCATATCCTTGATCACTAACAGGAAGACAGCAGTGGATTTCCGCACCCCTTGAAGGAGTGGGTGTACCTTTGGCTCATGCACCATGCCAGAAGCATTCATCAAGGTGGATGAGACCCTGGTAATCAATGTTGCCAGCTTCTCCTTCCAGGATAGGAGGATCATGCCGGCCTCTGCATAATCTTCTGAGGACGAGAATTCTTCCTCATCCATATCAGAGCCAAGTACGGAGCCATCTGAATCCGAGGCATAGTCAACACCTCTGATAACTCCCAGCTGTTCCCCATCTCCAGGGAGCACCCCTCATCAGAGATGCTCAGCCAAAGATAATTGAACAGGGCTTCTACTTTCAGCTTGCCCAGCATGAAACTGCATCCGGGGGCACCTAGAGACCGAAGGGTCTGAATTATAAAGCCAAAAGGACCAGGCCTGTTGCAAAAAGCAAAAGAATTCCGGAAAGGAAAATCCAGAGTCCAGAAGCTCTCCTCTCCGATAAGACTCCCCAATACCAGGGGGCATAGCTACCAGAGACCCCCTAGAGGACAAAGAGCAGCTCACGGTATGGTAGCTGGAGCTTCCGGCCAGTTGAATATCCTTACCCATAGCACCATAAGTCACCTCCTGCCCTGGGGCAGGTAAGCACAAACTAACCGCATCTCCCAGCTGAGAGGGGGAAAGCAGGCCCTCTAGAGGTGACTCAGAAGCTGCCATGCAGGAAAGGCGGAGTACGATGAGGCTCCTCGCTTGCCACAGGTCAACATTGTTTCCTGGAAGATGACAGCTAGGGTAAGTATCAAAAGAGCACATGCTAAGTCTGCATTGGCCCGCAACAGTGCGTTAACTGCGCTTTTACGTTACACGTGTTAAAGGTACTAGGGAAAAACCGCACATTGGAGCCACTTGAGAGGAACGCACACTAGGACTGCACGATTACCAGATTCACAATAGGCAAAAATGTTTAAACGCGTGCAGAAAACAAAGGGAAACCCACACACAGCACCAACAGTCGCTAGCAGTTAACCCCAAATTGCATCCCTCAAACATGGAACCGGGAGCCCCCAACAAGAACAATGATGAAGCTTGGTACTCAACCCTGAATCTCATGCAGAAAACCAATGCCGGGCTCAGTTCTACTCCCTTGAAACTGCTTCACTGGCTGGCTGTGCAGCACTGTGTGTAAGCTGGCTAAGCAGGCAGATACCTCCGATAGCCTTCTGCAATCTTCAGGGAAGAGCTTGGGGGGGGGAGGGGGGACAGAGAAGGGAGGAAGCGCTGTGGTTGTGCGAGGCTGCCGCACTCTTCCAGATCCTTCCAAATTTGTGGCTGCTCAACAAGTCCCAATAAGGGCGTGGAGTTGAACCTTTTCCCCTCCTCCTATGGCTACTGAAAAGTATGCAGTATGCAGTATGGTGGAGCCTCCTACGTCACGCTCAAGTGAGTCATTTTTCTGTACTCCAGGTGGCTGTTAATGAGCATTTAATCAAATCTCTCTTCCTCTCAATCCTTGGATTTTTCAGAGAGGAGAAAATCCATCCACCATCTGCTGGGGACTAAAAAATACTGAAGAGACCTTGGGGGCCGAGGCGAATCGAAGTGATGTCATTGAAACCTGGGCTGTTCATTGGTTCTTTTTCTCCACCAATCTGCTGGTAGGGGAACACAACCCACTTGTCTGGCCTGGTCTAACTGGACAATATTGAAATAAAGGATCAATAGCACACATGAAATAAACTGCCATATGTGGTTTCAGGCCCTAAAATATTAATATAAGAAATTGATAAATCATTCATCCTATCCTGAGAGTCAATCAAAAAGTCAGTAAGTCATAATTACACATACTATTGAATCTAACAAGATGTGCTTGAAACATACATGCGCTCACCACATACAGTGCCTTGCAAAAGTATTCATCCCCTCTGTTTTTGTCCTGTTTTGTCGCATTACGTACAACCTGGAATGAAAATGGAGGTTCATTTGGATGTTAGGTAATGAACCTAACAATATACAACAAATTGGTAAAGTGGAATGACAATAAAGCACAGTTACTTACCTGTAACAGGTGATCTCTGGGAACAGCAGGAATAAGTCTTCACACATGGGTATTGTCGGTACCGACGGAGCCTGCGCGGGAACGCTCCCCCGCGTCCAATAAGAAAGCTTTTGGGAGCATCCCACAGCGCCTGCGTGCTGCCTTCCCGCCTTTCCCAACCGCCTCTCTCCAGTTCGAGTTTTAAAGCTGAGACAAAGAGAGAGAGAGGGAAGGAAAGACAGATAGAGAGATACAACTCCTAGGGGAGGTGAGTGGGTTGTGAAGACTTATTCCTGCTGTTCCCAGAGATCACCTGTTACAGGTAAGTAACTGTGCTATCTCCAGGAACAAGCAGGAATGAGTCTTCACATATGGGGACTCCCTAGCTGCAGATGCCAGGGAGAGACCCCAGAGTTGTGTGTCCTTGAAAAGGGCTCCACCTCCCCTCATGGATCTCTGGTATCCAACCAGGGTAGGTGGTTAGGAGTTGATTAGGAATGGAACAGGTGTTTTGAGAACAGCCTGACCAAACGAGGCATCCCAGCGGGAGTCCTTGTCCAAACAGTAATGGGCTGTGAAGGTATGAACCGAGGCCCAGGTGGCCGCTCGACAGATTTGGTCGATGGACACAGTTTAGGTGAGCCATTGAGGCTGCCATGGCCCTCACATTGTGAGCTGTGACATGGCCTTCCAGAGAAAGGTTCCTACTTTGGTAGGCGAAAGAAATACTGAGCAATCCAGTTGGACAGTGTTCTCTTAGAAACTGGAAGTCCTAAATGGGAAGGATCAAAAGCAACAAAGAGTTGAGAAGACTTTCTATGTTGCTGTGTTCTTTGTAAGTAAAAGGCGAGAGCTCTTTTACAATCCAAAGTATGAAGATTCCTCTCTGCACTTGATGCATGAGGTCCTGGAAAAAAGACAGGTAAGTATACCTCCTGGTTCAGATGAAAAGGCGAGACCACTTTGGGCAAAAAGTGTGGGTTGGTCCTGAGGACTACCTTATCATGATGGAACCTTGTATGAGGAGGATTAGCCACCAAGGCTTGCAACTCACTGATGCGACGTGCTGAGGTGACTGCAATGAGAAAGATAACCTTCCAAGAAAGAAATTTCAAGGAGGTGGTGGCTAAAGGTTCAAAGGGTAGCTTCATAAGCTGGCCAAGAACCAGATTTAAGTCCCATGCCACTGGAGGTGGTCTAATGGGAGGTTTAGGTAAAAGAAGGCCTCTCATGGATCTTGCTATAAGAGGATGAGAGGAAACAGGCTGTCCATTGAGAGGCTTGAGGGACACTGCAATAGCGCTCAAATGGACTCTTACCGAATTCGTTTTGAGGCCTGCATAGGAAAGATGCAGAAGATACTCTAGTAAAGAATTCAAAGGTATTGCAAGAGGGTTAAGACCCTTCTCTGAACACCAAATGGTAAATCTTTTCCATTTGAAAGCATAGGAACGTCTAGTGGAAGGCTTTCTAGAAGCATGAATAATATCTCTGACTTGCTGAGAGAGATGGAAAATTTGAAGGTCTAGGCCTTCAGCAACCAGGCCCTCAGATGGAGAGACTGGGGGTTTGGGTGCCACAACGTTCCGTCTTCTTGGGAGAGAAGATATGGAGCAGAGCCCAACTCCAGGGATGGAGCTTGAGAGAGATGCAGAAGTAGAGGGTACCACACTTGGCGTGGCCAATGTGGTGCTATGAGGATCATAGAACCTCGGTCTCTCTGAAACTTGAACAGTGTTTTGGTAATTAGGGGAATGGGTGGAAAGGCATAAAGGAAGTCTTGACCCCAGTGAAGGAGGAACGCATCCTTGGCCTGAACTCCCTGACACGGAATCCTGGAAAAGAACCGGGGAAGTTTGGCATTCCACAGACTTGCAAATAGGTCTATGTCCGGGGTTCCCCAAATTCGAAAAATCCTGGCTACCTGGTCCCTGTGGAGGGACCATTCGTGTGGAAGCAGAACTCGACTGAGTCTGTCTGCCCAAGAGTTTTGAACGCCTGGAAGATATACTGCCATACGATGAATCTGATGCTCTCTGGCGAAGGCCCACAGTCGCAACGCTTCATTGCAAAGCGACAGAGCCAGTCCCTCCCTGCCTGTTTACATAGAACATGGCTACTTGATTGTCCATGTGGATGAGGACTGTCCTGTAGCTGAGCAGGGAGTGGAACACTCTGAGAGCTAAGAAAATTGCTCTGAGTTCCAAGAGATTTATGTGTAGTGAAGTCTCCTGTGGAGACCAGATGCCCTGGGTGGAGAGATCTTGAAGATGAGCTCCCCAACCCATTGGAGAGGCATCTGTTGTAAGGGTTGCTTGGGGAAATGACTGTTGAAAAGGGGACCCCAGCAACAGGTTTTGAGAGGACTTCCACCACTGGAGAGACCAAAAAAGGCGACTGAAGTTTGCTATTTTGTCTGACAGGCAACCTGATGCCTGAGTCCATTGGATGGACAAAGTCCACTGAGCTGCCCTCATGTGAAGGCGAGCATATGGAACCACATGCACAGTGGATGCCATGTGGCCTAAGAGTTGTAGCATTTCTCGAGCAGTTAAAAGGGGCTTTAACTGTATTTGGGAGGCTAACTGCACCAAGCGTAGGCAACGGGCCTGAGGAAGATAGGCCCTTGCAGTTATGGCAACCAACCAAGCCCCTATAAACTCGAGGGACTGAGTAGGGGTGAGACTGGATTTTGGGATGTTTATTACTAGCCCCAAATACTGAAGGACACGCACTGTGCAGGTTAGACAAGTCTTGGCCTCTGCTTGAGATGGAGCTCGAATGAGCCAGTCATCCAGATATGGGAAGACGAATATTCCTAGAGTGCATAGAAATGCAGCTACTACTGCCATGCATTTCGTGAACACCCTTGGGTGCAGAGGCCAGACCAAAAGGAAGCACCCTGTATTGGTAGTGCTTTCCTTGAAAAAGGAACCGAAGGAACCTTCTGTGAGTTGGATGGATGAGAACATGGGTGTACGCATCCTTGAGATCTACAGAACAAAGCCAGTCCTGATTCTGAAGGTATGGAAGCAGAGCACCGAGAGAAATCTTGAATTTCTCCTTGAATAGAAATTTGTTCAATTCTCTGAGATCTAATATGGGTCTGTAGCCCCCTGTTTTCTTTGGAATAAGAAAATAAGGGGAGTAGAACCCTGTGCCTTGTTGAAGAAGAGGTACTTCTTCTATTGCCCCTTGGGCAAGGAGGATGGCAATCTCCTGACCTAGAAGGTTGAGGAGAGATGTTGGAGAATTGAACTGTTTCACCATGGTGTGGGGGGGAAGGCTTAAGAAATGAAGCTTGTACCCTTCCCTTATGTTTATGTTTATTAATCATTTGATATACCGCTTAGACCAAAAGGCATTAAAGCGGTTTACAATACTATATGATGGAGAGTGTCCATTGCTCTGCTGTGATTTGCTTTCATCTGGGAGCAAAGTAAGTCAACCTTCCTGGGATGGTAAGGGGCTCTGGTCCTTCCTGAGCTAGAAAGGCTAAGTTCTCTAGTAGCGAGTCAAAGGCCCTGAGGAGGCTGAGGCTGCTGGGCCGTGGAAGGTCTAGCTGCCTTTGACTTGGCCTGTTTAGGTGGTTGCTGATGCTTTGCAGTAAAACGACCTGCAGAAGATGCCTGCTGACCATAAGCAGGATAGTATCTTCCCTTTTTGGAAAAAGATGTCTTTTTAAACAACATTTTCTTAACAGGAGCAGAGGTAGACTTTGAAAGTCGATCCAAAGCAGAGTTTTCAGCATCCATCTGAGTGGCTTTTGCTTGCCAATCCTTACCAAAAAGGTTTTCACCTGTACAAGGGAGATTTCCCAATTGATCTTGGACCCAGAGCTCCAAATCAGAAGCTTGTAGCCAAGCAATTCTGCGTGCCCCTATGGCAATAGCTGAAACTCTGCTTACACACTTAAGAGTCAAAGGCTGCACGGTTGGAAAATTTGGAGACATCTTGGGCATGTTTGAGCCAAGTGAGAAACTCCTCTCTTTTATCCTCTGAAATGAAAGGGGTTAAAGTCTGCAAATCTGTGACTTCTTTTAGAAACATTCCTATATAGAGACTATAGGAATTGATCCTAGCAGCTTGGAAAACCCTTCGGCCAAAAGCATCCAAGGTCCTGCATTCACGCCCTGGAGGATTAGATGAGTGTCTTTTTGCACTCTATCTTCTTCATGGCAGACTCTACCACAATAGAGTGGTGAGGAAGCAGAGTCTTGTGGAAGCCAGGACAAGGAGGGACACGATACATGGTGTCTAACCTGCGAGAATGAGGAGAGGTGGTGAGAGGTGTCTCCCACATCCTCAACATGAGATCATAAAGAATCTCATGAACAGGTAAAGTAGCTGCCTCCTTAGGAGCTTTAGGATATTGTAAAATATCCAACTCCTTGGCTCTGGGTTCTGACTCAGGGGCCACTGTGATAGAGAGGCCCCTAGCCACTTCCCTAACAAAGTCTTGAAAAGACAAGTCTTCTGGAGGAGACATTCTTCGTTTAGGTGAAGAAGACTCCTGAGGAAGAAGTATTGATGCTTCTACAGAACCCTCAGACTCAGAGTCCTCAGAGGAATCGAAGTATCGCCTGTCTGGATGCTCCTGTAAAGCCCGATAACCGTATCGAGTGGGATCAACATTGGGAGTAATCTGTATCGGTTCGGTACCGATGGGCATCATAGGACAGGGTACCGTTGCAGTCGACACCGAAGCCGATGTAATCGGTACCAGCAACAGGGATTGTTGCGGTACCGGAGGCATCGCAGCCTGTATGAAAGCCGTTAAGGTGCGCTGCATGGTCAGAATCTTCTGATCCATCGACGCCACCAGAGTCTGGATGTCTGTACCAGTGGGAGCCACCGGTACCCCAGAACACGGCAACAGGTGATCTGTCGAGGCCGAGCCATCGATGTCAACCTGTGATCCCATAGATAATGCTTTGGAAGCCGGAGCTTCCTGCCAGTGTAATTTTGCCGGTGCGGAATCCTCGAGGGCAAGCCCGGAGGTATCTCGATGCTTGGAGGGAGACCTGCCCTTCGAGGACCGGCCAAATTTATGCTTGGTTACCTGAGATCCATGGAAGGAAGAGGAGGCCCTGGAAGACGTCGATGCTACCGAAGCTGCATCAGAGGGAAACAGGGTACTGAGCTTGACTACTCGGTTCTGCCGACCTCTCTTAGACATCATGGTACAGGACATACAATCCGTGATGGAATGGTCAGGTCGCAAACACTTTAGACACCAGTCATGGGTGTCGGTGACAGAAATAGTACCGCCACATTTTGTGCATTTTTTAAACCCAGAAGCGGGCTTCTCCATGAGGAAAATATTTTTAGGCCTAGGGCCCAAAAACTGAAAATGTACAGTAGAAATAAAGCAGGTTTTTTTGTTTGTTTTTTTGAAAGAAAGAAAAGACCGGCGGTACCGGTCAGACGTCAAAGAAGGCAGACGCGACACAAAAGAAGAAAGAAAAAATAAAGAACTTCTTCTACGGTGACAGGAACACGACCTGCTGGCTCCGCGGAAAAGAAGAACTGGAGAGAGGCGGTTGGGAAAGGCGGGAAGGCAACACGCAGGCGCTGTGGGATGCTCCCAAAAGCTTTCTTATTGGACGCTGAGAAGCGTTCCCTCGCAGGCTCCGGCGGTACCGACGATACCCATATGTGAAGACTCATTCCTGCTTGTTCCTGGAGATAATACTCTTCAGTTTTGGCTCTTTTATATATATCTCTATATCTATCTATATATCTTCTGAGGACAATGAAACCTGGAAACAGCACAAGCACTGGCAGGTCAAATGCAAGGCAAAGAAAGAAGGCAAAGAGAGAATTTGAGAAGAAGTTTGCTGCGGAAGCAAAAACGGGAAATAAAGATTTTTTTCAAGTACATTCCTAGCAAAAAACACCTGTGAGTGAGTCAGTTGGACGATTAGACGATAGAGGAGTTAAAGGGTCACTAAGAGGCGACAAGGCGATAGCAGAGAGACTGAATGAATTCTTTGCTTCGGTCTTTACTGAGGAAGATGTAGGGATGTTACCCTTGACTGAAGTGGTATTTAAAGGTGCAGAAGAATTGAAGGAAATATCGATACATCGGGAAGATGTATTACAACTATTAGATAAACTGAAGAGTAGCAAATCACCTGGGCCGGATGGTATACACCCAAGGATGTTGAAAGAACTGAAATATGAGATTGCAGACCTGCTATTAGTAATCTGTGAACTATCATTAAAATCATCTCTAATACCTGAAGATTGGCGGATCGCCAATGTAACACCAATTTTCAAAAAGGGTTCGAGGGGTGATCCGGGAAACTATAGACCGGTGAGCCTCAAGTCAATACCGGGAAAAATGGTAGAAACCATCATAAAGAATAAAATTACTCAGCATGTAGATAGTCATGGCCTAATGGGATTACTAAATAGAAAAAAGGGGTGGTCTCTATGGATGATTACTACAACGTAATTCAAAGGAACTTCATCCAATTCTGACTACAGATGTTAGTTTTGGATGAAGTTCCTTTGAATTACGTTATGGCCTAATGGGAGACAGCCAACATGGCTTTAGACAAGGAAGATCTTGTCTTACAAATCTGCTATGTTTTTTTGAAAGTGTGAATAAACAGGTGGACAAAGGTGAGTCGATTGATATAGTGTATCTGGACTTTCAGAAAGCCTATGACAAGGTCCCTCATCAGAGACTTTTGGCAAAACTAAAGAGTCATGCGATAGGAGGCAGTGTACTACTGTGGATCAGGAACTGGTTAAAAGATAGAAAGCAGAGGGTTGGGCTAAATGGCCAATTTTCCCAATGGAGAAAGGTGAATAGTGGTGTCCCCCAGGGATCTGTGCTGGGTCCACTGCTTTTTGACATATTCATAAATGACCTGGAAAGTGGAATAACGAGTGAGGTTATCAAATTTGCAGATGACACAAAACTATTTAAAGTTGTTAAAACCCAAGAGGATTGTGGAAAATTGCAAGAGGACCTTGATAAATTGGAAGACTGGGCATCAAAATGGCAGATGAAATTTAATGTGGACAAGTGCAAAGTTATGCACCTAGGGAAGAACCACCCAAACTATGGTTACACGATGCAAGGTTCCACATTAGGAACCACCACCCAGGAAAAAGATTTAGGCGTCATTGTGGATAACATGTTAAAACCCTCGGCCCAGTGTGCAGCGGCAGAAAAGAGAGCAAAAAGAATGCTAGGTATCATAAGGAAAGGAATGGAAAATAAAACAAAAGATATTATAATGCCTCTATACCGTTCCATGGTGAGACCGCACCTTGAATATTGTGTGCAATTCTGGTCGCCGTATCTTAAAAAGGATATAGCGTTATTAGAAAAGGTTCAGAGAAGAGCCACCAAAATGGTAAAGGGGATGGAAGGATACTCCTATGAATAAAGGCTAAAAAGGTTAGGGCTCTTTAACCTGGAAAAGAGACGGCTGAGGGGAGATATGATAGAAGTCTATAAATTAATGAACGGAGTGGAACGGGTAAACGTAGATCGATTGTTTACGTTATCAGAATATAGAAAGACTAGGGGACATGCAATGAAGCTGAAGGGTAAACTATTTAAGACTAATAAAAGAAAATATTTTTTGACTCAATGTGTAATCAAACTCTGGAATTTGTTACCGGAGGATGTAGTAAAGGCTGTTAGTGTAGCTGGGTTTAAAAATGGTTTGGACAAGTTCCTGGAGGAAAGGACCATAAACCATTTTAAGAAGGGACCCAGGATATCAATGCTTGACCTAGTACAAGCATTGCAGAACCTGTGTCTTTTGGGGAAACTGCTAGGTACATATGACCTAGATTGGCCACTGTTGGAAAAAGGATACTGGGCTTGATGGACCTTGGTCTGACCCAGTATGGCATATCTTATGTTCTTATGTTATGTTCTTATATCAGATATATATAGATAGATATAGATATATATAGAATATATATCTATCTAAGAGCCAAAACTGAAGAGTTAGGAGTGCATGTGTTTTCGTCCCTTTTGGTATGAAACCCCTAAATAAGATCTTGTCCAACCAATTAACAGCAACTCACATAAAGAGTAGTTACTCACCTGTAAGGTGTTCTCCAGGAGCAGCAGGAATCAGACTTAAAAAAGGGTGTCATCGGCACTGATGAAGCCCCAGCGGAGCATTTCCCCAGCTTTCTATGAAAGCCTTTGGGAATGCAGGCACGCATGCGCGGTTCCCTTCCCGCCTAAAGGTGCCATCTTATCTCAGTCAAATGACATAGCTAAGAACAGCACACAAAAATGAAAAAAAACAAACTATGTACAACTGCAACTCCAAGTGGAGGAGGGAGGGTTGTGAGGACTGATTCCTGCTGCTCCTGGAGAACACCTGTTAACAGGTGAATAACTACTCTTTCTCCAGGACCAAGCAGGAGGTCAGTCCTCACATATGGGTGACTCCCTAGCTCTGGGCTACCGAGGAACCCAGGCTGAACAAGAGTACTCCCTCTAGTCTCAGCAGCAAAGAAAGGCTTTTCAAGGACACAACCTCCACCGGTAGCCCAACAGAGGGCAGGAGTTGCCTAAACCTCAAAGAGATTCCGGAGTACTGCCTGGCCAAAAGCACTGTCCCCACAGGACTCCCTCTCCAGACAGTAATGGGCTGCAAAGGTCTGGCTTGAAGACCAAGTTGCAGCCCTGCAGATGTCTACCAAGGATACAGAGTAGGGCTGAGCCACTGAGGCAGCCATCGCCCTGACACGATGGGCTGTGACCCGACCCTGCAAAGGAAGGTCAGCCGCCTTGTAAGCCCAGGTGATACAGTCAGCCACCCAGATGGACAAGGTACGCTTGGACACAGCCAACCCCAACTTATTAGGGTCAAAGGATACGAAGAGCTGAGTAGCCCTCCTGTGCTCCTGCGTACGGTCAAGGTAGAAGGATAAGGCCCTCCTACAGTCCAGGGTATGCAGGACTGCTTCAGCCTGGCTTGCATGAGGCCTAGGGAAGAATGTTGGAAGAACCACCTCCTGGTTGAGGTAGAAAGAGGAGACAACCTTTGGGAGGAACTTTGGATGAGTCCTGAGGACTACCCTGTTGCTATAAATCCTGGAGTAAGGCCTATCACAGACCAGGGCCTGAAGCTCACTCACTCGCCTAGCCGAGGTAAGGGCTATCAGGAAGAGTGTCTTCCAGGATAGGAAGCGTAGTGGACAAGTAGCCATCGGCTCAAAAGGTGGGCGAGTCAGTTGCTGCAAGACCACATTCAACTCCCACTCAGGGGCAGGACGACGGATTGGAGGCTTGAGCAAAAGCAAGCCCCTGAGAAAGCAGGACACCAAGGGGTGACCCGACAGAGAATGTCCCTCCACCAGTGAGTGGTGAGCTGCTAGAGCTGAGAGGTGGACCCAAACAGAATTGGATTTAAGTCCCTGATTTGATAAGTGCAGTAAGTATTGAAGCACTACTGGCACAGTACGGGAGAAAGGATCCTCTGTACGTAGCTGACACCATATAGAAAACCTTTTCCATTTGAGAGCATAGGTTTCCCTAGTGGACTGTTTCCTAGAGGCTAGGACAACCTCCTGAACTTCCTGAGGTAGGCCCCAGGGAGCCAAAACTACCCTTGCAGCCTCCAGGCCATCAAATTGAGAGCTTTGAGATTGGGGTGCAGAAGGGAACCATGCTCCTATGAGAGAAGGTCGGGTCGCAACCCCAGAGGCAGTGGAGGATCCACCGCCAGTTGAAGCAGAAGAGGAAACCAAGGCTGTCTCGACCACCTGGGAGCCACCAGCAGGATCGAGGCCTTGTCCTGAAGAATTTTGAAGAGAGTTCGGGCCACCAAGGGCGTGGGAGGAAACGCATACAGGAGGCCCTGAGACCATGGAATCAGAAAAGCATCTGCTACTATTCTCAGAGGATGCGGTTGCATGGAGCAGAACTTTGCTCATTGCAAAGAGAATTTGAAGAAGGGCTGTGAGGTTCAGGAGCCCGAAACACAACGTTGGGTCATTATAAGTGGTTTACCAACTGGTTGCAATTTCTACGAAGAACGATTGATGTCAGTGGTCCTCCAATATACCTTGACGGGTTGCACTGTCGGGTGACCGTTGGGTACTTCGTGAGTCATCCGTTTTAAGATAAGTGTACCAAGTGAATGGAGGCTGTTTTCATCTTTTTGGGGAGATAGACTTGAGGCCGAGTTTGTACCCTATCATGATTTTGGTATCTTTTTAGGGTGGGTGAGGGTCGTGCTCCCTCTTTTTACATAAAGAAAAAAGGAACATTATTGCTACGGGAGGGTGTGTACCCTCATGGCACTAGTTCTGACAAAAATTTGAATATACACATACATTTTTTTGGTTTTGGGGTTATAGTTAATTGAATGTGTGCGATTGGGTTTTGAGTATTATAATTATTGGAGCAGAACTTTGGCATTTGCTTATTCATTGGGCTGGCAAAGAGATCTACCAATGGGAGACCCCATTTTAGGAAGATCTTCTGAACTACTGAAGGATGCAGCTGCCACTCGTGGGGCTGCAGAATTCTGCTTAATCTGTCGGCCAGGTAGTTGTCCTGGCCTGGAAGGTACACAGCCCTGAGGAGCATGTTGTGCTTGAGGGCAAATGAACAAAGGTCCTGAGCCTCCCGACAAAGGATTCTGGACCCAGTCCCACCCTGTTTGTTCACATAAAACATGGCTACTTGGTTGTCTGTCTGAACCAGGACAGATTGATGAGCCAGGGTAGGAGAGAAAGCTTTGAGTGCTAATCGAATAGCTCCGAGTTCAAGGAGATTGATCTGCTGTGCAGCTTCCCAAGGAGACGCACCTGCCTAGACAATGAGCTCCCCAGCCGTGCAGGGAGGCGTCTGTGGTCAGAACCACCGTGTACCCAGGAATCTGAAAAGGCACCCCCCCCCTTTAGTAGATTGGGTGAGTGCAGCCACCAGTTGAGTGAGTTCAGAAATTGTCTGGACACCCTTATCCTGTCCCTGAGGCTGCCTGTGGCCTGTGACCACTGAGTCCGAAGGCACCACTGTGCAGGCCTCATATGGAGCCTGGCATTGGGGGTTACCTGCACTGTCGAAGCCATATGGCCAAGCAGCCTCAGGCAGAGTCTGGTGGAGACCAGTGACCTGCTGAGAAACCAGTTTGCTAAGTTTATCAGTCTTTGGGCTCTGTCTGCTGGCAAGAAAGCCTTTGCCAGCAGGGAGTCCAGCCTTGCTCCTATGAACTCCTTCTGGAAGGGGAGCAAAGTGGACTTTGCAAAGTTTATTACAAACCCCAGGCTTTGAAGAAGAGCAATAGTTCTGAGGGTGGCTTGTCTGGCCTCCTGGCACGTCTGACCCCTGATGAGCCAGGTGTCCAGATAGGGGAAGACAAAGATTCCCTGATTTCTCAGGTAGGCCGCCACCACTGCCAGGCATTTGGTAAAGACCCTGGGAGCGGAGGTGAGGCCAAAAGGCTGTACTGATAATGGTTTCCTCCCACAATGAACCTGAGGTACTTTCTGTGGTCTGGATGAATGAGGATGTGAGTATACGCATCCTTTAGATCTAAGGAGCATAGCCAATCTCCCTGCTGGAGGTAGGGCAGAATTGTTCCAAGAGTAAGCATCTTGAACTTTCTTCTCTAGGAACTTGAGGTTCCTGAGGTCCAGAATGGGTCGAAGGCCACCGGTTCTTTTGGGCACCAGGAAATACCTGGAGTAGAATCCGTGACCTTGCAAGTGGGGAGACACAGGCTCTACCACCCTGTCCACCAACAGACCTTGAAGCTCTTGAAGGAGAAGGTCTGTGTGCAGGGGAGGCCTTGGAGGCTCCCCTGGAAAGTATGGAGGCAGTTGGTGAAAATGCAGTGCATAGCCCCTGTGGACTATGTCCAACACCCAACTGTCCCCGGTGATGAGGGGCCACTGGTGGGCAAAGAGGGCGAGGCGACCTCCCGTGCAGGGTTGGGATAGCAGGGACGGAGAGGCTACGCTCAAGGGGTCAAAAACCCCCACCCTCCTGAGTGGGAGCAGGGGCCGGAGGCTTGGGGGTCCTCTGCCTATGGGCCCATTACCCTGCCCCTTGGCTTGCTGACCCTGGGGTGCAGCTTGGGTAGCCTGATATTGAGGGTACTGTTTGTAGGCAGTGCCCTTCCTCGGGTAAAAGGGCTTTTTACCCGGGCCCTTCTTTTTATGAGAAGGGGCAGAGATCTTCCTAGACAGCCTTGTCTGTGTAAGGTGCTCTGTTTCGAGCTGGGCGGCCTTCTCGGTCATGGGCATGCCAAAAAGGTTTTCACCTCGGCAAGGGACATTGACCAACTTGTCCTGAACCCATGGCTCGAGGTCCGATGACTGCAGCCATGCCTGGCGTCGAGCCGCGATGCCGGCTGCCGCAACTCGGGCCGAAGCCTCGAAGCCATCGTAGGCGGCGCGGGACATGAACTTCGAGCAGTCCCGAATCCCCGAGGACAAGGACTTGAATCTCTGCAAGGGTTCCCCGGAGAGTCCAGCAGAGAACCCAGCCAACTCCTTGGCCAAGTCCCGCTAGTACATGCCCATGTACAGCTGGTAAGACTGGACACGGCAAGCAAGCATCAAGCCCTGAAAGCACTTTCTACCGACGCCATCAAGGTTCCGGGCCTCCCTGCCGGGGGCACCGCGGAGTGCATTTTCTGGCTCTTCAGACGATGCATGGCCGATTCCACAACCATGGAATGGTGTGGTAGCTGTGCCTTTTGAAAGCCAGGGCTCTTCCTGAGTCAATAGATCGAGTCGACTCGCTTGCTTAGAACCGGCGCAGAGACTGGTGCCTCCCACATCCTGAAGAGGAGCCGTTCCAGCATCGGAGGAACTGGGACAGTAAAGGCCTCCTTCGGAGGAGAGTCATACTGCAGGGCCTCGAGCTCTTCAGCTCGAGGCTCTTCCTCAGGGTCCGCTGGAATAGCCAAGGCAGTGGCCATATCCCGGACGAACTCCGAGAACAGAGTATCCTCCGGAGGGGATCTACTCCGCGGCTCAGACTGCGGTGAGTCCGACGGGACGCAATGAGTCTTGAACGTAATTGGGAGACTCCTCGTCCTCCGTCTCCCAGGCGGACTCGTCTGAGGAGGAGTCAGGGTCCAACCCCACGGGGCCCTGAAGCACCCGCCCCGAAGCCAGAGGCACCGGCGTCGACACCCTCGGTCCCGAGCAGGAGGTCGAGGGAGATCGTGACCGAGGTCGACTTCGAGCCATGATGGACTCGAGTATCGGCTCGGTCTCCAAGGTAGACTTCGAAGTCGATGTCCCGGTGGTCGGGGCAGATGCGCCAGACAGGCTGGCCATCAGTGCCCACTGCTGCTCCATGAAGGCAGACAATCTGCTCTCCAAGGCTGTCATCCTGAGACTCGGCTCGGGAGACGCAGCAGCCACCGACTCGGGCCCCGGCGGCGGCTCTCTGGGAGGAGAGTCCTCGAGGACTACGGGGCTTACATGTCCAGGAAACTCCGGCTCCACACGAGGAACTTTGGCAGACTTCTCTTGTTCCATGGGCCCGGGACGACGGTCGGGGGTCCTAGACCTAGCCCTCGAGGAGCCAGGGACCTCCTCCGACGCCGCCCTCGCGAGCCGCTTCTTCCTCTTGCGTTCCCAGTCGGGGGACCCCCTGTCCGAGGAGTTCTGACGGCGCTTGGGAACTGAATCCCAGATGTCGAGGCCTCAGACGAGGTCCGAGAAAAGCCTTTCTTTCTGCTGCTGGCGACCTCGGAGTGCCTTGGAAGACATCTTCCCACATGGTCCACACGACTTAAGGTCGTGATCAGGACCGAGGCACCAAAGGCAGCAGTCATGTGTGTCGGTGAGAGACATTAATTTCTTACATCCATCACACTTCTTGAAACTGCTGGAAGCCATCGGGGGGGAAAAAAAAAAAAGAAAAGAAAAAAAAAAAAGAGAGAGTCCCCACGAGGTCAAAGGACCGGCCTTCCAGGGAAAAAGCAAAAAAGGGCGCGAACGCCAGCCACGAAGGGCAAAAACCGAAAAGAAGGATCGGGCTCGATACCGGTGTACCGAACCCGGTGGGAGGGGATCCGGTGTCGAACCGGGAGAAAAAACAGCGAGGATCGCCGAAGAAAAATCAACTTTTATCCGAGATGACAGGACACACGTCCAGTGGGCTTCTCGGAAAAAAAGAGACTGAGGTAAGATGGCACCTTTAGGTGGGAAGGGAACCATGCATGCGTGCCTGCATTCCCAAAGGCTTTCATAGAAAGCTGGGGAAATGCTCCGCTGGGGCTTCATCAGCGCCGATGACACCCATATGTGAGGACTGACCTCCTGCTTGGCCCTGGAGAATCTGTTGATTAGGATCTACCTGTGCGCAATCTGTATCACATGATCAGTCACATGCTGTCTGTATAAATATACCTGTTATGAAAGGCCCCTGACTCTGCAAGCAACAAGACCACCAAGGAGCACCCCAAACAGGTCAGAGACAAAGTTGTGGAGAAACGTAGATCAGGGATGAGTTATAAAAAACACATACCCCAAATTCCAGATGTCCCACGGAGCAACATTAAATCCATTATAACAAAACGGAAAGAATATTGCACCACTACAAACCTGATAAGAGAAGGCCGCCCACCAAAAAACTCAGACCAGGCAAGGAGGGTATTGATCAGAGATGCTGCAAAGTCACCAAGGATAACACCGAAGGAGCTGCAAAGATCCACAGCAGAGATGGGAGTATCAGAGTGGGGCTTTATGAAAGAGTGGCCAGAAAAAGCAGCCATTGCTTAACGAAAGAGAAAAAAAAAAACACGTTTGGAGTTTGTACAACAGCATGTGGCGGACCCCCCAAAACACATGGAAGAAGGTTCTCTGGTCAGATGTGACAAAAATTGACCTTTGGACCATCATGGAAAACTCCCATGTGTGGCACAAGTCCAATCCATCACCCCACAAACAACATTCTGACAGTGAAACATGGTGGTGGCAGCATAGGCAAAATGGTCTAGATTGAAGGAACAAAGGATGGCACTAAATACAGGGCAATTCTTGAGGAAAACATGCTTTAATCTGCCAAAAGATTTGAGACTGCGATGGAGGTTCACTTTCCAGCAGGACAATGAGCCTAAACATACTGCTAAAGCTGGTTTAGAGGGAAACATTTAAAGGTCTTGGAATGGCCTAGTCAAAGCCCAGGCCTCAATCCAATTGAGAATCTGTGACATAACTTGAAGACTGCTGTACACCAATGCAGACCATGTAACTTGGAATTGGAACAGTTTTGCCTTCAAGAATGGGTGAAAATCCCAGTGGCTAGATGTGTTAAGCTAATAGAGACATATCCCAAGAGACTTGCAGCAAAGTGTGGCTCTACAACCTATTGTGACATTGGGGGGTGAATACATATGCACACTCCTGATTTTTTTTTATTGTTTGTGTCAAAGAATATTTAGTACCTTCCAAGTCATAGGTATGTTGTGTATATCACATGGTGCTATGCCCACAAAACTCCATTTTAATTCCAGGTTGCAACGCAATAAAACAGGACAAAAACAGAGGGGACAAATACTTTCACAAGACACTGTACATCACTCATATTATGGAAAAACTGTAAGTGAACTCGAAAAACATTTCAAGTTTTGGAAAACCAACTTTTGTGTAAAAAAAAAAAAAAGAAGCAAGCATCAAAAGAAATACTCATCATATACTATGTTACTACAGCAGATAAAGACCAGTATGGGCCATCTAGGCTGCCCAGCAAGGAGGCAAGTGTAGAGTCGCCTGCTACTCTAGTGCCGGTCATCCCTCCCCCATGCCTTTGTTTAGGGGTGTACCCACCACTCTGTGCAGGTCACCCCTATTTGCTGAGATATAAGATAGTTGCTATGAAGGGATCCACTGTGTCTGTCCCATGCCACTTTGAATTCCGTCACTGTATTTGCCACCACCATTGCCATCGGGAGGTTATTTCAAGCATCCACCACCCTCAGTGAAAAAGTATTTCCGACGTTGCCTCTCAGTTTACCCCTCTGCAGTTTCATGTTATACCGTCTAGTTTTATTTTAACAGTTTTTTTAGATCACTTTTTCGTTTCAGACAAAGCGGTTTACATTGAAACAAACTTGGTAATGTACATTAAACAGGGACATTGATAACTTGGATTTTTCTGAAGCAATGGAGGGTTTAGTGACTTGCCCAAGGCCACAAGGAGTACTAGTAGGAATTGAACCCTGGTCTCTTGGTTCCCAAGCCAGTGCTCTAACCATTAGGCTACTTCACTACTTTTACAGCTTCCCCGTCTTTGAAAAAGGTTTGATGGATCACTAATACTCTAGGTATTTAAAGGTCTGTATCATATCTCTTCTGTCCCTCCTCTCCTCTAGTCTATGCATATTTAGGTCTTCAAATCTTTTCTCATACATCTTCTGGTGCAGACTCCAAATCATTTTGGTTGACTTCCTCTGAACAGTTTCCAATCTTTTTATATCCTTTGTGAGATATGCTTGCCAAAACTGAACACAGTATTCCAAGTGAGGCCTCACCAGCAATTTGTACAATGGCATTAGTGCCTCCTCCTTTCTGCTGGTAATTCCTCTCTGAATGCAACTCAGCATCCTTCTAAGCTTTGGCCACCGCCTTGTCACACTGTTTTGTCACCTTGAGCTCCTCAAACAAATCGCTCCAAGGTCCTTCTGGTCCATGCACACCAATTTCTCACCCCCTGTCACAAGCAATTCCCTTGGATTTCTGCATCCCAAGTGAATGACACTGCTCTTCTTTACATTAAATCTTAACTGCCAAGCATTAGACCATTCTTCCAGCTTTTGTAGATGTTTCCTCATGTTATCCACTCCCTCAGGGGAGTCCACTCTGTTGCAAATGTTTGTGTTATCTATAAAAAGACACTTCCATTCAGTCCTTCAGCAATATCATTCACAAATACACTGAACAGTACTAGTCCCAGGACTGATCCCTGGGGCACACCACCAATGTTCCCTCTAATTTTCTGTAGGCTGTGTGCGCATAAAATATCAGCTGTGTGCAGCTTTTGAAGGAAGGTTAAATTTTTGTGCGCCACATAACGACACTGAGTTATATACTTTAAAATTTGACTATACATCAGAATACAGTATGTACACCACATTGATTTTAATCAAATTAAATGAAAATAGACGATTACTAAATGAAGCGGGAAATTTCTAGTAATTACAATCATAACTTTTAAATTTTAAGACGTCTGTGTTGTTTTCTATCAGAATCAGAGCTGTAATTTTTGTGCGCTCTGTTGTAAAGTATGTGCGCTCGTTCGGCGAGGTGTGTGCGCACGCACAAGCGCACAGCTTAGAGGGAACAGTGCACACCACTAATCATCTTCCTTTCATCATAATGACTTCTGTTTACCATCATCTTCTGTCGTCTATCAAACAATCAATTTTTGATGCAGTTCACCACCTTGGGACCCATCACCAGGCTGTTTATTAATAAGCCTCCTGTGAGGAACAGTATCAAAGGCTCTGCTGAAATCTAGGTGCAACACATCCATCTCATGCCCTTGATCTCATTCTCTGGTCACCCAGTTAAAGAACTCAATCAGATTTGTTTGGCATGACTGTTCTTTGGTAAAACCATGTTGCCTCAGATCATGCAACCTATTGGTTTAGAGAAAGTCCACTATTCTCTCTTTCAGGAGCGCTTCCATTACTTTTCCCGCCACAGAGGTAAGGCTTATTGACCGTAGTTTGTCACTTCTTCCCTATTGTCATTTTTGTGATTCCACATCAGCCCTTCTCCAGTCTCCAAGGATCTATTACAAAAATCCTTTAAAAGGCTCTGCAAGAATCTGAGCTCTTTCAGTATCTTGGGATGTATCCCATCTGGTCCCATTGCCTCGTCCACTTTCAGTTTTGCAAGCTATTCAAACACATCTTCTGTGAATGGTGTATCTACTACATTCCCATTTGTATACTTTCAGAGGTGGTCCTTCTCCAGGATTTTCTTTACTAAAAACATAAGTATTTGTTTAGCATTTTTGCTTTTTCAATGTCACTTTCCACGAAGCTATTCGGCATTTTTGGGTCTTACGATTCCACCTCTGATCTTCCTCTTCTCCAGAATATACCTGAAAAAAAAGTTGTGTCTCCACCCTTCAGATCTTTAGCCATCTTTTCTTCTGCCTTTGATTTTGCTTTATTTTAGTTTTATCCTATATTCTGGTTCTGTGTTCCCCCGTTTGCAAACTTCCAAATTTTGTGAAAGCTGTTTTTTGCCTTTATTTGTGCAGCTACTTCTTTGGAGAACCATCTAGGTTCTCTTTCCCTCTTGTTTTTATTTATTTTCCTTACATATGTATCTGTTGCCCCTTTTATTGCCTTCTTTAGTTTAGCCCACTGCAATTCCACTTCCCTTACCTCCTCCCACCCTGCCAACTCCTCCTGCAGGAACTTGGCCATTTTACTGAAGTCAGCGTTTTTGAAGTCTAGGACTTTGAGCTTGCTGTGAGGAGAGACTGCCTTGATTTTCATCTCAAACCACACCATTTGGTGATCTCTGCTGCTCACATGGGCACCTATCCAGACATTCAACACGCTATCTCTGTTGGCATGTCCTAAATCCAGCATCAAACTTTCCTTGGTCGGTTCCATCACCATGTGTCTTAGGCAATGCATCTGGGAAGGCATCCACAATTTTTTTACTTCCTTCCAGATTTGCAGAAAGGATACTCAAATCCACATCAGGTAGATTTAAAGTCACATATCAATAATCAAGTCTCCATCCATTTCTTTGGTTTGAATTGGAGGCCTGTAGACTACACCAGTGTGGATGATAGTGCCATCTCCTCTTTCCAACACAATCCACAGCGCTTTTCCTTTTCCCCACATCCCCTGCATTTCAGCATCTTTGCTTTTGACCTATAGGGCTACTCCTCCTCATTTTCTGTCTTCTCTCTCTTCTAAATAAATCATAGCCAGCTATGGCTATATCCCATTCATGTGACTCGTTAAAACATGTTTCTGTAATGGCCACAATGTCCAAGTTTATTTCCACCATTAAGGCTTCTAGGTCAAGAACCTTGTTGGCTAGGGCTGCGAGCATTTGTGCTCCCTGATTTCCAGCATCTGTTGACTGGCATGCATGGATTTGTTCTGCATGCCTCTTCATGTTTTCCATTGGTGTGTGGGTTAATATTGTGCCTGTTTCCAATGTTATGTTTTTGCTGGGAGTGACGTCCTAAACTTGTTGTTCTCCATCCATCGCCCCCTTTTCCTAGTTTAAATGTCTGTCTACATAATGCCTGAAATTTTTCACTTAGGATCCTTTTCCCTGTGACAGAGAGATGTAGTCCACCCACACAGTATAGCCTCTGGTTCCATTTCCCCAGTCGCCAATCTCTCTAAATCCTTCTTGTCTGCACAAGGCTTGCAGCCATGTATTAAAGTTGATTATGCAATGCAGCCTTTCTGCCCCCTTACCAAGAACTGGTAGAACTTTTGAGAATGCTATAGTGTTAACAAGTTTTTCTCAGAGTCTGGAAGTCCCTTTGTACTGAAGAGCAACTGTTTCTAGCCAGGTCATTTGTATCCAAGTGGATGATAATATCCATTTTGGAGTGCACACTTCCTGCACTAACTATGCCAACAATTTGGTTTGTATTCCTGCTGGCTGAAGAGCCTTGGAGGCCATTTGACCATCTTCTCTTCTTTGAGCTGTGTTCCCAAGTTGGTGCCTCCCGGTAGTAGCAATTTCCTGTTTTGTGATTTTTTTTCTTCATGGTTTGATGCATTATCAGTAGATAGGGAATTAACTCATTTAAGGGCACTTAAGTTTCCACTAATTGGGCACTCATTTTCCAAGGCAGAGAAGGCTTTATGCAGGGATCTCTCTTGATGGAGAGGGTGACTCCGTGTTATAGGAAGCAACCTACCAGAGCCCATTGTGATCCATTTGTTCCCGAGCTGTTTGATTCATTGTGGGAGAGGTGATAGATTGTTTTCAATTTGTACCCTGGAGGTGGTGTGTTTAATTGAAGCTAATCCTTCCCTTAATAGAATCAATTCTTCATGCATAGCAGATAGAACTTTCCCTGTATGTCTCAAGTTAAGGCTCCAAATGATGCTTCTTAGAATGAAGGCACCAAGCTATTGCATTGAATACGCAACATTCTGATTAAGATAGTTATAAGGCAGTTCTAGGACAAGGAGAAAAGGCGGGTGTTACATCTAACTAGAGAAGAGATGTCAATCTATATGACTACTATATAGGCAATGCAACCCCAGGTGAGGGGTGGGATGGGTGGGAATTTAAGTATCCCTGGCCAGTAAACCTTATATGAACTGAGGGCACTCAAATTTCTGATTTATAAAGGCTATGCAAGGAATGTAGGCAAGCTAAATTTAACTAATCTTATAACCAAAATTTAGGTTGTTTGCCACTGGACTGTAGATCAAGGTGGCTGTGAACAGATAAAATGTGAGAGACAAAAAGATAGGAGGAAAGAGTAGTTACTCACCTGTAACAGGTGTTCTCCAGGAGCAGCAGGAATCAGTCCTCACAACCCTCCCTCCTCCCCTGGGAGTTGCAGTTGTACATAGGTTTTTTTTACATTTTTGTGTGCTGTGTTTTAGCTATGTACAACTGCAACTCCCAGGGGAGGAGGGAGGGTTGTGAGGACTGATTCCTGCTGCTCCTGGAGAACACCTGTTACAGGTGAGTAACTACTCTTTCTCCAGGACCAAGCAGGAAGTCAGTCCTCACATATGGGTGACTCCCTAGCTCTGGGCTACCAGGAACCCAGGCTGAACAAGAGAACTCCCTCTAGTTCCAGCATCAAAGAAAGGCTTTCCACTGACACAACCTCCACCGGTAGCCCAACGGAGGGCAGGAGTTGCCTAAACCTCAAAGAGATTCTGGAGTACTGCCTGGCCAAAAGCACTGTCCCTACGGGACTCCCTTTCCAGACAGTAATGAGCCGCAAATGTCTGGCTTGAGGACCTAGTTCCAGCCCTGCAGATGTCTACCAACGGTACAGAGTGGAGATGAGCCACCGAGGCAGCCATTGCCCTGACACGATGGGCCGTGACCCGACCCTGCAAGGAAGGTCAGCCGCCCTGTAAGCCCAGGTGATACAGTCAGTCACCCAGGTGGAAAAGGTACACTTGGACACAGCTAACCCCAAATTATTAGGGTCAAAAGATATGAAGAGCTGAGTAGCCCTTCTATGTCCCTGCGTACGGTCAAGGTAGAAGGAGAGAACCCTCCTATAGTCCAGGGTATGCAAGACTGCTTCAGCCTGGCTTGCATGAGGCCTAGGGAAGAATGTCGGAAGAACCACCTCCTGGTTAAGGTGGAAGGAGGAGACAACCTTTGGGAGGAACTTTGGATAAGTCCTAAGGACTACCCTGTTCCTATAGAAGCGGGTATAAGGCCTGTCACAGACAAAGGCCTGAAGCTCACTCACCCCTCTGGCAGAGGTCAAGGCTACCAAGAAGAGTGTCTTCCAGGACAGGAACCTTAGAGGACAAGTAGCCATCGGCTCAAAAGGTGGGCGAGTCAGTTGCTGCAAGACCACATTCAACTCCCACTCAGGAGCAGGACGACGGATTGGAGGCTTGAGCAAGAGTAAGCCTCTGAGAAAGCGGGACACCAAGGGGTGAACTGACAGAGAGCATCCTTCCACCAGTGAGTGGTGAGCTGCTAGAGCTGAGAGGTGGACCTGATCAGAATTGGACTTAAGTCCCTGATTTGATAAGTGCAGTAGGTACTGAAGTACTACTGGTATACCACAGGAGAAGGGATCTTCTGTACGTAGCTGACACCACACAGAAAATCTTTTCCATTTTAGGGCATAGGTCTTCCTAGTGGACTGCTTCCTGGAGGCTAGGACAAACTCCTCAACTTCCTGAGGCAGGTCCCAGGGAGCCAAAACTACCCTTGCAGCTTCCAAGCCATCAAATTAAGAGCTTTGAGATTTGGGTGCAGAAGGGAACCCTGATCCTGAGAGAGGAGGTCGGGTTGCAACTCCAGAGGTAGTGGGGGATCCACCGCCAACTGAAGCAGAAGTGGAAACCAAGGCTGTCTCGGCCATCTGGGAGTCACCAGCAGGACCAAGGCCTTGTCCTGAAGAATTTTGAACAGGGTTCGGCCTACCAGGGGCATGGGAGGAAACGCATACAGGAGGCCCTGAGACCAGGAAATCAGAAAAGCATCTGCTGCCAGCCGCAGAGGATGTGGTTGCCTGGAACAGAACCTTGGTAGTTTGTTCGATGGACTGGCAAACAGATCTATGGTTGGAAGTCCCCATTTCAGGAAGATCTTCTGAACCACTAAGGGATGGAGCTGCCATTCATGAGGCTGCAGAATTCTGCTCAACCTGTCTGCCAGGTAGTTGTCCTGGCCAGGGAGATACACCGCCTTGAGGAGCATATTGTGTCTGAGCGCGAACAAGCAAAGGTCCTGGGCCTCCTGACAAAGGAGCCTGGACCAAGTTCCGCCCTGCTTGTTCACATAAAACATGGTCACTTGGTTGTCTGTCTGAATTAGGACAGACTGATTAGCTCTCAGGACTTTCAAACACTAGCTCAACGAATAGCTCTGAGTTCCAGGAGATTGATCTGCTGTGTGGCCTCCCAAGGAGACCACAGGCCTTGGGTGCATTTGTCCTGACAATGGGCCCCCCAGCCTTGTAGGGAGGCATCCATTGTCAGTACCACTGTGAACCCAGGAACCTGAAAAGGCACCCCTTGCAGAAGATTGGGTGGGTGCAGCCACCAGCGGAGGGAGTTCAGAAATTGTCTGGACACCCTTACTCTGTCTCTGAGGCTGCCTGTGGCCTGCGTCCACTGATTTCGAAGGCACCACTGTGCAGGTCTCATGTGGAGCCGGGCATTGGAGGTGACATGTACTGTCGAAGACATGTGGCCCAGAAGCCTCAGGCAAAGTCTGGCGGAGACCAGTGACCTGCTGAGAAACTGATTTGCAGAGTGTATCAGTCTTTGGGCTCTGTCTTCTGGCAAGAAGGCCTTTGCCAGCAGAGTCCAACCTTGCCCCTATGAACTCCAAGTTCTGGGAGGGGAGCAAAGTGGACTTTGCGAAGTTTATGACAAACCCCAGGTCATGAAGAAGAGCAATAGTTCGGAGGGTGGCTTGTCTGGCTTCCTGGCAAGTCTGACCCCTGATGAGCCAGTCGTCCAGATAGGGGAAGACAAATACACCCTGATTTCTCAGGTAGGCAGCCACCACTGCCAGGCATTTGGTAAAGACCCTGGGAGCGGAGGTGAGGCCAAAAGGCAGAACTCTGTACTGATAATGGTTTCCTCCCACAATGAACCTGAGGTACTTTCTGTGGTCTGGATGAATGAGGATGCGAGTGTACACATCCTTTAGATCTAAGAGCATAGTCAATCTCCCTGCTGGAGATAGGGCAGCAGTGTTCCAAGAGTAAGCATCTCGAATTTCTCCTTCTCCAGGAACTTGACGTTTCTGAGGTCGAGAATAGGCCGGAGGCCACCGGTTCTTTTGGGTACGAGAAAGTACCTGGAGTAGAACCCTTGACCTTGGAGATGGGGAGGCACATGATCTACTGCCTGGTCTCGCAACAGACCTTGGAGCTCCTGAAGGAGAAGATCTGTATGCAGGGGAGGCCTGGGAGGCTCCCCTGGAAAGTATGGAGGAGGCAGCTGCTGGAAGTGTAGCATGTAGCCCTTGTGGACGATGCTTAGCACCCAATGTCCCCAGTGATGAGTGGCCACCTATGGGCAAATAGGGTAAGTCGACCTTCTGTGCAGGGTTGGGAGAGCAGGGACGGAGAGGCTATGCCTAAGGAGTCAAAACCTCCACCCTGCTGAGTGGGAGCAGGGGCCGGAGGCTTGGGGCCCATTACCCTGCTGACCCTGTGGGGGAGCTTGGGCGGCCTGGTACTGTGGGTATTGTTTGTAGGCAGTGCCCTTCCTCGGGTAAAAGGGCTTTTTACCTGAGCCCTTCTTTTTGTGAGAAGGGGCAGAAGTCTTTCTAGACAGCCTTGTCCTCGTGAGGTGCTCGGTTTCGAGCTGAGTGGCCTTCTCGGTCATGGGCTTGCCAAAAAAGTTTTCACCTCAGCAAGGGACATCGACCAACTTGTCCTGAACCCATGGCTCGAGGTCCGATGACTGCAGCCATGCCTGGTGTCGAGCCGCGATGCCGGCGGCCGCAACACGGGCCCAAAGCCTCGAAGCCATCGTAGGCAGCGCGGGACAAACTTGGAGCATTCCCGGATCCGAGGACAAGGACTTGAATCTCTGCAAGGGTTCCCCGGAGAGACCAGCAGAGAACCCGGCCAGCTCCTTAGCCAGGTCTCGCAAGTACATGCCCATGTACATCTGGTAAGACTGGACACAGCAAGCAAGCATCGAGCCCTGGAAGCACTTTCTACCGAAGCCATCCAGGTTCCGGGCCTCCCTGCCAGGGGGCACCGCGGAGTGCATCTTCTGACTTTTCAGGTGATGCATGGTCGATTCCACCACCATGGAATGGTGTGGTAGCTGCGCCTTCTGAAAACCAGGGCTCTTCCGGAGTCGATAGATGGAATCGACCCGCTTTCTTAGAACCGGTGCCGAGGCCGGTGCCTCCCACATCCGGAAGAGGAGCCATTCCAGCATCGGAGGAACCGGAACAGTAAAGGCCTCTTTCGGAGAAGAGTCATACTGTAGGGCCTCGAGCTCCTCGGCTCGAGGCTCCTCCTCAGGATCCGCAGGGATAGCCAACGCGGTGGCCATATCCTGGACGAACTCCGAGAACCGGGTATCCTCCGGGGGGGGGGGGGGGGAGATCTACTCCGGAGCTCTGACTGCGGTGAGTCTAACGGGACACACCGAGTCCGGAAGGTGTCGGGGGACTCCTTGTCCTCCGTCTCCCAGGCGGACTCGTCCGATGAGGAATTTGGTTCCGACCGCGCGGGGCCTGTGAGCACCCGCCCCAACGCCGAAGGCACCGGCGTCGACACCCTCGGTCCCGAGCGGGAGGTTGAGGCCGAGGTCGACCTCGAGCCTTCATGGTCTCGACTATCGGCTCGGTCTCCGGTGTCGACTTCAATGTCCCAGTGGTCGGGGCAGATGCGCCAGATAGGCTGGCCATCAGTGCCTGCTGCTGTTCCATGAAGGCAGACAATCTGCACTCCAAGGCTGTCAGCCTGAGACCCAGCTTAGGAGACTCAGCAGCTCCAGACTCAGGCCCCGGCAGCGCCGGGCCCGACATCAGCTCTCTGGGAGGAGAGTCCACGAGGACTACAGGACTTACGTGTCCAGCAGACTCCGGCTCCACTCGAGGCACATTTGGAGGCGTCTCCTGTTCCACGGGCCCGGTGCGGCGGTCGGGGGTCTGAGACCTAGCTCCCGAGGAGCCAGGGACCTCTTCCGACAATTCCCTCGCGAGCCGCTTCTTCCTCTTTCGTTCCCAGTCGGGGGACCCCCTGTCCGAGGAGCCCCGACGGTGCTCGGGATCAGACTCCCGAGATGTCGAGGCCTCAGACGAGGTCCGGGTCCGGGCCCGGCCGGAGGCCGAGTCGGAGAAATGCCTTTCCTTTTGATGCTGACGACTTCGAAGCGCCTTGGAAGACATCTTTCCACATGGTCCACAGATCTTAGGATCGTGGTCGGGACCCAGGCACCGAAGGCAGCAGTCGTGTGTGTCGGTAAGAGACATTAGTTTCTTACACCGATCACACTTTTTGAAGCCACTGGAAGCCATCGGTGAAAAAAAAAAAAAGAGTCCCCACGAGGTCAAAGGACCGGCCTTCCAGGGAAAAAGAAAAAAGGGCGCTAACGCCAGCCACGAAGGGCAGAAACCGAAAAAATGAGATCGGGCTCGATATTGGTGTACTGAACCCGGCGGGAGGGGAACCAGCGTCGAAACAGAGAAAAAACAGCGAAGGAATCGTGAAAAAAATCGAACTATTTTCCGGGAGGACTAGGACACACATCCGACGGGCTTCACGGAAAAAAAGAGAGACTGAGCAAGATGGCACCTTTAGGCGGGAAGGGGATCGCGCATACGTGCCTGCATTCCCAAAGGCTTTCATAGAAAGCTGGGGAAATGCTCCGCAAGGGCTCCCTCAATGTCGATGTCACCCATATGTGAGGACTGACTTCCTGCTTGGTCCTGGAGAACAAGATTCCCATTTTTTTTTATCCTGGTTCTTTTGTCTTTGTCCCCCTCCCTTGTTGCAGTTAAGCTAACACACCACAGTGCCTAAGAAGTATTATAAGAGAATAAAACAGGTAAGCAATAGGCACGGAAAATTTATATTAAAAAACCAGCCAAGTAGTAAAGTTAAAAATCTTAGCATTGTAGAGTCTCTTGAAGTTGTGATGGCAATTGCTGGATCAGATTGCTTGCTCAGGTAGCGGATGCTGATTTAAATTAACCACACCCTTAGAGGCAGGCTTTTAACATTACAATGGAAACTTTAAAAGGTCAAAATGAAATCTTACTTCTATGTATCAACCTACTATGCAAAGGACCCTGGAACTTTAAAATGTATACCTTTGCAACTGCTCAGACAGCAGCGGCTGATTGAATTAACCACACCCTCAAAATAATTAAGAATAAAAAAAACACAATCGGGCAAACTCGCCCCTTCTCAGTCCTCCTTTACTTGTCTGTAGTGACTCCCACTGTTTTTATTTTTTGTTTTTAAAGCTTAATGTTCCCTTCAGGTACAGGCAAGCTTGCCAAGAGAAACCACCACCTTTATTTGGGGGAGGTGGAAGCAAACAGTGACATGCCTATTGCCTCAGACAAAGCAGAATCCCTAAAGTACAACTACGAGGAAACTCCTGGCCCATCCACCCTCAGTGGGAAGAGGATCCCCTTGCTCCTGGAAGGGTGGGGGGGAGACTTGTCTTCAATCCTTAGATCCCTTCCAGTTGCATGGGTCCATTTCCCAACCAAATGCTGGAGACAGATAGCTCTGAAGTCTAATAGAACCAACAGCAGTGCTGTTACTACCCTGTATAAGCTCTTTGTTGGCAGGGGTGCATGACCCGCATGTCAGGATTAGTCTCGCTAGGACAAACAGGAATTGAAAACTGTACTTTACTGATTCACTTGTATCACAGGGTACTCACCTCATGGGTGTAGGTTCGCACTGGCACACCAAATGCTCTTGCTAGCCCAAAATCAGCCAGCTTAATGGCTCCTTCAGCATTAATGAGGAGATTTTGAGGTTTCAAATCACGGTGAAGCACCCTGTGAGAGTGGCAGAATGCCAGCCCCTGCAACAGCTGGAACAAGTAACTCTAAGCGGAGAGAACCCAGAAGAAATTAAAGATTCTGCTGTAATTGTTGATCCAACATCTTCTGTTATCTTTGCTTATGATACTTCTGGTCTGAACTGTAGTGAAACACCTCATTCCTAAAATCACATTCTTATGATCAATGGCATCTCTTTTCAGCTCTGTTTAACTTTTCCTTGAAGATGTGGTAGGTTGCTAGGGAATGAAGGAAAGCACTGCAAGATTAATCTATATTTCACTCAAGTCTATTTGCAATTGATACAAAAGTTTTAACAAAAAAGTATTCACACTGGATGGGATGAAATAAGATTGGAAAGATTTACTTTAACCACCCCCCAAATTTGTAAAGACATTCTTTACCTCTCATCACTTACCCAGGAAAAAAAATTAAAATAAACACAAAAATATATCAAACCAATCACCATGCACTCCTACCTCCTCCCACTAAGAATTTTTTTTAAAATGGTAGTGAATGGCAGGACGAGAAGTATATGGCGAGTACAGTTCTTGCCTGGCAAATATAGGCCCCATAGCACCATATAGCCCTTTGTTCCCATTCCTATAAAAACTGCTCCATGGTATATTTATTTTTTATTTGACAGTTTTTCTATACCGTCCCTTTCAGCAATCAGGGGCGGTTTACATCCAACAAATGGTTTTGTTACAGGTAACATATTAAACTATGGTACAAAGAACTATTTACATGACCGATATTCACATGTATCGTAAGATTGTAAATAGTTAAGAGCCACTGATGTCACTATCTTGTTCAGCAGTGTAAGAGGTACAGAGGAGTATTTTTATCTGAGGAAAGCAGGAGGGGAGGGGTTTAATTCTTTAGTTTGGGGGGGGGGGGGGTAGTGGGATGTGGGTCTATTTTCATACCAGCCAGTTGTATAATTTACAACTGGCAGGTATGAAAATAGAGTATTTTATTTATTCAGCATTTTTTATGTACTGCTTTATCCTGTGGTCAAAGCATTTTACATTATAACAAAATGAAAATACATTATAACAGGGTAATAAACTTGGAGTATGTATAATATAGGGGATTGAACATGTTTATAGGAGAAGAGAACAATGGATAATCAACGGAGTATTTATAACATATGGGTTGAACATGAAGGGGACAGTGGAAGAGATGAGGGTGGCCATGAATATTGCATTTTAGGTGGTTATGTTATGTCTTCAAAGAAGCGTTTTATAAACAGGCGAGTCATGAGGTTCTTTCTGAAGGCTGATAAGTCCTTTGTAGCATATAGGTTGTCAGGGATTGAGTTCCATAGGGATGGTGTGAATAGGGGGAAGACTCTCTGATGTGGTGGTGCTGGTATACATAGCGTGTTGAGGGAGCCAGTTTGTCTGTTTCAGTTTTCAGGTGTCTTCTTTATAAGTGATTGGAGGTGGATGGCTCATAGGCCACTGACGACTTTAAAGATTGTGAGGATGGATTTATATTTTATGCATCGGTGATAGGTAGCCGGTGTAACTGTAGAAATATGATGACAGAAAAAGACCACAAGGCCTATCTAGTCTGCCCTTCCATATCATCCACTATTAGAGTCCACCTTTTTCCTTTAGAGAGCCTATGTGTTTGACCCATGCTTTTTTGAATTTAGATACCGTCCTCATCTCTACCATCTCCACCGGGAGACAATTTCACGCATCTACCACTCTTTTTGTAAAGAAATATTTCTGCATATTACTCCCGAGTCTATCCCCCTTTCACCCTCATCCTGTGTCCCCTCATAGCAGAGCTTGCTTTCAATCAAAAGAGGCTCTTTTCCTGTGCATTTATGCCATGAAAGTATTCAAACATCTCAATCATATCACTTCTGTCCCACTTTCCTCTAAAGTATACATATTAAGGTCAAGTCTGTCCTCATATGCTTTATAACGAAGACCATTAACCATTTCAGTAGCCAGCCTCTGCACCAACTCCAACTCGTTTATATCCTTTTGAAGGTGTGGTCTCCAGAATTGCACACAATACTCCAAAATAAGGTCGCATCAAAGACTTATAAAGAGGTACTATCACCTCCTTTCTTCTGCTGGCCATTCCTCTCCCTATGCACCCAAGGAGAAATTAGGCCTTACTTGCTAAATGTCTTTCCTTGAGGAACTCCAGTTGAGTCCTGCACCTCTTCCAGCAGCTTAGAAACTGAGCATGTCACAATCTTGATGACCTCAGGATACGTAGGCAGCTGGCACCACCCACCACCCACCAGCCCCCAGTAACCTATTAACAAAGCAGATTCACAGAAGCAACAAGTCAGTCAATAAGCAACTAACCTCACCAGAAAAAAAAAAAAAAAGAGAAAGAGAGACCCCCTCTAAAGGACACCTTCCCAAGAAGCCACTTCCTTGGCCCCCACCCTTAACATGGGAGCCTTCAAACCAAAGGAGCTTACCTGACCACCCGCTAGACTCCCACTGCCACCCAGAGAGTGGGACAAGCTTCTCAGCAGGAAAAACAGCACAGCCACTGCTGCATCTTCTCCTTAAACATACCATGCAGGTTGCTCTAACCACAGGCCCCTTACATAAGCTGAAATTCTTCCGGCCCGGGGTCGCAAGATCACAGAAGGGGAGGGTTCCGGGACTGGACTAGAGTTCAAGGAAAGCCAATTAGAAGGTAAGGTGTAATTTTACCTTCCTTATCATCCCTCCAGTCCAGTCCTGCACCTCAGGGATGTAACAGAGCCACCTAACCATGGCAGGGACCTGCGAGCCCGGCCTGGATCACTGCTGAACCAAACCTCGCATCTCCCGCCACCTGCACATACAAACGTATGCAAGAACGAACATGAGGCTGCCTGACAGATGTCCCCCAGTGGAACCAAGATCCACTCCGCCTAGGAGGCAGCCTGTGCCCTGGTAGAATGAGCCCGCAGGCCCTGCGGAACCTTCTTGCTCCCTGGAGGATCAGTTTCTAGAGGCTTTTCACAAGCCTCAGAAAGTATTCCCATTGCATAGAGTTATTAAAACAGATGATTTTGGAAGCATGGGAACTCCTGGAGACCAGGCTCCGAGGGTCTTGCATCATGGCCCAGCTGTATCCGTTGGCGGAAGGGGAAAAGGATTTGTTCCGTTCCCCGCAGGTCAACGCCGTGGTGTCGGCCGTAATGAAGACCACCATTCCTGTGGAGGAGAGCGTGGCGCTCAAGGATGTCCAGGATAGGAAGCTGGATACCCTGATGAAGCAGGCTTTCGATGTGAGCACACTGTCCCTTCAGGCCTCGACTTGCAGGGTATTGGTCATGCGTGCCTGCTTGCATTGGGTGCAGAGTATCCCCGAAGGGGCAGAGGCGGCCCAGGATCAAGGAGCGGCAGCAAGGCTGGAGAAGGGGGCAGCCTACTTATTTTATTTAACAGGTTTTATATACTGCTTTATCATCAATTCAAAGCGGTTTACGTAACAGTTGTAGCAACAAGCTTTACATAGAACAGGGAGTTACAACTTGGAGGGTTACATGGGGTATAAAGAAAACATTTAAATTATCAAATATGAGAGACTCTAGGTGTCGCATGAGCGAGTAAGAGGTGTCTCTGCTTGCTCCGGGGCTGCCCTGCTATTATTCAGCATTTTCAACGAATTTACCCCAGGAAATTGAGCGAAAAACCCCTTGGTGTGATAGGCAGTGAGTAAGTGGAAGGCACTGCGGGGCAAACTGGTTGAGAATGCCTCCACCACCGCGGAAAGAGAGAGAGAAAGCCCCAAAGACTGGGCCCGCTGTAACAACGAGGCCGGCGGCAACTATGGTGGCGCCACGCTCACCGGGAGATGAGAGTGTGGACTCAGGACCAGAGGAGCTTGCGCACGAAGTGGCGAAGCTCCTAGAGCCTAAATTTGACTTGATTTTGAGCAAGTTAGAGACTATGGCAGAGACGCTCACGGAGTGCACACACCGCGTGGATGAGCTGGAGCACCGGGTATCAGAGCTGGAGGATGGAGAGGGCAAGCAAAGCCGGGAAATGGATCGCCTACGTCAGAAGGTGGAGACCCTACTGGAAAAAGTGGACGATTTGGAAAATCGGTCCAGACGCAACAATGTGAGAATTGTTGGAGTGCCGGAGTCAAAAACGAAGGATATGTTGCTGGATCTGGTAGAGACTTGGCTGCCGAAAGAGCTTGGACTGAATTGGTGGGCAAGCTGAAAGTGGAAAGGGTGCATCGGCTGGGGCCTCGGACTGAGAATCGGCAGAGGCCCAGGGTGATAATTGCAAGAATTCTTAATTTCCAGCATAAGTGGCGGTTACTGCAGGCTTTCCGTCGAAAGCGGGAACTGGCTCTAGATAATCACGCTGTGCTCCTGTTTCAGGACTACTCCGCTCTTGTGGTGGCGAAGCGGAAGGAATTTTCCCTGGTGTGTGCGGCCTTATTCAAAAAACATGTGCGCTTCAGCCTCGCCTTTCCAGCGGTGCTGCGTGTGCAGCATGAGGGGAAGCAACGTCTGCTGACAACGGTTGCAGAGGTGCAGAGATTCTTGGAAGCGCTGGCGCAGCGAAGGCCGGAGAGTGGACCAGAGTTGGCAGAAAGCGTGGCTTGACAGCGGCCAGCCGGAGCAGCTACAGGAGCAGTTGCTGGAGAAGCTATGGGTTTGGCTGCGGACGGCGCCATAATGCATGGACCTATTGAAAAGACTTGCTGATATTCTTGCTGTATGGCTGGGGTTGTCATGGTATGGCTGTTTGTGGGATGGATGGCGAGGACGCTGCTGTGGGTAGCATGTATGTGGGGTTGCGAGTCTTGGAGAAAATTGCTGGCCTGACGTGGGTTGGGGGTTTGTAGGCAGTATACAGGTTGGGGGGGGGGGGGGTCTGTAAAAGCTGTTGGTTTTTTCGGTTTGCTGTTGCTACTGATTTCTAACAAGTTATGCTATTGTAGGCTATGAGGGGTGTTGTGTGTTAAGGTGTGGTGGCTTAGATGTGTGGAGAGAGTGACTGTTTGAGTGGTTGGGGGTGTTGGCATTTGCGGTGTGGGGTATTTTCTTCTCTTCGTTCTTAGCCATTTCTGTTCGTTTTTCTTTTCTTGTGGGCATGGCGGGGAGGAGGGCGGGGCAGCCCTGCAGCGCATCATGGTGGGTCTCGTGCCTGGTGCAGCGGGCCAGGGGTAGGATACATGGTTCTTTTAAGGGGGGGTGGGGGGGCCAGGGAGAGGGAGTGAGGTGAGGATGGGTGGAAGGGTGGGTGGGCCAGAGGGGTAGGGGGGTGACGTGGGAGGGGGAGATGGTGGTTGGGGGGGGGGCCTGATGGAAGGGAGCGAAGGGAGGATCCGAGAGCGAAAGCTGGGCGGCTCTTGGTCCGGAGGTTCTTGGATGTGAAACTTATTAGGTTGAAAGAGGGAATGGGGGCCAATGGGGACTGAGTTACATTTTACATCATGGAACGTAGGAGGCCTGGGCACCCCTATCAAACGCACCAAAGTACTACAAGCTTTAAAAACAGCAGGTGCTCAGGTGGCGTTTTTGCAGGAGACCCATTTAAGTGCCTGAGAACATGCCAAGCTCAAAAGGTCCTGGGTGGGGCGGGTTTGTGCTGCGGAGGCGGCTGGGGGCCGGAGGAGAGGGGTTGCACTTCTGTTTCATAAGCGACTCACAGTGAAGATACTGAGTGAGGATGGTGATCCTTCCGGGCGCTATCTTTGGGTGCATCTGAAGATTAATGGGGAAGAATTGGTTTTAGGCAATGTGTACGCCCCCAATGTGTACAGCCATGGGGTTTTTTGAGGCCTTGGTCCAGAGGTTGGGCAGTCTACCTAAAGTGCCAGTTATCTTAGCGGGGGATTTTAATTGTCCATATGACCCGGCATTGGATAAATCAACCTCGGCCCCTGGAGTAGGAGGTGGGGCGCCGTGGGGACCGAGCTATCTTTGTCAGGTGGGGGGGTCTGCTCAATGTATGGAGGATTCTGCATGGGAGTGAGAGGGACTATACCCATCTGTCGCGGGCCCACCAGACATGGTCTTGCATTGATTACATATTAGTGAGATCTGCGGATTTTGGTAGGGTGCGCAGGGCAGACAGTCAAATCTTGGTTTCCGATCATGCTATGGTGAGTATGGCATGGGCAGGGCGCCGCGCCTTGGGAGGTAAGTGGTCTTTCCCTAGGTACTTATGGCATAGAAGCGAGTTTCAGGAATATGTGCGTGCCAAGTGGCGGGAGTTTATGGAGGATAATGAGGGGAGTGCCTCTTCCGTGGCCACCTTATGGGAAGTGGGGAAGGCGGTAGTCCGCAGACAGGTGATTGCCTTTGTGGCTCGCGAGAAGAAGCGAGTGAATGAAGAGTTGGTGTGAATGACACAAGCGCTCCAAGTGAAAAAGCAGGAGTCTCTGCGTGCTCGGGGAGGGCAGGGGCTGCAGGAATATATCGACTTGCAGAGGCAAATTAACAACCTCCTCCAGGAGAGGGCGACCCATGATATACAGTATTATAGATATCAGTTGTTTCGCTTTGGGAATCATGCGGGCAAGCTGTTGGCGAGACTGGTGCGGGAATGGAATGGTACTAATCTGGTAGTGAGGATTCGCGATGAGAAGGGAGGGCAGAGGATAGAGCCTGTGGAAATCGCAGAAGTGTTCAAAGATTTTTATCAAAGGTTGTACACCCCAGAGCAGGAGGATCAGGAACAGGAGCAGGCCTTCCTTGATAGTGTGGAGCTGCGTCAATTGACGCAGCAGGAGCAGGAGCTGTTTAATCAGCCTATTTCTGGTGTGGAAATTCAGAAGGTCATCAGAACGGGGAAAGTGCATAAAGCACCAGGCCCTGACGGTTACGGCATGGAGTTTTACAAAATATTGGAGCTACAGGTAGTGCCTACCTTGGCAGCGGTATATGCGGAAGTTTTAGATACCGGGAAATTTCCGAGGGACATGCGGACGGCCTCCATTTCAATGATAGATAAGGCTGGGAAGGATCCAGAAGACCCAGTATCCTATAGGCCTATTTCGCTCATTAATTATGATATAAAAATTCTAGCCTAGATTCTTGCTACGTGGGCACAGGATGTATTGGCTTGGATCATAGGGCAGTATCAGGCGGGATTTGTACGGGGGAGAGTGGCAGCTTGGAATATTGTGCATGTCCTCTTGAGTATGGAGTGATGTCTGCAACAGAACAGACCATTACTGCTGGCTAGTTTGGATGCCAAGAAGGCCTTCGACCGGGTCTCGTGGACGTATATGTTTGAAGCTTTGGGGCACTTTGGCTTCGCGGGGCGGTTTGTGGATTGGGTTTGGGCGTTGTACGCGGAACCGCGAGCGTTTATCTCGGTGGGAGGAGCTATCTCGGAGCCGTTTTGTTTGCAAAGGGGGACTCGGCAGGGGTGCCCCTTGTCTCCGCTCCTTTTCATACTGCATCTAGAGCCTCTGTTGGTGAAACTGATGAATCAGGACGGAGTGACAGGTGTGGGTTGGGGGGGGCGGGTGAACTGAAAGTGAGTGTGTTTGCAGATGATATGCTGCTGTGCTTGACGGATCCTCAGGTGTCGTTGACCCCCGCTTTGCAAGTGATTGAGGAGTTTGGTGCTTTCTCTGGGTTGAAAATTAACAAAGCCAAGTCGTTAGGGCTGGATGTAGGTGGGCTCTGCCGGGGGTTGTGGAGTGGTACCTTTCCACTACGGTGGGCTGAGGGACAGATAACTGTTCCAGGATCTGAATGCCTAAATAGCTTAAGTCAGCTGTATTCAGCCAATCTTCAGGTGTTGACGACAGGGTTGTCAGTCGCTTACGGAAATGGAGGGAGCTGCCGCTGTCGCTGAGTGGCAGGATTGCGCTCTAACATGGTGGAGTTCCCTCGGTGGGCCTATGTTCTCCGTCACCTCCCTGTGTGGGTACTGCGGAAGGATGTGGAGCGACTAGATAGCCATTTGTCTCGGTTTCTGTGGCAGGGTCGGAGAGCTCGGATAGCCTTAAGCACCTTGATGCTGCCCAGGGGGAGTGGCAGGTCAGGGTTGCTGTCGGTTCTGCAGTATAATCTGGTGTGCTTGACGAGGGTCCTTCGGGACCTGTTGGAGGGCACGTCAGAGGTGCTGCCGCTGGCTATCATTGATGACATGGTGGCCCCACGGCATAGAATGGTGATGACCTATGTTGAGCAGGGGCAACTTCCTGTGGTCTGTTGACAGTCGGGTTTTTGGAGTGCGCTCCGGATAGCTTGGAAAACTTTGTGCAGTTATCGTGGCAGTCGGGGAAACTTGACGGACTGCATCCTGTTGGGAGGGAACCCAGATTTCCATCCGGGCCTGCGAGCCGCAGTGGCAAAAGATTGGGCGGCCAAGGGTTTGCGATATGTGGGACATCTCCGTATGGTGGGGCGTGCGGAGGTGGACTCGTTCTCCTCCTTGCGGGAGAGATATAATTTGGGGCCTCGGGATTTATTCTTCTATTTTCAGGCCCGTCATTATGCGAGTTCGCTGCCGCGGGGCCAGGACGGGGTGTTGGCACGGGGAGGGATGTTGGATTTGTTTGGCGCTTTAGAAGGGAAGATCACGACAGGAATGCTTGACCAAGCCTTGTTCCCAGGGGGGAGACCAGGGGAGATTGATTGCGCTAGCGAAGAAATGGCGGAAGGATGGATTGCTGCAGGGTACAGTTGAGCGTTTGCGGGGGGCCTTTGCTGCGATTAGGACTCTCTCGGAAACAGTTCAACTGCAGGAAATACAATGTAAGTTTCTCTGGCGGACGTACGTGCATAATGTGTGGGCGGCTAAGGTGGGTTTGGCGCTGACAGATGTGTGTAGCCTTTGCAAGGTAGAGGTGGGGGGGGCTGGCCCACCGCTTCTGGTTTTGCACTCGAATACAGGAGTTGTGGCTGGGAGTGGGGCGGGTGTTGGGGAATTGGGTTCGGGTACAGGTGGAGATGACCCCAGAATGGTGCCTTTTTGGATCTTATGAGGGAGTGCAACCCCTGGGGGAGAGTACGCGTAAGCTGTGTGCAAAAGCGTTTGTCAGTGTAAAGCTGTGCATACTGCGGCATTGGCTGAAAGAGACGGTGCCGACGGTGGGGGAGTGGGAACGGGCTATGGGAGCTTTGATGGAAATAGAGCAGCATACTGCCCGACTGTTAGCGGGAAGGGCCTGGGACCGGTTCCTTAAGGTGTGGAGCCCCTTACGAGATCAGGACCCCGAGACGGGTGGTGGAGGAGGGTAAAGGTATAGGCCCTTGACTACAGGTTGAAGAGGGGGGGAGGGAGGGGTGGGGGAGGGGGTGACGGGAGGGGGGTGAGGTTTCAGTAGTGCTGGGTGGTAGCGGGGAGAGCAAGGGTGGGGGGGGGTTGCCTGTTTTGGTAAGGCTGGTTTGAGTTGCTTGTGACTCGCAGGATATGGTTTTCTAGGCACTAGAGGGGGGGTTGGGGGGAGGTCCCTGTTATATTGGGGAATGTTATGGTTTGCACTGTACTCAAGATTTGTGTATTATGTTACTAATAAAGCGTAGTTACTCACCTGTAACAGGTGTTCTCCAGGAGCAGCAGGAAATCAGTCCTCACATATGGGTGACGTCGGCGCCGACGGAGCCCTCGCGGAGCAATTTTCCCCAGCTTTCAAAGAAAGCCTTTGGGAATTGCAGCGCGCATGCGCGGTCGCCTTCCCGCCCAAAGGTGCCATCTTAGCCAGTCAGATGACATAGCTAAAAAAGACAGCATAAAAATTTGCAAAAAAACTAAAGCAGATGATTGCAACTCCAAGGGGAGGAGGGAGGGTTGTGAGGACTGATTCCTGCTGCTCCTGGAGAACACCTGTTACAGGTGAGTAACTACGCTTTCTCCAGGACCAAGCAGGAAGTCAGTCCTCACATATGGGACTCCCAAGCTTAAGGCTACCGGAGACCCTAAGCACAAAAATGAGCTCCCTCTAGCTCAGCAGCACAGAAGGAAGGAATCTTCGCTGAATTATTACCCACCGGTAGCCCACATCCGGGATGGAGGGTAGGAGTTGCTCAGACCTCAAAGAGATTACGGAGGACTGCCTGTCCGAAAGCACTGTCCCTGCGGGACTCCCTCTCGAGACAGTAATGGACCGCAAAAGTCTGGCTCGAAGACCAAGTAGCGGCCCGGCAGATGTCTGCCAGCGGAACAGAGTGGAGGTAAGCCACTGACGTAGCCTTTGCCCGAACGCAATGAGCCGTGACTCG
Organism: Ichthyophis bannanicus; assembly: GCA_033557465.1. Lineage (NCBI taxonomy): Eukaryota > Metazoa > Chordata > Amphibia > Gymnophiona > Ichthyophiidae > Ichthyophis > Ichthyophis bannanicus. The sequence continues at coordinate 662,614,429 of CM066033.1, forward strand.
ACCTTCCAAGGAGAGTCCGGCTGCCCCATAAGCCCAAGTGATACAGTCCACAACCCAGATGGACAGAGTACGCTTGGAGACCGGGAGCCCCAATTTATTGGGGTCAAAAGACACAAAAAGCTGAGCAGCTTTACGGTGCTCCCGCGTACGGTCAAGGTAGAAGTTCAATGCCCTTCTACAGTCCAGGGTATGGAGGACCGTTTCAGCTCGGCTGGAGTGTGGTCTGGGAAAGAAGGTCGGAAGTACCACCTCCTGATTGATGTGAAAAGGGGAGACCACTTTTGGAAGAAATTTTGGGTGAGTCCGTAGGACTACCCTATTTTAGTAGAACCGAGTGTAAGGGAGATCAGACACGAGGGCCTGCAATTCACTTACGCGTCTAGCGGAAGTGAGGGCTATCAAGAACAATGTTTTCCAAGAAAGAAAACGGAGAGAACAGGTAGCCATAGGTTCAAAAGGCGGACAGGTGATCCGCTGTAAAACCACATTCAGATCCCAGTCAGGCGCTGGCGGGCGCAGAGGTGGTTTAAGCAGAAGGAGACCTCGGAGAAACCTCGCTACAAGAGGGTCGCTGGAAAGAGGTCTGCCGTCCACCGGCACATGATGTGCTGAAAGAGCACTGAGGTGAACTTTGACGGAGTTGGACTTAAGTCCCAGATTAGAGAGGTATAGCAAGTACTGCAGGCTCACCGACACCGGGCAGGAGAAGGGATCCTGAGACTTTTGGGTACACCAATCGGAAAAGCGACGCCATTTAAGGGCGTAGCATTTGCGGGTAGAAGGTCGCCGAGAAGCTAGGACGACCTCTTCCACCTCTGCCGGCAGAAGAAGGGGAGCAAGGACTACCCTCTCAGCAGCCAGGCCATTAGATTGAGAGATCTGAGGTTGGGGTGTAGCAGAGACCCCTGATCCTGAGTGAGGAGATCCGGTTGTAACCCCAGAGGGAATGGATCCTCTACCGCTAATTGCAGCAGGAGTGGAAACCATGGCTGTCTGGGCCAGCGAGGGGCCACCAGGATCATGAAGGCTTTGTCTCGGAGAACCTTGAAAAGAGTCCGAGAGACTAGCGGGATGAGAGGGAAAGCGTACAGAAGGCTCTACGACCATGAGAGTAGAAAAGTGTCTGCCGCAACTCGAAGGGGATGTGGCTGACGAGAGCAGAAGCGAGGAAGTTGCCGGTTGAGAGGGCTGGCAAAGAGATCCATCGTGGGGAGGCCCCACTTTAGAAAGAGCTTCTGAACTACCAAGGGATCCAGGCGCCACTCGTGCGGCTGGAGGATCCTGCTGAGTTTGTCCGCCAGGCAATTTTCTTGGCCTGGGAGATAAACTGCCTTGAGAAGAACGCCGTGACTGACGGCCCAAGAGCAGAGCTTCTGTGCTTCCCGACAGAGAAGGAAGGAGCCCGTGCCCCCCTGCTTGTTCACGTAGAACATGGCAACTTGATTGTCCGTCTGGACAAGGACGGACTGGTGAGAGGTCAGGTGGGAGAAGGCCTTGAGAGCCAGGCGGATCGCTCTGAGCTCCAGAAAGTTGATCTGCTGAGCAGACTCCCACGTGGTCCAGAGGCCCTGAGTACGTGCTCCTTGGCAATGTGCTCCCCAGCCCAGGAGGGATGCATCTGTCGTCAGCACCCGGGCCGGCTGAGGTGACTGGAAAGGCATGCCGAGTACCAGGTTCGGCCGATGAAGCCACCACTGGAGAGACGAGATCAGCGGCTCGGAGACGCGCACTAGTTCTGCTAGGTCGCCTGTGGCTTGTTGCCACTGCTTGCGGAGACACCATTGAGCAGGCCGCATATTCAGGCGGGCATTGGGGGTCACATGGACGGTGGAAGCCATATGGCCGAGTAGTCTCAGGAAGCGCCTGGCGGAGACCAGGGGCTGGCTGCGAAAACGGTCGGCTAGGTCCATGAGCCGATGAGCCCTGTCGAGCGGTAGGAACGCTCGTGCCTGAGGAGTGTGCAGCCTTGCGCCGATGAACTCGAGATCCTGTGAGGGGAGCAAAGTGGACTTTGCGAAGTTTATAACAAAGCCCAAGTACTGCAGAAGAGTCACCGTGCGGCGTGTGGCGTTGGTGACCTCCGGAGCGGACGCTGCTCTGATGAGCCAGTCGTCGAGGTACGGAAAGACAGAGGCCGTGAAGCCGGAGATGGGCCGCCACCACCGCGAGACATTTTGTGAAGACTCGCGGTGCGGAGGACAGGCCAAAGGGCAGTACTCTGTACCGGTAATGATTTCCTGCCACCACAAACCTTAGGTATTGGCGGTGGCTTGGGTGGATGAGGATGTGCGTGTAGGCATCCTTTAGATCCAAGGAGCATAGCCAATCTCCCTGCTGGAGGTAGGGCAGAAGGATTCCAAGGGTAAGCATCTTGAACTTTTCCCGCACGAGGAATTTGTTGAGGTTGTGCAAGTCCAGGATGGGTCTGAGGCCTCCTGTCCTTTTTGGTACTAGAAAATACCTGGAATAAAAGCCTTGACCTCTCAGGTGGTGGGGCACCGGTTCCACCGCCTGTTCCTGTAGAAGACCTGCTAACTCCTGAAGGAGTAATTCCCTGTGCAGAGGGAGTCGTGGAGGTTCTCCCGGAAAATAGGAGGGAGGGACCTGGTGGAAGTGGAGAAGATAGCCTTCTCTCACGACTTGAAGCACCCAGGCATCTGAGGTGATGCTGGACCACCTGTGGGCGAAGTGAACCAGCCGGCCTCCGGTGCTGGGAGGAACCAGCGGAGGGGGAGAGGCTATGCTTAAGGAGTCAAAAGCCCCCACCCTGCTGAGCAGGGCCTGGTGGTGCAGGCTTGGGGGCTTGCTGCCTACGGGACCCGTTACCCCGTCCCTTGGCCTGCTGGCCCTGTTGGGGAGCTGCAGGGGCCTGATATTGGGGGTATTGTTTGTAGGCAGCCGCCTTTCTCGGGTAAAAGGACTTCTTTCCCGAGCCCTTCTTTTTCTGGGAAGGGGCGGAGGTCTTCCTAGAAAGCCTAGTCCTGGTGAGAGTCTCCGTCTCGATTTGTGCAGCCTTTTCAGCCATGGGCTTGCCAAAGAGGTTTTCGCCTCGGCAGGGGACATCGACCAACTTGTCCTGCACCCAGGGCTCAAGGTCAGATGACTGAAGCCAAGCCTGTCGGCGGGCACCGATGCCGGCTGCGGCCACTCGAGCCGATGCTTCAAAGCCATCATAGGCTGCTCGGGATATGAATTTTGAGCATTCCCGAATGCCAGAGGACAAGGCCAGGAACCTCCGCAAGGGTTCCTCGGACAAACCAGCGGAGAATCCGGCTAGCTCTTTAGCCAGGTCTCGGAGATACATGCCCATGTATAGCTGGTAGGTCTGGACACGACACGCAAGCATAGAGCCCTGGAAACACTTCTTACCAAGGCCATCCAGGTTACGGGCCTCCCTGCCAGGAGGCACCGAGGAGTGCATCTTCTGGCTCTTAAGACCATGCATGGCCGATTCCACTACCATGGAATGGTGTGGTAGCTGTGCTTTTTGGAAGCCAGGGCTCTTGCGGACTCGATAGATAGAATCGACCCGCTTGCTCAGGACCGGCGAGGAGGCCGGACTCTCCCACATGCGGAAGAGTAGTCGTTCCAGCATGGGAGGAACCGGTACAGTAAAGTGTTCCCTGGCGGGAGAGTCATACTGGAGGGCGTCGAGCTCTTCGGCTCGAGGCTCCTCCTCGGGATCCGCAGGGAAGGCCAAAGCCTTGGCCATATCCCTGACGAAGTCCGAGAACCGGGCATCCTCCGGGGGGGGACTGCTTCCGAGGTTCGGACTCAGGTGAGTCCGAGGGGACACACCGAGTGTGAAAAGAATCAAGTGACTCTTCCTCTTCAGACTCCCAGACCGACTCCGACGAGGAATCGGTGGGGTCGGCCCGGGCAGGGCGCGGCGCCTGCCGCCCCGACGCCGAGGGAGTCGGCGTCGGCGACCTCGGTCCCGAACGGGAGGCCGAGGGTAACCTCGACCGAGGATCGACTCGAGTTCGCATGGACTCGAGGATCGGCTCGGTCTCCGGGGTCGACTTAGACGTCGACGTCCCGGCGGTCGGGGGCAGCGGCGCCAGCGAGGCCAGCGAGCAGTGCCCGCTGCTGGTCCATGAAGGCAGACAGTCTGCTCTCCAAGGCCGTCAACCTGAGTCCGAGCTCAGGTGACCCAGCAGCCCCCGACTCGGGCCCCGACGGCGTCGGTCTCGGAGGCGAGTCCAGGAGGACCACAGGATTTACCCGAGCAGGCATCTCCGACTCCAGGCGAGGTCGCTTCGAGAGGTGCTCCTTCTCCAAGGACCCGGGACGGCTATCGGGGCTATGCGACCTGGCCCTCGCGGAGCCAGGAGCGTCCACCGACGCCGCCCTCGTGGGTTTCACCTTCCGTCGATGGTCCCCGGAGGGAGAACCCCTGTCGGAGGAACTCCGGTGACGGTCCGAGCTGCAACCTCTGGACGCGGAGGCCTCCGACGAGGTCCGGGTACGGCTGGGGTCAGCGAAGATCCTATCCCGCTGATGCCGCTGACTTCTCAATGCTTTGGAGGACATTTTGCCGCAGGGCCCACAGATCATTTCTTCATGATCCGGGCCCAGGCAGCGGAGGCAATTGTCGTGTGTGTCAGTTAGTGACATATTTCGGTCACACTGACCACACCGCTTGAAACCACTGGCAGCCATCGGGGGAAAAAGGGCCCCGGCGAGGTCAAAGGACCAGGCTGCCAGGGAAAAAACCGAAAACGAAACTGCCTAAGTCAGAAAAACCGAAAAAGAAGAAGAGGACTCGTGACCGGCGTCGCGAGTCCGGGCGGGAAAAAGACCGGCGTCGAACCGAAGGAAAAAAAGAGAAAATTATGAGTAAAAATCAACTTTTTCGCGGGGACACTACGGGTACGTCTGTAGGGCTCCACGGAAAAAAGAAGACTGGCTAAGATGGCACCCTTGGGCGGGAAGGCGACCGCGCATGCGCGCTGCAATTCCCAAAGGCTTTCTTTGAAAGCTGGGGAAAATTGCTCCGCGAGGGCTCCGTCGGCGCCGACGTCACCCATATGTGAGGACTGATTCCTGCTTGGTCCTGGAGAATAAAGATTTTACCTAAATTATCAAATATATACAGTTACACTGACGTCTTTAGAGTATAGTATGTTGAGACATGGGAGAATGTTATTATGTTGATGAGGAGTGATATAATGTAATGAGAGAGACAAGTTATTGTGTTGCTTCCAGTGAAGTCTTATGATTCATTTCTTCAACGGTGGGACCATAGTATTCCATGAAGAGGTGTGTCTTTATGGCTTTTCTGAAGTCTAGTAAGTCTTTGATTGCATGTAATGTGCTGGGCAGCTCATTCCATAGGTGGGGAACAAAGGGAGAAAGCTCTATTGCTGGTGGAGTGTTTTGATGTTCTGAAGCTTGCTGGTGTTTCTAAAGTGTCATCGGCTCGTCTTCTTGTTGTGGTTGGACGGGTTCTTCTGATTAGTTCAAGGGTAGGTGGGGACAGGTTATTTAAGATTTTGAAGATTATAATTATTTTTGTATTTAGTGTGTACTGTGACTGGAAGCCAGTGGAGTTGGTAGAGAGCAGGTGTTATGTGGCTGTATCTTGCTGTTCCAGTTATGATTCTTGCAGCCGTGTTTTGCACCATTTGCATGGGGAATGTTGTTTTTTTGGGTAAACCATAGTATATTACATTGAAATAATCCAGAAAGAGTAGTTACTCACCTGTAACAGGTGTTCTCCAGGAACAGCAGGAATCAGTCCTCACACATGGGTGACATTGACGTCGATGGAGCCCCTTGCGGAGCATTTCCCCAGCTTTCTAAGAAAGCCTTTGGGAATACTGCACGCATGCACGGTCCCCTTCCCGCCTAAAGGTGCCATCTTGCTCAGTCAAATGACATAGCTAAAAAACAGCACACAAAAATGTAAAATAAACTATGTACATCTGCAACTCCCAGGGGAGGAGGGAGGGTTGTGAGGACTGAATCCTGCTGCTCCTGGAGAATACCTGTTACAGGTGAGTAACTACTCTTTCTCCAGGACCAAGCAGGAAGTCAGTCCTCACATATGGGACTCCCCAGATTCAGGTTACCAGGGACCCAGAGCTGAAAATGAGCTCCCTCTAGCCGCAGCATCAGAGAAAAGATGTCACTGAAACATACCCCCACCGGTAGCCCAACCAGAGGGCTGGAGGGCAGGAGTTGCCTAAACCTCAAAGAAATTCCGAGTACTGCCTGACTAAAAGCACTGTCCCTATGGGACTCCCTTCTCCAGGCAGTAATGGGCAGCAAAAGTCTGGCTTGAGGACCAAGTTGCAGCCCTACAGATGTCTGCCAACGGTACAGAGCGGAGATGAGCTACTGAGGCAGCCATTGCCCTGACACGATGGGCCGTGACCCGACCCTGCAAGGGAAGGTCAGCTGCCCTGTAAGCTCAGGTGATACAGTCAGTCACCCAGATGGACAAGGTACGCTTGGAGACAGGTAACCCCAAAATTATTAGGGTCAAAAGAGAAAGAGCCGAGTAGCCCTTCTATGCCCCTGCGTACGGTTAATGTAGAAGGATAAAGCCCTTCTACAGTCCAGGGTATGCAGGACTGCCTCAGCCTGGCTTGCATGAGGCCTAGGGAAGAATGTCAGAAGAACCACCTCCTGGTTGAGGTGGAAAGAGGAGACAACTTTTGGGAGGAACTTAGGATGAGTCCTAAGGACTACCCTGTTCCTATAGAAGCGAGTGTAGGGCCTGTCACAGACCAGGGCCTGAAGCTCACTCACTCGCCTGGCTGAGGTTAGGGCTACCAGGAAGAGAGTCTTCCAAGAAAGGAAGTGGAGAGGACATGTAGCCATCGGCTCAAAAGTGGGCGAGTCAGTTGCTGCAAGACCACATTCAACTCCCACTCAGGGGCTGGAGGATGGATAGGAGGCTTGAGCAAGAGCAAACCTCTGAGGAACCGGGACACCAAGGGGTGAACCGATAAACAGCTACCCTCCACCCGTGAGTGGTGAGCTGCCAGAGCCGAGAGGTGGACCCGAACAGAATTGGACTTAAGGCCCTGATTGGATAAGTGCAGCATATACTGAAGCACCACTGGCACAGTGCAGGAGAAAGGATGATCTCTGCATTGCTGACACCACAAAGAGAAGCGTCTCCACTTCAGGGCATAGGTTTTCCTGTTGGATTGCTTTCTATAGGCCAAGACCACCTCCTCAACCTCCTGAGGCAGGCCCCAGGGAGCCAATACTACCCCTGCAGCCTCCAGGCCATCAAATTGAGAGATTTGAGATTGGGGTGCAAAAGGGAACCCTGATCCTGAGAGAGAAGATCGGGTTGGCACCCCAGAGGCAGTGGGGCTTCCACTGCCAGTTGAAGCAGAAGAGGGAACCAGGGCTGCCTGAAGTACCGAGGCCTTGCCCCTTAGAATCTTGAACAAGGTTCAGGCCACCAGAGGCATGGGAGGAAATGCAGACAGGAGGCCCTGGGACCATGAAATCAGGAAGGCATCCGCTGCTAATCTCGTGGGATGCAGTTGCCTGGAGCAGAACCTGGGCAGCTGCCGGTTCAGGGGACTGGCAAAGAGATCTATGGATGGAAGTCCCCATTGCAGGAAACCTTTCTGAACCACTAAGGGGTGCAGTTGCCATTCGTGGGGGCTGCAGAACTCTGCTCAACCTGTCCACCAGGAAGTTCTCCTGGCCAGGAAGATAAACCACCCTGAGAAACATGTCGTGCCTGAGCGCAAAGAAGTAAAGGCCCTGTGCCTCCTGACACAGGAGCCGGGACCCAGTGCCTCCCTGTTTGTTCACATAGAACATGGCCACATGATTGTCCGTCTGTACTAAGACAGACTGGTGAGCGAGGGTCTGAGAGAAGGTTTTGAGGGCTAAGCGAATAGCCCGGGGTTCCAGTAGGTTGATCTGTTGCATGGCTTCCCATGGAGACCACAGGCCCTGGGTGCACTTGTCCAGACAGACAATGTGCCCCCCAGCCTTGTAAGGAGGCATCGGTGGTTAACACTACTGTGAAAACAGGTACCTGAAAAGGCACCCCCCGTAGTAAATTGGGGGGTGCAGCCACCACTGTAGGGAGTTCAGGAATGGTTTGGACACCCATACTCTGTCTCTGAGGCTTCCAGTGGCCTGTTTCCACTGAGTTCTGAGGCACCACTGGACAGGCCTCATGTGGAGGCAGGCATTTGGAGTTACATGCACTGTCGATGCCATGTGGCCCAGAAGCTTCAGACAGTCTGGCGGAAACCAGTGGCATGCTGAGAAACTGGTTTGCTAAGTCTATGAGCCTTTGCGATTTGTCCTCTGGCAAGTAAGCCTTTGCTTGCAAGGAGTCCAGCCTCGCACCTATGAACTCTAAGTTCTGGGAGGGGAGCAAAGTGGACTTTGCAAAGTTTATGACAAAGCCGAGGTTAGGCCAAAAGGCAGTACTCTGTACTGATAATGGTTTCCTCCCACAATGAACCTGAGGTACTTTCTGTAGTTTGGATGAATGAGGATGTAATGCATCCTTTAGATCTAAGGAGCATAGCCAATCTCCCTGCTGGAAGTAGGGCAATAATGTTCCAAGAGTAAGCATCTTGAACTTCTCTTTCTCCAAGAACTTGCTGAGGTTTCTGAAGTCGAGAATAGACCTGAGGCCTCCGGTTCTCTTTGGTACTAGGAAGTACCTGGAGTAGAAACCATGACCTTGTAGGCGGGGAGGTACAGGCTCCACCGCCTTGTCTAGCAGCAGACCTTGAAGCTCCTGAAGGAGGAGGTCTGTGTGCAGAGGAGGCCTTGGAGGCTCCCCTGGGAAGTAAGGAGGCGGCAACTGCTGGAAATGGAGCATATAGCCCTTGTGGACTATGCGCAATACCCAAGCGTCTCCTGTAATGGGTGGCCACCTGTGGGCAAACAGGGCTAGTCGACCTCCTGTGCAGGGATGGGACAGCAGAGATGGAAAGGCTATGCTGTGGGAGTCAAAAACCCCCACCCTGCTGAGTGGGAGCAGGAGCCGGAGGCTTGGGGGCCTTCTGCCTACAGGGCCCATGTCCCTGCCCCTTGGCCTGCTGACGAGGCCTGGTATTGTGAGTACTGTTTGTAGGCAGTGCCCTTCCTCGGGCAGAAGTTTTTCTGGACAGCCTCGTCCTAGAGAGGTGCTCGGTTTCGAGCTCAGCAGCCTTCTCGGCCATGGGCTTGCCAAAAAGGTTTTCACCTCGGCAAGGGATATCGACCAACTTGTCCTGCACCCAGGGCTCGAAGTACGATGACTGCAGCCATGCCTGGCGTCGGGCCCCGATGCCAGCTGCCGCTACACAGGCCGAAGCTTCGAAGCCATCGTAGGCCGCCCAGGACGAACTTTGAGTATTCCCGAATCCCCGAAGACAGGTCTTGAACCTCTGCAAAGGTTCCCCAGAGAGGCCAGCAGAGAACCCGGCAATCTCCTTTGCCAGGACCCACAAGTACATGCCCATGTACAGCTGGTAGGACTGGACACGGCAAGCAAGCATCGAGCCCTGGAAGCACTTTCTGCCGAGCGCATCCAGGTTCCGGGCTCCCTGCTGGGGGAGGGGGGGGGGCACTGCGGAGTGCCTCTTCTGGCTTTTCAGACGATGCATGGCCGATTCCACCAATATGGAATGGTGCGGCAGCTGCGCCTTTTGGAATCCAGGGCTCTTACGGAGTCGATAGATGGAATCGACCCACTTGCTCAGAACCGGCGCCGAGGCCGGTGCCACCCACATCCAGAAGAGGAGCCATTCCAGCATCGGAGGAACCGGCACAGTAAAGGCCTCTTTTGGAGGACAGTCATACTGGAGGGCCTCAAGCTCTTCGGCTCGAGGCTCCTCCTCGGGGTCTGCAGGAATCGCCAAAGCTTTGGCCATATCCCTGATGAAATCCGAGAACCGGGTGTCCTCCGGAGGGGACCTACTGCGGTGAGTCCGAAGGGACGCACCGAGTCTGAAAGGTATTGGGGGACTCTTCGTCCTCCGTCTCCCACGCAGACTCGTCGGCACCCGCCCCAACGCTGAAGGCAACGGCATCGACGCCCTCGTCCCGAGCGGGAGGTCGAGGGTGACCGTGACTGAGGACGACTTCGAGCCTTCATGGTCTCGAGTATCGGCTCGGTCTCTGGGGTCGACTTAGACGTCGATGTCCCGGTGGTCGGGGCAGATGCACCAGCAAGGCTGGCCATCAGCACCTGCTGCTGATCCATGAAGGCAGACAGAATCTGCACTCCAAGGCTGTCAGCCTGAGTCCAAGCTCAGGAGGCTCAGCAGCTACCGACTCGGGCCCTGGCAGCACCAGGCCCGACGTCAGCTCCCTAGGAGGTGAGTCCTCAAAGACAACAGGACTTACGTGTCCAGCAGACTCCGGCTCCACGCGGGGGTATCTTGGACGGCTTCTCCTGTTCCAAGGGTGGCGGTCAGGGGTCCGAGACCTGGCCCTCAAGGAACCAGGGACTTCCTCCGACGACGCCCTCGCGAGTCGCTTTTTCCTCTTACATTCCCGATCGGGGGACCCCCTGTCCGAGGAACCCCGGCGATGCTCGGGGTCAGACTCCTGAGACGTCGAGGCCTCAGACGAGGTCCGGGCCCAGCCGGAGGCAGAGTCATAAAAAATCCGTTCTTTCTGATGCTGCCACCTTTAGCCACGAGACCGGGCATGGGTCCGGTGAGGAGATGGCTGTGTTGATATGGGAGATTGCTTCTAGGAGCTCTTCAAGTGGAAGGTCTCCGAAGGTGGTCCAGGCCTGTGTGCTTGAGTATGTTTTGCTATACATGGGTATGGTAAGCGGTTGATACAGCAGGGCTTGGACTGCAGGTAGTTGGCCATGTCCTGAGGGCTGAGGGTGCTGACTTGTTTCAGTTGAGCGGGGTCTCTTGTTAGGGATCTAACCAAAGAACCCCCTAGGCTTACTGAGAGCACAAAGGAGGGTGTTATAGTATTCTTGCTTAGCTTTAAGGGTACTGCTGCAGTAGATCTCGTTAAGGTACTGGGCCTGCAGTTAGAAGCTCTTGCATTTCCTCCAGAGGCGCTCGGAGCTACAAAGTGAGCGCTTTTGCTCCTGCAATTCGGTGGAGTACCAGGGTGCGTGGTGTTGATGTTTAGAGGATGGGGCCTGTTGGGGTGCAGCTTCAGCCACTGAGATAGTGGTGTTCCAGGTGTTGATCATTGCTTCAAGGTCTGTTTCTTGTGGGGTTGATAGTACACTATGAGCGAATGTCTTCTTGTTGAAGGTGGCAAACCTTCCTGCATAGGGCATTGTGACCTGTGGTGGGTAGGTGAGACACAGGTGGGGTAGTGTTAAAGTAAATGAGGTGATGGTCTGACCAGGGAACGGGTGTGGTGGATGGAGGGGTGTGTTCTGGGGCAGTTAGTAGTGGGTTGGGGACAGAAGAGATCCAGGGTTCTGCCTCTGGTGTGGGTTGAGTGTAGTGGAGATTGCTCATTGCATGGAGGAATGGTTGTTGGATACCGATGGAAGGTTTAAGTCTGAGGAGAATGAGGTGCCTTTGGTGGGGTTTGCGAGAGCAGACTGTTTCGAATATCCAGGTCATCTGCCTTGTCAAGGGATGTCCTGTATGCGAGGTAGATGAGAGATGCTTATTTGATATTGGTGAGTAACTACTCTTTCTCCAGGACCAAGCAGGAAGTCAGTCCTCACATATGGGTGACTCCCTAGCTCTGGGCTACCAGGAACCCAGGCTGAACAAGAGAACTCCCTCTAGTCCCAGCATCAAAGAAAGGCTTTCCACTGACAGAACCTCCACCAGTAGCCCAACGGAGGGCAGGAATTGCCTAAACCTCAAAGAGATTCCGGAGTACTGCCTGGCCAAAAGCACTGTCCCTACGGGACTCCCTTTCCAGACAGTAATGGACCGGAAAAGTCTGGCTTGAGGACCAAGTTGCAGCCCTGCAGATATCTACTAAATGGTACAGAACGGAGATGAGCCACTGAGGCAGCCATTGCCCTGACACGATGGGCCGTGACCCGACCCTGCAAAGGAAGGTCAGCCGCCCTGTAAGCCCAGGTGATACAGTCAGTCACCCAGGTGGACAAGGTACGCTTGGACAAAGCTAACCCCAAATTATTAGGGTCAAAAGATATGAAGAGCTGAGTAGCCCTTCTATGTCACTGCGTACGGTCAAGGTAGAAGGAGAGAGCCCTCCTACAGTCCAGGGTATGCAAGACTGCTTCAGCCTGGCTTGCATGAGGCCTAGGGAAGAATGTCGGAAGAACTACCTCCTGGTTCAGGTGGAAGGAGGAGACAACCTTTGGGAGGAACTTTGGATGAGTCCTAAGGACTACCCTGTTCCTATAGAAGCAGGTATAAGGCCTGTCACAGACCAAGGCCTGAAGCTCACTCATCTGGCCGAGGTCAAGGCTACCAAGAAGATCGTCTTACAGGACAGGAAGCGTAGACGACAAGTAGCCATCGGCTCAAAAGGTGGGCAAGTCAGTTGCTGCAAGACCACATTCAACTCCCACTCAGGAGCAGGACGACGGATTGGAGGCTTAAGCAAGAGTAAGCCTCTGAGAAAGCGGGACACCAAGGGGTGAACCGACAGAGAGCATCCTTCCACCAGTGAGTGGTGAGCTGCTAGAGCTGAGAGGTGGACCAGAACAGAATTGGACTTAAGTCCCTGATTTGATAAGTGCAGTAGGTACTGAAGTACTACTGGTACACCACAGGAGAAGGGATCTTCTGTACGTAGCTGACACCACACAGAAAATCTTTTCCATTTTAGGGCATAGGTTTTCCTAGTGGACTGCTTCCTGGAGGCTAGGACAAACTCCTCAACTTCCTGAGGCAGGCCCCAGGGAGCCAAAACTACCCTTGCAGCTTCCAAGCCATCAAATTGAGAGCTTTGAGATTTGGGTGCAGAAGGGAACCCTGATCCTGAGAGAGAAGGTCGGGTTGCAACCCCAGAGGCAGTGGGGGATCCACCGCCAACTGAAGCAGAAGTGGAAACCAAGGCTGTCTCGGCCATCTGGGAGCCACCAGCAGGACTGAGGCCTTGTCCTGAAGAATTTTGAACAGGGTTCAGGCCACCAGGGGAGTGGGAGGAAACGCATACAGGAGGCCCTGAGACCAGGAAATCAGAAAAGCATCTGCCGCCAGCCGCAGAGGATGCAGTTGCCCGGAACAGAACCTTGGTAGTTTGTTCGATGCACTGGCAAACAGATCTATGGTTGGAAGTCCCCATTTCAGGAAGATCTTCTGAACCACTAAGGGATGAAGCTGCCATTCGTGAGGTTGCAGAATTCTGCTCAACCTGTCTGCCAGGTAGTGGTCCTGGCCAGGGAGATACACCGCCTTGAGTTGCATGTGTCTGAGAGCGAACAAGCAAAGGTCCTGGGCCTCCTTTGGTTGTCTGCCTGAATTAGGACAGACTGATGAGCTAGTGTTTGAAAGTCCTGAGAGCTAAACGAATAGCTCTGAGTTTCAGGAGATTGATCTGCTGTGTGGCCTCCCAAGGAGACCACAGGCCTTGGGTACAATTGTCCAGACAATGGGCCCCCCAGCCTTGCAGGGAAGCATCCGTGGTCAGTACCACTGTGAACCCAGGAACCTGAAAAGGCACCCCTTGCAGAAGATTGGGTGGGTGCAGCCACCAGCGGAGGAAGTTCAGAAATTGTCTGGACACCCTTACTCTGTCTCTGAGGCTGCCTGTGGCCTGTGTCCACTGATTTCGAAGGCACCACTGTGCAGGTCTCATGTGGAGCCGGGCATTGGGGGTGACATGTACTGTCGAAGACATGTGGCCCAGAAGCCTCAGGCAAAGTCTGGCGGACACCAGTGATCTGCTGAGAAACTGATTTGCCAAGTGTATCATTCTTTGGGCTCTGTCTTCTGGCAAGAAGGCCTTTGCCAGCAGAGAGTCCAACCTTGCCCCTATGAACTCCAAGTTCTGGGAGGGGAGCAAAGTGGACTTTGCAAAGTTTATAACAAACCCCAGGTTTTGAAGAAGAGCAACAGTTCGGAGGGTGGCTTGTCTGGCTTCCTGGCAAGTCTTACCCCTGATGAGCCAGTCGCCCAGATAGGGGAAGACAAATACACCCTGATTTCTCAGGTAGGCCGCCACCACTGCCAGGCATTTGGTAAAGACCCTGGGAGCGGAGGTGAGGCCAAAAGGCAGAACTCTGTACTGATAATGGATTCCTCCCACAATGAACCTGAGGTACTTTCTGTGGTCTGAATGAATGAGGATGTGAGTGTACGCATCCTTTAGATCTAAGGAGCATAGCCAATCTCCCTGCTGAAAGTAGGGCAGCAGTGTTCCAAGAGTAAGCATCTTTAATTTCTCCTTCTCCAGGAACTTGAGGTTTCTGAGGTCGAGAATAGGCCGGAGGCCACCGGTTCTTTTGGGTACGAGAAAGTACCTGGAGTAGAACCCTTGACCTTGGAGATGGGGAGGCACAGGCTCTACTGCCTGGTCTCGCAACAGACCTTGGAGCTCCTGAAGGAGAAGATCTGTATGCAGGGGAGGCCTGGGAGGCTCCCCTGGAAAGTATGGAGGAGGCAGCTGCTGGAAGTGTAGCATGTAGCCCTTGTGGACGATGCTTAGCACCCAATGTCCCCAGTGATGAGTGGCCACCTGTGGGCAAATAGGGTAAGTCGACCTCCTGTGTAGGGTTGGGAGAGCAGGGACGGAGAGGCTATGCCTAAGGAGTCAAAACCCCCCACCCTGCTGAGTGGGAGCAGGGGCCGGAAGCTTGGGGGTCCTCTGCATACAGGACCCATTACCCTGCCCCTTGGTCTGCTGACCCTGACCCTTGTGAGAAGGGGCAGAAGTCTTTCTAGACAGCCTTGTCCTCTTGAGGTGCTCGGTTTCGAGCTGAGTGGCCTTCTCGGTCATGGACTTGCCAAAAAGGTTTTCCCCTCGGCAAGGGACATCGACCAACTTGTCCTGAACCCATGGCTCGAGGTCCGATGACTGCAGCCATGCCTGGCGTCGAGCCGCGATGCCAGCGGCTGCAACACGGGCTGAAGCCTCGAAGCCATCATAGGCAGCGCGGGACAAACTTGGAGCATTCCCGGAACCCCGAGGACAAGGACTTGAATCTCTGCAAGGGTTCCCCGGAGAGACCAGCAGAGAACCCGGCCAGCTCCTTGGCCAGGTCTCGCAAGTACATGCCCATGTACAACTGGTAAGACTGGACACGGCAAGCAAGCATCGAGCCCTGGAAGCACTTTCTACTGAAGCCATCCAGGTTCCGGGCCTCCCTGCCAGGGGACACCGCGGAGTGCATCTTCTGACTTTTCAGGCGATGCATGGTCGATTCCACCACCATGGAATGGTGTGGTAGCTGCGCCTTCTGAAAACCAGGGCTCTTCCGGAGTCGATAGATGGAATCGACCCGCTTGCTTAGAACCGGCGCCGAGGCCGGTGCCTCCCACATCCGGAAGAGGCGCCGTTCCAGCATCGGAGGAACCGGAACAGTAAAGGCCTCCTTCGGAGGAGAGTCATACTGTAGGGCCTCGAGCTCCTCGGCTCAAGGCTCCTCTTCGGGATCCGCAGGGATAGCCAACGCGGTGGCCGTATCCCGGATGAACTCCGAGAACCGGGTATCCTGCAGGGGTGGGGGGAGATTTACTCCGGGGGGGGGGGGGAATTTACTCCGGGGCTCCGACTGCGGTGAGTCCGACGGGACGCACAGAGTCTGGAAGGTGTCGAGGGACTCTTCATCCTCCGTCTCCCTGGCGGACTCGTCCGATAAGGAATCGGGTTCCGACCGCGCGGGGCCTGTGAGCACCCGCCCCGATGCCGAAGGCACCGGCGTCGACGCCCTCGGTCCCGAGCGGGAGGTCGAGGGAGACCACAACCGAGGTCGACCTTGAGCCTTCATGGTCTCGAGTATCGGCTCGGTCTCCGGGGTGGACTTCAACATCGATGTCCCGGTGGTCAGGGCAACCGTGCCAGATAGGCTGGCCATCAGTGCCCACTGCTGTTCCATGAAAGCAGACAGACAATCTGCACTCCAAGGCTGTCAGCCTGAGACCCAGCTCAGGAGACTCAGCAGCTCCCGACTCGGGCCCCGGCGGCGCCGGGCCCAATGTCAGCTCTCTGGGAGGAGAGTCCACGAGGACTACAGGACTTGTGTCCAGCAAAGTCCGGCTCCACTCAAGGCACTTTTGGAGGCTTCTCCTGTTCCACGGGCTCAGGGCGGCGGTCGGGGGTCTGAGACCTAGCTCCCGAGGAGCCAGGGACCTCTTCCGACAACGCCCTCACGAGCTGCTTCTTCCTCTTTCGTTCCCGGTCGAGGGACCCCCTGTCTGAGGAGCCCCGACGGTGCTCGGGATCAGACTCCCGAGATGTCGAGGCCTCAGACGAGGTCCGGGTCCAGCCGGAGGCCGAGTCGGAGAAAAGCCTTTCCTTTTGATGCTGACGACTTTGAAGCACCTTGGAAGACATCTTTCCACATGGTCCACAGATCTTAGGATCGTGGTCGGGACCCAGGCACCGAAGGCAGCAGTCGTGTGTGTCGGAAGAGACATTAGTTTCTTACACCAATCACATTTTTTGAAGCCACTGGAAGCCATCAGGGAAAAAAAAAAAAAAAAAAAAAAAAGAGTCCCCGTGAGGTCAAAGGACCGGCCTTCCAGGGAAAAAGAAAAAAAAAGGGCGCGAACGCCAGCCACAAAGGGCAAAAACCGAAAAAATGAGATCAGGCTCGATATTGGTGTACCGAACCCTGCTGGAGGGGAACCGGCGTTGAACCGGAGAAAAAATAGCGAAGGAATCGCGAAAAAATCTAACTATTTTCCGGGAGGACTAGGACACACGTCCGACGGGCTTCACGGAAAAAGAGAGACTGAGCAAGATGGTACCTATAGGCGGGAAGGGGACCGCGCATGCGTGCCTGCATTCCCAAAGGCTTTCATAGAAAGCTGGGGAAATGCTCCGCAAGGGCTCCATCGATGTCGATGTCACCCATATGTGAGGACTGACTTCCTGCTTGGTCCTGGAGAACAACCAGCCTGAAGCACTACCGATCTGAAACGAGCGTCCCCTGCCGCCTGGACACCCAGTCGAAAATGTTCAGATAAAGGTATGCCACCCTACAGGTCTCCACCGGCGGAACTAAACTATACTCTGCTCACGAAGCTGCCTGAGCCCTCGTGGAATGCGTCTGCAACCCCAACGGCACTGCTCTACCCTTCAAGATGTATGCAGGTGTGATTGCCTCACTGATCCATCTGGAAATGGAGGCTTAGCTGCCGTCTCACTTTCGCACGACCTGCCAAACAGAACCAACAGATGGTCTGATCTCCAAAAGGATGAAGACCTTTTCACATACCTTCGCATCCAAGTGGCACAGCTGTGGAGTGGCAGAGCCCATATCTGCTCTTGCCCACATCCGAGCTCACCAGAGCAGGTAAGGAAACGGCCTGATTTACATGAAATGCTCACACCACCTTGGGCAAAAATGAAGGTACCAGGCGCAGGACCACTTTCTCCTTGGTGAAGGAAAGGAATGGCTCCTGGCATGACAGGGTCCAAAGTTCTGAAATCCTGCGTGCCAAGCAAATCGCCACCAGAAATACCATTTTCAGAGTCAAATCCTTCAGGAAAGCTCAACTCAGTGGCTCAAAGGGTTCCGCAGACAGGACTGTCAGCACCAGATTGAAATTCCAAGGCGGTACCACTGCCTTCTTTGGCAGACAGAGGTGGGTCACCGCCCCTAGAAAGTTCAGCCCATCTGGGTGTGTACCCAACAGTACCCTGTGGACTTTCCCGCGATAACCGGAAATCACCGCCAGTTGCACACAAGGAACTGGCAGCTAGACCCGTATCAAAACTGGATTGCAAGAACGCCAAGATGCCCAGGACGGAGGCAGTGGAAGGGCGCACCTGCCTCTCTCCGCACCATGATTCAAAGATGTGCCCTACGCAAATGCACGCCAGGTTCGTAGACCACCTCTGGGCCTGTAGCAAGGTCGCTATCCCCGAGCCTGATTATCCTTTAACCTCGCCCATTCAAGAGCCATGCCGTAAGCGATAATTGATCCACCTGGGGCATACGAAACGGCTCCTGTGTCAAGAGGTCCTTCCAACTGAAAGCCACCAGTGTCAATCCGCCAGTATCCAAATCAGGTCAGCATACCACTGGCACCTCAGCCAGTCTGGTGCCACCAGAATTACAAATCCCAGGTGCACCTCTAGCCATTGCACTAACCGGCCTATGAGCTCCCAAGGGGAAAAACAGAGGACCCTCTTCGAGCCACTGCTGAATTAGAGCATCCAGGCCCTTGGACGTCCTCCTCTTCTGCTGAAAAACCAGCAGGCCTTTGCCAACTCAAACATTACCATTAGGTCCATGACCGGTGTGCCCCATTGGCGGACCACCTGCTTGTACACCTCCAGATTGAGCTGCCACTCTCCAGGGTCCATGCACACTCGGCTGAGGTAGGCTGCCGTCACACTGTCAACTCCTGCTACGTGCGCCGCCAATAATGCCTGGAGACGAATTGGTGCCCATCCGAACAGCTTTTCGGCCTCTTCCAGGGCTGCACTGCCTGCGCCTCCTTGCTGGTTGATGTAAGCCACCATGGTCACATTGTCCGAGAGGACTTGGACAACCTTCCCCTGCAACTGTGGCTCGAAACCTTCTAGCACCAAGGTCACCGCTCGTATCTCGAGCCTGTTGATCAACCACAGGGCCTCCTGTGGACTCTTGTCCCTGAACAAAGCGTCCCTTGCAATGGGCTCTCCGACCTGACAGGCTGGCATCGGTCATCAGAGGAACCCACACTGGGGGACTCCTTCCAGGCTTCGGACATGCAGACATCAACTGAAGCCTCTCTTGGCACTCCACGGGCAGGGGAGTACTTGGGACAGGGGTCGACTCTGATGGGACCATTGACTGAGTAGAGCCCTCTGCAGCGGTTGCATGTGCACCCTTGCCCATGGGACTAGCTCGAGAGTGGCCACCATGGTCCCCAGAACCTGCAGATGCCACCACTCTGATGGTCTTGCCATCTTCAGGACCTGCCGTATCCACTGTCGTAGCTCCTAACTGGCAGAAAAATCCTGCCCACTATCAAAGCACACTCTCAAATACTCTAGCTCCTGGGCAGGCCATAACTGGCTCTTGGCCAGGTTGACCCCAACCGAGACTTTGAAGGAACTCTCCCACCCGCGCTATTGCTCTTTTTGCTATCATCCCTGGACCTTGCCTGGACCAGCCAATCATCCAGGTATGAGTGGACAAGAACCCCTTCCTTGTGGAGAGCTGCCGCCGCCACCACCATGACCTTGGTGAAGGTATGGGGGGGGGGGGGGGGATGTTGCCAGACCGAAGGGCAATGCTCGAAACTTGAAATGGCCCCTTGGCACCGCAAAGCAGAGAAACTGCAGATGTTCTGGATGGATGGGAACATGCAGATACGCCTCTGCGATATCGAGAGTCGCCCAAAATCTATGCCTCCTACCACCATTATTACTGTGGAAATGTGGTACCCGGAAACCATAGTTCATGCCCTCGAAGTCGAGGATTGGGCGAAAAGGAATCTTCCCTTTGGACATCACAAAATAAATGAAGTATCGACCGCAGACATACTGGTCTCGTGGAACCAGTTCCACAGCTCTCAGCTGCAGGAGATAAGTCAAGGTCTCTTCAACTGCTGCCAACAAAGCTGCGCCCACTTTGGGTGATCAAAGAAGCTTGTTCTTGCTCCGGCAGCGGGTATGGTGTGTCATGGATTGCACCCCTTTAAGGCCAACCTCCAGCAGATCCCACTCATCCTGTATCATTTGTCCTACTACTCCATGTACTGGTAAGACTTTCTGCGATTTCTGTACCGCCTGGGAACAGCGGATCCTACAGCGCCTCTTCCTCTGCTGGGAGGTTAGCAGGCATATTCAGGGCCTTGAGGGTCTCCAAGGTACACAAATAATGTGAGCCCTTTGGGGACGAGGAATTATATCAGTACCTGCTTGTAGTGACTGTAAACTGCCCTAATGGCCTTCAGCCTGGGCAGTATATCGAGAAATTACATAAACATAAGCATAAAGATGACCACTGGTAGCTCCTCCTGGCAGAAAACCCAAACAATCCAGGCCTGATCCTCCTGTTCTAGGCTCTCCCCTCCTTCCAACTCCTCCTGCAGATCCAGCCCCTCCAACAACAGTGATTGCTGCCACTCCTCTAAGCCTCTAGCCCACTTAGACACCACTGCTCCTGACTTGTGCTCTTTTGCGTCGGACATCCTCTTAGTCCTGTGTTCTGGGGCTGAGGAGCCAATTGGTAGGCAAAATGCCTTCTGCAAAAGTAAGAAAAAACTCTGGTGAGAACTCCCCCAGGAGCCCTACTGCTCCCTGGGCTCAAGGGGTTGATGGTCCGGGCATCGTGCAGGGACCGGATCCTTTGAAGATAACATGGTGCCCCCCGCCCCCAGGGTCTCTCCTCCTCATCTCATCCTGCAGCCATGACCGCCTCTTGCGTGCGGTTTAGGCAGACACCTGCCTCCGAAACCACACCACATCGGGGACTGCATATCTTGAGGATTTTTAGATTGCGCTGCAGTGTTGTATCTTAAAGATATGAAAAGGACCTTGCCCTGATCCAAACTGACACGTTCTCAGAGTAAACTTCGAATACTGCAAATGGCTATAAGGGAGTACAGCTTCCCTTACACGCAATATTACAGATTTAATAGGTACATAATCTGGGCTAAGCGACAAGAGATGATCATGTCAGGTTACTCACTGACCATAGACAGATGGAAGGATTTCATTTGCGTCCAATCCACTGATTGACTCTCTTTCAAATTACATACATTTCTTGTATGCAGGTACTTCGTTTTTCCCAGAGCTGTAGCTGCTACAAGCCTATATGCAACATTTTTTTTTTTTTTTTTTAACACTCATCTTTATTTCCGTCTCAGACTTTTTATCCGACCCTTCTCAGGAGAAAGCAACAATGTTTCAACCAAGTGCCAGTTACATCACCTGACCTAGCACAACAGCCCTCTGAAAATCCGCCCAGCAAATGATAATTACACTTACCTGGTAATTGTAGTTCCTGAAGGGACTCCAGTTTAGTCCTCCACTTCTGGGGTTTGTGTACCTCCTCCTGCAGCTTGGAGACTGGGCATGTCAAATTCATGACATCACTGGATGTAGTCTGCTGGTCACTCCCATCAGCCCCAGTGAACTATTGACAAAGCACACTCAGAGCAACAAATAAGTAGCCAATATACAACTGTAAACAGTAACCAAAAACTGCTAACTAGATGAACCGCCCAATTTTTTTTTCCCCCAAAACAAAACCAAAAACTTCATCTTGTGCAGTTTCCTCCTGACTCTTTAGCATGACAGAGACCCAAGAGAAGGGAGCGTGAAAGAGAGCTATCGCGAAACTGAATGAAAGAAAAGCTACGAAATTCACTCTTACCTGTAAATGCACATTTTCCACTACTGAAGATCCACTCCCAAAGACATTATTCAGGGTGGGAATGAGGACTAAACTGGAGTCCCTTCAGGAACTACAATTACCAGGTAAATGTAATTATTTCCTTATCGGTCCTCCAGTTTAGTCCTCCACTTCTGGGAAGTAACAGAGCAGTGCTCATTGGGAGGGACCATTATAACCAGCTCGCAAGACCGCCGAACCAAAACAGGCATCATTCGCCGCTTGCACATCCAGAAAGTAGTGCCTACTGGAAGTATGCAGCGACGACCAAACAGCCGCTCTACAGATCTTGCCTGGCAGAACCAGGCTGTGCTCTGCCCAAGAAGCCACCTGCGCTCTGGTCGAGTGCACTCGCAATCCCAAAGGAACCGAGCGTCCCTGCACTAGATATGCGGAGGCAATCGCCTCCCTAAGCCACCAAGAAATGGATGCTTTCGCCGCCGCCTCCCCCTTGTGGGGATCACCGAACACCACGAAAAGGTGGTCAGATTTACGAAAGGGTTCGGAAACCTTCAAATACTGGCACAGCACCTGCTTGACATCCAACAGGTGGAAGCGGCGATCGGACGCGGAATCTGCACTTGACCTAAGGACCGGGAGCGATACTGTTTGATTTAGGTGAAAGGGAGAAACGACCTTTGGTAAAAAAAGGACGGCACTGGGTGCAAGACCACCTTCTCCTTAGAAAAGGACAGAAAGGGTTCTCTACAAGAAAACACCTGTAACTCCGAAATTTGTCTCGCTGAACATATGGCCACCAAAAACACTGTCTTTAAGGTTACATCTTTTACCGAAGCTTGGGCTAAGGGCTCAAAAGGTTCTTTTACTAATGCTCCCAAGACCAAATTGAGATCCCACGGAGGCACCACAATTCGGCAAGCAATCGATAATAAGACCAATACTAAAGAACAACTCGCTCAATAAGGAAGATCCGACATCATACCGCCCCATCTCCAGCATTTCATTCCTCGCAAAGATCATTGAAAAAGCAGTACTCATACAACTTCAAGAACATCTTGATGACTGTGATACCCTAGATGCGCAGCAATACGGGTTCAGAAGAAATCATGGAGTTGAGACTCTTTTGATAGCGCTAATGAACAATCTCCTCGAAGGCCTAGAAGACAGAAAGAAAATGTTTATACTCATTTTCATTGACATCTCTGCCGCCTTTGACACTGTACACCATGGGATCCTCCTCAATAAATTGGAATCTATAGGAGTAATGGGAACCCCCCTCAAATGGTTCTCCTCTTACATAACAAACAGAAGGCCACAGGTACAATTCAACGGGGAAAAAGCTGAACCGTTCTCTCAAACACAGGGCATACCCCAGGGTTCAGCCCTATCGGCATTACTGTTCAACGTTTACATGCAACCCCTCTGTGACATCTTCAAAAAGCATAATATTAAATACCACATCTATGCAGATGATATTATGCTGTACACGCAACTAGATACCGAGGACCCTCATTATACTCCGCTCGAAAATTGTCTGGAGGAGATGTTAAGATGGCTACAAAACAACAACATGACAATTAACCATAAGAAAACAGAAGTCATGTATATATCCAGCAAACCAAACTTCAGCCCCCCTCCCACAATCACTCTCTGCAACAACACGTATAGCACGAAGAAGAAAATCAAATATCTCGGAGTAACACTCGACTGCAACCTGAAAATGGAGACACCTACGCAAAACGAATAAAGCCATCTTCCATAAACTTAGAGTGATACAACCACTAAGGAAAATACTTGAGCCCAGTGATTTTCGGTCAGTAGCACAAGCCCTCATAATGCCACACCTAGACTACTGTAATGCCATCCTTCAAGGTCTGCCTAAAAAAATCACTAAATATACTCCAGATGGCCCAAAACGTGACGGCCAGGATCATAATGGGAACAGGCATTACTGAACACATTACCCCCATCCTGATAGAGCTACATTGGCTCCCAATTGCAGCTAGGATACAATACAAGATGTTAGTGACCACCTTCAAACTAATAAACAACATATCCCCATCATTCCTATCATCACTTATCAGCACGCAACCTACAAATAGGGACAGAAGAACTATCAACTCGGGCAACCTACAAGTCCCCACCAACTTCAGAACAGTGAAAACAAGTACGAGTCGTAGAGCATTCTCATTCTCTGCACCAACTATCTGGAATCACCTCCCGTGTGAGCTGCGTTTAACCAAGGACATCACCAAATTCAGGAAGGAGCTAAAAACTCACCTATTCCGATGTCATTACAATCAGCTATGACCATCAACTGAGAGAGTATTCAAAACTGCTATATGTATAATCATGTAAATATGTATATATAGATGTAAGAATGTATAAGTCGCCCCCTAAGACGCTAACCATGTGTGCTGTGACCCCAGTTCTTTGTTCATACCCCCCCCCCCCAGTCTTGATTGACAATCCCCGAACATGAATCAAACCGCTGCTGATCGCTGGAAGTAGCGGTATATAAATTTGCAGTAAATAAATAAAATAAAATTGAGATCCCACGGAGGCACCACAATTCGGCGAGCAGGCCTTAGCTTAGGAACCGCAAAACGTCTGCATGCGCCCCAAGGGGAACATCCTGCACCTTGCCTCTATAGCAGGCCAAAGCTGCCAGCTGCACTCTCCACAAAATGACCGCCAGACCTTTATCAAATTCATCTTGTAAGAAACCCAAGACCATCGGCACGGAGGCCGTAGCCGCGGACATGACACCGTGAGCACCAATCCTCAAAAATACGCCATACTCGAACATACGCCAAAGATATCGATCTTTTCCGAGCTCGAAGCAAGGTTGCAATTACCGATCCAGAGTATCCTTTTCTCTTCAACCCCGCCCTTCCAATGGCCATACCGTAAGCGAGAATCGATTCACCTGAGGCATCCGAAGAGGGCCTTGACACAGAAGATCCTCCAAGACTGGGAGCCACCAAGGCCCCCGTCCAGGAGTTGAATCAGATCAGCGTACCACGGCCGCCTGGGCCAGTCCGGAGCTACCAACAGCACTCTTCCGCTATGAGCTTCGATGCGCTGCACCACTCGGCCTATCAGTACCCACGGAGGGAAGACGTAGGGAAGACCGGACGACATCCTCTCCCTCCGCCTGCTGAAGAAGCGACTGACCTTGGCTGAATGGAAAGTCGCCATTAGGTCCATGATTGGCAATCCCCATCTGTGGACTATTAGCGCAAACACTTCCAGATGCAGCTCCCATTCCCCAGTGTCCACCTGCACCCTACTGAGGAAATCCACCGTCACATTGTCCTTCCCTGCAGTGTGCGCCGCTGAGAATGCCGGCAGATGCTCTTCTACCCAGGCGAACAGCATCTCAGACGCCTCTTCCATGGCCGTGCTGCCTGTGCTGCCCTGCCGATTGATGTAGGCTACCATTGCAGAGTTGTCTGACAGCACTCTTACCGCCCGACCTGCCACCGCCGCTCCGAACTTCTGAAGTGCCAGGAACACAGCCCTCAGTTCCAGCCGGTTGAATGACCAACCGCGTTCTTGGGAGGACCACGTGCCTTGCACGAATAGACCCTTGCAGTGCGCCCCCCAGCCCGTGAGGCTCGCATCCATCAACAGCGAGAGCCAGTCTGGCTGCTCCAAGGATACCCCTGCTCGCAAGATTCTGGGAAGTAGCCACCACAGCAGCAACTGCCTGACCCGAAGGGGACAGGGAAGACGCTTGTTCAATGAGTCGTTCTGATGAGACCAGCGATGAATGAGTGCCCGTTGTAAGGGCCACATATGGAATCTGGCCCAAGGCACCGCCTCCAAGGTTGCCGCCATCGTGCCCAGCACGTGAAGATAATCCCACGCTGGAGGGAGCCGGAGAGGATTGGAATTTGCGGACTATGCGTCGCAATCCCAGAATCCGGCGCTGCGGCAGGAAAACCACTCCCTGTCAGTTGTCGAACCATACTCCCAGATACTCTAGGTCCTGGGACGGCACCAAACGGCGTTTGGCTGGGTTGATCACCCAGCCGAGCCCTTGTAAAAACTTCAGAAATTCACTACCCTGTCCATAACCTGAATGCTCTCGGCTACTGATTTCGCCCAAATGAACCAGTCGTCAAGATAGGGATGAACCAGGATTCCTTCCTTTCGCAACGCCGCTGCCACTACCACCATGATCTTGGTGAAAGTCCGAAAGGCAGCGCCCGGAACTGATACTGCCCCCACGGAAGGGCGAATCGTAGAAACTTCTGATGGGCTTCCCGGATTGGGATGTGAAGATACGCTTCCGTAAGATCCAGGGATGTCAAATACTTCCAATTGTGAACCGCTACGATGACTGATCCGCATTTCCAGATGGAAACGTTGAGAACTCGCAGGCACCGATTCATGCCCTTTAAATCCAAAATAGGGCATAGCGACCCGTCCTTTTTGGGCACCACAAAATAAATTGAGTATCGACTCGTACCGCAATCTGACAGTGGTACAGGCACGACTGCCCCCAAGTTCAAGAGACGGTCTAGAGTAGTTCGCATCGCCAGGGCTTTTTGCGGACCTCTAAATGGAGACATCACAAAGGACTCCCAAACTGGTCTCGCCAATTCCAGGGTGTAGCCCTCACGAATTATCTCCAAGACTCACTGGTCGGTTGTTATTTGGGTCCAAGCAGAAAGAAACTCCCGAAACCTTCCTCCTATAGGTTGGCTTTCTACCTGGACCCGCCGATTCTCATTGTGGCTTTCTAGGAGCCATGGAGGGCATTGCTGAGAACCCTCTACTGGCTCCCCGAAATCCACGAAACCCCGAAGGCTCTGGCCACAAATCTTCCTCTCTGGAAACCTCCCATCCGGGAAGTCCGGAATCTACGAAAGTCTCTAAAACTGACCCCGAAAGGCAGAAGAGGACTTCCCTTGTTTAGGCCTGTCCTCTGGGAGCCTACCGCCCTTGGACTCCCCTAAATCCTTAATCAGTTTATCCAGATCATCTCCAAACAATAGCCTACCCTTGAACGGGAGCTTGCTGAGCCGTGACTTAGAAGAGCCGTCGGCTACCCAATTCCGCAACCGGAGGGATCGTCGTGCGGCAACCAGGGAAGCCATGCTATTGGCTAGCGCTCTGATCAAGTCATAATGCACATCCGCCAAATACGTGGTACCGGATTCAACCGGTCCAACTCTGCCAGCCCCTCTTGATCCAGGTGAGAAGACTGCCACAAAACGCCAAGACCATCTGAGGCAAGCTCTAGCCACCCAAGCTCCACAAATGGAAGCCCGCAAGGACAAAGCATCTGCCTCAAAGGACTGCTTTAACAAGCCATCCATCTTCCTATCCTGTGCATCCTTCAATGCCGCACTACCTTCAACAGGGATCGTGGTCTTTTTGGTGACCGCCGACACTGCTGCATCAATTCGTGGTGAACGGAACCACTCTTTGTCCTTATCCTCTAACGGATAGAGCCTGTTCATAGTGTGAATACCTCCGAGTCCCAACTCCGGTTGGTCCCACTTGTCCTGTATCATCCTGTTCACCACCTGGTGGACGGGGACCACCACTTGAGCTTGTCTCACCGCTTGAATGATGGGGTCTTCGACACTCTGCTCCTCAGCCGATGGAGCTGTCGCCAAATTCAATGTCTGGAGGGATTCCGTAATAAGAGCTGTCAGCTCCTCCTTCCAGAACACCCAAATGATCTTTGCCTGATCCTCCGGTTCGGGAATCTCCCCTTCTTCCAAGTCCTCCATCTCTGCCTCCATATCCAGCTCGGCCTCATCAGTATCATTACCCTCCATGTCGGAGGGAGACCGCTCGCGCGTCTGTACCCTCTTTGTGGGTCGGAGGGAGACCGCTCGCGCGTCTGTACCCTCTTTGTGGGTCGGAGGGAGACCGCTCGCGCGTCTGTACCCTCTTTGTGGGTCGGAGGGAGACCGCTCGCGCGTCTGTACCCTCTTTGTGGGTCGGAGGGAGACCGCTCGCGCGTCTGTACCCTCTTTGTGGGTCGGAGGGAAATGCTACCCTTTTTGGCCAGCTTAGGCTGCTGAACCGGAGCAGTCCGCGCCAGGACCTCCGATAACTTACCCTGATGCCCAATACAAAACACCTGATCAGCACAAAGTCTAGGGAGAAGTCACCGCCAGCAGCCCAGCATTGAATTCTTGGACAACCCCTGAAGTGGAGGCCCAACCAATGTCAGCTGAGACTCCAGGCTAGCCTTAACCTTCATCTGCTGCTTTACGCTCGTGGAAACAGAGGCGCAGCCCCTGCAGATCCCAGAATCCGCTACCGTCCCCCTGCGAGTTCTGCAGACCACGCACTGGGGGCGGGATGCCATCCGTCAGGCACTCTTACCCTCCGAAAGTCAAGGAAGGTGCAGCCCTGCTTTGATTAGCTGTTTTTTTTTTTTTTCAATGCACCAGAGAAAAAGCGTCAGGGGCAAGGAACCAATGACTAGCCCACTCTTACTGTTTCGTTTATTTATTTATTTATTTTTTTACTAATACCTCATCCTACCAAGCAAGTAGTGACCAAAAGAAAATAAATAGCCAGCCCCAACCAAAGAAAAGACC
This sequence comes from Ichthyophis bannanicus, assembly GCA_033557465.1. Taxonomy (NCBI): domain Eukaryota; kingdom Metazoa; phylum Chordata; class Amphibia; order Gymnophiona; family Ichthyophiidae; genus Ichthyophis; species Ichthyophis bannanicus. The sequence continues at coordinate 662,642,356 of CM066033.1, forward strand.
TTTCAACTAAACCCCCCTGATGGGATTCCCATGAAGAAATAACCCCCGCAGAGCTCCTGCCGCGCGGCAAACATGCTTTACAAAATTGCTGCTGCAGCCACCGCCGCCGCTAGAAAAAAAGGGCGCAAACTGCAAGCCCGGAGCAACTGGCATCTGAAGAGTGCTGTCTGCACTCGCGGGAGCGAAGCTCAGCTCCCGACGCTACAGAAACGGACTCACCGCTCTTCAACGGGGCTCCAGCCCACGCGGTTCTGCCCGATGCCGACATGAGCAGAAAACTGCTGGGTGAGCCTCCCGTCAATGTGCCAGCTTGGAAAGGAACCTCGTGGCCGACTGAGCAGCCGTTCAACTTTCCACTCGATCCTGCTGGAGAGCTCTTCCCCATCCTGTCCAGGGGAAGAGATCTGAATTGGGCAGACCACAGCCACGCACAATAGCAGCAGACCGGATCCAGCACCAGGTTAAGCTCTGATCCCACTTTTTTTTTTATTTATTTTTTTTTATAAAGAAAAAGAAAGTAATAAACCAAATTTAAAGAGAAGCAGCCAAATTAAAAATAAAGAATCTAAACTAGACTACACTATTGCTCCTTATCTGATCCTCAAGTGAGCCCAGCACCTAGGCTCACTATGTCCTCCTGCTACATGGAGACTGGACACACTGGGGCTGATGGGAAAGACCAGCAGACTACATCCAGTGATGTCATGAATCTGACATGCCCAGTCTCCAAGCTGCAGGAGGAGGTGCACAAACCCGAGAAGTGGAGGACTAAACTGGAGGACTGATAAGCAACAAACAATGGCCTATCTGATTAAGCCTTTCCCACATGTCTGCATCAAGTCATTGTGCACTGAATCAGTTTTGAGCTGTATAACACAAGGAATGCTTAAGGATTAAGTGGGGTTCACGCCCCTTGATACCATCCTATATCAGGCACTGCGGTCTGGCCGGCATGGTGGGAAGGGCTGGGGGCACTTCCCAGGAACGCCCTCAATCTGTACCCGGGTAGGTACAAGGATCCCCAGCACAGTGCACCTCCACAGGCCCAGGCACAGAGCACTAGAACTAAAATAAAACCAAACCAAACCAAAATCTAATTAAAAAGAAACTACAAATGGCCCCCTAGGAAGAGGCTGCTCTGTCCTGCTTTATTCTCCGGTGGCTGCCTCTCCCAGGCACCCAAAACAGCAGGGGGTTTAAACACATGCGGGCCTGAATAAGAAGAAATCACACCGCTGGCAGGCTCCCAAACATGCGGCTGCAGGCCGCTCTGTCTTCTCGTGTTCTGGCGGTTGCTAAGGGTTCCTGCTGTCCTCCTCCCCTGCCACTCTTACTTTGGAGCCTCTTTGCCGCATGGCTTTTCTACCCCTCACGCTCAGCCTTACTTCCCAGCTTCGGTGCTGCCGGCTTTCACTTGTCAAGCAACTGCTGACCCTGCAGCGGCTCCTCACCCGATAACGGGTTCGGGAGTAGCCAGAAGTCTCGGACTGAGAAAGGCCCCCATAGAACTCCCCCCCCCCCCAAATCCTGGGGGGAGAGGGGGGAAGAAAGAATATCCTCCCCTCAGTCCTGTTGTCCCCCGGATTCTCTCTGTTCCTTCTGATTTTTTTTTTCACACTTCTGCCTTTAACAACCAAGAAACCTGCACCTTAACAGGGGAAATAAAAGCAAACTAACTAAACCTATCTCCTTATTTGTCTCTTCAGGTGAGTCTAGCACCCTGGCTCACAACCTCCTCCACCTGCTTGGAGACTGAGCTTACAGGGGCTGGTAGGCGGTGCCAGCTGCATATGTACACTAGTGTCATCAAAAAGATGACACGCTCAGTCTCCAAGCTGCTGAGTGTGAGGGATAGAAAAGCCATGCGGAGGAGGTGCACTACTGGACTGGAGGGATGATAAGGAACAAACTCAATCAATCATGCCTACTCAAAAAATGAAAGAACCAAAAATAAAGTTTAAAGACATTCAACAGGCTATATAGCAGGCACTGTACTAAGATTAAAATAAGAAAGAAACAAACAAGCCTGCCAGCAGGCAATATGACAGGCTCCATGCTGGGGTTGGGAACTGCATACAAAATCACAACATAACATACCTGATTTGAAATACTTTGGAAATATATTCACAAAAACAAGCAATGACTACACACCGCTTGAAAATCAGCTGAGAATGGCAAGTCGCAAAAAAACACCCGCCAGAACAAAAGACCTCTACAATCTAATTAATAGACCCTCATTCTGACATCCATGTTTCACATATGTACATATACAGCCTTGGTCATGCATCCCAATATTAAACCTTGCACATTTGAAGGGTATAATAGCTGTTGGATCTGAATAAAGGAACAGCGCACGTGCAGGCATTTTTTTTGCTACTTGAGATAGTTATATTTTAATTTTGTATGCAGTTTCCAACCCCAGCACGGACATCATATTATTGAGTTAGTATGTTTCCCCACAGTCATTTTTGGTTAGGCATATTTTTATTATTTCACTATTGGATGGGTTCAATTGATTTTGGTTTGAACCCATTGATAGGTAGAAAGGATTTTATTTTGATTTTGAGATGTGGTTCTTTAACCTTAGTACAGTGCCTGCTACATAGCCCACTGAATGTCTTTAAACTTTATTTTTTGTTTTTCATATTTTGAGTAGGCATGATTAATTTATTGTTTGTTTTCCCACAGTCATTTTTTAGGTTAATTATGCAGTATTCTAAACCATAACTTGGATAGTTTTTAACTCTCGAGCTTATGCTGGTCACTCCTGCTTCATGTATATGGACAGTACTGATCCGATTGTTTTTCTTTCCTCTCCATTTAGTTTACAAGACAACAGAAGGGGTTATAACCAAAAAGGAGTTCTTTTCCCTATTACTGGTAAAGTTTTTAGCTACATGTCACACTCTTTGTCCTTTTACTCTTTATATTTTTTTAAACTTTTAGTTTGGTTTATATGGATCTTTTATAAGGTTTCAGTTATTTATGCATTTGTCTTTTAGCTGTAAATATGTTATTGTTAGATTTGTTCAGATTTGTACTCATTATTAAATTTTTTATCCTATGTTTTTATGATTTTAATTTAATGTATATTATATTTTTTATCTGTCTTTTATGATTTTAGTATGTCAAGAGTACCCCTGATGAAGGCATAACCGAAACAGCCTGCGTCGAGTCGACTTGGCTATTATATTATATCCTTTCAAATATTTTAGATGAAATATTTATTAGTTTTCCATAATGCATCAAATTACAAAGAAGTAAAGAAACACTGATCCCAAAAGTCTACATTATAAAGAAAAGAAAAAAGAAAATTATAGTCCACAAAATGAGGAGAAACAATCCTAATATAAGTATACAAAATTAAGAAATCACAAGGAGACTAAGCTCCATATTTGCAGCCAAAACAAAAACCCAGTACATCCACCAATCTACCTCATGATTCCGTGTCTTCCTTACTAGACAGAAGGTTCTCTAGCTACAGTGGATAAAAAATATATATATATATCTCTGACCCCCCTGGAGGGATACCAAACATTTGCAAGGTAATCGTACAAAAAAAAGAAGCTCCAACACACAAAACGAGGTCTCAGAGCCAACAAAAAAAAAAAAAAAAAAAAAAAAAAACCAACCTTTCCTCCGAGATTGTGTAGCTCTTGAAACATCAGGAAATAATTGAATAGAGGCCCCACAAAAGGAAATAGTTATATTCTTAAAATACTCTTTAAACACAGAGACTGTATCACAATCTGAAACAAAAGTCACAAGTAATGTAGCTCTAATAAGGATATTACCCTGAGTGTCCTCCAGAAACTCTGTTAAATCAAGCCCTGGAGATAACTGCGGCCGGCTATCAGCAGCAGACCACCTTCCAGAAACACCCGAACCAGACAGAATCAGCATTAGGCAATTTTAATATCTTGTGAAAATGTTTCCGTAATAAAATCTCTGAAGATAAATGACACACTGGAAAATTCAAAAACCTAATATTCTTAGATTTAGCAACATTCTCATACATCTCCAATTTACCATTAAGCAACAAATTATCCTTCACTACAGCTATCTGATCTGCCTGTAAGGACTGACACAAGGATTCACATTTAGGTAATTGAAAACCAAGCAAGTCTACCTGCTTCTCCACCTGAGCCAACCCTGCCACCACATCCCGTGTGAATAGGCAGAGTTGGGACACTGTGGAAACTAAAGTGCACTCAGTCCGTGTCACCAACCTCCAGATATCAGCCAGGGAGACCTGTGAATCTAAAAACTCCATGGCTTCAACCAGAGGGAGCGTCCATACCACTGGCACAAGAGATCTCACCACAGCAACCGGGGCACTCTGATCAAACAGAGAATCACAAGTTAAACCTGCAGGAGTAGATCCCAAAGGAGGAGGGGGCGGGGTACAGTCAATGGAGCCTAAGGAAGCCCCCAGAGACGTCTCTGAGGGGGAAACCACAGCAAAGTGTGTAACAATCCCTGACAAAGGTAACATGTCTATCCATAGGGCCACTCACCACAGAAATCGATGGTGCCGCTTTCTTCTTCCGTTTCCCTATGGATACCTCACATATACTGCTTCCGGGTACTTCTGCGGTGCTCAAAGGCTCCCAAGGGGCCTAAAATGCCCCTTGTAGCATGCCCCTTTGATGCGCTCACTGCCGCAGAATAGACTATGGGGTGTTAAATACCATACAGCAAGGCCCCCAAGGGCGTCAGGGCCGTCCTGCCTACAGCCTGCTGCTCCGATGACCTGCAGCTGCTGAAAAACAGTTCCTCCCCTCATATTTTAATAAAGTGCTTGTCCTTTCTTGTTTACCACATCTAGACTGGGTTTAGGTTTATAATATATTTTGAGCATGCTGTAGCCAGATGCGAGTATTCATGGATGCTTTTTTCACATGTCACAGAGCATTTATGGATGTTTGCAGGAAACTGGACTGCAGAACATTATGCAAATGATGCTGAATTTGCACTGAAAATTCACATGCTACCTGCTCTCTCATTTATCCCAACTGAAGAAGTCCAAAAACAGTTTTGATGAACTGACTGGCAATATTCCTGAAGCAGATTCAAATTATAGATTTTGAAGATACATAGTGGCAGAATTCATAGAAATCTGGCCTGTGAAGGTTTAATTTCCAATAACGCTTTGTAACAGAAACATAGAAAAATGACGACAGAAAAAGACCACATGGCCTATCTAGTCTGTCCTTCCATATCAACAACTACAACAGTCCACTGTTTTCCTTTAGAGATCCTCTGCGTTGTCCCATGCTTTTTTGAATTCAGATACCGTCCTCATCTCTACCACCTCCACTGGGAGACAATTCCACGGATCGACCACTCTTTCCGTAAAGCACAGTTACTTACCTGTAACAGGTGATCTCTGGGAACAGCAGGAATTAGTCCTCACATATGGGTACGTCGGAACCGACGGAGCCTGCGCGGGAAAGCTCCCCAGCTTCCTAGAATGGAAGCTTTTGGGACCTCCCACTGCACATGCGCGCTGCCTTCCCGCCTTCCTGAACAGCTCTCCTCAGTTTCGAGTTTATAGCTGAGACAATAGAGAGAGGACAGGAAGACAGATGGATAGAGGATACAACTCCTAGGGGAGGTGGGTGGGTTGTGAGGACTAATTCCTGCTGTTCCCAGAGATCACCTGTTACAGGTAAGTAACTGTGCTATCTCCAGGAACAAGCAGGAATAAGTCCTCACATATGGGGACTCCCTAGCTGAGATGCCTGGGAGATCCCCCTCCAAGGGTTCGCCATCTTCGTATGGATCTCAGGCATCCATCCTGGGAAGGTGGGCAGGAGTTGTCTAAGAATGGAACAGGTGTTTGAGGACAGCCTGGCCAAACAAGGCATCCCGGCGGGAGTCCTTGTCCAAACAGTAATGGGCTGTAAAGGTATGAACCGAGGCCCAGGTAGCGGCTCGACAGATCTGATCAATGGAAACAGAGTGCAGATGAGCCATAGAAGTTGCCATGGCTCTCACATTGTGAGCTGTGACATGGCCTTCCAGAGAAATGTTTTTACTCTGGTAAGCAAAGGAAATACACTGAGCAATCCAATTGGAAAGTGTACGCTTGGAGACTGGAAGTCCCAAATGTGAAGGATCAAAAGCCACGAAAAGTTGAGAAGACTTTCGATGTGGCTGAGTCCTATTAAGGTAAAAGGCTAGAGCTCTTTTACAATCCAGAGTATGAAGGTTCCTCTCTGCACTGGAGGCATGAGGAGCCGGAAAAAAAACTGGTAGATATACCTCTTGATTAAGATGGAAAGGCGAGACCACTTTGGGCATAAAGTGGGGATTCGTCCTAAGGACCACCTTGTCATGATGAAATCTTGTATAAGGTGGATTAGCCACTAGAGCCTGCAGTTCGCTGATGCGGCGAGCGGAAGTGACTGCAATTAGGAATAGTACCTTCCAGGAAAGAAATTTCAAGGAGGTAGAAAATAACGGCTTCATAAGCTGACCAAGCACTAGATTCAAATCCCATGCGACCGGGGGGGGGTCTGATGGGAGGTTTAGTGAGAGTCAGGCCTCTCATGAATCTTGCAACAAGAGGATGAGAGGAGATAGGTTGTCCATTTATAGGTTTCAGGGATGCTGAAATAGCACTTAAATGGACTCTTACAGAATTCGTCTTAAGGCCTGCATTGGAAAGATGCAGGAGATAGTCTAAGAGGGAATTCAAAGGAAGTGCCAGAGGGTCAAGGCCCTGCTGAGCACACCAAATGGAAAAACGTTTCCATTTGAAAGCATAAGACCGCCTCGTGGAAGGTTTCCTAGAGGCATGAAGGATATCTTTCACAGGTTGAGAAAGATTAAAGTCTTGAAGACTTAAGCCTTCAGTAACCAAGCTCGGAGATGTAGGGATTTGGGGTTTGGGTGCCACAAAGTCCCCTCCTCCTGAGACAGAAGGTCTGGTGCAGCTCCTAAGTCCAGGGAGGATCCCTGGGAGAGCTGTAGAAGCAGAGGGAACCACACTTGGCGTGGAGCTATGAGGATCATAGAGCCGTGATCTCTCTGGAGTTTGAACAGAGTCTTGGGAATCAGCGGAATGGGTGGAAAGGCATATAGGAACGCCTGACCCCAATGGAGGAGAAAGGCGTCCGTGGCCTGAGCTTCCTGACACGGAGTCCTGGAACAGAACCGGGGAAGTTTGGCATTCCACGGACTTGCAAAGAGGTCTATGTCCGGGGTCCCCCATTCCTGAAAGATTCTGCTTATCTGGTCCACGTGTAGGGACCACTCGTGTGGCAGCAGAACTCGACTGAGCCTGTCTGCTCGAGAGTTTTGAACTCCTGGAAGATACACTGCTAGCAGATGAATTTGGTGCTCTCTGGCGAAGGCCCATAATCTGAGAGCTTCGTTGCAAAGCGACAGAGAGCCCGTCCCTCCTTGTTTGTTTATGTAAAACATGGCCACCTGATTGTCTGTCTGAACCAGGACAGTCAGGTTGGCAAGGAGGGTATAGAAGACCTTGAGGGCAAGGTAAATTGCTCGCAGTTCCAGGAGGTTGATATGAAGGGTGGCCTCCTGTGGAGACCAAGTGCCCTGAGTGGAGAGAGTTTGCAGATGGGCTCCCCACCCCAATTGGGAGGCATCTGTTGTGAGGGTTGCTTGGGGTAGCAAGGGCTGAAAGGGAGCCCCCAACAACAGATTCTTGGTGGATATCCACCAATGGAGGGACCAAGACAGACGGTTTGAGGTTTGTATTTGGTCTGAGAGTGCTCCCGACGCCTGAGTCCACTGGGTGGCCAGGGTCCATTGAGCTGCTCTCATATGAAGACGAGCATAGGGCACCACATGTACTGTGGAGGCCATATGGCCCAGGAGGCGTAGCATTTCCCTGGCTGTCAAGTGAGTACTGGACTGGGCTTGGGAGGCCAAGCTCAGCAGACGCTGACCCCGAACCAGTGGAAGGTAGGCTCTTGCAGTGGTGGTGTCCAACTGGGCCCCTATGAATTCTAGAGACTGAGTAGGGCTGAGTTGAGACTTGGGAAGGTTTACCACCAGTCCCAGATACTGCAGAAGGCTCCTTGTGCGGTCTAGGGAAATCTGGGCCTGCGACTGAGTTGGAGCTCGAATGAGCCAGTCGTCCAGATATGGGAATACGAAAATCCCCATGCTTCTGAGAAATGCGGCTACGACTGCCATGCATTTGGTAAAGACTCTTGGGGCAGAGGCGAGACCGAAGGGAAGTACTCTGTATTGGTAATGACTTCCCCTGAACAGAAAGCGAAGATATTTTCTGTGGGATGGATGGATGAGTAGATGTGTATACGCATCCTGCAGGTCTAGAGAACAAAGCCAGTCCTGACTCTGAAGGTATGGAAGGAGAATGCCCAAAGAGAGCATTTTGAATTTCTCCTTGTACAGAAATTTGTTCAATTCTCTCAGATCTAGGATTGGTCTGAATCCCCCTGTCTTCTTTGGAATGAGAAAATAGTGGGAGTAGAAACCTGACCCTTGTTGATGAAGAGGAACCTCTTCTATGGCCCCTTGGGCAAGCAGAGAAGAGATCTCCCGATCCAACAGGGCTAGGAGAGGAGATGGAGAATTGAAGGGTCTCACCATGCGATGGGGAGGAAGGTTGGAGAAATGAAGTTTGTAACCCTCTCGGATGATAGAGAGGGTCCATTGCTCTGTTGTGATTTGTTCCCATCTGGGAGCAAAGTGAGCTAACCTTCCAGGTATGGTGAGAGGTTCTGGTTGGTCCAGAACCAGGAATGGCAAGTTCTCTAGGGGCAAGTCAAAACCCCTGAGGGGGTGGAGCCTGTTGAGCTGCAGTAGTTGCTGCAGGCTTTGCTCTTGCTTGTTTCGTTTGCTGACGTTTAGCCGCAAAACGAGGTTGAGAAGATTGCTGGCCAGTATTGGAAGCATATCTGGCCTTCTTATAATAAGGCCTCTTGAAAGACTTCTTCTTAGTGGGAGTAGAAGTGGACTTAGAAAGTCTCTCTAAGGTGGCATTTTCAGCGTCCATTTGAGTGGCTTTAACTTGCCACTCTGCACCGAATAAGTTCTCACCTGTACAGGGCAGATTCCGTAAGCCATCTAGAACCCAGGGTTCCAGATCAGAAGCCTGGAGCCAAGCCAGACGTCTGGCTGCAATAGCAATGCCAGAAGCTCTGCTGGCTCCCTCGAAGGAATCAAAGGCAGCTCTGTTGGAGAACTTAGAAACATCTGAGAGTTGTTTCACAACAGAAAGGAAGTCCTCCTGTTTATCCTCAGGGAGAAAGGGGGCAAAATGCCGCACTTTATTGGCAAGTTCCCCTAGGAACATGCCCATATAGAGGCTGTAGGAATTAATCCTGGCTATAAGCATACTAGCCTGGAAGATTTTCCTACCAAAAGAGTCCAGTGTCTTACATTCCCTTCCTGGAGGTGTAGAAGAGTGCCTTTTAGTACTCTTGATCTTTTTCATTGCAGACTTTACCACAATGGAGTGGTGAGGCAATTGAGTTTTCTGAAAACCAGGAGAAGGAGGGACCCGATACATGGTGTCCAACCTACGGGAATAAGGAGACAGAGTTAAAGGGTTCTCCCAGAAATCCATCAATTGTTCCTGAAGGATTTCATGGATAGGCAGGGTAACTGCTTCTTTAGGAGACTTAGAGTATCCTAAAATATCCAATCTTTTTGACCTTGGTTCCCTTTCAGAGGAGGTAGTGATAGAAAGGCCTTTAGCCATTTCTAAAATAAAGTCCTGAAAGGACAAATCCTCTGGAGGAGACATTCTCCTTTTTGGAGAAGAAGGTTCCTCAGGAAGGTCAAGGGAGAGCTCTGCAGACTCATCAGAGGAGCCAAAATCCTCAGAGGAATCGGTGTATTCTCTAGTTTCCTCCAACGCACGATACGCATACCGATCGGTATCGACATCGGGCGTACCGGGTATGGAAGCGGTATGGAGCGAAAGCCCATACGGTACCGATTTGCGTTTAGAAGAGGAAGGCCTGGGTTCCGGCATGGCGGACGATACCGGAACCGGGCCCGGAACCGCTGGAAGCGGTACCGATGGCGTTGCAGCTTTAATGAAAGCCATGACGGCCTGCTGCATGGATTGGACAGTATTGCCCATAGACACCACGGCTGCCTGGATGTCGGTACCGGTATGGGCCGGTACCCCAGAGCAGTCCAACAGGTGATCTGTCGAGGCCGTGCCATCGATGTCAACCTGTAGCCCCTGAATTGGCGTTTTGGAAGGCAGAGCTTCCCGCCGGGGCTGTTTGGCTGGGGCAGGGTCCTCAAAACTAAGAGCCTCTCGATGCTTTGAAGGAGATTTGCTCTTTGAGGACTTGCCCACAGAAGGTTTGGTTACCTGAGATCCATCCGGAGATGATGACCTGGATGACTGTGATGTTGGATTCTCTGAAGCAAACAGCACATGGAATTTGTTGGCTCGGTTCTGCAGCCCACGCTTAGACATTTGGGAGCAGGAAGGGCAGTCCGGAATGGAGTGGTCAGGCCCCAAACATTTAAGACACCATTCATGGGTGTCTGTGACTGATATTACAGCAGTACACTTGGTACACTTCTTAAATGCAGGGGCTGGCTTCTCCATGTGGAGAATTGAAGTAGGCCTGAAGGCCTAACTGAAGTGACCAAGTGCTGAAAAATAATAAAAGAAAAGAAAATAATTTTTCAAGAAAGAAAAAGGAAGACCGGCGATACCGGTATCGGTATGGGAAGGCAGGTACGCGGTCTAAAGAAACAAAACAAAAAACTACAATTTCTTCAGCGGTGACAGGATACACGACCTGCTGGCTCCGCGGAAAAAGAGAAACTGAGGAGAGCTGTTCAGGAAGGCGGGAAGGCAGCGCGCATGTGCAGTGGGAGGTCCCAAAAGCTTCCATTCTAGGAAGCTGGGGAGCTTTCCCGCGCAGGCTCCGTCGGTTCCGACGTACCCATATGTGAGGACTTATTCCTGCTTGTTCCTGGAGATAGAAATATTTCCACATATCACTCCTGAATCTATCCCCCTTCACCCTCATCCCATCTCCCCTCGTAGCAGAACTTGCTGTCAATCGAAAGAGGCTCTCCCCCTGTGCATTTATGCCACAGAGGTATTAAAATGTCTCAATCATATCACCTCTATCCCGCCTTTCCTCTAAGGTGTACATATTAAGATCCTTAAGTCTGTCCTCATATGCTTTATAATGAAGACCACTAACCATTTTAGTAGCCACGCTCTGCACTGACTCCATCCTGTTTATATCCTTTTGAAGGTGCAGTCTCCAGAATTGCACACAATACTCCAAATGAGGTCGCACCAAAGACTTATACAGAAGCACGATCACCTCCTTTTTTTCTGCTAGCAATTCCTCTCCGTATGCACCCAAGCATCCTTCTAGCTTTTGCTGTAGCCTTTTCTACCCGTTTAGCTACTTTAAGATCTGACACAACCATGCCTAGGTCCTGTTCTTCTTTAGTGGAAAAAAGTACTTCACCCCCTATACCATAATGCTCCCTTAGATTGATGCAGCCCAAATGCATCTACACCATCCTGGGTGTCTACCCTATTGCAGATTTTGGTATCATCCACAAAGAGGCAAACCTTACCCGACAGCGCTTCCGCCATATCACTAAGAAAGGTGTTAAAAAGAATCGGACCAAGGACAGATCCCTGGGGCACATCACTGATAACTTCCTTCTCCTCAGAGTGAGCTCCATTTACCTGTACTCTTTGTCGCCTCCCGCTCAACCAATTTCTAACCCAAGCATTAACTTTAGAGTCCATCCCTAGAGTGCTAAGTTTGATTATAAGTCGCCTGTGAGGAACGGTGTCAAAGGACTTACTGAAATCTAATACACCACATCTAGGGCTCTCCCTCGGTCCAACTCCCTAGTCACCCAGTCAAAGAAATCAATCAGATTTGTCTGACAAGACCTGCCTCTGGTGAATCCATGCTGCCTCGGATCCTGTAATCCGCTGGACTCCAGAAAACTCACTATTTTCTCTTTCAGCAGCGTTTCCAATAATTTACCCACCACCGAAGTTAAACTAACCGGCCTGTAGTTTTCAACCACATCCTTACTTCCGCTTTTGTGTAAAGGCACCACATGAGCCTCTCTCCAGTCCTTTGGCACCACTCCCAAACTCCAATGAGCAATTGAAAAGGTTAGTCAATGGAGCTGCTAGAACATCCGAGTTCCTCAATATTCTAGGGTGTGTCCCATCGCTTTGACTACTTTAAGTTTAGCTAGTTTCTCACAAACACAGTCTTCTGAAAATTGTTAAAATTGCCCCTCACTTCTGTTCCTGTTTGTGGGTGTTTTCTGAGGTCCTGCTCCTGGTTCTTCATCTGTGAAGACAGAACAGAAATATTTGTTAAGCAATTCCGCTTTATCTTCATCAGCTTCTAAATATTCTTCCCCTTTACCCATGAGTCTGATAATACCACTTTTGCCCTTCCTCTTCTCACTAACATCTGAAAAAGTCTTATCCTCCCATTTTACTGCATTGGCTATTTCCTCTTCTTTTTGAATCTCTGCTTTCCTGACTACTTTGCTAGCTTCTCTAAGTTTTTCCAAATATAGATGCCTGACTTCCTCTCTCTATGATCTCTTGTATTTCATGAAGACCTCCCTCTTTTTCTTCACCTTTTCAGCTACTCCTTTCGAAAACCATAGCAGTTTCCTTTTCCTTTATTTACAATTCTAACAAAAAGGTTGGTTGCCCTTAAAATATCCCCTTTTAGTTTTGCCCACTTTTTCTACATCCTCCAGCTGTTCCCATCCCTGAGGTATTGGCCCATCTTGGCAAAGTTAGTTTTCCTAAAGTCTAAGACCCTCGATTTTGAATGGATTCTAACAGCCCTAGTCCTAATACTGAACCACACCATCTGGTGATCATTGGATGCAAAATGATCTCCCACTAACATCAGAAACACTTTCACCATTGGTAAACACCAAATCCAGTATGGCCCCTTCACGTGTGGGGTCTGTTACCAATTGCCTGAATAGTTCTCCCTGTAGAGAATCCAGGACCTCCTTACTTCTAGATGATACTGCAGCAGGAATGTGCCAAACATCTGGCATATTGAAATCACTTATCAGTAGCACTTCCTCATTCCTAGCAATGCTGAGTATGTCATCAAGTAACTATGTCCACTTCTTCCTCTGAGGGAGGTCTGTATATCACGCCAATGCAAAATAGATTTCTCTTTCTAGTTTAACCCACAGTGCCTCCTCTCTCCCTTTTAAGCTCCAATTCAAAAGCTGTAATATTGTTTTACATATAGTGCCACTCCTCCTCCCCTTCTTCCTACTCTGTCCTTTCTGAAAAAAGTATAGCCTGGTATAGTTACATCCCAGTCATGGTTTTCTGTGAACCATGTTTCTGTAACAGTCACTAAATTCAAGTCAGTCACTCCCAACCAAAACTTCAACATCAGAGATCTTATTTCCCATGCTACAGGCATTTATACACACTGCTTTCTATATGTTACCCCTTTTACCTATTTCCATAAAGGTATTTAATGTTTCACTTACCTGGGGGCTTTTTTCACCCATCCCCAATGAAACTAGTTTAAAAGCCCTCTTCAGTAGAGTAGCCAGTCTACTACTGAAGATGAGTCAACCTTTCTTGGACAGATGGACACCATCTCTGCTCTGTAACCCTTGGAACAGCATCCCATGGTCCAGGAAAGCAAAACGCTCTTGATGACATCCATGCAGCCATGCACTCATCTCCAGGACGCAAGCCTCTCTCTGCCTTGGCCTTTGCCCTCAACTGGGAGGACTGAAGAGACAACCACCTGTGTACCTATCTGCTTCACCCTCTGTCCCAGAGCAATGAAGTCACTTTTGATACGCTCAGAGGGATATCTGGCAGTATCATTTGTACCAATATGGATTAGCCACATTGGGTAATAGTCAGTGGGCTTGATGAGTCTTGGCAAACTCTCCGTAACATCTTGGATTTTGGCATCTGTAAGACAGCATACCTCTCTGGGCATCAAGTCTAGTTGGCAGACAGACGCCTCAGTACCCCTCAGAAGACAGTCAGTCACCAACCACCACTACCCCTTCGCCTCCTTGTGGTCACTGATTTTGCAACTTTGGGGTACTTGACCTCTGGTTCTTCCCTTTCCAGGGATGCTTTCATCTCCTCCACTTCCAAGTTTGCATAATGGTTCTTCATTTCAAGGGCTGGAGAAGTTGGATTGGTGACTCTGCAGAACCTGGTGACTTGTGTCCAACCTTCGTCATTCTGTAGGCACCCATCTTCTCCTCTGCTGGAGAGCTTGGTTGCTGCAAGCAGCATCTCAATGTACTTCTCACTGTCTTGAATGCTCCTCAGTCTCGCCACCTCCTCTGAGTTCCTCCACTTGTTTCCTGAGAGTTTTAGCATGCAGGCACCCTGCACATGGAACCAGTCTTTCAACTGGCATTGGGACCTCTGTCTGGACAGAGGCAGAAGCTGTGACAGGGGCAACAGCTTTAGCAATATGATTTTTCCCAGCCATTGTTCAGTTTATGGAGCTTAGGTATCTGTTAAAGCAAAAGAGAGATCTACCAAAGTACAAGCTGGTTTCCCAAATGTCCTTTCAGAGAAAAAGCAATTAAATCTTTAATTATATTCAAAATGTGCTGTCCGAAGTCCCTGTGTTTTGCTAATTGGGGAGGTGCCCTATAAAGCAAGGCTGCTCACTAGGGGTGGGTGTAAGTTGGGGGTAGGGAGGGAACTAACACCTGATTAGGTGTCAGTAGCTCCAAAGAGCTGAAAAAGTTACTAATGCAGAGTTTTAAACCTACCCCACTAAAGAAAATATTTCTCCTTTTAAACTAAAGCACCAAGAAGAATGTAACTTTGTTTTAAAAATGTACCAAAACCCTTTAGAGCTCCGAGTCAGAGAGCTAGCAATTTAAAAAGTCAAATTTTTACCTTTGCTTGAAATGTATAGCCCCCGTTAGGAATGCCTCAACAGAGCAGGGCTCTGAAGCCTTTTATGCAGCTGCTCTGTTCTCACAGGCTAATCAGGCCCACTAACTCCTGATTAGGTGTCCATAGCTTCAAAGTAATAAATTATGATCATATTATCCTTGACTTACCACAATCCAACAATTTTGTCGAAGCATGGCACAGATGGTGAAATTAGACTTACCTGCTAATTGTTGTTCCTTGAGGAACTCTAGTCCAGTCCCGGAACCTCTGGGATTTAGCACCTCCTCCAGCAGCTTTGGAGACTGAGCACGTCATCACTTTTGATGACACTGGTATAAGTAGGCAAGGACCGCATCTCTGCTCCAGTACCTATTGACAAAGCAGACTCACCAGAGCAACAAATAAGTAGCTAGTATAATCAAAACCACTTTTTTTTTTTTTTTAAAACACACAATTCGGCTTAAACTGAAACCTTAACCTAAAACTTTAAACTAAGTTTCCCCGGAAGGAAAACTATATAGTAGTATACCGCTGCATAGGTATGCCCCCATCCCCCCCCTCCTGAGGGCAGCGAACCTATTCGTATCCCCAACCCTAGCACAGTGGACTGCTCTCCCAAGAAACGGAACCTTTATCCTAATCTTAGAGTTAACCTGCTTCAGGCTGCAGTCCAAAATTGAAACTAAAGGAGGGATCCGGGACTGGACTGGAGTTCAAGGAACAATTAGCAGGTAAGTCTAATTTCACCTTCCTTATCGTCCCTCCAGTCCAGTCCCGGAACCTCGGGGGATGTAACAGAGCAGTGGATATCAATGGGAGGGACCTGCTAGACCAGCCTGAAGCACTGCTGATCCAAAACGGGTATCCCCCGCCGCCTGAACATCCAGACGGTAATGCTTGACAAAAGAATTCAAAGATGACCAAGTCGCTGCCTTAGTCGAGTGTGCTCTCAGGCCTTCCGGAACAACTTTTCCCTTCAAAATATAAGCTGCTGCTATGGCTTCTTTCAGCCACATGGAAATAGAAGACTTTGCTGCAGCCTCTCCTCTCCTAGGCCCTCCAAATAATACAAACAACCTGTCTGACTTACGGAAGGACACTGTACCCTGGAGATACTTCTAAGTGTACGGTGAACATCCAAGAGATGCATCTTCCCACTAGCTGCCGTCTTCTCACCTCCTTTGAACACCGGTAACGAAACAACCTGGTTGACATGAAAGATGGAAAACCACCTTGGGCAGGAAGGCAGATACCAGATGCAAAACCACCTTCTGCTCAGAAAAGGATAAAAAAGGCTCCTTACAAGACAAAGCCTGCAACTCTGAAATTCTACGAGCCGAAAAATTGGCTACCAAAAAGACCGCTTTTAGAGTCAGGTCCTTCAATGAAGCCTTAAGCAACAGCTCAAAAGGCTCTTTCACTAACGCTTCCAGTAACAGATTCAGATCCCACATAGGAACAGTCATTCTACACGGCGGCCATATAAGCAACACCGCCCTTAGAAACCTTTTAACATCCGCGTGCGCACCCAGCGCCTCACCTTGAATCTTTCCCCGATAACAAGCACTGCTAGCTGAACTCTTGAAGAACTGTCTGCCAGACCCTTTTCAAAACCATCCTGCAGGAATGAAAATTTGTGAAATTGAAGCCGCTGAAGGCCGAACTGTCTGTCCGCACACCGCGCTTCAAAAATGCGCCAAATGCGTATATACGCCAACGAGGTAGACCTCCGCCTGGCCTTCAACAGTGTGGTTATGACTGCTGCCGAGTATCCTCTGGCTCTCATCCGTGCCCTTTCAAGAGCCAAGCCATAAGTGAGAACCGACTCACCTGCGGCATGCGGAGCGGCCCTTGAATCAGATCCTCCCGTGACGGTAGCCGCCATGGACTGTCCACCAGAAGCCGAACCAGATCTGCATACCATGGTCTTCTTGGCCAGTCTGGCCCGATCAGAATCACCAGGCCTTGGTGGATCTCTATGCACTGACCCACGCAACATATTAGGGCCCATGGCGGGAACATGTATATGAGACCTTCCACTGGCCACCTCTGCATCAGAGCATCAAGGCCCTCAGACATCCTCTCTCGTCTCCTGCTGTAAAACCTCAAGGCTTTTGCTGACTCAAACGTCGCCATAAGGTCCATAATCGGTGTCCCCCAGCACCTTGTAAGTAGCGCAAACATGTCCGGATGGAGGACCCATTCTCCTGGGTCCACCTTGAATGGACTCAAAAAAAATCTCCCTCTACATTGTCCACTCCTGCCACATGTTGTGCTGACAGAGCGAGAAGATTCTGTTTGGCCCAATCCAACAGTTGACCAGCTTCTGCCTCCAAGACCACACTTCCTCTGCCACCCTGATGATTGATGTAGGCCACCGTGGTCGCATTGTCGGAAAGCACCCAAACTGCTGCATGCAGCAACCACGGTTGAAATGCCTGGAGAGCCAAGGCTACAGCCCTCATCTCCAGCCGGTTGATGGACCACTCCTTTTCTATCGCCGTCCATTGACCCTGCGCCAAACGTCCTTCGAAATGCACTCCCCAGCCCATCAGACTGGCATCTGTTGTTAACGGTTTCCAGGCCGTGGCCTCCAACAGCATTACCTTCTCCAGGACTCCTGGAAGTAACCACCACTGTAGTTCTTGGCGCACCTCTGGCGAACAGAGAAGTCGTTGAGACAGTGATGGGGAACTAGCTTGAGTGTGGCTGCCATTGTCCCAAGCAACTGCAGATACTGCCATGCTGTGGGAGCCCTCTCGTCTAGGAAGCTGCGCACGAGCATCCTCAGACACTGTGCTCGCAGATCCGGAAGAACTATTCTCCCCTGAGCCGTATCGAACCGAGCTCCCAGATATTCTAGACTCTACAACGGAATCAGCCTGCTTTTGGATAGGTTGACCATCCAACCCAGGCTCTGAAGCAGCTGCACCACCTGAGCTGTGGCCGATTCGCTCTTGCTTCTTGATTTTGCTCGAATCAACCAGTCGTCCAAATAGGGATGAACACACACCCCTTCCTTGCAAAGAGCTGCCGCCACCACTACCATTACCTTGGTGAAGGTCCGCGGGGCCGTGGCTAGACCAAACGGTAACGCCCAGAACTGAAAATGCCCCATGGGTACCGCAAATCGAAGGAATTGCTGATGCTCTTGCCGAATCGGGATGTGCAGATAGTAGCTGTCAGGGAAGGGGAGTTTCTTACTTCACTGGACCTGACAGAAGCTTATTACCGATCGAAGGGTTTCCATATGAAAATGAGCCACCCGGAGACGATTTACTCTTTTTAGAGCTAAAATGGGCCGAAAAGCCCCATCTTTCTTTGGAACCACAAAATATATGGAGTGCCGACCGCAACCATACTGCTCCGACAGAACCGGTACCACTGCCTTGAGCCGCAGTAGTCTAAGGTTTCCTGAACTGCTACTCACTTTAACTGCGCTTTGCAAGGGGACTGAACAAACAAACTTACCACTGGCCGTTGGAATTCCAGAGCATATCCTTCTCGAATAACCTCCAACACCCATTGGTCCGATGTGATTTGGACCCAAGCAGGATAAAACGCCCGTAGTCGCCCTCCTACAGGTTTGCATCCTACCTGAGTCCCCCTCATCTCATTGTGATTTCCTAAGATTTGAGAACGAGGACGCCGCAAAACCTCTGCCTGCTCCGCAAAAACCTTGAAATCCCTGGTTTCGAGTGGGAAACCTGCCCCGCTGAAACTGACTGAAACGAGGAGAATGGAACCTTCGAAATTCTCTGTGACCCCTTGGGAACCGAAGTGGGCCGGCTTTGTTTTGGCTTATCTTCAAGCAAGCGACCCCTCCTTGGATTCCCCAAGGTCCTTGACTAGCTTGTCCAAATCATCTCCAAACAAAAGCTTCTCTCTAAAGGGAAGCTTACTCAGACGAGCCTTCGAGGAACTGTCAGCCAACCAGTTGTGCAACCACAAATACCACTGAGCTGCCACCACCGAAGCCATACTCTTTGATAGTCCCCAGATAAGATCATAATGAATGTCGTCCGCCAAATACGCCACCCCCGACTCCAAATGAGCTACCTCTTTGATCTGCTCTCCCATCTGATCAACTTGTAGCCTTTGTGACCAACGAAGACAGGCTCTAGCTACCCACGCTCCTGAAATAGAAGCCTGTATTGATAGGGCGCTGATGTCAAAAACCTGTTTCAACAATGTGCCCAATTTCCTATCCTGATCGACCTTGAGCGGAACTGCCCTCGACCGGAATAGTCGTCTTCTTGGTAACTGCTGACACCGCTGCATCTTCGTTTGGAGAGCGAAAAAGATCCTGATCCGGCAAGGGATAGAGACGGGCTATTGCTCTAGACCAGTGATGGCTAACCTTTTTGAGCCCGAGTGCCCAAACTGCCGCACAAAACCAAAGAATTTCCTCAAAGTGCCAGCACGTCATTTGCATAAGTGGTCTTATTTGCATAAATATTTGCATAATGTTACCATACACTAACTTTTAGTAAACATGTCTCTTAATGAGTGTATGGATAAAGAAAGACTAAAAGATTTCTACATTACTATAATCCAGTGCCAACCGCCAGGCACATTAGGAACTACTACAAACGCTGCCCATTTAGAACCCATAGCAAACCCGCCGTATCCTGACAGCATTACCAGGACTCACAAAGCACCATACCCTACCTATCAAAAGGCAACACTGCAAATATTAAACCAATACATTTCAGTGAATACTGGGGAAAGAGAACAAGTGGCAACGTCAAATAGGAATTTCCTCTTGTACCAAACAAAGCGCAGATGTTAATGATGCACATTTCCCAGAGCTGACATATTCCAGTTAATAAATTCAAAATAAAGAGATATCGTTCTACCTTTTGTGCATTTTTTTTCAGTTGCAATTGGTCCAGCCATTTTCTTCTGGTTTCTTCATGTTTTCTGCTAACTCTCCATCGTCTGCTGTCCATTTGTCCTTTCTTCTCTCTTCTAGTTTTTTTTCCATTCTCTCTCTCTCTACATCTGCTTTAACATACTAATCTTTCTCCTTTTGCTCTTTCCTCATTTCTATTTCATCCACACAAATTTTACCCCTCCATCCTCAATCCCCAATTACTCTCCCAATACCTGGCCAATTGTAGATTTTTCATCCCTCCTACACAAAATATTTTTCCCCTCTCCATTTTACTCTCCCAGCCCCATCCCATTCTAATCCTCCCCCAACATCAGCTCCCTTCTAGTTCCAGTCTCACCCAGCATCCATTCCCTTCTTCAAGCCCCCCACTTCCCCTCAGCCCATTTCCATTCCAAGCCCCGTCCCATTATGCTATTTGCAGTTCAAGCCCCCCACTTCCCCTCAGCCCATTTCCATTCCAAGCCCCATCCCCAACAGCTATTTGCAGTTCAAGCCCCCTTCCACTCAGCCCATTTCCAGTCCTAGCAACCCCCAACCCATTACCAGTCCTAGCCCCCCATAGCTCACTCCCAGTCCTAATCCCACCAGCCCCTTTCAAGTCCTAACCTCCCCATCAGCCCACTCCCAGTCCTAATCCCCCATCACTCAATTTTTAGTTTAAGCCCCCCAGCGCCTATCACCACTCCTAACCCCCCCCAGTGCCCATCACCACTCCTACCCCCCCAGCCCAGCGCCCATCACCACTCCTAACCCCCCCAGCCAGCCCAGTGCCCATCACCACCCCTAACCCCCCCCAGCCAGCCCAGTGTCCATCACCACTCCTAACCCCCCAGCCCAGTGCCCATCACCACTCCTAACCCCCCCACCCCAGCCCATCACTACTCCTAACACCCCCCAGCCCAGCCCATCACTACTCCTAACCCCCCCCAGCCCAGCCCAGCCAATCACCACTCCTAACCCCCCCCCCCAGCCCAGCCCAGCCCAGCCCATCACCACTCCTAACCCCCCCCCCAGCCCAGCCCAGCCCAGCCCATCCCATCACCACTCCTAACCCCCCCCCCCCAGCCCAGCCCAGCCCATCACCACTCCTAACCCCCCCCCCCCCCAGCCCAGCCCAGCCCATCACCACTCCTAAGCCCCCCAGCCCAGCCCAGCACCACTCCTTACCCCCACCCCCACCCCCAGCCCAGCCCAGCCCACGGAAAAATAAAAAAAAAAAAAAGAAAACCTGTTTGCTGCCGCTGTCGGGGCCGCCGCGGCAGAATCGAGCGTGCCGCGGGGCCCCCCTGTACCCACCGGCAGAGCCTGTCCTCCCCGTAGCAGCTCTCTCTTTGGAGCTGCAGTCAGACGCGCCGGCTTGCAGAGCGCGAGGGAAGAGTTCCCTCGCTGCTCTGTTAAGCCCGCGGGGGCTGATGGGAAGTTCCCATCAGCCCCCGCGGGCTTAACAGAGTCGCGAAAGGGAAACTCTTCCCTTCGCGCTCTGCAAGCCGGCGAGTCTGACTGCAGCTCCAAAGAGAGCTGCTACGGGGAGGACAGGCTCTGCCGGTGGGTACAGGGGGGCCCCGCGGCACGCTCGATTCTGCCGCGGCGGCCCCGACAACGGCAGCAGACAGGGTTGTTGTTTTTTTTTTCGATGGCGGACCTTCCCGCGTGCCAGCTGCAAGGCCTTCGCGTGCCACAGCTGGCACGCGTGCCATAGGTTCGCCATCGCTGCTCTAGACCCTTTAAGACCCGCCTCAGGAAGATTCCATTCCTCCTGAATCATGTCCCACACCACTCTGTATCAGAAACACCCTTTGAGTAGTACGAACGGTCTGTAACAACGGGTCTTCTAATATGTCATTCGCTGCTGGAACAGCAGAAGGCATATTTAGGGCTTTAAGTGTTTCAGCAATGAGCGCTGGTAACTACTCCCACCTAAACACTCCGACTACTCTAGCTTGCTGTTCCGTATCAGTAAAGCTCACCTTCCTCTAACGAATCCACTTCTAGATCACTGTCTGCAGATTCTAAACCATCTAAAGGCCCTGGCCTCTCTAGCCCCTCTTCCAAGACCCTTACCTTCTTCAAAGGGGCACCTCCAGTTCCCAACGCAATCGGGGTTCCCGGACGCTTCTTTCCCTGTTCCCTGGAGGAAGAGGCTACTGCCCCTGGCTGCCGTAAATAGAAAGCTTGATGAAGTAAGAGAAAGAAATCAGGAGGGAACATGGAAGGCCCAATCACCTGACCCAGCACTTGCTGAGGCGCCGGAACTGGTGCTGAGGGCCCAGCTACCAGCTCCGGGGGTGACACGGCAGGGGCTAGGGCCTCCACCCAACCCAGAGGGACACTCTTCTGTCCCTTGGCCCCTTCTTCCAGAGCATGCTCCATCGAAGCCGCCTCCTGCGTGCACACTTTGCCAACCCCCGTGTCAGAAACTGTCCCCCGTCTTGTGCCACAAACTAAACACTGCGGCCTAGAAGGCATCCTGGCCCAGTGGCTATGTCCCTCAGAAGAACGTACACAAACCAACAAAAACCTTCAATGACCCCTCAGCTGTGCTCACAAAGGCACACCAGTACCAGGAACAAAAGTATTTATTTTTGTTATTTTTTTTTTTTAAATATCCAAAAAACACTGCCCGAACTTCAACTAGCAGCCCCCCGCCCCCACCTAAACGGCTCCTAGACCCTCGGGCAACAGTTAAAAACCCTGCAGAAATAAAACTGAAGAAAAAAATGCTGGCAGCGCTTCCTGCACGAAACCATGCGGCTCAGCCTGCCCGCTGCGATTCCGCGATCGCAAAGCCCTGCTGAGCCCAAAAAAACCCTTCTGTGCTGACACAGTGCTGGGGATCTTACCTCAGGCCCCGTTTCTGCCGTCGGAGGCTGCTGCCTCCATCTCATCCCGTGCTCAGCCTTACATGCAGCTTCAGCACAGGGAGAGGAGAGACACTACCGCTCTGCAGGGACACTCTGGACTGCAGTCAAAGGCAAGCACACCACCCGCTGCGCCTTCTACCTGCTCCTCACCTGTAAACGCGGGATCGGGAGCAGGGAGGCTAACTCCCCCGGCCCTCACTATCACTGCCCAAGTGGGAGGGGGGGAGGGGGAGGAAAAGGAAAGAAAAAAAAGACTAGAACAGCATTAACTGAAGGGGGGGGGGGGAGGCAAACCAGTCCTTCTGCAGCAACTCTTCCACTCTCACCTCTTAAGAACCACTACTCCTTTCACAAACTGGTCCTCCCAATACAGTACCCTAACTAAATCACCTAACTCTCCTCACTTGTTGCTAAGTGAGCCCTAACCTCCAGGCTCACCACCTCTCCAGCTGCTTGGAGACTGAGACTACTGGAGCGGAGAGGTGGTCCTTGCCTACTTATACCAGTGTCATCAAAAGTGATGACGTGCTCAGTCTCCAAAGCTGCTGGAGGAGGTGCTAAACACCAGAGGTTCCGGGACTGGACTGGAGGGACGATAAGGAAGCTTTCATACATTTGTCTTGCAATCATCCTTCCATTTGGTGTCCGATTTCTATCTTAAAAACTGAACAAGCTTTTTTTTTCCCCTACGCACCATGAAAGAAAAAAAAAATATGTAGACATTGATTGGCGAATTAAAACTGTGCTAGGCTACAACAAAACTGATTTGTTGCCATATTTACATGGACTTGCTCATAATTTGTCATTTAAATGGTTTTTTGCATATTCAGCATGTCATTCCTAAGTGGGTTTCATCCAGGAGCAGCCATGGAAAATAGAAAAATATAATCTAGTCATCTTATCTCACAGTTCGGGCGCATAAATCAGATATCATAAAACACCAGAGACAGATACCAGAATTAGAAACCCCTTCCACCAACATACAAAAAAATAAATGAGAACCATTGCAAGACTCATAACAATCCTTTAGTTCCATTCCAGAAATAACTATATCCTCATGTGTCTAATCCAAAACGTTCAACAAGATAGAATGTCGCAAAAGAATTGGGGGATCACTCATACACTGCAACCGAAAACCGAGCGACCACAAAATCCCCCTTGCCAGCGCAATTATATAACCAAGACCCAAGCCGGCATTTAAACAGTTAACATAGTAACACAGTAAATGATGGCAGATAAAGACCAGTATGGTCCATCTAGTCTGTCCAGTAAGATGGCAAGAGTAGGTGCACCTGCCACTCTGTGCAAGCCACCCCTCCCCATGTCTTTGTTTAGGGGTGAACCCACCGCTCCGAGAAGGACACCCCTATTTGTTGAGAAATTAGATAGTTAAGTTTATTTTGATTTTATCCTGTTGCTGTAAAGGGATCCACGGTACCTGTCCCATGCCATTTTGAATTCTGTCACTGTATTTGCCCCCACCACTTCCATTGGGAGGGCATTCCAAGCATCCAAGTATTTCTTGACATTGCCTTTCAATTTACCCCCTTGCAGCTTTATGTTATGCTCTCTAGTTTTACAGCTTCCCCATCTTTGGAAGAGGTCTGTTTGTTCATTATTTCTCTAAGTAATTAAAGGTCTGAATCATATCTCCCCTATCCCTCCTCTCCTCCAGAGAGAGTGTACATATTTATGTCTTCAAGTCTCTTCTCATATGGCTTCTGACGCAGGCTCCAAATCATTTTGGTCACCTTCCTCTGAACAGTTTAGTCTTTTTACATCCTTTGCAAGATATGGTCTCCAAAACCGAACACAGTATGCCAAGTGAGGCCTCACCAGTGACTTATATAGTGGCATTAGTACCTCTTCCTTTCTGCTGGTAATTCCTCTTTGTATGCAACCCAACATCCTCCTGGCTTTTGCCACCACCTTCTCACACTGTTTTGCTACCTTGAGATCCTCAGAAATAATCACACCAAGGTCCTTCTCCTGGTCCATGCACACCAACCTCTCGCTCCCTATTGCGTACATTTCCCTTGGATTTCTTTTTCCCAAGTGCATGACACTGCACTTCTTCACATTAAATCTAAAGGAACATATCCTCTACCCAAAAATACACCATTCCAAACAGAGCAATTGAAAAACACATCAAAACACACACAGATAGCATCAGAGTTTAAGCCAATTACTAAGTGACGTGTGAATGAAAGTTTTTTGTGAAGATACTATGTTGTTTAGTTGAATATTTTGAGTCGTTATATGAGCTGAAGTGTTCATTTCAAGGTCTTTTTTTGTACTGAAAGAATTTTTGGAGGAAGAAGTTATGTGTTTATTTTTGTCTTCTTTGTGGCTTGGATGCTGCATATTTTTGTGTTTGCATTCCAGGAACATAGACATGTCCGTAAACTTATCTCATACTATATACACACCCCAGCCTGTCACCTTGAAGACCAGGTCATGCAGCAGGACTGGAGTAGGAAAATGCCTTTTTTTTTTTTTTTTTTTTTTTTAAACACAGTAGCAAAAAAAATAATCAGAGAAGTGAAGAGCCCTTATAATTGCCAAATGAGCACTTTTCTGAGTTCTATTCATTCTGTGGAGCAGGTATAGCAATAGATTTCTCAGACTTGAGACGTGCAACACCAGTCTAAAATCAGACGCAATGTTTATCTTTTTTCAACCTGCCCCCATGTGACTTGGACATGATTGCACTGGACACGTGTGGATTTGGGGCTAAAATGGCTCTGGGAATATCCACATAGTTTCTACATATGAATGAGCATTTTCAGACCTGGAAACCACAAATAGGACTTCTAAAATTACACTCTATAAACAGTATTATGTGACCTTGCCCGTATTATTACCCCCCCCCACCACAGAGAGTGTTGGGACTGATTGGTTACTTAAGAGTAAAAGGTTCAGCATTTCCCATTATTGGAAGACAGCTGTCCCATCATTTTTAAAGTGGCTGACGTTGTCCAGGAATAAGCCCAACTCCTCACAACACTGTGCTAGGAAATTAGAAGAGGAGCAGGGGAAAAGAGAGAGGGGGATATTCCCAGGGCAAGCCCAGAAGGATTTTTGCACCTCCTATCTGACTCAAGTGGGCCCAAGAGCCACACTCAAACTACAGCAGCTGAACACTGTATGGAACGCCCTTCTACCATTTGCTGGAGACAGAGAATAATGAAGAGCATGTGGTTGCACTGTGCGCTATTATAGGGAAGGCTTTTGTTCCGTCTGTCTGCTGGAGGAGGGGCAAATCACCTTTTTTTCAGGGCTGGTCTAGTGGATAAAAAAATACCTTTAGTAGCATGGAAGGAATAACTGGGCAGACTGAATATATTAATTGGTCTGCCACTTATTATGCAACATGGGTTAGAAATTCAGTTTACTATATAGAGCAGTGGTTCTCAACCAGTCCTCGAGGCACACCCAGTTCGTAAAGATACTTTTTAGGATATTCTAAATGAGTATGCATGAGACAAGGATCTGCACAGAAACAGTGCATGCAAATCTCTCATGCATATCCTTAAAATACAATTGGCTGTGTGTGCCCCAAGAACTGGGTTAGGACAGAGAACAATAAGCGACCCTACAGTTCAGGCCCCAGTCATATGACTATCAAGCTTACCGTGTGATCTAGTTGATCTCTGTGCTCTCACATCCAGATGGTTCTCTGGAATGGATTAAGTAGCAGCAGCTTTTTTTATTTTTATCTTGCGTATCTTACAGCAGTGCTTCTCAAGCCATTCCTGGAGTACTCCCTAGCCGTAAGACATTTAAATGTGGTCTCTTACATGCATATTCATTGTGGATATCCTGAAAACCATACTGCCTAGGGGTACTCCAGGAACTGGTTGAGAAACAGTATCACAGTTCCTTACCTTAATGAGAGGTAAAGGAATGCCACTAATGGAAGATCCATCCATGAACTTTTTCAAGTCCTGGTGAAGGAATTCGAAGACCAGGTAGAGTTTATTTTCTGTATGAATGACATCAAGTAATCTGAACCACAGAAAAGCCACACAATATGGAGGGAAAATGGAAGAAAAGTGAAAGAGGAAGTAGGCAGAAAAGCACAGAAAGAATAAAATGAATCAATAAAGTAGAAAAGACGACAATCAGGGTGGGTGGGGGGGAGTGAAGAGAAAAGACAGAGAAAAATTAGGATCACTATATTATCTGCATGGTTTATAACATTTTACAACCACAACTTTCAGTTCAACTTACTTCACAATATTGGGATGATTGAGTTCCTTGAGAAGAGAGATTTCTCGAATCGCTGTGCTGGGCACTCCCTCAGTTTCTCTATGGGGGAAAATATAAGCAAAGCAGAAGATTTAAGGGACAGGGAAGACTATGAATATCATCTCACTATCCTCCAAATGTTCAAGAGGCAACATTTTCATATATCCCAGAGTCAAATTACTAAGCAATACAGTAGGCAGCAACAAAAAAAAGAATGACCCATGCATTCTAATTTGTGCATATGTTTTAGCTCACAATAATGGGAATACAGCTTTCACAGTAGAGTTCCATAGTTCTCAAAATTAAACACAAGAGCTACTGACCTCAACTTGTCAAGGGGGTTCTAATTTCAGATCTCTTAGAAAAAAAACTCTTGATAACATGGATCGTCTTAATGCTAGGAGTGCGTACTTGCATCAGAGGTGCATGCAAAATGTCCTCTACTTACAGTCTTACAATTATAAATTTAAAAATATTTGGACTCTAGAATCCAAGATGGCGGTGGAGTTCTTTGCCATGTAGGAAACCTTACCATCTGGCTGCTTGTACTGCGCTGCTCCCCTTCGAGGCTTCAAGGTCAACTCTGATGGTGGTGCAATCTATAGACCAGTTTTGTCTCTCCACAGCATTTGCTATGGCTTCAGCGGGTCTGCTGAATTTGACTGCAGACCTGAGCAGTGGGGTTGAATTCAAAGAAGCATAATGTAGGGATATTACCCATGACTGAAGTGGTATTTAAAGGTGCGGAAGAATTGAAGGAAATATCGATACATCGGGAAGATGTATTACAACTATTAGATAAACTGAAGAGTAGCAAATCACCTGGGCCGGATGGTATATATCCAAGGGTGTTGAAAGAACTGAAATATGAGATTGCAGACCTGCTATTAGTAATCTGTGAACTATCATTAAAATCATCTCTAATACCTGAAGATTGGAGGATTGCCAATGTAACACCAATTTTTAAAAAGGGTTCCAGGGGTGATCCGGGAAACTACAAACCGGTGAGCCTCACGTCAGTACCGGGAAAAATGGTAGAAACCATCATAAAGAATAAAATTACTCAGCATGTAGATAGTCATGGCCTAATGGGAGACAGCCAACATGGCTTTAGACAAGGAAGATCTTGTCTTACTAATCTGTTATGGTTTTTTTTTGAAAGTGTGAATAAACAGGTGGACAAAGGTGATTCGGTTGATATAGTGTATCTGGACTTTCAGAAAGCCTTTGATAAGGTCCCTCAGAGACTTTCAGCTGAGGCAGATTTTGGCAGGGAGTGGAACCTGGTGATTGCTTTCTCTGGTTTGTACTCCTCCCCACCCCCACAGGAAGATCTCTGCCCAACTTACTTCGGGGCTTGGCGGGCCGGAAAAGCCAAAGCTAGTGATTTTAGACAGCTTGTGAGATACCATTTCTTCTTTACAACACTCTCTCCTTGCTGTTGTGGGGTCGGTCAGCCAAGAAGTTTCTTCATTAAAAGAAAATCATCAGGCAATTGTGGCGGATCTGGCTCAGCAAGCTATCTGGGTGACTCGACTGGAAACCCAGGTAAGGGACTTACAAGCACCATGAGGTGCTCACTTCAAGGAGTGCAACGTCCAGGCTCGGAAGATAGAGTTTATGGAGAACCAGCTTCGCAGAAATAATTTGAGGTTTCTCAATTTTCCTCCATCTCATTTGCTGACCCTACTGGACTTGGTGCATAAATACTTTGTGGAAATTCTGAAGATGCCCTCTGAGGCATTACCTCCTACTGCTAGAATTTCAAAATGTGTCTGTTACTTCTCCTGTTCCTGGCGCTGTGTCCAGCTCTGATGTTCTGGCCAAGTCAATGAGTTTAGATCTCACTGTCTTCCTTGAAAGTTCCTAGAGTTAGTGACCAGCAGATCCACCTTGTTGCTTTTGAATCAGACCGAAACCCTGTCCCAAGATTATACTTCTGCAACATGTCTTCTCAGCTTATGGGATTCAAAAGGTGTCTATTTTCCCCGATTTAGCTAGAAACACCCAAAAACAGCAGAGACTTTCTGGCCTTTCGCCAGTGGGTCACTGCTTTGAGTGCAACCTTTCGCCTAAATTATCCATGCAAATGTATTACTGTGTTTCAATCTAAACAACTGCTTTTCTTTGAACCCAAACTGGCTCAGTTTTTACTAGTTAGGGAGAATGTTGTAGGAGAGGAAGAATGAGCATTTCATACCGGCTGCAATGTAATATCAGTTTTGTTCCTAAATTTACATTTTTCTTCTTTTTTTTTTTTTTTTAACTCGTCACTTCATATACTTGGATCCATTATGGTCTAGCTTAAAAGAAGAAGTTAGACCTTACCTGCTAATTGTCTTCTTGAGTGACTCAAGGCCAGTCCAGGTACGTATGGGTATTCACCATCCTCCAGCAGCTAAGAACTGAGCATGACATATTTTTCAGTGCCACAGTACAAGAGCTCCCCCATTCAGCTCCTCGCACCAGTCTCATCTTGACAAGCAGTTTCAACACACACTTATAAACCTGTAAGTTCCAAACAAAAATCCCCCAACAGGAGGAACCACAGAAACTCAATGCTACATCTTAGAATAGAAAACCTTAGGTCCAGCTCTGCACTGGTAACCAGATAACGGCAGGCCCCATACTGATGCATCCTCCTTGCACCACCAGTAGTGTTGCAGATCCCCACCCCGGCTGAGCTGGTACTTAAAGGAAACGGAAGGCAAATATAGGGAGAGTCCTGGATAATGGCCTGGAGTCACTCAAGGAAAGACAATTAGCAGTTAAGATCTAATTTCTCCTTCCTAATCGTTTCTCCGGGACAAATTCAGATTTGTATGGGAAGTACCAAAGTAGTGCTCTCACATGGGAGGGGTCCCCCAATGCCCGCCTGAAGCACCAAAGCCCCAAACTGCACATTTCCCGCTGCCTGGTCATCCAAGTGATAATGCTTTGTGAAAGTGTGCAGTGACAATCATGTTGCCGCCTTACAAATCTCCGCCAGAGGCACCAGACTACACTCTGCTCACAAAGTAGCCTGAGCCTGTTTTGAATGCACCTTCAGCCCAGATGGCAGTACCCTACTGTGTGCCCCATAAGACGCCACAATGGCCCGTTTTAGCCAGCGGGCAATGGAAGCTTTGGAGGCCACCTCACCTTTCCGTGGCCCTCCAAAAAATATAAACAATCTGATCTTCTCAGGGAAGCCACTGCCTTTAGATACCTCCAGAGCACCCTGCGCAAGTCCGGCAGATGCAGTTGTCTATCATCCTCCGAGCTGCCCTGAACGGCAAACATTGGTAGGGAAACCACCTGATTCAGATGAAACTGACACCACCTTTGGCAGAAAGGACGGTAGCAGCAGCAAAACCACCTTCTCTTTAGAGAGAACCAAAAAGAGCTCCCTGCAGGAAAATGCCTGAAGCTCCGAGAGGCGACGTGTGGATCAGATTGCCACAGGCCAGAAGGTCGGGGGTTCAAATCCCACTAGAGGACAGCAACCTTGGGCCGGAAGGACTGGCGTTTCTAGTCCCACAGGTGCTCCTTGTGGTCTTGGGCAAGCCACTTAACTCTCCATTGCCCATGTTCCCTGTAAAATAGTTTTCTCCAAGTTATAATGCCCTGTTCAATGTAATTTCAGTTTGTTCAATGTAAACCGCCTTGATATCATGAAAGGCGGTATATAAGAAATGTTAAATAAATAGATCAAACACACACACTGCTTTCAACATAAGATTTTGCAACGATGCTGCAGAGAGCGGCTCAAAAGGCACAGAACACCAGGTTTAGATCCCACTGGTGGGGGGGGGAGAATAGTCTGGAGCTTTGGTGGCCTCACCTGCTTGACCACTCTGAGGAAGCGCACCACATCCAGATGCACCGCCAAGGACTTACTTTGGATACATCCGACAGCACAAGAGGGCTGTGACCTGAACTTTAAGAGAATGCAGCGCCAGTCCTTTGTACAGGCCCTCCTGCAGGAAAAGCAAGATATCCGGCAGGAAACACACCAACTTTCAAAGATGCGCCAAACCTTTACATAAGTCACCGTAGTGGACCTCTTCTGCACCTGAAACTAAGTAGCTATGACAGAGGGGGGAGACGGTGCAATTGCGCCTGCTCAAGAGCCAGGCCCATAAGCGAAAGTCACCGTACTTTTGGCATTAGGACAGATCCCTGGGACAGCAGGTTGACCCTGTCTGGAAGCCGAACCGGTGATGCTATCTAACGAGATTCACATACCAAGGCCTGCAAGGCCAATCCAGCACTATTAGTATGAGTGGCCCTCCATGTCTCTCGATCCTCCACAGCAGGCAGCCAATCATTGCCCATGGTGGAAAGACATACAAAAGTCCCTCTGAGCCAGGGTGTCGAGACCCTCCGACATACTCCTGGTGCAGAATGAAAAACCAGCTCGCCTTGGCATTGCCAGGGTGGCCATCAAATCCATAACTGGCTGTCCCCACCGCCTGGTGAGGTCGTGAAACACTGCTACATTGAGCTCCCACTCGCCGAGATTCCACCGGTGGCAACTTAAGAAAAATCGCCTGAACATTGTTTTTGCCCGCTACATGAGCTGCCAACAGCGCAGAGAGATTCATCTCTGCCCAGTGAAACAAAGCTTGACTCTAAGAACCACTGCACTTCCCGTACCATCCTGCCGGTTGATGTATGCCATTGTGCTTGCACTGCTGGAACACACCCGCACCGCTTTCTGCGCTATGTATGGGCGGAAGGCTTGCAGGGCCAAGAACACTGCCCTCATTTCCAGACGATTGATGGACCAGGTGCTTTCCTCCTGCATCCACTGACCTTGTGCCACCTGCACCAAGCAGTGCACTCCCCAGCCTGCCAGACTAAGACATATTGTGGTCGTTCCAATGGCATTCTTGCCGTAAGATGGCTCTCCTGTAGCCATCAGTCCAGGCTTTGCCGTGTGGGGCCCGGACACAATAGTCCTCGGGACGGAGTGAAAAAGAGGTGACCAGCACATCAGCAGCGCCTGTTGCAAGGGCCGCATATATGCCTGAGCCCATAGCATTAAGCGCCGCCGCCATGGACCCTAGCAGCTGCAGATAAAACCATGCTGTTGGTCTTGCCATCTGCAGAAAGGCCCACACCTACTCCTGCAGCTTGCATACACGATCCACTGGCAAGGAGACGAGTCCTGCTTTGGTGTCAAATTGCACTCAGAGGTAAATCAAGCATCGGGAGGGATGAAGCTGACTTCTTCCGATTGACCAACCAGCCCAGACTCTGCAGGAATTCCTCAACGCAACTTGTGGCCACCCGAGCCTCGTCCTCCGTCTGATGAGCCAATCATCCAGATAAGGATGGACCAGTATACCTTCCCTGCGCAGTATTGCTGCCACTACCACCATGATCTTGGTGGAGGTACGCAGAGCCATCGCCAGACCAAATGGCAAAGCCATGAACTGAAAATGACTCATGTACACTGCTGATGATCCAGCCATACTGGAACATGCAGATAAGCCGCTGATATCCAGAGCGGCTAAAAACTCACCCCACCACACTGCTAGGATGACCGACTTCAATGTTTCCACCCTGAAGTGCAGTACGCGCAGGGCCCTGTTCACATATTTGAGATCTAGGATTGGCTGGAAGCATCCTTCTTTCTTGGGGACTACGAAGTAAATGAATACCATCCTTTGCCATACTCTGCTGGTGGCACTGGGACTACAGCCCCCATATGCAATAAGTGTTGCAGCGTCTCCTGGACCGCCTGCACCTTCTCGCAGGCTTTGCATGGTGAAAGAACGAATGCCTCTGAAAGAGGGTGTGCAAATTCCAGCGCATACCCCTCCCAAATGATCTCTAGCACCCACTGATCAGTGGTAACCTGAGCCTAGATGGAGTAAGAAGTAATTAGATCTTACCTGCTAATTAGTGTTCCTGAAGGAACGACAGTCCAGTCCCTTTACTTCTGGGTTACGCAACCCTTCCAGCAGCTTGGAGGCTGAGCCCAACCTTTTTGGAGGTGGGGCAGTATAAATACCACTGATACCACCCACTAACTCCAGTATTCGAATGAAAAAGCAGATTAACCGAAAATCTATGATCAATCAATAAAACTAAAAAAAAAACTAACTCCATCAAGGGATACTTGACAACAACCAAGCTTTTTTTTTTTTTTTAAATAGGAAAGAGGAGTAAGGAAGGGGGAAAGACCACGGGGGGAGGTGGTTTGCCAGATACTGCCCGAGGCGACTTTCTCCTGCCCTCCTTCACCCAGGCCTGGTTCCACACTCGGTCAGTCGCTCCGCCCTTGTCTGATAGGCCTTCAAGTCCGACCGAGCCGGGTGGGATCAGGGACTGGACTGTCGTTCCTTCAGGAACACTAATTAGCAGGTAAGATCTAATTACTTCTTCCTTATCGTCACTCCAGTCCAGTCCCTTTACTTCTGGGATGTACCAGAGCAGTTCAACCCTGGGTGGGTTCCGGCAAACCGGACTGAAGAACCGCCAGACCAAACCGAGCGTCCGCTGAACTCTGTACATCCAGCCTGTAGTGCTTTGAGAAGGTATGTAGAGAGGACCAAGTCGCCGCTCTACAAATATCCAAAGGGGGAACTAGACTGAACTCTGCCCACGAGATGGCCTGAGCCCGGGTGGAGTGCGCCCGTAGCCCCCCTGGAACCTGCTTCCTTTTTAGGATGTAGGCGGATGCAATCGCTTCTCTGATCCACCTGGAGATGGAGGCCTTGGTCGCCGCCTCTCCTTTGTGCGGGCCTCCGAACTGGACGAACAGCCTGTCGGATTTCCGGAAAGGAGCTGTGCGGGAGAGGTATTGCTTCAAGGCCCTCTGGACGTCTAGCAGTCGCAGCTTGCTATTCCTACCTTCAGGTCCCTCGGCCGGACGGGTAACTGTCTGGTTCACATGAAAGGGAGAGATGACCTTGGGCAGGAAGGACGGTACTGTGCGTAGGACCACCTTGTCCCTGAGAAAGGATAGGAAAGGAGGTTGGGAGGACAGCGCTTGCAACTCGGAGACCCGCCTGGCCGAACAGATAGCGACCAGGAAGACTGTCTTGAGGGTTAAGTCCTTCAGGGAAGCCTTCTTTACCGGTTCAAAGGGTTCCCCGACCAATGCATTTAGTACAAGATTGAGATCCCAAGGGGGGATCACCGACCTCCGTTGAGGACGCAGACGTCTAACTGCCCTTAGAAACCTGGAGACGTTCGCGTGGGCCCCTAGGGGCTTGCCGTGGACCTTACCTCTATAGCAAGCGATGGCGGCTAGTTGGACTCGCAAGGAACTGTGCGCCAGGCCTTTCTCAAAACCCGCTTGTAAGAATTCCAGTACCTCAGGGACTGAGGCCGAAAGGGGTTTCCTTCAGTGTTCCGAACACCACGCTTCGAAGATGCGCCAGACCCTTACATAGGAAAGACAGGTCGAGCGTTTCTTCGCATTCAACAGTGTTGAGATTACCGCTCCTGAATAACCTCGCTTCAAGAGACGCGCTCTTTCAATAGCCAGGCCGTAAGCGAGAATCGATCCACGTGAGGCATCAGCACCGGGCCTTGCCTGAGCAGGCCCCTTTTGCAAGGGAGCCGCCAAGGCTGGTCGGCTAGCAACCTCACCAGATCCGCATACCAGGGGCGACGCGGCCAATCCGGGGCAATGAGGATCACCAGACCTTGGTGAGACTCCACCCGCTGCAGGACTTTTCTGATCAGAACCCAAGGGGGAACACGTAGAGAAGACCCTCCGCCGGCCACTTCTGAGACAGGGCATCCAGGCCTTCGGACATTCTTTCCCTCCGCCGACTGAAGAATCGGTCCACCTTGGCTGACGAGAAAGTTGCCATGAGATCCATGATTGGAAGCCCCCAACGGGCCACTATCTGGTCGAAGGTGTCCTTTTCCAGCTCCCACTCTCCGTGGTCTATCCTGTGCCTGCTGAGGTAATCGGCCGTGAGATTATCCGTGCCTGCCATGTGCTGAGCCGAAAGCGCTTCCAGGCGGGTCTCCGCCCACTGGAAGAGAACATCCGCCTCCTCCAAGGCGGGGCTGCTGGTGCCGCCCTGGTGGTTGATGTAAGCTACCGTGGTGACGTTGTCGGAGAGAACGCGAATTGCTCTTCTTAGCACTAGGAGCTCGAGCGCTCTGAGCACTAGGATGACGGCCCGCAATTCCAGTCTGTTGATGGGCCATTGAGATTCCAACAGAGACCAGTGGCCCTGGACGAACTGGTCCTCGCAGTGAGCCCCCCAGCCTGTCAGGCTGGCATCCGTTGTCAACAGGACCCATAGATGGGGCTCGAGGGGCATCCCCTGCTCTAGATTCCTTGGGCACTGCCACCAGCGAAGGGCTTGTTTGGTCCGCGGAGCACAAAGTAACTGGGTTGACAGGAGATGGTGTTGTGGAGACCACCGACGCAATAGTGAGCGCTGTAGCGGACGCATGTGGGCCCTGGCCCAAGGCACTACCCTCTATCGCCGCCGCCATTGTGCCCAGCACCTGCAGATAATGCCATGTGAGGGGTTTCGCCTGCTCAGAAACTGCGCAACCAGTAGTCTTAGGTCCCTTGACCGCGTTCGAGACAGGAACACTCTGCCCCTTCCGGTGTCGAATCTTGCTCCGAGATATTCGAGGTCCTGGGAGGGAGTCATCCTGCTCTTTGCTCGGTTGATGACCCACCCTAACTCCTCTAGAACCTGAACCACTCTGTTCGTCGCCAAGCGACTTTCTTCTTCCGACTTTGCCCGGACCAGCCAATCGTCTAGGTACGGGTGTACTAGTATTCCCTCCTTCCGGAGGAAAGCTGCCACCACCACCATCACCTTGGTGAATGTCCGTGGAGCCGTAGCTAGGCCGAAGGGGAGGGCCTGGAATTGAAAGTGGCCCCCCGGTACCACGAATCTTAGGAACTGTTGATGGGCCTTTCTGACTGGAATGTGCAGGGAGGCTTCTGTCAAGTCGAGGGACGTCAGGAACTCTCCTCCCCTTACAGCTGCGATGACTGATCGTAGGGTCTCCATGCGGAAATGTGGTACCCTGAGATAACGGTTGACCTGTTTTAAATCCAGGATTGGCCGAAAGGACCCCTCCTTCTTTGGCACCACGAAGTAAATAGAGTATCGACCCGATCCGAACTGGCCTGGTGGTACTGGCACCACTGCCCCGAGTGCAATTAGCCGAGCGAGGGTTGTCTCTATTGCCGACCTCTTTGCAGGAGATCCGCTGGGAGATTGAATAAATGCTGGAGGTATTTGCTTTGCGAATTCGAGAGCGTAGCCCTCCCTGATCACCTCTAGTACCCATTGATCCGACGTGAGCCGGGACCAGGCGGGGAGAAACTGCCTTAAGTGACCTCCCACCAGCAGCTCTTCCCCCTGGACCCCGTCGCTTCATTGCTGTTTTCTAGGGGCCGTGGAGAAGGAGGCGGCTCCAAAGCCACGACCTGCTCCCCGAAACCCCCGGAAACCTTGACCTCTAGAGGGGAAGCGTCCCCTGGAGGGGGGGGTTGGATCTGGCTGGGCGAAACCTCCGAGAGTCCCTAGCCTGGTTATGAGCCGGGGCCAGAGGACGACCTTGTTTTGGTCTGTCTTCCGGGAGCCTGCCTCCCTTGGACTCGCCAAGGTCCTTTACCAGCTTCTCTAAATCCTCACCAAACAGCAGCTTCCCCTTAAAGGGGAGTCGACTCAGGCGTGCCTTCGAGGAGGCATCCGCTGCCCAATTCCGTAACCACAAATAACGCCTGGCTGCAACCACCGAGGCCATGTTCTTGGCCAGGCTTCTGATGAGGTCATACTGTATGCTGCTCCGGATTCCAACCTAGCGACGTTGGGCCGGGGGTCACCCGCGGGGGTCTCTGCTGCCTGAAGCTGCTGTGACCACCTTAAGCAGGCCCGAGCTACCCAAGCCCCCGAGACGGAGGCCTGCAATGCGAGAGTGCTTACGTCAAATGCTTGCTTCAGGAGTGTATCCAATTTTCTGTCCTGTGAATCTCTTAAGGCCGTGCTGCCCTCAACTGGGATAGTAGTCTTCTTAGTGACTGCTGATACCGCTGCATCCACTCTGGGAGACTTCAGTAGCTCTTTGTCTGCCTCTGGGAGAGGATATAGACGCAGCATGGACCGGACTCCCCTTAGGTTAGATTCCGGCTGGTCCCATTCTTCCTGGATCATCTGACGCACCACTCTGTGGACCGGAAAGACTTTCTGGGATCTCCTAATGGCTTGGATCAATGGATCCTCCAGCTCCTCCTCTTCTGCAGGCATATCTGAGGCCACGTTGAGCGCTTTTAGGGACTCATTAATTAATGCCAGGAGTTCTTCCCGGCGAAAGACTAATAACCCTGGATTGGTCTTCCTCTGGGATCTCTCCTTCTTCCAGCTCCTCCTCTTCTTCATCCAACTCCCTGTCCGAGTAAGCCTCCTCCGGAGTGCCCTGAGAGAGGGCCGCCAGAGGCTCCTCCTCACTCAGACGGGGGCGCTTAGGTGGTATGCCGGGTTCTGGATTGTTTGCTCCCAAGAGTCTGGCTGACTTGTCTTCCCCTGACGGACCAGCCTCCCCTGCCTCCAAGCCCTGCTTCCGCAAACAATAGGCCTTGTGGAGTAAAAGGATGAAGTCCGGGGAGAAAAAATCCCCGGTCCCTCCTTCCCCCGCAGGGAGGGGGGAGGGGGGCAGGGAAGGGGAGGGTACGTCCGAGGACGTAGGAGGAGGGACCTGGGACCCTCCCTCTCCCCCTAGGAGGTCGCCTGACCCCTGAGGAGGGTGAGCTATGGACAGATTAATTTCCTGCTCAACTGAGGCCGCCACTGCGGCGCAGCTCCTGCAGATTCCTGCCTCTGCGGAGGTGCCCCTGCGTGTTCCGCAGGAAGGACAGCGGGACTTGGTCGCCATGACTTGAATTCCCCCTGTGAGTACACAAATTCAAAATATATTTCTCCCCTTCAGAAGCTCTTTGGGGAGGGAAACTAACAATTCGAGATTGAAAGAATTAAATGAATTCAATGAATTAAAGTAAAATTAAGGCAAAACTAAGCAAAATTAACTGAAAGGAATTAAAATTAAATCGAGGTTGAACTAAATTAAATTCAACTCTTTTTCCTCCAACGGAGGTACTTGCGTTTTTCCTTTAAACAGACTATCTCCTGGACCCGACTCCGCGATCCTAGCCCGTAGGCTCTACACGTGGTAGGCCTCACCACGTGGAGCCTGGACGGGGGACCGTGAGTCAATTTCCTGGGTCGCGCTGTGCTCCGTTGTGAGGTTCCGAGCTGCAATGGCTGCTTTCTTTTAGCTGTCGATTTGCTCTCTCTGTCTCTCCCCCGCAGGAACCCCTGGGAGTAGCGAGACTCGCCTCCATGTCCTTCCTCCTTGGGACGGGTCCGGCGAGAAGCGCTATCTAGCGGCGCAGCCTCCAGCGCTCAGCCACCAAAGGGGCTTCGGCACGAGGCAGATCCGATCTGGAGCAGAGGTAAGGAGAAAGAGCCGGAGCTGTCGGAGCAGTCGGGCAGGATCGAAATTGCCTCCGACGCTGCGAGGAGAGAGCACCTCCGAGGCCCGATCCGGGGGAGGGAGGGGGAGGGGGGGTTTGAGAGAGCAGGCAGAAATTAAAGGAACAGGAGCAGGACGGAAGGCAGTCCCACAAGAAAGGAAGAAATAAAGCAAAATAAAGACCAATTAAGGTAAAATTAAGGCAAAATTAAGTGAAATCGATAGGCTTATGGAACCCTCCAGCTGCTTGGAGGCTGAGAATACTGGAGTTAGTGGGTGGTATCAGTGGTATTTATACCGCCCCCACCTCCAAAAAGGTTGGGCTCAGCCTCCAAGCTGCTGGAAGGGTTGCGTAACCCAGAAGTAAAGGGACTGGACTGGAGTGACGATAAGGAAAACCATTGTAGCCGACCTATCACTCCCGCCGGCCACGTGTTGAGCTGAAAGCGCTTCCAACTGAACCTCCGCCACTTGGAACAGAGCGTCCGCCTCCTTCTCCAAGGTGGGACTGCTGGTGCCGCCCTGGTGGTTGATGTAAGCCACCGCGGTGACATTGTCGGAGAGAACGCAAACTGCTCTTCTTTGCACTAAGGACTCGAGAGACTTGAGCGCTAGGATGACGGCCCTCAATTCCAGTCTGTTGATGGGCCAGAGAGACTCCAACGGCGTCCAGCGACCCTGGACGAACTGGTCCTCGCAGTGAGCTCCCCATCCCGCCAGACTGGCATCCGTCGTCAACAGCAACCACTGATGGGGCTCGAGGGGCATCCCGCGACCTAGATTCCTTGGGCACCGCCACCAGAGGAGGGACCGTTTGGTCCGCGGAACGCAGGGTAACTGCATGGCCAAAGGATGATGCTGGGGGGGACCACCGACGCAAAAGAGCCCGCTGCAACGGCTGCATGTGAGCCCTGGCCCATGGCACTACTTCTATCGCTGCCGCCATAGTTCCCAGTACCTGAAGATAATGCCACGCTGAGGGGATTCGTCTGCCCAGAAACTGCGTGACTAGGAGCCTTAGGTCCCTGGATCTCGTTCGGGACAGGAATACTCTGTCTCTGCTGGTGTCGAACCTTGCTCCGAGATACTCGAGTTCCTGGGAGGGAGTCATCCTGCTTTTTGCTCGATTGATGACCCACCCCAACTCTTCTAGAACTTGAACCACTCTGGCAGTTGCCGAACGACTTTCCTCTTCCGACTTTGCCCTGATCAGCCAATCGTCCAGATAAGGGTGCACTAGGATTCCCTCTTTCCGTAGGGAAGCCGCTACTACCACCATCACCTTGGTGAAAGTCCTTGGAGCTGTAGCTAGGCCGAAGGGCAGAGCCTGGAATTGAAAGTGGCCTCTTGGCACTGCGAATCTCAGGAACTGTTGGTGGGACTTCCTGACCGGTATATGCAAGTAGGCTTCTGTCAAATCGAGAGACGTCAGGAACTCTCCGCCCCTTACGGCTGCTATGACTGACCGTAGGGTTTCCATCCGGAAGTGTGGGACCCTGAGACAGCGATTGACCTGCTTTAGATCCAGGATTGGGCGAAAGGACCCTTCCTTCTTTGGTACCACGAAGTAAATCGAGTTCCGACCAGTGCCGCACTGGTCTGGAGGTATTGGGACTACGGCCCCGAGCGCTAATAGTCGGGCAAGGGTTGCATCTATTGCCGTCCTCTTTGCAGAAGAGCCGCAGGGAGACTGAACAAAGGCAGGAAGTATTTGCTTTGCAAATTCGAGAGCATAGCCGTCTCTGATCACCTCTAAGACCCATTGGTTGGACGTGACCCGGGTCCAGGCTGGGAGGAACTGCCGTAGACGACCGCCCACCGGCAGCCTGTCCCCCTGGACCCCCATCCTTTCCTTGTTGTTTTCTAGGACCCGAGGAGGGGGAGGCGGCCCCAAAACCCCAACCTGCTCCTCCTCAAAACCCCCAAAAACCTTGTCCCCTTGCAGGAAAACGGCCCCTGGAAAAGGAGTTCGACCTGGCTGGGCGAAACCTCCGGGGGATCCCTAGGTTGGCTACGCACTGGGGCTAGGGAGCGGCCTTGCTTAGGTCTGTCTTCTGGAAGCCTGCCTCCCTTAGACTCGCCAGAGTCAAGTTTAAGGGGGGTCCGAGCTATGACTCGCCTATATCCTCTTCCAGAGGCAGACAAAGAGCTGCTGAGGTCTCCCAGGGTGGATGCGGCGGTATCAGCAGTTACTAAGAAGACTACTATCCCGGTCGAGGGCAGCGCGGCTCTGAGAGACTCTCAAGACAGAAAATTGGACACGCTCCTGAAGCAAGCCTTTGATGTAAGCGCCCTCGCCTTGCAGGCCTCCGTTTCAGGAGCTTGGGTGGCGCGGGCCTGTTTAAGGTGGTCACAACAGCTCCAGTCAGCGGACGGTCCCGCAGGCCAACGCTGCTAGATCGGAATCCGGTGCAGCCTACCTGGCGGATAGTCAGTATGACCTCATCAGAAGCCTCGCCAAGAACATGGCCTCGGTGGTGGCAGCTAGGCGTTATTTGTGGCTACAGAATTGGGCAGCCGATGCCTCCTCGAAGGCACGCCTGAGTCGACTTCCCTTTAAGGGGAAGCTGTTATTTGGAGAAGATTTAGAGAAGCTGGTAAAGGACCTTGGCGAGTCTAAGGGAGGCAGGCTTCCAGAAGACAGACCTAAGCAAGGCCGCTCCCTAGCCCCAGTGCCCTCAGTTTTATTTCTGGATATGTTAGGTCTCTAACACTATAAATAAAAAAAAAAAAATTGTCATAACATTACTTTTTTTTTGTTAACATTGTATGCCACTCTGGAATAAGGCTGGGGGATAAATAAGCCTTGTAATCAAATTTATTTATTTATTTATTTATTTAACAGTTATTTATATACCGCTCTTTCCCTAGTATCAAGTGCGGTTTACATGGAACAGTAGGTTAATTGGTATGTAATATACCAAGTCAGTTTACATAGAACAGATAATTATAATTTACAAGGAATGTTGTAACATTAAAGGTATAACAT
Organism: Ichthyophis bannanicus; assembly: GCA_033557465.1. Classification (NCBI taxonomy): domain Eukaryota; kingdom Metazoa; phylum Chordata; class Amphibia; order Gymnophiona; family Ichthyophiidae; genus Ichthyophis; species Ichthyophis bannanicus. The sequence goes on from CM066033.1 coordinate 662,683,704, forward strand.
ATTAGAACATATATACATTGTTAGTTTAAATCTATAATCATCATGTGAATGAGAGTGTGGTATGGTTAATAGTGTATTAGTGATATTTATTTTGAAAATACTTTATTTCCTCCTGTTGCTTGCAAGAATTTGGGGGAGAGAACGATCCAGCATCACCGAGGGACTGATCCAAGAGCAGGTGTTCCCAAGCCTGTCCTGGAGCCTCCCCAGCTAGTCAGGTTTTCCAGATATCCACAATGAATAGCACAGGAGAAACAGTCAACTGCAGCCTGGATAGGGTCAGTCTTTTATAAGCTCTCCTGGATGTTTCCCAGTCATGACGACATTTTGCTTTTTACAGACCATAGGGCTGTGTGGCATGCTTTTGTAATGGCTTACAACTTGTTTTTAATCATAAGCAACAAGCAGTTAAGGTGCTTTTTGCTCATCTCAGAAAGTGTGTAATTACAGGGTCTCATGGAGATGAAAAATACAAACAGCTGAAAGAGATCATCTATTGTGTAAGTTATTAAAATCCTTGGAGGTCTGTTGTAATACACACATTGATACCATGTGACAGACTCCTCTGTTGCAGGAAGCTTGTGATATAATGTATTTGTGAGATGCAAAAATAGAAGGCACACAAAATGGCGCGGAATATTAAAGAGATCTTATGGGTCGAACATAATGGCACATCCTAACAATTTGTGCCACCTAAGACGAGCAGGTGCTGTAGGCTTACTGCTTGGAAGAAAAGACCTGGCAATTTACTTCTGGTCGAACCTTATCAAAAAACAGTGGATATCACAACTATCCACAGGATCACCAAGAGTATGCATCGACTTGATGGCACACATTAGTTTACAAGTACTGCAGATCAAGCAATATTTGATTCCATTATCTCTTAATGCTTGCAATTTTGGAGTAGCCTTTCACTCAAGGCAACATTGGCATTATATTACACAGCCAGAACACCGCCGGGGAGAAAGGGGCTGATCTCCACCCTACTCGTCACAGCAGCTGCTGGAGCTCCTTAAAAGGTCGAGCTAATGGCGTGCCTGCACCTAACGGCCTCACCAGAGGGCCATTAGGTGCAAACCGCAACAGGCAACTACCAACCACCATCAGCAGTAACCTCTACACCAAAAGAAACACAAAATAGATTTACACCTGCTTACTGTTACAGTTCAACCAGACAGATCAGCCGCCACAGGTAGCAGAAGGTAAGCCCCTCCTGCTTTCCACAGCTAAGGCCAATCAGAGCCTCTTCAGGACAGTTGAAATCAAGCATGCCTTTCCACTGCAGCAAAGACACCCGATCGAGACCCCGATCAGCATCAGCTGCAGAGAGCAGATGGTAAGCCCTACCTGCCCCCTACCGCCTTAGGAGGGAAAGTAGGCAGGGATCAGCAGATACATAGTAATTACACTTACCTGGTAATTGTAGTTCCTTGAGTGACGACAGCTTAGTCCTCTACGTATGGGTAGTGCACCTCCTCCTGCAGCATGAAGACTGGACCAATCAAATTTCAGCATCACTGGAACCAGCATCCTGGCTATCCCTTGTACCCCAGTGAACTACTGTCAAAGCAAACTCAAACAGATAGCTAACCTTTAAGACAAAAAGTCAATACTTTAATATGCCGTGCAAGATGCGGAACATCCGTATTCGTTTTGGGGGGGGTTTTTTGTTTTTTTTTGTTTTTAGTAGAGAGAAAACTACAGCAATCACAGTAGACTGCATCCAGCCCTATAAGAGGGAAAGGAAAAAACAAAAAACAGCCAACCAAGGGTCCCTCTCCTGCCGCACCAGAAGTAGTCAGCGAGAGCAAAGAAGACAAATAAGAAACACTTGAAAGACTCACCTGTAAATACCGAGTCCTGTACCAAATGCGTGCCGAGGCGAAAAATAGTATTCCAAGGGAGGGAAGGAGGACTAAGCTGTCGTCACTCAAGGAACTACAATTACCAGGTAAGTGTAATTACTATTTCCTTATCGTTCCTACAGCTTAGTCCTCTACGTATGGGATGTAACAGAGCAGCCTTAACAGGAGGGATTCCACCAACCGGCACGCAAGACCGCGGAACCAAAACAGGCATCCCGTGCCGCCAAGACATCAAGACGATAGTGCTTACTGAAAGTGTGTAGGGACGACCACGTCGCCGCTTTACAAATTTCCTCCGGCGAAACCCGGCTATATTCCGCCCAGGACGCCGCTTGAGCTCTGGTAGAATGAGCCCTCAAGCCCATCGGCGCAACACGCCCCTGTAACAGATAGGCAGAGGCAATTGTCTCCTTAATCCACTGAGAAATGGAGGCTTTCGCTGCCGCGTCACCTTTCCTGGAACCGCCGAACAGGACAAATAAACGATCGGACTTGCGGAAAGTTTCGGTGACCGTTAAATACCGACGCAACACTCTTTTAAGATCCAAACGACTAAGACCGCGATCAGAGGCCTGCCCGCCCGACGCGTGCAACACCGGGAGCGAGATCACCTGATTCAAGTGAAAAGGGGAAGACACTTTAGGCAAAAAGGAAGGCACCGGCCTCAGAACCACCTTCTGATCCGAGAAAGATAGGAAAGGCTCCCTGCAAGAAAGAGCGTGAAGCTCGGAAACGCGGCGTGCCGAACAAATCGCTACAAGAAACACCGTCTTAAGGGTCAAATCCTTTACCGAAATTCGAGAGAGGGGCTCAAACGGGGCGACCGTAAGCGCCCGCAAGACCAAGTTGAGGTCCCACGCCGGAACGGAAACACGGCGCGGAGGGCGCAGTCTAGAAACCGCCTTCAGGTAACGAACCACATCAGCATGGGAGCCCAGCGCGATCCCTTGCACCTTACCCCTGTAACAGGAAAGAGCCGCTAACTGCACCCGCAAGGAACTGGCGGCCAAACCCTTATCAAAACCGTCCTGTAAAAATTCCAACACCACCGGGAGAGAGGCCGTAGCCGCCCGAACTTGACGCCGGGAACATCAATCCTCAAAGATACACCAAACCCGGACATAAGCTAGCGAAGTGGACCTTCTACGCGCCTGAAGCAACGTCGCCACAACGGACTTCGAATAACCTTTCTTCCTTAACTTCGCCCGTTCAATAGCCAGGCCGTAAGAGAGAATCTCTCCACTTGCGGCATGCGAAGAGGACCCTGACACAACAGATCCAGAGTAAGAGGAAGACGCCACGGAGAATCGATCAGCAGGCGAACCAGATCGGCATACCAGGGACGACGGGGCCAATCCGGTGCTATCAACAACAATACCTGTCCCCTGTGAGACTCGATCCGCTGAATCACCCGACCCAGAAGAGGCCACGGGGAAAACACATAAAGAAGGCCTGCGGTGGGCCAGGTCTGCAACAGAGCATTGATGCCCTCAGACATGGGTTCTCGCCGTCGACTGTAGAAGCGAGAAGCTTTTGCAGACCGAAAGGTGGCCATCAGATCCATGACAGGCTGACCCCAACGATGCACCAACTGTTGGAATACGGCGGGATTCAACTCCCATTCGCCGGCATCTATCTGAACGCGACTGAGAAAATCCACTGTGACATTGTCTTTCCCCGCAATGTGCGCTGCCGAGATCATCAGCAACCGAGGCTCTATCCACGCAAATAGCAACTGGGCCTCCGCTTCCAAGGCCACACTGTCGATTTATGTAAGCTACGGTCGCGGCATTGTCGGAGAGAACTCGCACTGCCCGGCACGTTACCTGGACCTCGAAACTTTGCAGCGCCAACCGAACGGCTCTCAGTTCCAAACGATTGATCGACCAGCCGCTCTCCTGCTGGGACCAGAGACCCTGCGTCACTTGCTCCCCGCAGTGCGCGCCCCAACCCGTTAGACAGGCATCTGTCAACAGCGGAACCCAGTCGGACTGCTCCAAGGGCATCCTCGCACGAAGCGAGGATGGACGCAGCCACCATTTCAGATCGTTGCGAACCATCTGCGGACAGGGAAGTCGCTTGTTCAATGAATCGACCTGATTGGACCAGCGGCGGAGTAAGGCCCTCTGTAGGGATCGCATGTGGAAGCGAGCCCAGGGCACCACTTCCAGGGATGCCGCCATTGTTCCTAACAGCTGCAGATAGTGCCAAGCTGACAGGGCTGAGGTCCTTCGAAAGCGGTGCACTAGAGCCTGGAGAGAGAACACCCTCCGTTCCGGAAGAAACACGGTCCCTCTGCAAGTATCGAATAGTACCCCCAGGTACTCGAGCAACTGAGTCGGATCCAAGCGACTCTTGCCGGGGTTGACAACCCAGCCGAGGGACTGCAGAAGCCCGACGACCCTCGCCGTGGCTGATTCGCACTCCGAGCGAGTCTTTCCGCGTATCAACCAATCGTCCAGATAAGGATGAACCAACACACCCTCCTGACGCAAGGCCGCCGCTACCACCACCATGATTTTGGTGAACACCCGAGGAGCGGTGGCCAGTCCGAAAGGCAAGGCTTGGAACTGGAAGTGACCCCACGGAAGAGCGAATCTGAGATACTGTTGATGGGACTGCCGTATAGGAATATGGAGATAGGCCTCGGTCAGGTCGAGAGAGGTAAGAAATTCGCCCTTGCGGACGGCGACAATTACGGACCGCAGGATTTCCATCCGAAAATGTGACACTCGCAGACAACGATTCACGCCCTTGAGATCTAAAATAGGACGAAGAGCACCATCCTTCTTTGGCACCACGAAATAAATGGAGTATCTGCCGAGACCGTACTCTGCCGGCGGAACGGGAACCACTGCTCCTAGCCGGAGTAAGCGATCGAGAGTCTGCCGGATCTGAGCAGTCTTGAGGGCCCCGGCAGGGGGATGCCACAAAAGAATTGAGAACGGGCCAGGCTAGATCCAAAGCGTACCCGTCCCGAATAATCTCCAAAACCCAGCGATCTGACGTGATACGGGCCCAAGCCGAGTGAAACTGCTGAAGACTACCCCCAATCGCAGTAACCTCTGCCTGGACCCACAGCCCTTCATTGGGGCTTGCGAGCGGTAGTAGAGGTCGCGGCAGCGAATCCTCTAGAGGCCCCTCGAAAACCTCGAAAGCTTGGAGACCTTGAGATATACCTACCGCGCTGCGTTCCCACAAAGCGGGGTGACCGAAACCTACGAAAGTCCCGAAACTGCCCCCGAGGGGAAGGAAGGGATCTACCTCGCCTTGGGCGATCCTCGGGAAGGCGACCGCCCTTAGATTCACCCAGCTCCTTGACCAACTTATCAAGATCTTCACCAAAGAGGAGCTTGCCTTTAAAGGGTAACTTTCCCAGGCGAGATTTAGAAGAAGCATCCGCCGCACAACTCTTCAACCAAAGGGCTCTGCGAGCCGCCACCAAGGAACCCATGCTATTAGAAAGCGCCCGGATAAGGTCGTAATGGACATCCGCTAAATATGCCGACCCAGACTCCAAGCGCTGAAGCTCGTTCAAGTCCTCGGCCTCCGCGGACGCCGCCTGACGAAGACGCTGTACCCAGCGAAGACAGGCTCGAGCAACCCAAGCTCCACAAATGGAGGCCTGCAACGCCACGGCGTCCGCCTCAAACGATTGTTTCAACAACCCATCCATTTTCCGGTCCTGAGGCTCTTTCAAGGCCGCACTACCTTCAACAGGGATCGTGGTCTTCTTAGTTACAGCCGAGACCGCCGCATCCACCTTAGGCAAACGGAACCGGTCGAGGTCCTTGTCCGCCAACGGATAAAGCTTATGCATGATTTTCATCCCCCTGAGCCCCGATTCCGGGGTATCCCACTCTGCTTGTATCATTTGATCAATGACTCTGTGCATGGGGAAGACCACCTGTGTCTGACGTACCGCCTGAATGATAGGATCCGCACCATCTTCCTCCTCAGCCGGCGGTGGTGGGGCCAGGCCAAGAGTCTGAAGTGCCTCAGAAAGGAGCGCGGGTAATTCCTCTCTGCGAAAGACTCGAATGATTTTCGCCTGATCTTCGGGCTCAGGGAGCTCGCCTTCCTCTAATGCCTCCTCCTCTACGTCTAACTCCGGTTCCTCACCCTCTATCCAATCCGAATCGGACAACAAGGGCTCCTGCAGGCGCTGCCGCTTGGCCGCTCGCACACCAGATAAAACACTGCCCGAAGCAGTAGGCTGCGCGGTCGCCCCCTGACCAGGAGGGGAGCCGACAGCAAAGCCTTGTCGCCTACGACAAAAAGCTTGATGCATTAATAGAATAAAGTCGGGAGAAAAATCCTCCAAGAAGGAATCACCCCGGAGATCAGCCTGCGTCCCCCCGACAGGAAGAGAGGGAGCCGCTCCCGAAGGGCCTTCCAAGGGTGAGTCCGTCGCCATTGTCACAGGAGGGGACTCAGAAGAAACCGCCAAGGAAGCCTCCAGCTGCTGCTCCATACTGAGGGATACAGAGGCGCAGCGCTGACAGACACCCGTCTCTAAAGAAGCGCCCCTCCGAGAGCCACAAATAACACACAGGGACCCCGATGGCATGAAGCCAAAAAACACACGGTCACTCACGGACAAAGAAATACAGTACCTGACCCCAGATATGACGGGAGGCAACACGGAGTCCCAGGAGCAGCGGGCCACTAACACAAGGCTGGGAGCCTGCCCGTAAGGACAAAACCGCAGACTCTGCCTTCTATTTTAGAAATTGCCTTCTTTATTTCATTTATTTATTTATTTTTTAAAGAAGCTGAGAAAAAATAAACACGCTCTCCAGCACGTGAAGAAGCAATCCCCGGCAGTCCAAACACTCCCTCAACAGGGGAGATCCCAGAGATTGCACAAAGAAGAAATCAACGAAATAAAAGAAACAAAGAAAAAACACAACCGATGCGCAGTTAAGAGGTCCGCCGCAGCGGATGCCTAAGACTCCGGGAAAGCCAAACCCGGCAACGTGGACTGCACGGAGAAGATAACTGCGACGGACAAAATGGCTGCGGCTTCTCCCTTAGTTCAGGCGCGCTGCAGAATTTTGGCGCCAAAAATGCCTGGCAGCGCTAAACAAGGATGCCCCTTCATGGAGAGTCCAGATCCGGGCAAAAGAAAACAGCGCACAAAATAAGCAAAAGAAATAAAAGAAATCAAAGGTAAAACACGCGAGAGGGGCCAAGACAGTGACAGTGGCACAAACGGCGTCTGCCTCCGCAAAGCCCGTCGGCACTGCCAAGCGCACAGGTTCCTACCTGACCGAAACTGAAGCGCTGGCCAGCTGCGAAGGAGCTCTGCCCCGAACAGTCAAGGGAACAGAGATCCAAGCCCAAAGGAAATTAGAAGGCAATGATACAGCAAGCGGCCTGTGGCTGAACAGGAGAGAGACCTCGGCTGAGCCCCCCCTCCTCCGGAGTGCCGTTTAGTACAGAAATTTTAAAGAGACAGGTACTCCTCTCTTAACAAAGAAAAGGAATCCCCAATAGGGACAAAGGAAACAAAAAATAAAAGGTTAGCTAAACTAAGCCCTAAACTGACTGACTTGTGAGCCCAGCCAGGCACACACACATCTTCCTGCTGCATGAAGACTGGACACACTGAGGTACAAGGGATAGCCAGGATGCTGGTTCCAGTGATGCTGAAATTTGATTGGTCCAGTCTTCATGCTGCAGGAGGAGGTGCACTACCCATACGTAGAGGACTAAGCTGGAGGAACGATAAGGAACAACTGTGTACCACTAAAACCCTTACACAGCCAACAGCATAAAAATCACAGCAGACAAGCAAACACCAGCATAAAGTGCTCATCGCCTGAGGCGCTGCCCCCTCAAGCAGGAAATTACTACCCAACTTGCTGAAGATATCACACAATAGGGGGTTCCGGTGACGTCACCAGGCAGCATGGCGGTGCTTTAGCTTAGCTCCGCCATAATCCCCTGCAAACTGCGGAATTTAAGCACCCCCTCGAAACGGAAAATAGCGGAGTGAAGTGGGCTCGGGACAGCGGTGGCTCCGGTGAAGATTGGCGGCATATTTGGAGTGCCCGCGGCAGCGGGGAGAGATATCAGAGCGTCGGGCGGCTGTGGGCCCTGGATTGTCTCCCTCCGCTCCGTGCCTGCCAGCCACGTGTGAGAGGAGAGCAGCTGATCGGCTCGGTGAGCGCGGGCCGTGAGTAGCGGGGGGCTGCACTGTTTGCCTCGAGCGGAGAGAGAGGCAAAAATCTCCAGGCGGCCGGCGCCGAACGGGGAATTCCGGCGACGCAAGCACCACACGGTCCGGGTCCAGAGTGACAATTCTGGTGCAGAGTGGGCCGCGGAGACGCCTGAGACGGCCTGATCGTTGTCCTTAGGGGCACTGGGTTGATCGCACAGAATCTTGAACCCAGCGGGGGTTCTCATTTACCCCACGGACAGTTTTCCTTTCTGCACCGGGTAGTATTGCCTCTACTTTATTGGAGCCCTCCCGGACTTTCTTTTCCTGCTCTGCGACCCGGCAGGCCTCCATCTGCACCTTCCACGAGTGCCTTTATTTTGTGGGCTGACTGGCCTTGTGCCAGGGAGAGGAGTACCAACTGACAGCCTGTTGGTGGAAGCAGGCCCTGTGGGGCCCCCCCCCCCTGTGAGGTGCTATTTGGAAAGCCAGCTTTATTTCTTGGGATCAGATGGCTGGTAAAAAGCCAGGAGCGGACTTAAAATCTTTCTCCTTTAGGAGTGGAGCAGGGGGAAAGTCCCCGGCCCCGAAACCAACAGTGAGTACAACCATGGCAGTGGAGGTGGCGGATGGCGGGGCCGGACAGGGCGCTGCTGGCGAAATTCTGAGCCTGCGTGAAGACTTAAGAGGCTGGTTTGAGTCTACACAATTAGAAATATCCACCTTCAAACTGGAGGTCCAGAACTGGTTTAAGGAGCTGAAGGGTGACATGCAAACGCTGGGCGCCCGCCTGGAGGAGTTGGAAACTAGGGCGGAGGAGCATGAAGGACATTTAGGCTCGGTGGCGCAGTGCACTGCTGAGATAGAGCATACGCAGGCTGAAATATTGCAGAAGCTGGAAGATCTTGAGAATAGATCCCGCCGCTCGAATATCCGCATACGGGGCCTCCCGGAGGTGGATGGCGCAGTAAATTATCTCTCCTTGGCAGAGGAGTTTTGCAGCGCTGTTTTGAAAGCCGCCGATATGGAAGTAGAGGGCGTGTGCCTCCGAGTAGATCGGGCCCACCGGTCTCTTGGCCCCAAGCGCGATAATAGAGCCAGAGATATTGTTTGTTGTTTGCATGAATATCGGTCCAAAGAACTGGTGTTTAAGGCCGCCAGGAAGCTGGGGAAACTTAACTGGCATGGGGCCGACGTGGAAGTGTTTGCAGACATTTCGAGCATCACTATGAAGAAACGACGGGAGTACCAGCAGGTGACGAAGCGGCTTCGGGAGGAGAATGTCCGATACCGCTGGCTGTTCCCTGTGGGCCTGCAGTTCACCATTAATACAAAGGCCTACGTGGCACATACTGTGGAGGAGGCCATCTCAGCTTTGAAGCAGGCCGGCTGGTCCAATCTCCCGACAGCAGATTCGGGGGAGTTGGCGGCAGGAGAGAGGGGAGACCCCCACAACTGCCCACAGAGGAATTGGAGTAGAGTGTCCGGCGGAGAGCGGAGGCTGCGAAAGACAAAGCCAGCTCTGCAGCCTGCCGAATCGGCCACATGAACTATGTTGTAATGGTCCACTTTTAGTTATGTTATTGAGCCTGAGCCTGTTGGGTCTGCATGGGGGGTGTGGGGTGGGGGTGCTGTGTAGGATGTCAGAAAGGGGAGTTATGTTTTTCCTTTATGTTCTGAGATGTCTGTGATGTTAAGTGGTAGTGGAGGGGGACCTGTTACAGCGGATGGAAGAATGGGGGGAAGCTTTCTTTTTGCTCGTTTGCCTAATAAGTATGGAGGGTGTAAAGTTGGGTGCTGTTTCGAGGGGGGGGGGGGTTTTCTTAAAAAACAAACAAAAAAAAAAAGCAGGGGGCTGCTCTGGTTGACGGGACCTGGCTCCGATCTATCTTGATGGATCGGGTGGAGAGGTGGGGGGCGGGGGTGGGGATGGGGAGGGAGGGGGGAGGGAGGATGGGGGGGGGGAGGGACTGGCTGGGGGGGGGGGGAGGAGGGGGAACGGGGATGGCTCAGGTGCAGAGAGTGGAGGGAAGGGTTTATGGCTGCCTTTAAGCTGATGACTATTAATGTCAGGGGTCTGAACTCCTATAATAAGAGGCAATTGCTTTTCAAAGAATGCTCCCGGTTGGAGGGGGATGTGGTTTTTATTCAGGAGACCCACCTGCTTCCTAAGGATGAGGATCGTTTGCGACACTCCCGTTTCCCCCAACAATATTTTGCTTCCAACAAATTAGAGAAGAAAAAGGGTGGAGTGGGGATCTTGATGTCTGGTAGGGTGCTGGGGAGGGTGGAGGAGGTCATCCGGGATAGGAGAGGACGTTATGTGGTGGTTAAGTTGCAAAGGGGACAGCAGAAGTATACGCTGGCCAGTGTGTATGCTCCCAACACGGAGCAGGCCACCTTTTTTGGAGAATTAGAAGCAGTCCTTGTAAGCAAGGGGGAGGGGCAGCTGCTGATTGGGGGTGATTTCAACGTTGCTCTTAATCCCTTGGTGGACACCTCTAGGGGGCGTCGTCCCTTACTCGGAAGCATCGCCTGCGCCTGAAGCAGTTGATGGAATCTCTGGATTTGGTGGACCTCTGGCGGGAAGTGAATTATGGCGAAAGGGATTATTCTTTCTTCTCCCCCGTGCATGCAGTGTACTCCCGGATTGATTTGCTGCTTATTGATAAAGCTTTGTTGGCTGGGGTGGAGAAATGTGAGATTCGAGAGCGGACCTGGTCAGATCATGCCCCTGTTCTTTGTACCTTACCTTTAGGGGATCCAAGCCCGGTCAAGCGGTGGTGGAAGTTGAATGAGTCCCTGTTAGAAGATTCGGCAGTAGTAGAACAATTAGGGAAAGATATAGAGGAATATTTGCTATTGAATGATAATGGTGAGTGTTCCCCAGGAATGGTTTGGGATTGTTTGAAGGCGGTGGTTAGGGGGCGGCTGGTAGCTATAGGTGCCCACAGAAAGAAAGTGCGGCTAAAAAAGCAAGAGGAGCTGCTGGTTTTGATTGGAGAGTTGGAGGTGCGCTTGAAGCAGAGGCCGCAGGATGTTCTCGTGCAGGGCCAATTGAGGAAGGCTCAGCTAGACCTGAGCGAATTACATATGGAGGAGATCCGACATAAATTAAATCTCCTCCAGCAGAGGTTTTTTGAATTTGGTAATAAAGCTGGGAGGTTGCTAGCTCGTCGGGTCAAGAAACTGGCCGCTCGGAATGCTATAGTGAAAGTAAAGGGGAGAGAGGGTAGATTGTTGTGGCTGGGTAAGGAGATTGAAGACAGGTTTGTCCAGTATTATCAAGAGCTGTATACGCCGGAAACGGTAGTGTCGGAAGTAGCGATTAAGGACTTTTTGGATACTGTCCAATTGCCGAACTTGTCCACTGCAGAGTCAGAGTCTCTCCCTTCCTATTGGTGAACTTGAGGTCCTCACGGTGATTAAAGGCCTGCGGGCCCATAAGGCCCCAGGCATGGATGGCTACCCCAACAGCTTTTATAAAGTTTTTGCAGGACAGCTGGTCGGACCCTTGGTGAGAATGTATAATTCCTTTCAAAGGGATAGTATTCTGCCGCCATCTATGCGGCTGGCGGGGGTCAGTATTCTCCATAAGGAGGGTAAGGATCCACTGGAGTGTGGCTCCTATAGGCCTATCTCTCTATTGGGTAGCGATTTTAAGATTTTCACCCGAGTCCTAGCCAATAGGCTGCTCCCCTTTCTGGGGAAGCTAGTACACCCTAATCAATCTGGTTTTGTGCCTGGGAGGTACACCTCCGACAACATCAGGAGAGTGTTAAATTTAATATGGCATGGCAAGAGAGAGGGGGCGGAGATGGCCTTATTAGCAGTAGATGCTGAAAAAGCTTTTGATAGGGTGAGCTGGCCCTTTCTGTTTCTGACGCTAGAGCGGGTGGGGATAGGAGGGGCTTTCTTGGATTGGGTGCGAGCCCTATATCGGCATCCTTTAGCCTGTTTAAAAATAAACGGCTCCACCACCCAAACTTTTGAATTGCACAGGGGGACGAGGCAGGGGTGCCCCCTTTCCCCTCTGCTCTTTATTCTTGCTATGGAACCACTGGCCCAGAGGATTAGGGCTCGTAGGGAGGTCCGGGGTGTAGTAGTGAATGATATTCCCCACAAGATTTCCCTCTTTGCCGATGACGTTTTGTTTTTTGTCTCTGACCCATTGCGAACGCTCCCTGCCATTTTGGAGGAGATAACCACATATGGAGCTTTGTCAGGGTTTCGTATGAATCCCACAAAATCAGAAATCTTGAACCTCTCCTTGGGTAGGGAGACCGTGGCGGGCTTGAAGAAGGCCTTTCCCTTTAGGTGGGCCAAATCTAGTATTCGGTACCTTGGGGTGCAAATCACGGGCCAATGCCGGGATTTATTTCAGGAGAACTATCTACCCGCCCAGTGTAAGCTGATTAGAGAGCTTGAGCGATGGGGGACGTTTGAGATCTCGTGGCTGGGCCGAATAGACCTCATTAAGATGATTTTGGTGCCTCGGCTTCTTTATCTTTTTATCAACCTGCCAATTGAGGTCCCGGTGACCTACCTGCGGAAACTACAGGAGAAGCTCCTGGTTTTTGTATGGCGGGGTAGGAGACCGAGGGTAGCTCGGAGCATTCTGCATGCAGGCCGTGATAGGGGGGGCATGGGGATGCCACACCTGGGTAGATATTATGAAGCGGCCAGGGTGCGAGCGGTCTTTGAGTGGATTTTGAGGGAGGCAGTGGATTGGGTGGAATTGGAACAGGCGGGTTTGGGGGAGGGTAGACGCCTATCAAATCTTGTGTGGGTGAGGAAACCCGGTCTTGTGAGTCCGGATGGGGGTAATCCCTATGTAGCACTCACGCTGCGCTATTGGTTAAAATGGCACGCCCGGTGGTATGGCGCTCGGGGCTGTTCCAAGTTTATGCCTTTGTGTGACAACCCGGATTTCCCACCGGGGAGGGATGATGTTGTGTTTCAGAGGTGGGCTCGGCAGGGGTTGGGCTATGTGGGGCAGTTTAAAGATGGGGGGGCCTGGGTGTCCTTTGATGATTTACAGAAAGAGTTTTCGGTGCTGGAGGGTGCTAGATATCAGTATATGCAAGCCCGGCACTTTTGTAAAAGTTTGGGGGGCTGGGGGGGTGACGGGCAGGGTGCTGCTGTAGATGGTTTGGTGGAAAATGGGGTGATTAAAGGCTTGATTTCCCGGTTGTATGGGTTAATGGATCAGGTGGATATTGGGGGCTGGGCCCACAAAAAAGCATGGGAGCGAGATTTGAATATGTGTTGGGAAGAGGATCATTGGGTAGGAATTTACAAGGGGTTGTTTCGGGGTGTGTTATCCAGCTCAATTTTGGAACAAAACTACAAAATGCTCTATAGGTGGCACTTGACTCCCCAGAGATTACAGAAATGGCGGGGCGGGCTGGGTCTTTGCTGGAGGGAGTGTGGAGCGACCGGCTCTGTCCTACATATTTGGTGGGAGTGCCCGATACTCCAACCTAGCTGGCAGGCTGTGGCAGAGTGGATGGAAGTGGTGTTGGATGATGGTGTGGTTGTTGGACCCTGTTTGGCGCTGCTGAATGTGGGAGGGGGGTCAAAGTGGCGTAAGGTGGTTTGTGGGGCAATGAGACAATTGATTGCGCGGAAATGGCGGACCCCTTCCCCACCCACGCTGGAGGATATCCAATTGCGAGTAGCGCATCTCTCTCTCATGTATCGCCTGACGGCCCTGCGCAGGAAACGGCTGGTGAAATTCCAAGACACCTGGGGCCCATACCTCCAGTGGGTGGAAGGGAGGGGGACTTTACAAGGCCCCGATACTCGCGGGGAGGGGGGGACCCCAATCAACAGTGGCCCCTAGTGGGAGCCTGTCACGGTGGGGGGTCTGCTCTTGGGCTTGATCCCACTTTAGATGCTCCGGGCAATAGTTTTTCTCCTCTCCCTCTGTATAATTGGGGGGGGGGGGGGGGGTTTCCCACCTTCCCACCATGTTCGGTTACGGTGTAGAGGCTGGGGGATCTTTTCTCATGCTTGACTGGGTGTCTCAGACTCCTAGAGTCTCTATGCGAATATCATTTAGCTTAACGGGTAGCGTATTGCTTAAGGTATCCAGTGCTGGTTCCCTTTTTTAGGGTTATCCTTTACTGCCAATACAGGTGCCATCCTCGGGGGGGAGGGGTGGGAGGAGAAAGTGGGTTTATTTTGCGACTTATAGTCTTGGAGGTGTTTACGGTGGAAAGCGGAACTACTGTTGTGCTTTAGTGTGTTAGTGTTATATCAGCAGTTGACTGTGTATTGTGAAATGCTGTTTTTTCTTTGTGTCAACCTTCAATAAACATTTAATGGAAAAAAAAAAAAAAGATATTAATTCTAATATCTACACAAGATAAAGAAATAGATTTACATACCCAATGATGTGACATATTTAGTCACTTTAAGTGTACTTTTCTTCCACAGAATATGCACATGGAAAAGGATTGTAAACAATTTAGAAGGAACCTCACGACAATGTTTTCTGTCAGCTGTATGCAGTGCGAATAAAGCAGATTTGAGAATTTAAAAAAAAAAAAAAAAAAAAATATATCACACAATAGCCACCACACCGTTTGCTCAAAATCAGACCCACTATGCAACAACTATCTCCAAAACAGAAACGACCCCACCATCCCATCAAATGCTCTCTAATAAATGCTCACTCCATCCACAACAAAATCCCCATAATATTGGGACTACATGCTCAGCAATATCATAGACCATATTTTCATCACTTTCAAGGAAATCACACATTTCAATGTTCTCCTCAACCAAATATTACTTCCCCACCATAAACTCTTCAACTGCCCAAGAGCAAACAGAAAATGAGGAGGCATCCTAGTCACGGCAAAAAAGAGAAATTAGACTTACCTGCTAATTGTTTTTCCTTGAGGAACTCCAGTTCAATCCCACACCTCTGGGTAGTGCACCTCCTCCTGCAGCATGGAGGCTGGGCATGTCAAATTCGTGACATCACTGGATATATCCTGCTGGCCTCTCCCACCAGCCCCCAGTGACCTATTAACAAAAGCAGACTCGAAGGAGCAACAAATAAGTAGCTATAGTATTAAATTAACCATTTAACTTTCAAACTACACTAAATCCCCGTTAACCAAAAGGATAACTCCCTCTCTCCCCCCCCCCCCCCCTTAGGGGAAGAGCAGATAGAACAGTGAGAAACCATAGCCTTAGCACAGAAAAATGATAATTACACTTACCTGGTAATTGTAGTTCCTTGAGTGACGACAGTTCAGTCCTCTACCTCTGGGTTGTCAACCTCCTCCTGCAGCTTTGGAGACTGTTACGTCAGAATGACGACATCACTGGATATAGCCTGCTGCTCACTCCTCAGTCCCAGTGTGAACTATTAACAAAGCAGACTCAAAGGAGCAACAAATAAGTAGCAAAAACCAATCAATGTAATCTAGTCAAACTACCCCTAGAAACCTTTAAACACCCATTAAGGCTTTCTTACGCTGTGCACTGTCACACAGAACATTAAATAACAGAGAAAACCTACCTGTGATATCTCCCTCTGTCTGTATCGCTGGATCCCTCTGTAATAACCCTGGGCGGGACGGAGGACTGAACTGTCATCACTCAATTACACTTACCTGGTAATTGTAGTTCCTTATTTCCTTATCGTTCCTCCAGTTCAGTCCTCTACCTCTGCGATGTGCCAGAGCAGTAATCACTGAGAGGGACCCTTCCAGCCGGCAGTCAACACCACTGAACCGAAACGGGCATCTGTTGCCGCCGTGACATCCAAACAATAATGCTTACTAAACGTATGTAGGGATGACCAAGTCGCCGCTCTACAAATGTCCCCCGGCAGAACCAAGCTGTGTTCCGCCCAGGAACATGCTTGTGCTCTTGTGGAGTGCACCCGCAACCCCACGGGCACGGACCGACCATGAAGCAGATAGGCGGATGCAATCATCTCTCGAATCCAGCAGGCAATGGAAGCCTTAGCTGCCGCTTCCCCTTTGCACACACCTCCAAATACAAATAGCCTATCCGATTTGCGAAACGACTCAGTCACCTTCAAATACCTCCGCAAAACCCTTTTAACGTCCAAACGCCACAAACTGGAAGCCATGTCTCTGCCGTCCCGAGACCCGGCAAGCAGACTGCTTGATTCAAATAGCAAGGAGATACCACCTTGGGTAAAAAGGACGGAACCGGACGAATCACTACCTTCTCCCTTGAAAAGGATAAGAACGGCTCCCTACACGACAACGCCTGCAACTCCGAAATGCGTCTAGCTGAACAAATCGCCACCAGGAAAACCGTTTTCAAAGTCAAGTCCTTCACCGAGGCCCGAAGCAATGGCTCAAAAGGCGACTTGGACAACGCCGCTAACACCAGATTGAGGTCCCAAGGCGGAATTAACACACTGCGCGACGGTCTCAACCGAGAAACCGCCTTCAGAAAGAGCACCACATCAGGATGAGTACCAAGCGAAACGCCCTTAACTCTGCCGCGATAACAGGAGAGCCGCCAACTGCACGCCCCTTATCAAAGCAGTCTTGCAGGAACCCCAAGATCGAGGGAATGTTAACCGTGGATGCCCGAATCTGCCGCCTAGAACACCAATCCTCAAAGACATGCCAAACATGCACATAAGCCAAGGACGTGGACTGCTTACGCGCTCTAAGCAGAGTAGCCACGACCGCCGCTGAATAACCCTTTTTTCTCAGACGCGCCCTTTCAATGGCCAGACCGTAAGCAAGAACCGATCCACTTGGGGCATGAAAAGAGGACCTTGAATCAACAAGTCCACCTGGACCAGCAACCGCCACAGCTGACCGTCGAGGAGACGCACGAGATCTGCATACCACGGATGCCTCGGCCAGTTGGGTGCCACGAGGAGAACCCGTTCCGGGTGTGCTTCGATTCTCTGCACCACCCAGCCTATCAACGCCCACGGAGGAAAGACATAGGATCCCCTCGGACGGCCACTGCTGCAACAGTGCGTCGATGCCCTCAGACAGACATTCTTTCCCGCCTTCTGCTGAAGAATCGGTTGGCCTTCGCCGACTGGAAGATCGCCATCAGATCCATTATGGGCCACCCCCAGCGATCCACTATCTGCGCAAAGACGTCGGAATGCAGCTCCCACTCTCCCGCGTCTACTCGCACCCTGCTGAGAAAGTCCACCTGAACGTTTTCCTTTCCTGCGGTGTGCCGCTGAAATCGCCGTCAACCGCTTCTCTTCCCAAGAGAACATGTCCGCCTCTTCCTCCATCGCTGCACTCCCCGTGCCGCCTTGATGGTTGATGTAGGCAACTGTAGCAGAGTTGTCGGAGAGCACTCGAACCGCAGGACCGAGCACCAATTCTTCGAACGCCACCAGCGCCCGAGCAACAGCTCGCAGTTCTAGACGATTTAATCGACCAGGACGCCTCCAGGGGAGACCAAAACCCCTGTGCGAACCTGCTCCTGCAGTGGGCTCCCCAACTTGCTAGACTTGCGTCCGTTAACACAGGAAGCCAGATCGGCTGCTCCAGCGGCATGCCTGCTGACAGGGATGACCAGAGGAGCCACCACCGCAGGGATGTCCTGACCTGGAGTGGACACGGCAGCCGCTTGCTCAAAGTATCTGACTGATGTGACCAGCGGCGAAGTTGGGCCCTTTGCAGAGGCTGCATATTTATTTATTTATTTTATTTAGAGAACATTTGTATACCGCTGCTTCCAGCGATCAGCAGCTGTTGACTATACATATCAGGAGGGGTAATCAACAGTTAATACAGAATGATTGCATGCCAAGATTCACACTGGGTTCACACTGCACAAAAATCTGATACAATATTTACAGGTGCAATTACATATATACATATTGTTACAATATTTACAACTTGCAGTATATCTATATCTATATCCATATCCTGGCCCACAGCACTGCTTCCAACGTCGCCGCCATCGTACCCAACACTTGAAGATAGGTCTGTTCAAGCGCCTTCGGCATGGTCCTGAACTTGCGAACTAGACTCCGAAGAGCGAGAGCCCTGCTTTGCGGTAAAAACACCTGGCCTCTCTTCGTGTCGAACCGTACCACCAAGTACTCCAGATCCTGTCAAGGCGTGAGACGGCTCTTGGCCAGATTCACTACCCAACCAAGACACTGAAAGAATTCCACAACTCTGCCTGTCACTCGAATGCCCTCTGTCTCGGATTTGGCTCAAATCAACCAATCGTCGAGTTACGGGTATACCAGAATCACTTCCTTGCGCAATGCCGCTGCTACCACCACCATAATTTTGGTGAAGGTTCGCGGCTCTCTCGCCAGACCGAACGGCAATGCCTGAAACTGGTAGTGACCCCACGGCAGAGCGAATCGCAGAAACCTTTGATGAGCCGCCCGGATAGGAATGTGCAAATACGCCTCTGAGATCCAGGGACATCAAATACTCCCCTTGGTGCACTGCCACTATGACCGAGCGTAAAGTTTCCATCCAAAAATGCGGAACACGTAGACAATTCACGGCTTTGAGATCCAAGATGGATATTAACGATCCGCCCTTCTTTGGTACCACAAAATAAATGGAATACCGCCTCATGCCGTACTCTTCCTTCGGTACCTCTACCACGGCCCCTAGCTGAAGAAGCCGTTCTAAGGTTCCGCGGATCGCTAGTACCTTCTTGGAACCCCTGCAAGGGGACATGACGAAAGAATCCCGTACCGGCCGCGCCAATTCCAGCGCATATCCCTGCCGAATAATCTCCAACACCCACTGGTCGGAGGTGATGTGGGTCCAAGCAGAAAGATACTCCTGAAGTCGCCCTCCTATGGGAGGCCCCTCCGCCAGGACCCATCTCACTTCATTGGGACTTGCGAGGTGCGGAAGCGTGGTTTGAGGAGAAACCTCTATTGGCTCCCCGAAACCCGCGGAAACCTTGGGTCCGAAATGGAAAACGCCCGCGCTGGAAACTTCCGAACTGCATCGCACGAAACCTGCGGACATCTCGAAACTGGCCACAATATCCCAGACCGGACCTTCCTTGTTTTGGTTTATCCTCCGGGAGCCGACCTGTCTTGGACTCCCCCAGGTCCTTAACCAACTTATCCAAGTCCTCTCCAAAGAGCAACCTGCCTTTAAACGGCAACTTACCAAGGCGAAACTTGGAAGGACCGTCTGGCGCCCAATTCCGTAACCACACCGATCTGCGGGCAGCTATAACTGATGCCGTGCTGTTGGCAAGAGCTCTGATCAAATCATAATGCACATCTGCCAAATACGCCGCTCCCAATTCCAGGCGACCCAGTTCCTTGAGCTCCTCAAGATCCATATGCGGAGACTGTTTCAACCTCTGAACCCAGCGCAAACACGCTCTAGCAACCCAAGCTCCACAGATGGAAGCCTGCAAGGACAGCGAATCTGCCTCGAAAGTCTGCTTCAGCAACCCATCCACCTTTCGGTCCTGAGCATCCTTCAAGGCCACACTGCCCTCCACCGGGATAGTGGTCTTCTTTGTAACCGCCGATACCACCACGTCCACTCGGGGCGCTTTGAATTTGTCCTTATCTGCCAAAGGATAGAGCCTATTCAGAGTCCGGATACCCTGAAGTCCCGTCTCCGGGCAATCCCATTCGTCCTGGATCATTCTGTCCACCACCCTGTGAACAGGAAGCACTACATGCGTCTGCCGCACTGCCTGAATGACCGGATCCTCCACTTCCTCCTCCACCGGAGACAGAGTAGAAAGGTTCAGAAACTGCAAAGATTCTGTGATCAATGCTGAAAGTTCTTCCCTACGGAAGACTCTAATGATTTTAGCCTGATCCTCAGGCTCAGGGATCTCTCCCTCCTCGAGATCCGGAGTCCCTTCCTCCTGGTCCCAATCAATCTCATCACTGTCCAGCCAATCCGATTCCACAGATGTGGAAAGGCGCGTCTGAGGCTTTTTAGGGGGTCGGTGACTCCTCGCCGTCATCCTCAACTGCCTCAGAGAGCTGAAGGTGCCCGGAAAGATTCCTAGCCCCCGGAAACCTACCCTGACGCCGTAGACAGAACGCCTGATGCATCAACAAAATAAAGTCAGGACTGAAATCCCCGAGGTTCGCGGAATGAGCCCGCAGAGCTCCTGACGGCCCCGCTAAATCCTCTAACGCCGGATCCAGCGCAGGGGACTGAGGCGAAGCCACCCCCGCCGCCAACAAGCCCCCCTGCACGTCAGGGACCTCTTTTACATCAATTTGCTGTTCCACCGCTGAAGAAAGGGCTGCACACTCACGAATCAGCAACAGTACCCCTCCGGGACCCACAGATAATACACTGTGGGCGACCTGTCATAGCCAGATGAATATCTGAGTACCGGACCAACCCTAAGATACCAAATGACAGCACAGTATATCTATCTCTCTCTATATACATATATCTCTCTCTCTATATATATTTTTTTATTTATTTATTTATTTTACACATATATACACACCAGGCTCACCGACGTCCTCCTGCTGCATGGAGACTGGTCACACTGGGACAGAGTGAGCAGCAGGCTATATCCAGTGATATCATCATTCTGACGTACCAGTCTCCAAAGCTGCAGGAGGAGGTTGACAACCCAGAGGTAGAGGATTGAACTGGAGGAACGATAAGGAAAGTGTAATACTTCCCTTGATCTACTCTCTGCATAGCTGTAGAAGCTCTTCTCACCAAAATAATCCTTCAGAAACTGAAAAGAATCCCAGGGTGGTAATCGGGACTGAACTGGAGTTCCTCAAGGAACAACAATTAGCAATCTCTCCAGTTCAGTCCCACACCTCTGGGATGTAGCAGAGCACTAATTATTGGGAGGGACCTGTCCACCCAGACTGCAAAACCGCAGCCCCAAAACAGGCATCCTGAGTCACCTGAATATCTAGGCGATAGTGTTTACTGAGAGTATGCAGCAAGGACCAAGTGGCCGCTCGACAAATTTCTACCAGCGGAACCAAGCTATGTTCCACCCACGAAGCTGCTTCTGCTCTAGTAGAATGCGCCCGCAGCCCCTGCAAAATATACACTGACGCTATTGCTTCACAGACCTATCTAGAAATTGAAGCTTTGGCTGCCGCTTCCTCTTTACGCGGACCACCAGAGAAAAAAATAAACGTTCTGATTTGCAAAAGGACTCCGAGAACTTCAAGTAATGCGCAATACCCTCTTTATGTCTAAGATGAAAACTACGATCAGATGCATCCTCCCCCGAAACACCTAATACTGGTATCGACAGATTGATTCATATGAAAAGGCGAAACTACCTTTGGCAGAAAAGACGGTACCGGACATACCACCACCTTTTCCCTAGAAAAGAACAGAAAAGGCTGACAGGACAACGCCTGCAACTCCGAAATTCGACGTGCTGAACAAATGGCTACCAAGAACACTGTCTTTAAGGTCAAATCCTTAAACAAAGCCAGGCGCAAAGGTTCAAAAGGCTCCTTAGTCAATGCTCCTAGCACCAATTTGAGATCCCATGGAGGAGACACCATCCTGCGAGTGGGTCGTAAACATGAAACTGCCTTCAAAAAACGTATCACATCAGAATGGGAACATAAGGAAACTCCCTGCACCTTTCCTCGATAACAATAGCTGCCAGTTGAACCCTTAAGGAACTGGCTGCCAATCCCTTATCAAAACCATCCTGCAAGAAACTCAATACCATGGGAACCGATGCTGAGGTTGGACAGACCTGACGTTGCATACACCAGTCATAAGAACATAAGATATGCCATACTGGGTCAGACCAAGGTCCATCAAGCCCAGTATTCTGTTTCCAACAGTGGCCAATCTAGGTCATATGTACCTAGCAGTTTCCCCAAGGGACACAGGTTCCACAATGCTTGTATTGGTTCAAGCATTGATATCCTGGGTCCCTTCTTAATAATGGTTTATAGACCTTTCCTCCAGGAACTTGTCCAAACCTTTTTTAAACCCAGCTACACTAACAGCATTTACTACATCCTCCGGTAACAAAATCCAGAGTTTGATTACACGTTGAGTGAAAAAAATAATTTTCTTTTATTAGTCTTAAATAGTTCACCCTGTAGCTTCATTGCATGTCCCCTAGTCTTTCTATATTCTGATAACGTAAACAATCGATCTACGTTTACCCGTTCCACTCCGTTCATTAATTTATAGACTTCTATCCCCTTTACCATTTTGGTGGCTCTTCTCTGAACCTTTTCTAAAATCGCTATATCCTTTTTAAGATACGGCAACCAGAATTGCACATAATATTCAAGGTGCGGTCTCACCATGGAACGATATAGAGGCATTATATCTTGTTTTAATTTTCCATTCCTTTCCTTATCATACCTAGCATTCTATTTGCTCTCTTGGCCGCCGCTGCACACTGGGCCGAGGGTTTTAACATGGTATCCACAATGACGCCTAAATCTTTTTCCTGGGTGGTGGTTCCTAATGTGGAACCTTGCATCGTGTAACCATAGTTTGGGTTGTTCTTCCCTAGGTGCATAACTTTGCATTAGTCCACATTAAATTTCATCTGCCATTTTGATGCCCAGTCTTCCAATTTATCAAGATCCTCTTGCAATTTTCCACAATCCTCTTGGGTTTTAACAACTTTAAATAGTTTTGTGTCATCTGCAAATTTGATAACCTCACTCGTTATTCCACTTTCCAGGTCATTTATGAATATGTCAAAAAGCAGCGGACCCAGCACAGATCCCTGGGGTACACCACTATTCACCTTTCTCCATTGGGGAAATTGGCCATTTAGCCCTACCCTCTGCTTTCTATCTTTTAACCAGTTCCTAATCCACAATAGTACACTGCCTCCTATCCCATGACTCTTTAGTTTTGCCAAAAGTCTCTGATGAGGGACCTTGTCAAAGGCTTTCTGAAAGTCCAGATACACAATATCAAGACTCACCTTTGTCCACCTGATTATTCACCCCTTCAAAAAAACATAACAGATTAGTAAGACAAGATCTTCCTTGTCTAAAGCCATGTTGGCTGTCTCTCATTAGGTCATGACTATCTACATGCCGAGTAATTTTATTCTTTATGATGGTTTCTACCATTTTTCCCGGTACTGATGTCAGGCTCACCGGTCTGTAGTTTCCCGGATCACCCCTGGAACCCTTTTTAAAAATTGGTGTTACATTGGCGATCCTCCAATCTTCAAGTATTAGAGATGATTTTAATGATATTTCACAGATTATTAATAGGTCTGCAATCTCATATTTCAGTTCTTTCAACACCCTTGGATGTATACCATCCGGCCCAGGTGATGTGCTACTCTTCAGTTTATTTAAATAGTTGTAATACATCTTCCCGATGTATCGATATTTCCTTCAATTCTTCCACACCTTTAAAATACCACTTCAGTCATGGGTAACATCCCTACATCTTCTTCAGTAAAGACTGAAGCAAAGAATTCATTCAGTCTCTCCACTATCGCCTTGTCGCCTCTTAGTGCTCCTTTAACCCCTTTATCATCTAATGGACCAACTGACTCTCTAAAGGTTTTTTCCTACGAATGTACTTGAAAAGGTCTTTACTTCACGTTTTTGCTTCCGCAGCAAGCTTCTTCTCAAAATTCTCCCTTTGCCTGCCTTATCAATGCCTTGCATTTGACTTGCCAGTGCTTGTGCTGTTTCCAGGTTTCGTCGTTTGGCTCTTTTTCCATTTCCTGAAAGATGCTTTTTTAGCAACAGCCTCTGACCTCACCTTTAAACCATGCTGGCAAAGTCCTCAAAGATACATCAAATGCCAATAGCAAGGAAGGAATTACAGCCCCAGAGTAACCCTTCTTCCTCAACCTAGCCTTTTCAATGGCCAAGCCGTAAGAGAGAACCGATCCACCTGAGGCATTTGCAGAGGACCTAGAGTCAGAAGATCTGCCCTCGAGGGCATTCGCCACGGCTCCCCGACGAGAAGACAAATCGGATCGGCATACCAGGGGTGTCGTGGCCAATCCGGAGCCACTAACACTACTCTCCCCTGATGAGCTTTGATGCGCTGAACTACCCGACCTATGAGCACCCAAGTAGGGAAAACGTAGAGCAGGCCTTGGGTGGGCCATGGTTGCAGTAAGGCATCTAGACTTGCAGACATCCTCTCTCTTCTCATGCTGTAAAAACGAGTCACCTTGGCCAACCGAAAGGTTGCCATGAGATCCATAATCGGAGGTCCCCATCTGCCGACTATCTGAGCAAAAACGTCCGGATGGAGCTCCCACTCTCCGGCATCCACTCGTACTCTGCTGAGAAAGTCAGCCATCACATTCTCCGTTCCTGCAATGCGTGCTGCCGATATCGCTTGAAGACAAGGCTCCACCCAAGTGAATAAGCTTTCTGCCTTCTCTTCCAAAGCCGCGCTTCCCGTGCCCACTTGCCGGTTGAGGTACGCTACTGTCGCGGTGTTGTCTGACAGCACTTGAATCGCTTGACCCCACACCAAGGCCTCGAACGCCCGCAGAGCTCACGCTACCGCTCGCAACTCTAAGTGATTGATCAACCATTTTGCCTCTTGTGCGGTCCAACTTCCTTGCGCGAACTGCTCTCCGCAATGAGCTCCCCAGCCTGTGAGACTGGCTTCTGTTAACAATGGAAGCCACTGTGGTTGCTCGAGAGGCATACCCACCGCCAGATTTCGCGGATAAAGCCACCATTGAAGCAACCTCCTGACCTGTAACGGACAAGGAAGCCATTTGCACAGAGAAGTGGTCTGGTGCAACCAGCGACGAAGCAGAGACCTCTGTAACGGACGCATGTGTGCTCTGGCCCACGGCATGACTTCCAGCGTCACTGCCATTGTCCCCAGAACCCACAGATAGTTCCAGGAGTCCTCAGAAATTTGTACACCAGGCGCCGTAATGCTTGAACTCCGAGATCTGGCAGAAATACCACTCCCACACGAGTGTCAAAGCGCACTCCCAAATATTCCAGAACCTGCGATGGCTCCAAATGGCTTTTGGCCGCACTGACTATCCAACTGAGACTCTGAAGCAGCTGCACCACTTTGGCTGTAACGCGAACACTCTTGGCCTCCGATTTTGCCCATATCAACCAGTCGTCGAGATACAGACGAACTAGTATTCCTTCTCCTTGGAGAGCTGCCGCCACTACACCATAATCTTGGTGAAGGTGCATGGGGCTGTCGTCAACCCGAAGGGCAATGCCTGGAAATGAAAATGCCCCCACGGCAGTGCAAACCTTAGAAACCTCTGATGTCCCAGCCTAATACGAATGTGTAAATATGCTTCTGTCAGATCGAGGGATGTCAAAAACTCCCATTGACGAACCGCTACTGTAACGGACCGTAAAGGTCTCCATCCAAAAATGAGGCACTCACAGATAATGATTTACCCCCTTTGGTGTCTAGAATTGGATGAAAGGCACTGTCCTTTGGAACTACAAAATAAGAGTATCGACCGATACTGTAGAGCTCTCAGGGCACTGGCACCACTGCTCCTAGCTGTAACAAACGATCCAGCGTTTCCCGTAGAGCAGTCGACTTTACCTGTCCTCTGCAAGGAGACAGGACAAAGGAGTCCAGCAATAGACGAGCAAATTTGAGAGCATACCCTTCGCGAATGACCTCTAAGACCCACTGATCGGATGTTATCTGGACCCAGGCAGGAAGAAAATCTCGAAGACGACCTCCTACCGGCTGCAAACCTGCCTGAGTCCACCTCGCTTCATTGGGGCTTCCTGAGCGCTGATAAGGGGCTAGAATAACCTCTGCTTGCCCCTTGAAACCCTCAGAAACCCTACCTCACGAGGGGAATCTTCCTCTTTGAAAACATCCCAACCTGGAGGTACGAAAAACTCCTGAAGTCTAGAAACTAACCCCTCGAAAAACCTGGGTTCCAACCCTGCTTTGGCTTATCCTCCGGCAAGCATCCACCTTTCGATTCACCCAAATCTTTGACCAGCTTGTCCAAATCCTCTCCAAACAACTTCTTCCCCTTAAAAGGAAGTTTGCTGAGACGCGACTTGGAGGAACCGTCAGCTGCCCAATTTTGTAACCAAAGATACCAGTGCGCGGCTACCAAGGAAGCCATGCTATTCGCTAATGATCTAATCGGATCATAATATTAAATAAGCAGCTCCTGACTTGATCCTTGTCACATCCGCTAAGCGGTCCTGCACTTGTTGCGCTGGCTGCTGCAACCACCAAAGGCAAGCTCTCGCTACCCAAGCCCCACAAATAGACGCTTGTAGCGAGAGAGTAACAAAGGCCTGTTTCAATAAGGTGTCCACCTTTCTATCCTGTGCGTCCTTCAGAGCCGCACTGCCTTCCACCGGGATAGTTTTCTTCGTGACCGCTGACACCGCAGCATCTATACGCGGAGAGCGAAATATTTCCCTTTCTTGATCCGCCAATGGATAAAGTCTATTCATAGACCGAACTCTGTGCAATCCTGCCTCTGGCAAATCCCATTCGCCCTGAATCATTTGCTTAACCACCCAGTGAACAGGAAACACAGCCTATGTCTTACGCACCGCCTGAATGAGATGATCCTCTAGTCCCTCATCATCTTTTGCTGGATGCCCGGAAGACAGATTAAGAGCCTGAAGCGACTCCGTAATGAGCGCTGTAAGCTCCGCTCTCTGAAAAACTCTGATACACACCTAGTCCTTGGGTTCCTGAATTTCACCTTCTTCCAGTTCTAACACTCCGGATTCTGGTTCTATTTCCAAGTCTTCCCCTTCCGGCCAATCCGAATCAAGAGGTTGATCTTCCACCGA
The DNA here is from genome assembly GCA_033557465.1 of Ichthyophis bannanicus. Lineage (NCBI taxonomy): Eukaryota > Metazoa > Chordata > Amphibia > Gymnophiona > Ichthyophiidae > Ichthyophis > Ichthyophis bannanicus. The sequence continues at coordinate 662,710,456 of CM066033.1, forward strand.
GCGAGCCCTCTTAGCCGCTCCAGTCAAACCAGTTCCAATCTTGTCTGTGGTCACTTGATTCCTGGTCACTCCCAAACAACGAAAGATCTGTGACCGGCACCTGATTGCGCAAGCAATACGCTTGATGCATAACAAGCACAAAATCTGGTGAAAAACCTCCAAGCACTGGTCCTGCCGCCAGAGTGGAAGGCACGGGCACAGCTGAACTGTCCACCAAAAAAGAGTAGACGGAGACTCCAGGGGACACGCCCCTTCCCCTGCACTGGGGACCCCCTGAATCCCTTCAGTAGCCTTGTGGAGCTCCTCCTCCATATTGAGTGCCTCAGTTGCACAGCCCCGACAAACCTCCGCTTCCGAGACTGCGCCCCTATGCGACCCACACACCAGACACTGGGCGCGACGGGAACACAATTGGAGAAATCCGGAAAAGTGTCCACTGAGAAATTGACCAAAAAATAAAAACAGCAAAAAAGAAAGTGTGTATATATATATTTTATTTTATTTTTTGCAGTGGCCCCTTTAAGGGACGAAACCACTCATATAAACTTGAACGCGATCAAATCAAATTAGATAAAATTAGACAAAATTAAACAGACTTTCCCTACAAACAATTAGAGTCTAAACCCGCAAAGGACTGCACTCCCAAAGCTGTTCAGAATCCCACAGACAAAAAACACAGGAAGGAAAGTGGCCCGCGATTCTCGTTACTACTAAATGTGCTTCACACGTGGCCACAGGCTCGAAAAGTGCCCCACGGTCCCAAAATTGCTATCGGGAGACTCATCTCCGTCCTGTCTGCTTCACAAACTCACTTTCTGCCCCAGACCGTCAGCCGCGATCAGCTTTTAACAGCTGTTTTGTCTCGTCTCTACTGTAGCAGAGCCAAAGCCCCGCTGTGAGCTGCAGAGCATGTGAAACTCACCGATGTCTGCCGGAGCCTCAGAACAGCTCCCCTCCGTACAGTCTAGGAGAGGAGAGTGGGCAGAAGGAAAATTAGGTCACAGGGGAAAGAGAAGAAATCCTCCAGGTATTCTCCGTTCCCCTTCTTAGATGACTGATATCTATATCTATATTTTACACACATACACCTCGGTTTTCGTTGACTTTAGTCGAGATTTTGTCCCAGTTTTCATACAGTTGAAAATGGAGCACCATCTTGTGGCCAGAAATGGGATTTTCTTTATTTTAAATTTCCTCTGCTGATTGACTGTCTTCCATATGCCAACAAGAGTCTTCAATAAAGGTAAAAGTGATGTTAAATGTTCATTTATCCATTTCATTAGTCATTTATATTTCTCATTGTTTTCTGTATGTAAAAATATAGTTATCTATAAAATGTATTGTTTAATATTTTTGGGTGTCTGGAACAGATTAATTGGATTTACATTATTTCTTATGGGAAATATTGCTTCAGTTTTCATACATACGGTGTGTGTGTTTGTGTACACTTAAAAGGTACAAACACCCCAAAATGAAATTAACCCTAGGGAAAGGAAACAGACAATAACCCTATCTATCCTAGCTACAAAAAGCCCCTTATCCACTCCTCAGTGAGCCCAGCACCTAGGCTCACTACCTCCAGCTGCATGGAGACTGGGCACACTGGGGGCTGGTGGGAGAGTCCAGCAAGATATATCCAGTGATGTCACGAATTTGACATGCCCAGTCTCCATGCTGCAGGAGGTGGTGCACTACCCAGAGGTGTGGGACTAAACTGGAGAGACGATAAGAAAAGTACTTTAACCTCACCATACTCTACTCCCACTCCACAGAAACGCTTGACCACCTCACAATCTGCTTCACATACCGGATGCCATCCTCTAAGACAAAACCTCGCAGACCTCCTCAACAAGGCTTGTACAGAAGACTGCTTCTAAAACACTTCCTCCTCCTCCGAGGCATCAACCTTGCTTTCACTCCAGATAAGCAAGCCTTGACCTTCACCAATGCCATTGAAGCACTCCATCTTCACCAGCTCATCAAGAAATCCACACACTATAAAAAGGAGCAACCCTAGACCTTATATTCGCACCTAGCCACAACCTAAAAATCTAATTCAACATTCAAACCGACCCAGTCCCCCGATCAGACTACACAATGATCTCCTTTACCCTACCAGCAGGATTTCTCACTCCGCACCCCCCACAGCAACACCTAAGCACACGTCGCTTCAAATCACTCAACAAGCAAACCTTCTTGGAAGACACATCTCCCTTCTCCTGAACCCTGACACCCAAGATACGGACAACATAATTCACTCTTGGAATACCACGATATCCATAAGAACAAAAGATATGCCATACTGGGTCATACCAAGGTCCATCAAGTCCAGTATCCTGTTTCCAACAGTGCCCAATCTAGGTCATAAGTTAGCAGTTTCCCCAAAAGGCAAAGTTTCCTTAATGCTTGTATTGGGTCAAGTAGCAATATCCTGGGTTCCTTTTAATAATGGTTTATGGACCTACTACAGGAAACTGTCCAAACCTTTTTTAAACCCAGCTACACTAACAGCTTTTACTACATCCTCCAGTAACAAATTCCAGAGTTTGAATGCACGTTGAATGAAAAAAAGTATTCTCTTATTAGTCTTAAATAGGTTACCCTGTAGCTTCATTGCATGTCCCAGTCTTTTCATATTCTGATGATGTAAACAATTGATCTACATTTACCCTTTTCACTCCATTAAATTTATAGACCTCTATCATATCTCCCCTCAGCCGTCTCTTTTCCAGGTTGAAGAGCCCTAACCTTTTTAGCCCCTCTTCATAGGAGTATCCTTCCATCCCCTTTACCATTTTGGTGGCTCTTCTCTGTACCTTTTCTTAATAGCGCTATATCCTTTTTAAGATATGGCGACCAGAATTGCACACAATATTCGAGGTGCAGTCGTACCATGGAACGATACAGAGGCATTATAATATCCTTTATAGCATCCATCATCATGACAACCAACTGTACATCCAAACCACTCACCACCATGGTAATCCCAATAAATCAGAGCCACCAGATGACAACTCAGACCATCGAAAGGAAATGAAGAGAGCATGAGACAGACACTAAGAAACACTACAGCTCAAAACTGGCCAAATACTATAACGTCATCCAAAGCAGCAAAAAGGAATATCACACTAATATAATTAAGAAATCCCTCAACCAACCCCGAGAACTATTTTCCAGTCTTCACTCTTACCAAAGATCCCACTGCAATGAACACCAAATCACAACTTGACCCACAGACTATGGTGAACTTCCTGCACAACAAGCACTCCTCTCCAACTCCCCCACCCCTCTGACTCGCCACAGCCATACAATGAGCCAACTCTTGCCCAAAGTTGGGACACCTTCAGACTGATCTCAACCCGCAAACTCAAAGGACATCAATACTACCACCTCACCGCTTGAGCCATGCCCAGGCTCCTAAATAAAAATCACTTTGAGCAGAGCTATCCACAACAATACAAAAGATCATCCACACCTCCCTCCAACAAGGATACCTACCCCCTGCCCTAAAACAATCCTCTGTCAGACCCATCCTCAAGAAACCTTCTCTTGACCATTCAAACCCTTCCTAGCCAAGGTAATAAAGAAAACTGTGCAACGCCAACATCAAGACTACGTCGATACCCACGCACTCTTAGACCCCTAACAATATATTTATTTATTTATTTATTTACATTTCTTATATACCGCACTATTTGCAATCAGCGCGGTTTACATAAAACAAACAGTATCCGACAACAAACAAGAGTCAGGTCATTACAATGAACAGGAGCAATCAACTTGGATAACGGGGGAAACTATGTACATGTGTGGAACATTGAAATAGGTAACTGTATATATGTGAGATGGAGTTATTGTGTGTTGCTCATACCTGGTGGCTGGGGTTCGGGGGAGGCTGTGAGGTATTTAATAAAGAGGAGGTGTTTTAAGGCCTTCCTGAACTGGCTCAAGTTGGGGATAGCTCTGATGTGTGGTGGTAGGGAGTTCCAGAGGCTTGGGGCGCTCAGGCTGTAGGCTCTATTTGAAGTTGATATGGCGCATCTTGTCATAGCTTTTGGTATTGCTAGCATGTTGGCTGCAGCGGTTCTTCTTATCCTGTTGGGCATGGGTGGTTGTATGAGGTCACATATTGAAGAAGCGGATAACCCGTTGATGGCCTTGAATGTCATCACTAAGATCTTGAAGCTAATCCTGGCTTGAATGGGGAGCCAGTGCAGCTGCATCAGGAGGGGTGTGATGTGCTCTCTCCTTGGTGCTCCTAAGAGGATTCGCGCAGCGCTGTTCATGGCGAGTTGTAAGGGATGTAAGGTTGCCTGAGGGAGTCCTTGTAGGATGGCATTTGCATAATCAAAATGAGGGATGATGAGGGCTTGGTAGATGGTACGGAAGTCGCTCAGCTCGAGTAGAGGGCGTATGTGTCTGAGGGATCTGATCTTGAAGTAGATCGCTCTTACTGTTTTTGCTATGTGCTGCTTCATGTTGAGGTTCTGATCCAATGTGACTCCGAGATACCGTATGGCTGATTTTACTTGCAGCTTGGCGTTGTCTACTTCCAAGTGGTTAGGTGGAGTAAACTCAAGATTTCTAGAGATGAACAGGACCTCTGTTTTCTTATGTTGGATGTGCAGATATAGCTTCCACCCCCAGCATGGTGTAGATAACCTCCTCACTATTCTCTTCGACAAAGTATCAAAGCCCTTAACAAGTCACATCAAGGTTTTGTAATAATCTTCCCTGACATTAGCACAGCTTTCAACTCACACAACACACTATACACCAGACTGCAGAACAGAGGGCCTCCACAAACACCATACTAACCTGGTGCGCCTCATATCTCGCTGACAGACAGCTACAAGTAAAAATCGACTCCTTCAGCATAGACCAAGGATCAGCCCTGTCAGCACTTCTTTTCAAACATCTACATTCAACCCATCTGTGATCTACTGAGAGGATTCAACATGCACTTCCACCTCTATGCAGATGACATGTTCTACACACCTTCACACCCCCTAGCCCAAGACTTCAACATCTCAGACTGCTTCACAGCCATCACTGATCTCATCAAAAGTCTAAATCAAAGTGAACAGCAACAAGACAGAGGCCCTACTGGTCACAAGAGACACTTCCTTCATCCCGCCAGCCAAGTTAACCTTCCAAAACACAGAAACCACAATAAAAGATGAAATCAAATATCTAGGCATAATCCTTGACAGGAACCTCAACATGCACTCCCACATCAAGATATCAGCCAACACAGCATACCTCAAGACAAAATCACTACAACCCTCACTACACCACAACAATCACAAAACTGTTTTCCAAGTCGTCATAACACCCCACCTAGGACTTCAACATCCTATACCAAGAGCTCCCAAAACACACTCTACCCCCTCCAATTAACCCAAAATACTGCAGCCAGAATAATAACAGGTACATTGAGACTTCAGCATATCATTCAAACCCTCAAGAGCCTACACTGGCTACCAATAGTACAGAGGATAAAGCATAAGGTGATAACGACCAACCACAAAATCATACATAATTTATCTGCACCCTGCCTCAACCCACTGATCAGAAGAGCTCCCACAAGAGAAAGAAGATAAACTATCCAAAATCTACTAATCATCCCTCCGCTTCAGAAAAAATGCACACAGCAAACAACTGAGTCTTCACCCTCTTCACTCCCTCAATTTAGAGCTTGCTTCCAGCTCCAAAACGCTCTAAGACAACCCAAGACCTCAAGAAGCTATTAAAGAGACACCTCTTCCTTGAGTACTATGGCACCAATGAAACTACATAACACGCCAGCATTAATTCTAAGTTACCCCTGTTTATGTTATTTATTTAACATTCATTTATATACCGCATCTTCCAGAGATCAGTTGTGGTTTACAACAAACAATCAACAAAGCAGGGTTTGTTTTACATGGAACATCTTATAACAATGTATTAACTAAACAGCTTATGTAAATACAGAACAGATTAAACTATATACAGGTGCAAGTATGTGGACATTAGAGATTGGATCATCATATATTTTCTGCTATGTATATTATCTGTTTAAGTGAAAGGGATTTTATTTGACAGTCAGGTATCTAGTTAACCCTTCACTCGATTTAGATAAAGGCTATCTATGTTGTTGTAGTGCTTGGTAAATAGATAGGTTTTTAATTTTTTATGGAATTCCATGATCTCGGTTAGTGTTCGTAGATCCTCTGGGAGGGAATTCCAAATGGTTGGGGCTGCATGTGAAAAGGCTCTATTTGTTCATTTATTTGCTTTTATGAAATCTTTCGAAGTCTTTAGTTTGTTTAATTGTCCTTTTCTGTGAGTGGACTTAGAAGATTCTTTACAGATTGGTTTACATAGTGTGATTGGAGCCATATCATTTAAAGCTTTGAATGAGGTTATTGTTTTATATATTATCATGCTTTGTATTGGTAACCAGTGAAGGGATGCCAGTATTGGTGTTGTGTTGGAGTGTACTTTCATTATAATTCTAGCTGCTGCATTTTGTGCTAGCTGGATTCGTTTAATGTTTTGCTTTGATATACCTATTAGTATTAGGTTGGCAAAAACGAAGTGAGGGGTTATGGTAGCCTGGATTATATTAATAAAATCTTGTAAAAATACTAGAGGGCGTAGTTGTTAAAGAAAATGTATTTCAAGCTCAAAATCCTTAATGGTATTTCTGATTGAGTGTCCATTGTAAGGTGAGTGTCTAGAATAACACCTAAATATCTTACTTCGTTTTTTAATTTTAAAATCTTGGTTTTGTAGTGTTATGTGGGTTGGAGGGATATATGATTGATTTTTTGTTACGATTAGTACTTCCGTTTTAGAGTGATTTATATGGAGGTTTTGAGCTTTTAGCCAAGTTGTAATTTCATTAAAGCAGTCTGATAGGAGTTGTAACGGTAGATTAGGGCAGTGTTTCCCAACCCAGTCCTACGGGGCACACCGGCCAGTCAGGTTTTCGGGATATCCCTAATGACTATGCATGAGATATATATGCATTAGAGATATCCTGCCAATCTGACTGGTTTGTGGCCCTCCAGGGCTGGATTTGGAGACCCCTGCCTTACACCTCTGTCATTTAAGATTGTGAGTGGGCAAGGTGCAGATGTCCTAGACATCGAAAGGGTATATAGAATGTGACACATTCCTCCTCGATTCTCACCACCACCAAAAAGTTGTCTAATAGACAATATTTTGGTGGTGGTGAGAATCGAGGAGTAATGTGTCACATTCTATATACCCTTTCGATGTCTAGGACATCTGCACCTTGCCCACTCACAATCTTAAATGACAGAGGTGTAAGGCAGGGGTCTCCAAATCCAGCCCTGGAGGGCCACAAACCAGTCAGGTTGGCAGGATATCTCTAATGCATATATATCTCATGCATAGTCATTAGGGATAGCCCGAAAACCTGACTGGCCGGTGTGCCCCGTAGGACTGGGTTGGGAAACACTGGATTAGGGATCGTGAATGGGATGTACATCATATCATCTGCGTATAGATGATAGTGTACTCCAAATTTTTTAAAGATATTGCAGACCGGTTTTATGTAAATATTAAATAGAAGGGCTGATAACGCTGAGCCTTGTGGTAACCAATTTCTTGTTTATATGTAGTGGAGGTTTGATTGCCTATTCTTACATTTCGCGTTCTATTATTTAAATAAGAGGTGAACCATTTATGTACTGTAGAGTTTATGCCTATTTGTCTCAGGTTGTTAAGCATTATGGTGTGGTGTACACTATCAAAACCTGCTGATATATCAATAAATAGGAGGATGAATGCTTGTTTATGGTTGTCAATCCCTCTTAAAAGAACATCAGTTAAAACTGTTAGGGAGAGTTTCAACTCCATGGCGGGGCCGAAATCCATATTATTGCTCGTCAAGTGGGTAAGATGAGTCTAAATATTCTTGTGTCTGTATTTGTACAACTTTTTCAATTATTTTGGCTAAAAATGGGATACTTGAGATGGGTCTGTATGATTCTGGAGATGTTTTATCGAGTTTGCAATTCTTAACGATTGGGCGGATTTGTGCATGTTTAAGTGTGGATGGTAGGTAACCTTGAAGTAGTGAGAGGTTGACTATGGGGAGAATGTAGGATAATAATATTGGAAGTGTGTTTATCCAGGTTACTGGACATGGATCAAGGTAGGAAGTTGTGGTGTTGAGACTGGAGATGATATTTTTTAAAGACACTTTAGATATGGGGTGAAAATCTGACCATTCATCTAAAAGTTGGTGAGATTTATTAATAGGATCTAGAGACATTAATGTTTTTTTTTATTTGTTTTGATAGTGATTAGCTAAGGTTTGTACTGAAATGTCAGTAATTTCGTTGCTAGAAGTTTGAGCGTTATTAGTTAGATTTCTTACAATGGAAATTAACTCCAAGTTATACTCCCTTACATTCCATGCAACTGTTTCTCAATTGAGATCGTTAACTGTTCTCTGTAAGCCGCCTTGGTCCTAAGGTGGTATATAAAACCTGTTAAATAAATAATTGTTAAGCGGTGGCTCTGTGTGTACTTAAGTTGAAGAGGTCTTGGATAGCACCTTGGTTTTCTTCAGTAGCGGGGTACAGCAAGCCTTATGACAGGCAAAATAACGTTAGCACTCTGTCCCTAACCGTGGCAATTATGACTATTATATTCAAATATATGGAGTGGAATAGCAGTCCAGTGGTTAGAACAGCCGCCTAGTACCCAAGAGATCAGGGTTCAAATATCAGTGGCACTCCTTGTGGCAATGGGCAAGTCACTTTCACCTCCATTGCCTCTGAAGAAAAGGCCTGGCGATCTACTTCCAAATCATACCTTGCCAAGAAACCCCAGGGGCTGCTGGGTTGTCAGGAGTCAGAACTGACTTGCCAGCACTTAAAGAAACAAAAAGTAGATATACATCATGATTAGATATGTGGTTATAGATGCTGAAAGGAATTACTATACTCATCAATTGCAGAGAGCCATTAATCGCTCTAGAGAATTATTTCAGATTGTGTGTAAACTCAGGAAGTTCTGCTTATTCTCAATTACAGATTAAGAATTTCTGTGAAGCTTATGCATCTTTACAAAAAAAAAAAAAAAGGTTCCCAGGACTGCAATGCAGGTACCTGGTTGTCAGAAGAACCACCTTCTGTAATGGATGGGATGGTCTGTTTTTATGCCTGTTAACAGTATGAAGTACTTGAAGTTCTTGGAAGCACAGTAACATAATATGTGACAGAAGATAAAGACCAGTACGCTCCATCTAGTTTGTCCAGTAAGGTGGCTAGTGTAGTTGTAACTGCCGTTCTGTGCAGGTCATCACCCTCTATACCTGCGTTTCTAATTCTACGTACTTTGTTGATCCTTGCCCATTGAAAGCAGCCAGATCAAAGATGGTGACTCATTTAACTTCATTAGTAACGTGAAGAGATATATTATAAAGGACACCCAAACACAATCTGGGATGTCCAAGCCAGAACGTCTAAAAGCAAGCACACCCAAGTTCAGGCACAATGTCATATGTGAACATGCCTGAAATGGACATCTAGAGGGATGTCAATATAGACGTCCCCAGAAGGGTATTCCAGAACAAGTAATGTCTAACAGCCTAACGGTTAGCATAGGGGGCTAGGACTAGAGTGGCTAGGATTTAAATCCCACTGCTGATCCTTGTGATCTTGGGCAAGTCACTTAAGTCTCCATCTTTTCTACATTCTCTGGATGTTTTATGGCCAAAACAAGCATTTTCCCCCGATGGCTGTGTGTGCCTGGAGTAGGTCTAAACTTGAACACGGGTCAGACATCCCCAACGTTTTTTAAAATCGAGCAGTAATGTCTAAGTCCACTGCACCTCCCCAGACATGCCTCTGCAACACCCCCTGCCTACTTGGACATCCTCACAGAGGTGTCTTTAAAAGCAATTTGTAAAATGGTTCCAAGGAAATCTCCATGATTTGGATTCCACATTGCATTTAAGACTTTCAAAATGATCCCCTTTATCTCTAATGCAAGGTATTTTTCTAATCTTTAAGAGGGCTGTAGTTCACCCTTTATTAAAAGGACTATGAATGCTACAGATGTGGAAGTTAAACCATCCTATATCAAAGCCTGCCTTTTTTAGGCAAGGTCATTGAAAGACGTGTGTTATTCATATCAACATAATCCTGAAATTGCATTAACAATTTGGATTAAATTTTGTGGTTGATACAAATGGAACACGCCAACCCAATTTTGATGGCCTCTCTTGTTGCAGCCCCTTTTCATTCAGTCAAACATGAGATGCTGAAAGACCAATCTACAGTATTTGACTGGTTTCATTCCTACTTTGCTGTGTGCGCACAGCAGGTACACTTGGATAGGAATGTTTCTGCCAGGTTTTCAGTGAAGAGGGTTGTTCTTCAGGGTGCAGCTTTATCAGTCCTTTTATTCAATGTGTGTCCTGGCACATAAAAGCATCTCTTCTGAGGCATCCTGCTCCGTGGGGCGGCTCCAGCGGCAATAATATCCTGACCATTCACAGAACTATCACAACTCACCACTGTGGGCTACCACCCTCTGTACATCAGCTGACTTAGAAAGTAGCAAGAACAATGTAAGTGTCTTACCTGACTCTCTTCTAACAATGACTGCCATTCCAGTCCACTGGGACTGGCGCCCATCGTCTCGCCCAGTTCCATCCTCATGTCACTTAGCACGAACTCCTGCTAATCTCCCCCCCCCCCCAATGTCCCGTGTGCCTAGTCTGAATTTGGCTTCCAAACCTCCTTTAGCCCCCTCCTATCTTTCTCAGCATGGCCCTGCTGAACTGCAGGTCCCTTTAGTCCAAAGCCCTACTTATTCAGGACTTACTTGATCAATATTCTCTGGATGCCCTGTTCTTAAACTAAAATCTGGCTCCAGGATGGAGAGGATCTACTCAATTGACGTTTCCCCCCAGGCTTCTCAGCTTTTCATACATCTCGCTCCGGTCGGAGCAGGGCTGGCGTGGCTATTCTCTATCATACATCCCTCCCTCTCTCAAAGGTCCACACTCCCCTCCATTACCCAGAGACCCTCTTGCTCCACATGGATACTACTCCACCAATTTATTTTCTTCTTGTCTATGCCTCGCCTCCCTTATGCCCCGAGATGCTCTTCTTTTGACCCTTTCAGAAATATCCCTTGCTTTCCCTTACCTGCCAGTCCTCGGGGACGTCAATTCTCATTTTGATTCCCCATCATGTCCTCTTGATCAGGCTCTTCTCACCCTCCTTGAGAATTTAGCCTTCCGTCAACATGTAGTTTGCCCCACTCATGAAGCTAGCCACACTCCGGACCAAAATTTTCACCCCACTGAATTCTCCTTATGCACCTCTTGCCGTCTCCGCTGTCCTTCTTCCCTGGTCGGACCATCTCTGTCTAACTTTCTCTCTGCCCCTCCCTTTCCTCCCATTCCTGCCCTGGGTCCTCCCTCAAATGAGTGGACAGCAAACTGATACGGTGTATCATGCCGCCCACGTTACAGGCATTTCCATCAGCTGATACCCTTCTCCCTTCCGATTTTCCCTCACTTTCAATTGATGCTCAGGCTCGGACTTCTGCATTGTCCGCTACTCTTGATGAGCTTGCTCCTCAGGTTTCTGTAAAAGCTCTCATATCCCTCCTCTCATCACCCCTGGTACCATTCCAGTATCTATCTCAAAAGAACGTATCTCCATCACGCAGAACAACATTGGTGAAGATGCCCTTCAGCGGCAACTCTCCCCACTTTCAGACACACATCGTCACTACCGTGATATGATCCACTCTGCTAAACAATCCTATTACTCAAACCATATTGCTTAATCTTCCAACTCCCCTCACCAATTAACTCTCGGTTCTCTTTCTGCGCTTCACACCTCCTCTACGGACACAGTATCCTCTTCCTCTGCACCACCAGACCCTACCACCTTGCTCTGAAAAAGTTCATGCCCTGCGTCTCACCTTTTCTTCTTGTTCTCCTCCTCTGGTCCCATCTCCCTGCTCCCCCCCCCCTCTCTCCTCCCCATCCTGTGCGTCTTCTCACCTGGGTTCTTCCTTAATGCACACTTGGAGCTCCTTCCATCAGGTCATGGCCGCTGAACTCTCTAAGGTCTTCTTCTCATCCCACAAAACTACTTGCCCACTCAATCCAGTCACCTCTCACTGGCTCTCAGAACCCTCATTTGCCCTTTTTCCTTATCCACTTTGTATGATCAATTCAAGTCTCTCCTCAGGTTCTTTTCCAACTATCTGGAAACATAATAGTCCGCCCAATACTTAAGAAACCATCCCTGGATCCTTCTGTCCTTGCTCACTGGCACCCCGTATCCAACCTTCCCTTCCTGTCCAAGATCTTGGAAAAACTGGTTCACACACCATTATTTTCATATCTTGATTCTACTTCCATCCTACATCCCCGCCACTCTGGATTCAGAAAAAGGTCACAATACAGAAACCACTCTTCTTTCTTAAATGAGATTCAGCTGGCAAATCTTTCCATTGTGGTATATTTAGACCTATCATCCGCCTTCAAATCTCCTTGACCATTCCACACTCCTTTCTCCGATTACATGACTATGGGATGCATGGGACAGTTCAATGGTTCATCCCCTCGCTCCTTCTCGGTTAACGGGCTCCTCCACTTCCTCTACCACATCTCTTCCATGTGGGGTTCCCCAAGTTTCTGTATTGGCTCTACTTTTTAGAACAGTATTGAATGCTTCGGTGCTAACACCAATGGATTACCGTAATGTATTACATTTGGGGCTGCCAGAATCCCATGTTAAGGCCCTGCAGTTAGTGAAAACATGGCAGCACACTATTCCAGTACCGAGACAGCTTCACTGGTTGCCAGTTACAGTGCATGTTCAGTTTTGTGAGTTATGGAATTTTTTTTCAGCATATGCAATGTCTGCTTCTGTTGCCTTTCACTTTTCCTTTACAAAATTACTTAACTGGATTAGTGTTGTGTTCTCAATCACAGCAACTGTTAGAAGACCCTTCCCTTCATATAAAGCAAGCTAAGCAGAACAAGGAATCATGCCGTGTCAGTTGTAGGTCTTAGTTTATGGAGCCAACTTCCATCCTCTCTTTGAGAGCTGCCTGATATGCTGGATTTTAAGAAATTATTTAAGGACTTTTTAGACAGACTTTTGGTGATGTTTAGTGATATTATTTTATTTATCTATCCAGATTTGTATACCACCTTATCCTTCAATCAATCAAAGTGGTGGGGGGGGGGCGAGGTAGTACATTTAAACATCAGGGACAAAACATACATATAGTCTGGGGGTTTTGCCCCAGGAGGAGTGATGGTGCTAGATGTGTCTTATTGGCAGGGTGGGAGTTGAGGTTCTTATTTATTTAGCTGCATTTATATCCCGCTTTTCACCGGGTCAAAGCGGTTGGGGGATACATTTAACACGAGAGGATTTGAGACACATACACTAATACTTACAGGGAACATGGGCAATGGAGGGTTAAGTGGCTTGCCCAAGACCACAAGGAGCACCTGTGGGACTAGAAACCCCAGTCCTTCCGGCCCAAGGTTGCTGTCCTCTAGTGGGATTTGAACCACCGACCTTCCGGCCTGTGGTACCTTGCCCCAACCACTAGGCCACTCCTCCCTCCCTTGTTCAAGAGGCCCTGAACAGATAGGATTTGAGGGATTTTTTAAGTCCTTCAGGTCCCCTTGTGCTCTTAGTTCTTTGGGGAGGGTGTTCCAAAGGTCTGGTGCTGAAAATGGAGATAGCTCTTCTGGATGTTGATTGCTTCGTTTTGTGGTATCCGGCAGGGGTGAGGAGTCTGTTGCTGCTTTGGGTCCTTCTGGGTCTGCTGCTAGTGTCTCTGGTAACTGTGGTTTGTAGAATTTCTGCTGAGCATTGGTGTATGATCTTGAATATGGTTAGTGTTGCTTTGAATTTTCCCCATGCGGCTATGGGTAGCCAGTGCAGTTGACGGAGAACTGGTGTTATATGATCAAATCTGGGCGTGCCTGTGATTATGCGGGCCACGGTGTTTTGCACCATTTGAAGTGGGTGTACAGCGTTCTTGGGGAGTCCTTGATACGAGTTTCCATAGTCCAGTATGGGAGTGATGACTGCTTGGCACACTGTGCGGAAATGTTCTTGGCTGAGGATCGGCTTGAGTCGTCTGATGATCTTTAAACGGTGGTATGCTTTCGCTGCAGCTTTATGTGAGATTGTAGGTTTAGGTTCATGTCTATGGTGACGCCGAGATACTTTACTTCTTGCTTTGTTGCAATTGTCCTGTGTAGTATGTTGATCTCTTGGAGTGGGATGAAAGTGGTGCTTCTGGTAACGAACACTGCTACAGTTTATCAAAAGTTTACTCTGAGGTTGTTGTTGGCGAGCCAAGTGTTCATATGTTCGAGGCAGTTGGTCATTGCTGTTAAGTCAGGGGTGCTCACGTCAATTGGGGTGTACATCATGATGATATCTGCATATAGGTGATATTGCATGTTGTGTTTGATGATATTGCATATGAGCTGGATATAGATGTTGAAAAGTAAGGATGACAGGGCATCCCTGTGATATTCCTTGCGTGGTGGGAAACTATTTCTTCTGCCCGCATTTTACTTGCTTGTGTGGTTGCTTATGTAGGTGAACCATTTCATGGTGTTGTTGCATATTAGTCATTTTTTGATTTTATCGTCTGTTTGTATTGTTAATTATGTATGTTTACTGTAACTTGCAGAGGACATGGGATAACACTATTTTAAATTAATATATAACTCTTGGTCAGAGGCAGAGTGAAAACTAGCATTAATGCCAGCCAGCATGATCCACCAGCTATTTTTATTGCCAGGTGAGCCCAAGATTTAGAGGAAAGACAAGGGCAAAGTATAAAGTCTCCTTGCAGATATTTTGTGGGCTGAAGGGAGGGGAGAAAAGTAGGGGTTCTCTTTTCCCCTATCACGCCAGCCACCATCAGGCATATACAGCAGCATGTGTTACTGTTACAGAAATCAATTTCACAGCAATAATGCATACCAGAACATACACAATGTGAAGTCATATGTACAGTCAAACCTCGGTTTTCATGATTAATCCGTTCAAAAAAGTCTGACTAAAACCGAAACGTATGAAAACTGAAGCAATATTTACCATAAGAAATAATGTAAATCCAATTAATCTGTTCCAGACACACAAAAATATTCACAAAAAATACATTTTATAGAGAATAACTATATTTTTACATACAGAAAACAATGAGAAATAAATATAAATGACTAATGAAATGGATAAGGGTAAATTAGACTTACCTGCTAATTGTTGTTCCTTGCGGAACTCTAGTCCAGTCCCGGAACCATAGAGTTGTCAAACTCCTCCAGCAACCTTGGAGACTGAAATACATCATCGCTTTGCTGGCACCAGTATAAGTAGGCAAGGACCGCCCCCTCTCACCAGTACCTATTGACAAAGCACACTAAGCAGAACAACAAATAAGGAGAATTAACCAGAATACATTCAACATTAGATATAGATATAGATATAGATCTATCTATAAGAATATTTCATGTTCCACTTCAAGTAACTATTATTTTTTATTTATATATTTATTTATTTTTTTTATTTGTTTCCTTTTTTAACAAATTAATTGCATTCATCGACTGTGTCTGAATAAGAATATCGTCTGACAACACAGAAGCGCCGTACCACACCACCTCCTAAGAGGATGGACAGGCAAGAGCGCTACGCAAGAGGGTCCTCCAATGGCTTCATCCCGCGCCACCCGGGAGCAAAGACAATGCAGAGCACCCGCGGGAGCCGAAACAATCAGGCTGGCAACTCTTCAAACCAAGGGAGGGATCCGGGACTGGACTAGAGTTCCGCAAGGAACAACAATTAGCAGGTAAGTCTAATTTACCCTTCCTTAGCGTCCCTCTAGTCCAGTCCCGGAACCATAGAGGATGTAACAGAGCAGTGAATATCAACGGGAGGGACAAGCATGCCCAGCCTGAAGCACCGCTGAGCCGAAACACCCATCCTCCGCAGACAACATCCAAGCGGTATTGCTTGGCAAAGGAATGCAAGGATGACCAAGTCGCCGCCCTACAGATGTCGCCCACTGGGACCAGACTGAACTCTGCCCAAGACGCCGCCTGCGCCCGAGTGGAATGAGCCCGAAGACCCTGCTGAACCACCTTGCCTTTCAAGATGTAGGCCGATGCAATAGCTTCCTTCAACCAGCGGGAAATAAGACGACTTCGCCGCCGCTTCTCCCTTACGCGGTCCCCCGAACGCCACAAAAAGTCGATCCGACCGCCTAAAGGACGCCGTCCGGGATAGATCCTTCTTGAGAACCCTGCGGGCGTCCAACAGCCGCAACTGATCCGACCCCATCTCGATCGGAGAACACCGGAAGAGAGACCACTTGGTTAACATGAAAAGCGGACACCACCATGCGTAAGAACGCCGGAACGGGACGGAGAACCACCTTGTGGTCGGTAAAAGAGAGATAGGGCTCCCTACAAGACAAGGCCTGTAGCTCCGAGATCCTCCTAGCCGAACAAATCGCCACCAAGAAAACCATCTTCAATGTGAGATCTTTTAGCGAAGCAGTGGACAACGGCTCAAACGGAGGAGCCAGCAAGGCTTCCAACACCAAATACAAATCCCACGGAGGAACAGCACAGCGCCAAGGCGGCCGCATGAGCAACACCGCCCTCAAAAACCGCCGGACATCCGCGTGGGCTCCGAGAGACTGACCCTGCACTTCCGCCAGCACTCGAATCACACCATAATGCACACCTTTGCACATAATGCACATAAGGCAAATCAGACTCTAGTCACTTCAACTCCCTGATCCTTTCCTGTTCCAGGCGAGTAGACTGCCGTAAATACTGCGACCACCGGAAGCATGCTCTCGTCTCCCCAGACTCCCCCAATGGGAGCCTGCAAGGACAGAGCAGTGCCCCCAACGATCGATTCAGAAAACCACCTACTCTATCGCGCGCTAAAGAAGATTGCTAGGGCTCTCTTCCAGACAGTGAGTCCACACCTCCTAGAAGTGCAAGGTGTGCACCCACAAACGTAGTACCGAGGCCTGTGCCTGCCTAGTCTCAAAATGTCAATCGAGAACAGGCCAATTCAAGACAGCTGAATACGCTGTGGTTTTTTTTGTTTTTTTTTTGTACAAAGACATCTCTTAACCAAAAATTCCTTCAGCCGATGAGGAGAAGCTATTTCCGCGCCAACACAATGCAGCAGAAAGAACTCCCTATGACAGGCATAGAAATCCACAGCCTTCCCGCTAGAGGAACGCCCCATTCCGTCTGCCTGCACCAAGCTTGACATTCCCCCTTTTTTTTTTGTTCTTTTTAAGGTCAACTAGCCCCTGGTGTTAGAAAAGATAGCTTTCCCATTCCACAGTGGCAATTGAGTCAGCAAAGAAGCAGCCGAGAACCCGCAGCGAAGTTCCCATTATACCACCTGGTAAAGACTACATCTCTAGACCCATGAAGCAAAAAAAGCATGCAAGCGTGCATTGTGTCCTGCCAGTAGCTGACCGAACTTATCATGTGTGTCACTACGGTTTCTTTCGGGATTGAAGGAATGCTCTGGGAGAATTCTTTGGGCAGACACCGATTCACCCTTTGAAAATTCAGAATCGGGCGAAACGAGCCTTCCTTCTTTGGAACCACCAAGTAGAGGGAGTATCAACCGTATTGGGCTGCCGGCACCGGCACCTCCGCTTTAAGTTGAAGCAGCCGCTGGAGCGTTCCTGCGACCGCCTGAAACTTTTGCGGAGCTCTGCAGAAGGATTGGACAAAGGAAGCTAATATGAGCCGTTGGAGCTCCCAGGCTGACGCCAAGCAGCGTGCAAGCCATCCCGCAAACACAGCATATGATGTATGCCTTCCAGAATCTGAGCTGCTGCTAGTGCTGCGAGAGAACTAGCCGGGCTGTGTGCTTCTGGCCCCCAGTAAGACAGACGCTGAACACTAGCAGATACTCTCCGTACTGGAGCCAAAATAGCCGCAAAGGCCAGAGTCCTATTCAGCGACCTCTCTCCGCTGAGCCGCCTTTTACAGAAGGAAAAGAAACCACATATAGCCAAAATGAAGACATTACAAATCTACCACCAAACCTTATAAATCGGACAAAGCCAAACTAAACGGGAATATTGTCCCTCAAGAAACCACAGAACTATAAAACCCCTCTCATAACATAATGCGTATGGCAGAGCATTCCACACCTGGGGCCTGGCCAAGGCACTCACCCAAGCACCTTTTAGAACTGTCCAAGAGAGCTACCACCATAATTTCTTTTGACTTGAATATGTGTACAGCGGATCATAGCGCTATATCACAACAGCTAACCTCAAATATTACCCTGCCATAGCAACCGACTAACGCCTTATAGGACCTGCTATGGACAGCGGAAGGAAATTCTTGTAAACCAACATAGCTAGGCCCCTCTTTTTTTTTCTTTTTAACAACCTTTGAAGGCCTACTGAAAAAGTGTAATCCATACTCTGCAGCTGGGTTAATTTGTTTATGTATTTTATTTTATTTTATTTTTGCACATTTCAGGAAATTGCACCCATCCTATGCACTCTGTTCTAATAGTGATTTTCCATCTGCCATGTTCCCTTACTAACTACCATTTGAGAGGAATATGTAGTCAGAAGTTGGGATCCCGAGAGTTTTGGGCACAGCCGGGAAAGGATGTATAGGACTCCAAAAATCAAGCTCCGGCCACCTCCAATGAAATCAAAGCAGATCAGCTAAAATTACCCGAACTGCTGTTATAGCCTTGCAAAAGCTCCCAGGTCCCACTGCACCTCGCTTTCCTTCCCCCCTTATCCTGAGGGATTCACCGTTGCAGGAGGCGTTGCTCACCCCCTGCCAGCCTGCTACGACTGCCAGGGAGCTGAAGAGCGAAATAGAGAGCAGAACTCCTGGAAGTAAAGAAATAGCGTCCAGCTCGTGGGGTTCAGGGCACCAAAAGCCCCCGAATAAATCAACCATGGTCGCTCAAAAGGAACAAGGCTCTCTCTCACTAGAGAGTTTCTTGTTCCTTTTGAAATCCTGCTCTAGAAATAGATGAGAACTGCCGGGGAAGGGCACGATAAGTGATCCCCCCTTAAGCTAGGAAACACCCAGGCACCTTGCAAAGAGGTGGCTGCCTGTGTGAATCTAAGGAGTAACACAATTTCTTATTTTACCACCCCCCACCCCCAGGGATGGGGGCCCTGAATACTACATGTGAGTCATGAGCAGCTGTGGCTGTTAGGACAACAGAGACCAACAAACCATACAGAATTTAAGAGCTGCAATCTTGGTTATATAAACAGGAGCTGCAGCACAGAGAATAAGCAATCAACTGCTGCATACACAGACAGAGAAAGGCCCCATTGAGTGCATCCGCTGCCCTCTGGTGGCCATAGACCTTAGCCCAGGCACCCCTTGATTGACAGGTAACTGCCATATACTTCTTTATATCCTAAGGATTCCTAAACCTGTCCCTGTGAAACACAGGCCTTTGGGCAACTGTCAGTATAGAATACACAAAGGCCCATTTCCAGCCTGTCCCTTACAAATACCTGCTCTGGAACCTAAAACTGGCAATGTGCCTAACATCCTGTGACTTAACAGATGCTCCTCAGAGACATGATTAGAAGGGAAAGACCATGTGGAATCAATGCCACAACTGCTGTCCTATAAACTAAGAATAAACTCAAAAACAAAGAGGTCTGAAAGAAACACTAGGCCCAAAAAACTAGCTATTCAGCTTGTTGTCTTCCTCACACAGGCCTCTCACTGCAACTCCTGCCATGTGGTCCAAACACCCAGAGAGAAAAGCGCCCCAAAAAAGGAGGCCTCAGCAGACCGACAGAGCCCGAAGGCCTTACCTGCAGGGCAGAAAGCCACACTGCCTGCTCCTACCACCTCCTTAAAGTGCTCCGATCCTCAAACCGCGCTGATGCGCCTGGCAACTGCGGCAAGGATCGCTCAGCCGGTTCCACCGTGTAAATCAAATCCCGCAGCAACGGAGAGGCTCCGTCTCACACAGCTGCAGTGTGGATGTACGGGTCCCAGAGCTTTCTCCCGTAGTCAAGGAAGAGAGATCCGCACCAGCAAAGGCCTGCATCAAGCAAAAAATAATTGAGGAGGGAAGGTGAGAGAGCTGCTACAAACTTAAAGAGGCCGGCTCAAATTTAAAACCAAAGGAACTAATCCCCGGTTGCCAATTAATCAAAGGCAACTGAATCAAAAATAAAGTTAAAGTAAATTAAAGGCAAAAATCAAAATCAGACTAGAATTTGCACACTAAATGCTCCTTATCTGCTCCCAAGTGAGCCCAGGAGCAAGGCTGTCTACCAAAACAAATAAATCCTGCCGTTGAAAACACGGCCCTCAAAATGGCCACTGCCAGCATTCCCGCTCAAAGCAGCACACTCTCTCACCCCCCCGCGTCAAGGTCCCGAGCACCCTGCAACCCCGGGAGCCACCGCGAAGCCTCCCCCTCCCAGTTTAAACCAGCTCCCCAAAGCAGATCTGCGTGGGTACTTACCACCGCCGCCGATCCCGGAAGGGAAGGGGAGTGAGGGAAAGGAGCCAACAGGGCAACGGAGCACAGCCTTTTTAAACGGCTTCAGCTCCAATTGATCTGGGCACAATCTTCTCAGGCTTTTCAGCCCCTGCATCGCTGCTGCTGCTGCAACTGCCTGCCTTCCACCTGCTCCTCACCCCTTCAACGCGGGTTCGGGAGCAGGGAGGCCACGGATCAGCACCGTCTCCCCTGTGCTCGTTTAGACGCTGGGGCAATGCAGAGAGGGAGGGGGAAGAACTCCCTGATCCTTTAGAAACAAAAAAATAAAGGTCCCCAGACACAGGAACCCTTACAGCAGCAGCAGATCTGACATAAAAGAAAACGAAGTAACCAAATCAAACAGGGAAATAAACCAAAAGGAGTTAAATTCAAAAACCCAAGCTCTGCTTATTTGTTCTCACTGAGCCCAGCCCTGGGCTCAGAACCTCCAAGCTGCTTGGAGACTGAAAGTACTGGTGAGAGGGGGCGGTCCTTGCCTACTTATACTGGTGCCAGCAAAGCGATGATGTATTTCAGTCTCCAAGGCTGCTGGAGGAGGTTGACAACTCTATGGTTCCGGGACTGGACTAGAGGGACACTAAGGAAATGAACATTTAACATCACTGAAAGCAAGCTAAGTACAGTACTGTACAGTACGTTAGCATCTGGCCTTACCCACCCCTGACAAGCTGCTGTGCCCAGCTCTCTTCGGAATCACATTGGATTCAGCCCATTAAAATACCTTTACATTATCTGCTCAATGCTTCAGAATGGCAGAAAATCTTAATGATATAGCTTCAGACGTACCCTGCAAGAGAAAGAACTGCCTCCCACATTCATGCAACATCTCCTGCTTATGTTGACAGCTTTTCTTCCCTGCTACCTCCGAGCCTGAGGGGGCGCTCCAGAGAAGGGGCAGGTGGTGGACGAGATCGGGGCCTTCCTCTCCGCGCAATCCTTGCCTCTCTGACTCTGACCAGGCTCGAGAATGTGTTTCATTTACATGCTCAGCTGGCTTTCGCTTCTCATCACGCTGGCGATCCGTAAGTCCGGGGGGGGCAGTGCTGCTGGGATCGGGCGGGCGTTCCGGCAGTGTATACAGACCGGTGTGCAGCGCGAGGGTGTATGTATTTACAGTACTGTACTTTATGAAAACCGAGGCGATGTACAAGAACCGGGATAAAATCTCAGTCAGTCAAAAAAAGATGTTGAAAACCGAAGTGTATGAGAACCGCGGCAAATGAAAACCGAGGTTTGACTGTATATGTATACAAATCCAAATTTTTACAAGCAGAAAATAATGCTTATTTCAGCCATCAATATATATAAAAAATAAAAAAAATAAAAACTGCACACAAATCTATGATTTAAGGAGCACTGAAACATTTGCTGCAATAACTTTCTGTATACAAAATATTCAGATTTGTGCATACCTGATGTAGAAAACTGAATACATACTCAGCTGGGTGAATTCAATTCTCTTGTGCAGTTTTGTACCACTGCAATTTACATACGAGGGTTGCTCAGAAAGTAATGCCCCACATGTTTTTTTTCAGTCCAGAATGAAGATGCAAATGCAATGTGTGCCTTCGAGTCAATGCTGACTCCTGGCGACCCAGAAGCTCCTGGGTTTTCTTGGCAGTGTGACCGGAAGTAGATTGCCAGGCCTTTCTTCCGAGGCAATGGAGGGTTAAGTGACAGACAAATAGCGAGGCAGTAGTGATCCTTCCAATGGCATCTGTGAGTGACACACGATACAAACAACGAGCTGTAACTGAATTCTTGGTGGAGGAGAAAGAAAGCGTGAGAAACATTCACAAACGGTTGTGTGCTGTGTATGGAGGTTCTGAGGTAGATAGGAGCACCGTTGGACAATGGGTGAAGAGAGTAAAGGCTTCAGGAAGTGGTAAAACAGAACTGGAAGATCGGCTGCTGTCTGGGCGTCCTGCCTCAGCCACCAGTCCAGACAAGTTGCAGCGCCCTGCAATAGCTGCCAGCGGGCATTAAAATACTGTAAGCTGTTGTGGTGTGACTTGCCCACACCTTTGAATATCCCAAAGAGTCAATGCCATTGCACTACCTCTACTGATGGAAAGCTGTACAGACAATTCCTGACTCGTGATGCGCCGATCCGCACGAATAATGTCATCAGCACGCTGCAACTTGTCTGGACTGGTGGCTGAGGCAGGACGCCCAGACAGCGGCCGATCTTCCAGTTCTGTTTTACCACTTCCTGAAGCCTTTACTCTCTTCACCCATTGTCCAACGGTGCTCCTATCTACCTCAGAACCTCCATACACAGCACACAACCGTTTGTGAATGTTTCTCACGCTTTTTCTCCTCCACCAAGAATTCAGTTACAGCTCGTTGTTTGTATCGTGTCACTCACAGATGCCATTGGAAGGATCACTACCGCCTCGCTATTTGTCAGACGTCAAATTACACACACGTATCCTTTGAAGTTCCAAGTTACTACCCTTTCAATTTCACACCTCTATCTTCATTCTGGACTGAGAAGAAAAAAACCACACACGTGGGGCATTACTTTGAGCAACCCGCGTACTATTAGTTTACTGCATCAGGAGTGAAGTAGGTGTTTTTAGCTTTGTTAACTGCACATTATTAATACATAGCTTATTACATCATCTCCTAAATATCAAGTTGTAGCAGATACATAAGGAAAACCTAACCTTAAGGGCATGTTTTAATTAAAATGCGGTAAACGATTTTGCAGCTACTGCATGGCATATGTAAAAATGTTATGATGTAAATGCAAACCTGTGCTGTATCTGCAGGGGGAGTGACCAGCATTAACCCTGCATACACTGTGCAGGGCTAGAGATTACTTCACTATCCCTGCATCAACAGGTAGCGCAGGTACTCCCACACGGCATGCTGATGCAGGGATCATGGGGTTGCAGCAGTCTATCCAGGGCACTGGCTTTAGTGATAGCCATCCTCCTAACCCCCTCCCCTTGAGCCATTTCTTGCCCCCTTCCCCAGACAGCACCCAACCCCTAAGTGCTGCTGAATGGAGGGAGGAGGTCTTCGCGGCACCCCCTCTTAAAACAAAACTTTCAACTACTAAGTCAGAATTCCTAGCCCCCTCTCATAAAGGAAAGCCCAGCTACTCAGTCAAAGCCACCCTCTACAGCCCTTACCTCAATGCTTCCTGGTGGTCCAGCAGGAAGGGGTCTTCTCACTAGGGGACAGCACCATAAGACCGGCACCATATTCCTAGCACCAGAGATAGGGGCAGGAGCAGATTTGAGGCCCTGGCAGCTTTTTGCTAGGGATGACGGGGCTAAGGGGAGCTGCAAGTTGGGCAAGATCAGCAGCAGCCACAAAATGTCACCAAAGGCCTGGCTGCAGGTCATACCACCTCTTGAGGTGGCGTTATCTGCAGGGACAATCATAATGATTTGGGAAGCCAATACACGACAACTGCCTGTGCACCAAATGCTTCTTATTGCCACAATCCTGTCTCTCACTCTTCTACCACACAAAATGCAGCTATCATGGAAAATTGCCTGCAATAGCTACATTTTGACCACATTAGCGGTTACTGCAGCTCTATCTTTCCCATGTTAGTGTCATGATGACAACAAATACCCTTTTAGTAAACATCCCTCTTAGGGTTAGAAAGACATCTAGATACTAGGGCAAGGGAAGATTTTACCTACTCTAGGGGTGGCAGGGCAAAAGAAAAAAAAAAACGAAACTGTGCGAGGAGAGTCTATCAACCTGTAGAAATGAGGGAGAAGTCTCTCTGGGAAATGTATTTTAATAGTGTGTATATATATACACACACACACACACACACACACACACTGGCCCAAAAAAATCATAAATTAAAAGCTTAAATAGTTTACTTATTTACCTTTTTTAGCTATATAACGTCTTTAATTTTGACAATTTCCGGTTGCCATCTGTTTTTTTTTTAATTTGTCAATCGTTTACATCTGTCTTTTTGACTTTTTAAATAAAACTTATATGCTACGAGATGTTCTCACTTTTTTTGGGCCACCCTGTATATATGCTGACATTACCTACCTACCTACCTACCTTAAAAACTAGCTCTAGCTACAGTGGGATCTAAAGAATAGCGTCATCACCCCCCACAAGAGGCCAATAGGTAACAAAGATTCCCTCTGGCCAAACCTCTCCTTCCCTAAAATAGCAACGGGGACCTGTTCCTTGAGTTATAAGACTTCCATTCAATAGTCTACAAATGATTGCCCCCATCTAATATATACATTTACCAGAACTATTATATGCCAGAATTTTGGCATATAATATGGGAGAAGAGACCTAGTGGTTGGGGCAAGTTACTTCAGGCCACAGGGGTTTGAATCCTGCTAGAGGACAGCAACCTTGGGCCAGAAGGACGGATTGCTAGTCCCACGGTGCTCTTTGTGGCCTCGGGCAAGCCACTTAATCCTCCGTTGCCTCAAGTACAAAAAACTACATTGAGACAATACCAGGAGATGCAAAAAGAATATAATAATATAATTAAACAGGAATAACCTACAAACCTCTTTCTAAAAGCCTGTAACAAACCTAAAAAGCTCTTCAACATAGTACGCAACCTTACAAATGACCCAACCATGAAGGATGAAAGCAAGATCCATCCTTAAACCTTTGGGATTATTCTTAGCTATTAGAAAATCAGCAATCACAGCACATCACCTACAAGCATCCCCCCTAAGGGCACACCAACTACCGATGCTAACTGTAATATTACCAATCAATGGAAGAGCTTCAGCATTCTAGCTTCGAAACAAATAACTCAAACCATCACTGCTCTAAACACCACCACTTCTCTATTGGACCCCTGCCCGGTGACGTGGATTAAATCCACTAAAGAAGATCTAAACAAATACATTCAAAAAAATAGTAAGCACCTCTCTCAACAAGGGCTACATGCCCAAAGCACTCAAAACAAACAACTATACGCCCTATTCGTAAAACCACATCAACTAGCAATGCTGACCCAGCAAACTACCGCCCAATATCAAGCCTTCCATTCCTAGCAAAAACGAAAAAAAATCATACAGAGAACACTTCAAGAACATATCGATCAATACACCCCACTGGACCCTTAGCAGCACGGATTTTGTCCAAACTACGGCATTGAGACACTTCTCATTCATCTATTTGATAACATACTAAAAAGAATAGACAAGATAAAGAAAGGCTTCCTACTTATCTTTATCAACATATCATCTGCATTCGATACAGTTTCTCATCACATCCTTCTGAAGCGCCTAATGGAAATTGGCCTCCAAGATACCACCATAAAATGGTTCCAATCATACCTTGAAGACAGACAACAAAATGTTACATCTGATAACCTCAACTCAACACCCTTCCACACAACACAAGGAGTTCCAAGGCTCATCATTATCAGCACTCCTCTTCAACATTTATATCCAACCTATTTGCAAAATATTTAATACATACAAGATTCAATATGCCATATATGCCGAAGATATCATGGCATATACTCCAATCTACCTGGATGCCCCAAACTATACAGATATATCAACCTGCATTCACGAAATAACGACATGGCTTACTAACAACAATTTAAAAAAATCAACATAAAAAAAAACTGAAGCAATCACCACAAGGGAATCCACCTTCACTCCTCCAACCACCATCAACATTCCAAATACACCAATCACTGTAAAAGAGTTAGTTCGATATCTTGGAGTGATACTAGACAATTTACTCTTCAGGCACATATTAACAAAACATCCAAAACAGCCTTCTTCAAACTAGCAATGCTCCGAAGACTGAAGCCTCTGCTCAGCAAAGAACATTTCCGTACACCTGTGCTGGACTATTGTAATCTCCTCTTCCAAGGCCTACCCAAACAATCCACTCGGCCCCTTCAAATAGTCCAAAACACTGCTGCTCGCATTATTGCTGGCGCCTCTCTACAAGACCATATAACTCCCATACTACAAGATCTGCAATAGCTACCAATCTCCCCACGAACAAAATATAAAATCAGCACTCCCAATCTTCAAAATCAAAAACATGTCAGCAGAAATACTTCAAGAGCTCATCGGAAACAAAACAAAGACCGGACAGAAACAGCACTAAACACACAATACCAACTCCTAGCTTATTCACAAGAACCAATAATTCTACATCCATGCAGGCTTTCTCCCTTGCTGCCCCTGCTATTTGGAATGCACTTCTGGAAAAGCTACGATCCACAACCGACTTAAAAGACTTCCGCAAGTTACTCAAGACTACCTTATTCATTGAACACTACAATGAAGACCACCAAGCTCAATGTAGGAAGTTACAAGACTGTTCACATTTTATGTAGGAAGTCACAAAACTGTTTACGTTTTTGAAATGCAATGCTATTATTTACAACTGAATGCTCCTTGTAAAAGGAACATGAAGTTACAAGTCTATTTTAGTCTATTTAGGTTGTTAGAATATGACGTTAACATTTACAGTTGAAAGTTCTTTGTATGTTATTGTTTAAAATTTAAGTTTTGTAGAAGTTAATGTTAACATTTAACCCCAGGAGGTTTAAATTAACTGACCCCCATAAGTACCCCATAACCCTCTCTGTATATAACCCACTATACATAGCTCATCCTGTATATAGCACTCCAAGAAATCATCACCTTCACTCACACAGACACCCGTGTTAACACTGCATGCCTACCCCTACTGACACTGACTTGATTGTTTGAAGTGTAAACCGCTTTGATTTTAGGACAAAACGGTATATAAATCCTTTTAAATAAATAAAATAAAACAGATTGTGAGCCCTTTGGGGACAAGGGAGACACACATATACACAGTACCTAAATGTACACTGCTTTGGACAGGTAGAAAAATGGTATAAGATTAAATAAAATAAATTTTAAACAAAAGCTTTGTTTCCATTACAAACATAACAGTTTTACAAGAGGAATAATAGTAATTTTTTTTTTAAATCTCACCTTTCCAGTAGTAGATCAAGGCAAGTTACCTGCAGTACCTGATTGTATTTCCCTGCCCTCGCAGGGCTTACAATCTAAGGGGCAGATGCAGAAAGCTGGCGCTGAAGTTGTGCGCTATTAGTTATATATGTGTCATGTAGCGCATCACTTATGCTCCCCTTTTTGCATGCCGATGCCGATATAAATGAGACAAGCATAAAACCTATGGTGCAAAATGTCAGCATTAAACAGAGCAAGCCAAACATATGCGCACAGAAGTCGGCACAAATTTGACATGCTGCCCCAGAGAAACAGGGTCATCTGAGGGGAACTTTGAAACTTCACCTCAGATGATCCAGGCATTGGGGGAAGCCCCCGATGCCATCAAAATACTGTCAGGGGCCCAGTATTCCTGACACCAGCCCTCTGACAGAAACCAACTTTCTGATGGCCCCAATTCCCACACCAATCCAATAAAAAAAAAAGCCACACTCTGGTGGCCCAGCAACCCTGATCCCCCCCACCCACCTAACAAAAAGCCTCCTACTATCACCCCCTCCTGATACCTATATAAGCTGGGGCAGAAGCATTATCCATGCGCTTCTGCCCCTGCACCAGGCAGGGTCAGACTGCCACATAAGGTTGGAAAGCACAGTTACTTACCTGTAACAGGTGATCTCTGGGAACAGCAGGAATTAGTCCTCACATATGGGTACGTCGGTACCGACGGAGCCCGTGCGGGAAAGCTCCCCAGCTTCTTAGAATAGAAGCTTTTGGGACCTCCCACTGCACATGCGCACTGCCTTCCCGCCTTCCTGAACAGCTCTCCTCAGTTTCGAGTTTATAGCTGAGTCAACAGAGAGAGGACAGGAAGATAGATAGATAAAAGATACAACTCCTAGGGGAGGTGGGTGGGTTGTGAGGACTAATTCCTGCTGTTCCCAGAGATCACCTGTTACAGGTAAGTAACTGTGCTATCTCCAGGAACAAGCAGGAATAAGTCCTCACATATGGGGACTCCCTAGCTTAGATGCATGGGATCCCCTGTAAAGGTTCGCCATCTTCGTATGGATCTCAGGCATCCATTCTGGGAAGGTGGGCAGGAGTTGTTTAGGAATGGAACAGGTGCTTGAGGACAGCCTGGCCAAACAAGGCATCCCGGCGGGAGTCCTTGTCCAAACAGTAATGGGCTGTGAAGGTATGAACCGAGGCCCAGGTAGCGGCTCGACAGATCTGATCTATGGAAACAGAGTGCAGATGAGCCATAGAAGTTGCCATGGCCCTCACATTGTGAGCAGTGACATGGCCTTCCAGAGAAATGTTTTTGCTCTTGTAAGCAAAAGAAATACACTGAGCAATCCAATTGGAAAGTGTACGCTTGGAGACTGGAAGTCCCAAATGGGAAGGATCAAAGGCCACAAAAAGTTGAGAAGACTTTCGATGTGGCTGAGTCCTATTAAGGTAAAAAGCGAGAGCTCTTTTACAATCCAGAGTATGAAGGTTCCTCTCTGCATTGGATGCATGAGGAGCTGGAAAAAAGACAGGTAGATATACCTCTTGATTAAGATGAAAAGGCGAGACCACTTTAGGCATAAAGTGGGGATTCGTCCTAAGGACCACCTTATCATGATGAAATCTTGTGTAAGGTGGATTGGCCACTAAAGCCTGCAGCTCACTGATGCGGCGAGCCGAAGTGACTGCAATGAGGAAGATGACCTTCCAGGAAAGAAATTTCAAGGAGGTGGAAAACATTGGCTCAAAAGGTGGCTTCATAAGTTGACCGAGCACTAGATTCAAATCCCATGCGACCGGGGGTGGTCTGATGGGAGGTTTAGTGAGAGTCAGGCCTCTCATGAATCTTGCAACAAGAGGATGAGAGGAGATAGGTTGTCCATTTATATGTTGCAAGGATGCTGCAATAGCACTTAAATGGACTCTTACCGAATTCGTCTTGAGGCCTGCATTGGATAGATGCAGGAGATAATCAAGAAGAGAATTCAAAGGAAGTGCCAGAGGGTCAAGACCCTGCTGAGCACACCAAATGGAAAAACGTTTCCATTTGAAAGCATAGGAACGCCTGGTAGAGGGTTTCCTAGAGGCAGAAAGGATATCTTTCACTGGTTGGGAAAGATGAAAGTCTTGAAGGCTTAAGCCTTCAGTAACCAAGCGCTGAGGTGAAGGGATTTGGGGTTTGGGTGCCACAAAGTCCCCTCCTCCTGAGACAGGAGGTCTGGCGCAGCTCCCAGATCCAAGTAGGATCCCTGGGAGAGCTGTAGAAGTAGAGGGAACCACACTTGGCGTGGCCAGCGTGGAGCTATGAGGATCATAGGTCCATGATCCCTCTGGAGTTTGAACAGAGTCTTGGGAATCAAAGGAATGGGTGGAAAGGCATATAGGAATGCCTGACTCCAATTCAGGAGAAAGGCGTCCGTAGCCTGAGCTCCCTGACACGGAGTTCTGGAACAGAACCGGGGAAGTTTGGCATTCCACGGACTTGCAAAGAGGTCTATGTCCGGGGTCCCCCATTCCTGAAAGATTCGGTTTATTTGGTCCAAATGTAGGGACCATTCGTGTGGCAGCAGAACTCGACTGAGCCTGTCTGCCCGAGAGTTTTGAACTCCTGGGAGATACACTGCTAGCAGGTGAATCTGATGCTCTCTGGCGAAGGCCCATAGTCTTAGAGCTTCGTTGCAAAGCGACAGAGAGCCCGTCCCTCCTTGTTTGTTTATGTAAAACATGGCCACCTGATTGTCCGTCTGAACTAGGACAGTGAGGTTGGCTAGGAGGGAGTGGAAGACCTTGAGGGCAAGGTAAATTGCTCGCAGTTCCAGAAGATTGATATGAAGGGTGGTCTCCTGTAGAGACCAAGTGCCCTGAGTGGAGAGAGTTTGCAGATGGGCTCCCCACCCTGTTTGGGAGGCATCTGTTGTGAGGGTTGCTTGGGGTAGCAATGGTTGAAATGGAGCCCCCAACAACAGATTCTTGGTGGAAGTCCACCAGTGGAGGGACCAAAACAGACGATCGGAGGTTTGTATTTGGTCTGAGAGCGCTCCTGACGCCTGAGTCCACTGAGTGGCCAGGGTCCATTGAGCTGCTCTCATATGAAGACGAGCATAGGGCACCACATGCACTGTGGAGGCCATATGACCCAGAAGGCGTAGCATTTCCCTGGCTGTCAAGTGAGTGCTGGACTGAGCTTGGGAGGCCAAACTCAGGAGGCGCTGGCCTCGAACATGTGGAAGGTAGGCCCTTGCAGTGATGGTGTCCAACTGGGCCCCTATGAATTCTAGAGATTGAGTAGGGATGAGTTGGGACTTGGGAAGGTTTACTACCAGTCCCAGATACTGCAAAAGGCTCCTTGTGTGGTCCAGGGAAATCTGGGCCTGTGACTGAGTTGGAGCTCGGATGAGCCAGTCGTCCAGATATGGGAAGACAAAGATTCCCATGCCTCTTAGAAATGCGGCTACGACTGCCATGCATTTTGTGAATACTCTTGGAGCAGAGGCTAGACCGAAGGGGAGTACTCTGTATTGGAAATGTTTTCCCTGAAACAGAAAGCGAAGATACTTTCTGTGGGATGGATGGATGAGTATATGTGTATACGCATCCTGTAGGTCTAGAGAACAAAGCCAGTCCTGACCCTGGAGGTAAGGAAGGAGAATGCCGAGAGACAGCATTTTGAATTTCTCCTTGAAGAGAAATTTGTTCAATTCTCTCAGATCTAGGATTGGTCTGAATCCCCCTGTCTTCTTTGGAATGAGAAAATAAGGGGAGTAGAAACCGGACCCTTGTTGAGGAAGAGGAACCTCTTCTATGGCCCCTTGGGCAAGAAGAGAGGAAACCTCTTGACCCAACAGGGTTAGGAGAGATGGGGGAGAATTGAATGGTCTCACCATATGATGGGGAGGAAGGCTGGAGAAATGAAGTTTGTAACCCTCTCGAATGATAGAGAGGGTCCATTGTTCTGTTGTGATTTGTTCCCATCTGGGAGCAAAGTGAACCAACCTTCCGGGTATGGTGAGAGGTTCTGGTTGTGTTAGAACCAGAAGTGGCAAGTTCCCTAGGAGCAAGTCAAAACCCCTGAGGGGTTGGAGCCTGCTGAGCTACAGTAGCTGCTGCAGGCTTAGCTCGTGCTTGTTTGGATTGCTGACGCTTAGCAGTATAGCGAGGTTGAGAAGACTGCTGGCCAGTATTTGAAGCAACTCTGGCCTTCTTATAGTAAGGCCTTTTAAAAGACTTTTTCTTAGTAGGAATTGAAGTGGACTTTGAAAGTCTTTCCAAGGTGGCATTTTCAGCATCCATCTGGGTGGCTTTGATTTGCCACTCTTCCCCAAATAAGTTCTCACCTGTACAGGGCAGATTCCGTAAGCCATCTAGAACCCAAGGTTCCAGATCAGAGGCCTGGAGCCAAGCAAGACGTCGGGCTGCAATAGCAATGCCCGAAGCCCTACTGGCTCCCTCAAAGGAATCATATGCTGCCCTATTAGAGAACTTAGAAACCTCTAAGAGTTGTTTCACTAGGGAAAGGAATCCCTGCTTTTTATCCTCAGGGATAAAGGGGGCAAAATGCCGCACCTTTTTGGCAAGTTCCTCCAGGAACATGCCCATATAGAGACTGTAGGAATTAATCCTGGCTATAAGCATACTAGCCTGGAAAATTTTCCTACCAAAAGAGTCCAAAGTCTTACATTCCCGTCCTGGAGGCCTTTTGGTACTCCTAATCTTCTTCATTGCAGACTTCACCACAATAGAGTGGTGGGGCAATTGAGTCTTTTGGAAACCAGGAGAAGGAGGGACCCTATACATGGTGTCCAACCTACGGGAATAAGGAGACAAAGTCAAAGGATTTTCCCAGAAATCCATCAGTTGTTCTTGAAGGATTTCATGGATAGGCAGGGTAACTGCCTCCTTAGGGGCCTTTGAGTATCCCAAAATATCCAGTTTTTTGGATCTGGGTTCCTTTTCAGAGGATGTGGTAATAGAAAGGGCTGTAGCCATATCTAAAACAAAGTCCTGGAAGGACAAATCCTCTGGAGGGGACATTCTCCTTTTAGGAGAAGAGGGCTCCTCAGGTAAGTTGAGTGAAAACTCAGCAGAATCATCAGAGGAGTGAAAATCCTCAGAGGAATCGGTGCTTTCCTCTAACGCACGATACGCGTACCGATCGGTATCGATATCGGGCGTATCGGGTATGGAACCGGTATGGAGCGAAAGCCCATACGGTACCGACTTGCGTTTAGAGGTGGACGGCCTCGATACCGGCATGGCGGACGATACCGGTATCGGGCCCGGAACCGCTGAAAGCGGAACCGATGGCGTTGCAGCTTTAATGAAAGCCATGACGGCCTGCTGCATGGACTGTACAGTATCGCCCATGGACGCCATAGCTGCCTGGATGTCGGTACCGGGTGACCCGGTACCCCAGAGCAGGCTAACAGGTGATCTGTCGAGGCCGTAGCATCGATATCAACCTGAGACCCCTGAATTGGCGTTTTTGGAAGTTGGACTTCCCGCCGGGGTTGTTTGGCTGGGGCAGGGTCCTCAAGTTCTAAGCTAAGAGCCTCTCGATGCTTTGAAGGAGATTTGCTCTTTGAGGACTTGCCCACAGAAGGTTTGGTTACCTGAGATCCATCCGGAGAAGAAGACCTGGATGACTGTGATGCTGTATTCTCTGAAGCAAACAGCACATGGAATTTGTTGGCCCGGTTCTGCAGCCCACGTTTAGACATGTGGGAGCAAGATGGGCAGTCCGGTATGGAATGGTCAGGCCCCAAACATTTCAGACACCATTCATGGGTGTCTGTGAGTGAAATAACAGCATTACATTTGGTACACTTCTTAAATCCAGGGGCTGGCTTCTCCATGAGGAGAAATTGAGTAGGCCGAGAGGCCTCTCTGAAGTGACCAAAAAGCTAAAAAATAAGAAAAAAGAATTATAATTTTTTAAAGAAAGAAAGAAAAGACCGGCGATACCGGTATCGGTATGGGGAAGGCAGGTACGCGGTCTAAAGAAACAAATAAAATAACAATTTCTTCAGCGGTGACAGGAACACGACCTGCTGGCTCCGCGGAAAAAGAGAAACTGAGGAGAGCTGTTCAGGAAGGCGGGAAGGCAGTGCGCATGTGCAGTGGGAGGTCCCAAAAGCTTCTATTCTAAGAAGCTGGGGAGCTTTCCCGCACGGGCTCCGTCGGTACCGACGTACCCATATGTGAGGACTTATTCCTGCTTGTTCCTGGAGATAATGCCTTATATGGCAATCTGACCCCCCACCCCCCCGGATGCACATGAGGCCAGGCGCTGCCATTATCAAGATGGCGGCCCAGGAGCACATAGGTCAGCGGTTCTCAACCTGTGGGTCGCGACCCCCACAGGGGTCGCCACAGGATTCAGCGGGGGTCGCCTCACTCCGCTGTTTAAAAAAAAAAAAAAAGCGTACAAGTTGCTGCCGAGTCCGCTTCTTGGCAGCGGCAAACTCACAGATTCCAATCTTCTGCAGCTGCCTGCCTCTTAGGGAACCGCGGGTGCGTGAAGCCGTTGCAGAGCCTCTCTCTCTCTATGGGCTCCGTGCAGCATTGTCCCACCTCCAAAGGAAGTTGTTTACTACTTCCTTTGGAGGCGGAACAATGGCATGCTGCACGGAGCCCATCGAGAGACAGAAAGGCTCCACAACGGCTTCACTCACAGCAGGCACAGCCGCAGTTCCCTAAGAGGCAGGGAGCCACAGCTGCAGAAGAACAGGGCAGTAGCAGGCAGACAGGGAGAGGGGAGGAGGGGGCAGGGAACCTGCAACAGGGCTGACATGAGGGAGGGAGAGGGCTGAAATGGACAGAGGGGCTGACATGGACGGAGGGCAGAGCTGATGGATGGATGGAGGGGGGCTGACATGGACAGAGGGGGAGCTGACATGGAGGGATGGATGGAGGGAGCTGACATGGAGGGCTGACATGGACAGGGGGCTGACGTGGATGGATGGAGGAAGGAAGGAAGGGGGGCCGACATGGACAAAGGGAAGAGACAGGGGGGACATACTGGACAGACGGGGGATAAATGCTGGATAGAGGGGAGAGACAGTGCGGGTTAGGATTATAATGGGCAGATGGGGGGGCTAGGACTGGTAATGGGTTGATTAGGGAAGGCTAGGACTGGGAATGGACTGATCAAGGGGGGTTGGGACTGGTAATGGACTGATGGGGGGGGGCTAGCATTGGAAATGAGCTGATTGGGGAGGTTAGGACTGGAAATGGGCTGATGGGGAGGGGGCTAGGACTGGTAATGGGCCGATTAGGTGAGGTTAGCACTGGTAATGGGGTTGAGGAGGGACTAGCACTAGAAATGAGCTGATTAGGGGAGACTAGCACTGGTAATAGGGTTGAGGGAGGACTAGCACTGGAAGCACTGTTCCCTCTAAGCTGTGCCGAGCAAGCGCACATACTTTACAGAGCGCACAAAAATTACGGCTCCGATTCTGATCGAAAACACAGACGTCTTAAAATTTAAAAGTTATGAATGTAATTACTAGAAATTTCCCGCTTCATTTAGTAATCGTCTATTTTCATTTAATTTGATTAAAATCAATGTGGTGTACATACTGTATTCTGACATGTAGTCAAATTTTAAAGTATATAACTCAGAGTGTCGTTATGTGGCGCACAAAAATTTAACCTTCCTTCAAAAGCTGCACACAGCTGATATTTTATGCGCACACAGCCTACAGAAAATCAGAGGGAACATTGACTGGAAGCAAGCCGATTGGGGGCTTCAACTGGGCATGGGCTGATTGTGTGGAGGGGAGGATAGAGCTGCTGGCCCTGGAAGAAAACTGGGGGCTAAGGTTACAAATGGGCTGATATGAGGGGATGGGAGAATGGAACTGGAAGGGAGTGGATCTGAGAGGGGCTGCCATGGTATTTGTACTAGAAGGGACTGGACACCAGTGGCAGTCATGGGAATGCAAGTTGATATTGGAAGGTACTGAGAGTGAAGACTGGAAAGGGGCTGATACTGGGGAGGGTTACTGGGACTGGAAATAGGCTGATGGAAAGAAGTGAAGAAAACAAAAGAAGAGATAAATGGCAGATGGACCATAGACCACAGAAAGAGAGCTAAGAGAAGACAGGAAAGCAGAAGCCTCAGATCGGTACCAGCATGATCAGAGAATAAATTGATCAGACAACAAAAGGTAGAAATATAATTTTATTTCATATTAGTGATTTGACTAAAAAATCATCATAATTTTGAAATCAAATATTGTTACTTGTTATTGTGGTTTAAATAAGTAAATTTTATAAATAAAAACATATTGCAAAGGCCCATAATATATTAATAATTCAATAAATGATTACAGCAACAATGCATTAACAATAAAGGAATAGAGACGCATTTGATTTTATCATTGGGGGTCACCACAAGTTGACCAATGGTAAAAGGGGTCATGGTACAAAAAAGGTCAAGAGTAATGCTCCTGCTTAAAGGTACCCTGAGAGGAGTGGGGAGTTCAGGGGCCACCGGGCTTTTTTGTTATTGGGTGGATGGGTGGGATTGGGGCCACTGGACCACCATGGATTTTTTTTTAAGTGAGAAGAGGGATGAAATCAGGGCTGCTAGGTCATCAGTATTTTTTCCATATATGCCCAAGATGCTTAAGTCACTTTAGACCAGGCACAGCGATATTGGCACTTTTGCTGGTTGCATAATCCTCTCGTCTGCATCGAGCATAGTTAATATTAGCACGTCATTTTAATACATGCAGCTTATTTGTATATAAAATTTAAATACACTTGGTATTACTGTGTGAGCATACTTTTTCTTCGCTGTTTACAAGCACATCAATCTCTTTTCTGCATTTGGCGTGTCGGAATTTGTGCGTATAAGTTTTGTTATCTATGCTCAAGGGCCACATTAGTCTTTCAGCATCAGCCCATAAGGTTGTACCTAAAGCAATGGAAGTTTAAGTGACTTGTGTGTGTATTTTCCCACTTATATAGAAGCAAACTACCAGGGCTCTTTGGGTTATCAAATTCAAGTAAGAGATTAATACGGATCAGCTCTAGACAAATGAATAACATTAATACTCTAAAATCCAGGAAGTCCCAAATAGTACAATTCTACGTATACAACTCACTCTCTAACCCACACACCGGGAATCAGTACCGCCCATCCTATGAAAAACAAAAAAATACGTTATCTACTCGCTGACCCAACATAACACAGGCCCACCCCCCACCGCGTGGCTCGCACGATCACTCACGTATCAAGGCGAATCTTCTTAAGCGCTACCACCTCCCCGGTGACTTTGTTTTTGGCTTTATACACCACCCCATAGGTGCCCTCGCCGATCTTCTCTACTTTCTGGAAGTTCTCCATGACGGAGAGCCACGGTGCCGGGTGGGAGGGGGTAGGGCGCAGGCCGGCGTGCGCGCGCTCTCGTTCTCTTTCTCACAGCGTCTCGCGCTTGGTCCGTTCGCTTTTCCCGCCTTACGGCGCAGGCTCGCACTCCGCGCTCCCCTATTGGCCGGCCTCTGCTCCACAATCTACTGCCTCTTGGGCACTTACGTAGTTTGTCCGTGCCTGCGCGCACCCGGCAGTATCTTGTATTCCTGCTTTTTCTCGACTGTTGTTTTTTTTTTCTGTAATATAAGTATGTTTTCGTCCGGTTACGTTTTGTAACTGCCCTTCATTCACAGCTGCACTAGTGCCCTAGAGCTTCCCGCGTTCTCGTAGCTCCGCCTTCCGTAATTTGCTATTGGTTGGAGACTCCAACAAATGTGAAGGGCGCACCCAGTGATGTCACATAACGGGCTAGTCTTCGTTTTCTTTCTGCTAAGAGCAAATTAGTGTGAGTGCTTGTGCGAATTTGAGTGCGACTCGCTCAGGTGTGAAAATACTGCATTTGCCTTAGGATACTTTTTGAAGGCAGTTTTGAAAAAGTTAGGTACTATTTCTACACGTAGACTAGGTGCTAGTTATATCTGTGTGACGTGGCGTGCAGAAATTTAAAGAAGTCGTCTTCTGAGTGATCCTTCGAAGCGTGCGCTATTCTGTATTTTAGAAGGCAGTATCTGTCCGAAAATGGTCCTATGCTCATTTAAGAAAGTGGTTTTAAAACAGCTGTGCATATTTGCATATGCAAACCCTCCTCCCCCCCCCCCCCCCAACTTATACATGTAACTTGACGTGCCCATATAAGTAACAATTTCTGCTTGCCATCAGTACTTTCCTAGAAGGAGATATGTTCTGGGAGGACCTTCTTTAATAGGACAACATAGTAGAAATCTCAAAATATTTCCCCTTCAACATATACAGTTGTTTGAGTAATGCATAATTGCTGGCCAATTTTTTATTTGGGTCTTTGCTTTGGTGGAGAGGGTGAAGTGGCAATTGTGCTGGTTTCTGGAGTGTTTAGGATCAGCTCAAAACATCAGAAGTTTAGGTTTCAGAGCTTGGTTCCTTAATCAGTTCCCCATGGACTTACAATTTAAAAAATCTACCATTTACTTAGGGTAGATTCTGCAAATGGGTTAGTGTTGCGCATGCTATGGCAGTTGTGAACCTCACTTCTAAGCCAGGGTATGTGGAGCATGATGTTAGTCTCACAAATTTACTGCTAATGCTCTGTCTAATACTTGCATCGTGCCAAAGAGAGCCTCCTGCTGGTGTTTGTAAGATGTAACATGTATCAGTAGTTTGTCAAGATGTGCTTGGAAGTTCTTTAGCAAGCCTGTGGCTCCCAGTACAATGGGAAATATTTCTGTATCTTTCTGCCACATTTTCTTGGTCTCCAACTGCATTTCTTGGTACTTCAGGATCTTCTGCCTCTCCACTCGATTCACAGAATAATCACTCGGTACCGACACTTCTGTTATCAATGCCGTTCTGGTATTCTCCCTTACCACTGTCAGGTTTTCTGGCATCCAGTTTCTTATCCATCAGAATGGGAATGTCCCAGGTGATCATAACCTCTTCATTCTCTGTTATTCTCTTAGAGTCATAGTAACATAGTATATGATGGCAGATAAAGACCAGTATGATCCATTTAGTCTGCCCAGGAAGGCGGCAAGAGCAGGTGCACCTGCCACTCCATGCAGGTCACCCCTCCGCATGCCTTTATTTAGGGGTGTACCAACCACTCCATGTAGGTCACCCCTTATTTCTTGATATAGTTGTTTATTTTGATTTTATCCTGTTGCTATAAAGGGATCAACAGTATCTGTCCTATGTCATTTTGAATTCTGTCACTGTCTTTGCCCTCACCACTTCCATCAGGAGGGCATTCCAAGCATCCACCACCCTTTCAGTGAAAAAGTATTTCCTGACATTGCCTCTCAGTTTACCTCCTTGCAGCTTCATGTTATGCCCCCTAGTTTTACAGCTTCCCCATCTTTGGAAGAGGTTTGTTTGTTCATTAATACTTTTTAAGGTCTGAATCATATTTCCCCTGTCCCTCCTCTCCTCCAGAGTGTGCATATTTAGGTCTTCAAGTCTCTTCTCATACGTCTCCTGATGCAGGCTCCAAATTATTTTGATCGCCTTCCTCTGAACCCTTTTCAGCCTTTGTATATCCTTTGCGAGATACAGTCTCCAAAACTGAACACAATATTCCAAGTGAGGCCTCACCAACGACTTGTACAGTGGCATTAGTACCTCTTCTTTTCTGCCGGTAATTCCTCTTTGTATGCAACCCAGCATCCTTCTGGCTTTTGCTACTGCCTTGCCACACTGTTTCGCTACCTTGAGATTCTCAGAAACAATCACTCCAAGGTCCTTCTCCTGGTCCATGCACACCAACCTCTCGCCCCCTATCACATACAATTCCCTTGGATTTCTGCTTCGAAAGTGCATGACACTGCACTTCTTCACATTAAATCTTAACTGCCAAGCATTAGACCATTCTTCCAGCTTTTGTAGATCTTTCCTCATGTTCTCCACTCCCTCAGGGGAGTCAACTCTTGCAAATTTTCGTGTCATCTGCAAAAAGACAGACTTTTCCATTCAGTCCTTCCGTAATATCACTCACTAATACATTTAACAGTACCGAACCCTGGGTCACGCCGCTAATCACCTTTCTTTCATCCGAGTGAGTTACGTTTGCCATCACCTTCTGTCATCTGTCAGTCAACCAATTTCTGATCCAGTTCACCACCTTGGGACCCATCTTCAAGCTATTGAGTTTATTGATAATCCTCCTATGAGGAACAGTATCAAAGGCTTTGCTGAAATCTAGGTAGATCACATCCATCGCGTGCCCTTAATCTAGTTCTCTGATCACCCAGTCAAAGAACTCAATCAGATTTGTTTGGCAAGATCATCCTTTGGTAAAACCATGTTGTCCTGAGTCATGCAATCTGTTGATTTTGAGACAGTCCATTATTCGCGCTCTAAGGAGCACCTCCATTACTTTTCCCGCCACCGAGGTAAGGCTTACTGGCATGTAGTTTGTCACATCTTCCTTATTACCACTTTTGTGAAGAGGTACCACATCAGCCCTTCTCCAGGCTTGTGGAACTTACCGCGTTTCCAAGGAGCTATTAAAAACACACTTTAACAGCCCTGCAAAAACCTCCCTGAGCTCTTTCAGTATCCTGGGTTGTATCCCATCCAGTCCCATGGCCTGTCCACCTTCAGTTTTGCAAGTTCTAACACAATATCTTCTGTGAATGGTGTGGTATCTACTCCATTCCCATTTTATTTATTTATTTATTTGATTTTTCTATACCGCCCCTCCAAAGATCAGGGGCAGTTTACAGATAACAGAAGATTTTACATAGAACAATGGTTCAACTTTTTACATAGTAACTTTTTGGGAGTAACAAACTTAGCCTATTACAGGACGATAATAACCATTTATATATTTGTCAATCCCAGGTGGCTCTTCTGCTCTGTTTTAACTATAGAAAATCCTGGAGAAGTATTTGTTTAGCATGTTCGCTTTTTAAATATAACTTTCCACAAATCCGTTCTTATCACTTTTGAGTCCTGCAATTCCATCTCTGATTTTCCTCTTCTCCCAAATATACCTGAAAAAAGTTTTGTCGCCACACTTCACATCTTTTGCCATCTTTTCTTCTGCCTTTGATTTTGCTATCCTCATTTCTCTGTTTGTCTCTTTTAATTTTATCCTGTATTCTTTTCTGTGTTCCTCTGCTAACTTCTGAATTTTGTGAAAGCTCTGTTTTTTTGTCTTTATTTGTGCAGCCACTTCTTTGGAGAACCAGATAGGTTTCCTTTTCCTCTTGTTTTTATTTACTTTGCTTATATATGTATCTGTTGCCCCTTTTATTGCCTCCTTTAGTTTAGCCCATTGCAATTCCATTTCCCTTATTGTCTCCCACCCTGCCAACTCCTCCTTCTGGTACTGTACTTAGCCATTTTACTGAAGTCAGTGTTTCTGAAGTCTAGGACTTTGAGCTTGCTGTGATTGTATTCTGCCTTGGCTTTAATCTCAAACCACACCATGTGAAGGTCACTGCTGCTCACATGGGCACCCACCCGGATATTCGACACACTATCTCTGTTGGTGAATACTAAATCCAACATTGAGCCTTCCCTGGTAGGTTCCATCACCATTTGTCTAAGTAATGCATCTTGGAAGGCATCCACAATTTTTTTACTTCTTTCCAGATTTGCAGAAGGAATCCTCCAGTCCACATCAGGTAAATTAAAGTCGCCCAAAATGATCACTTCCCCCTTCATGGCTATCTTTGCAATATCAATAATCAATTCTCCATCTATTTCTTTGGTTTGAGTTGGAGGCCTGTAGACTACACCAGTATGGATGATGGTGCCATCTCCTCTTTCCAACACAATCCACATTGCTTCTTCTTTTCCCCGTGTTCCCTGCATTTCAGCAGCTTTAATATTGCTTTTGACATATAGGGCTACTCCTCCTTTTCTACCCTCTCTATCTCTTCTAAATAGATTATAGCCAGCTATGGTTATATCCCATTCATGTGACTCATTAAACCATGTTTCTGTAATGGCTACAATGTCCAAGTCCATTGCCACCATTAGGACTTCTTGGTCAGGAACTTTGTTGGCTAGGCTTCTAGCATTTGTGTTCATTGCTTTCCAGCATTGGTTGACTGGCTTGCCTGTATTTTGCATGGATTTCGTTTTACACGCCTCTTCCCTCTTGCCACTGATGTGTGTGGTTTAAAAGTTTGGCTGTTTCCAATGTTATTATATTTTAGTTGGGAGTGACATCCTGAACTTATTGTTCTCCATCCATCACCCCCTTTCCCTAGTTTAAATGCTTTTCCCTAATTTAAATGCCTGTCCACATAGTGACTGAATTTTTCACTTAGGATCCTTTTCCCTGCGACAGAGAGATGTAGTCCATCAGCACAGTATAGTTTCTTGCTGGTACATCTGTTTCCCCAGTCGCCTATATATCCAAATTCTTCTTGTTTGCATCAGTGATCCCAGTGCTTTTCAGGGACAGTGATGTTGTAGTGTTTCCAGTGGAAGAGGCATGCTACTTTGTTGTGCCTTTTTGTATAGAAATTTTCCACCATCAGAACTTCATAGTGATTAGATGAGTCACTATTTCCAGCTCTTTCTTGCAGAATTGGCATATGTCTATTGTGCCAGTTTTTTCAATACTCGCCGTAAACCATCTCGTCCGTAATCCACTGTCCTGGGCTGCAACTATCAATCTTTCATCCTTCGGTTTTAGTTCACCTCTCCTCAACCATTCATAAGTCCGTTCTTGATTGACAAAAGGTTCTTGAAGTAACACTGTATTTTTCACTGTATTTGTGCATTTGCTACTTGTTTTTCCTCACCTGCTGATCTAATTCTTTGAAGCGTTTTTTTCTCTTGTTTTTTACATCCTTTCCCGTGCACGCCTGTGGATTCTCACTCATTCCTTCTAATTGTCGGAATGCTTGTCTAAGTTTGATTATGGAGACAGATTCTGGACGTTTATTTTCATATTTCAGCACTTTTTGCGTATTTGGATCCGATGATGCTGTCAGATAGGCTTGGAGGCCTACGATAGTAGCTCTGTAGATGTAGTCGATCTTTATAAGTCCTAGCCATCCTTCAGTTCTAGAAATGTACAATCTTGGCATACACTGATTCTGGTAAATTACTTCATGAGCATGGAGGAGTTTTCTTGTTCGCACATCCAGTTTTTCAAGATTTTTATGAGGCCAATCCTCAATCCCAAAACTGTATGAGAGTACAGCTAATTGATAGCTTGTATTTTGTGACGTTAAAAGCATTTTTCAATTACAGTTTTGATCTCCTGTAATATTCTTTACTGATCTTCTCTCTGTTTCTTCTGGAGTGTCATTTCTTCCACTATTCCGAGATACTTATATGCCCTTTCCTGTTCAAGGTCCTTGATGTCACAGCCCTCATCAAGGGAGTTGTTTTCGGTTTTGCTCTATTTTTCTTTGAAAAAGGTTGCCTTAACACACTTGTCAAGGTCAAAAGTTATCCTGATGTCAACCGAAAATCTTTTCACCAGACGAAGTTGCTCTGCTAATTGTTGGTCGCAGGAACTATAGATCTTCAGATCAGATGGGAAGTTGATTCCGAGTTGGTACTGTCTTAAGAATTCAGACTAAATGCATATCCCAAAGAGTTGATGAGAACACTCATTGGATTAAGCGCCAAACAAAACAGAAGTGGTGACAGGGAATCTCCCTGAAATATTCCTCACTGGATCTTAATGTTAGGAATGAAGTACTGACCAAAAAGAATATGGATTGCCACATTGTCATAGTGCTTAATATACTCTGTCAAACCATAATTTATTTTATACATTTATTTATTTAACTGGTTTTATATACCGTTTTTCGACTAGGCAAAATGGTTT
Organism: Ichthyophis bannanicus; assembly: GCA_033557465.1. Taxonomy (NCBI): domain Eukaryota; kingdom Metazoa; phylum Chordata; class Amphibia; order Gymnophiona; family Ichthyophiidae; genus Ichthyophis; species Ichthyophis bannanicus. Next base: position 662,753,794 of record CM066033.1, read on the forward strand.
ACAAGGAACAGAACCAAGAACGGTTTACATGGAACAATTGAAAATATTTCAAGGCAATGTATTATCCAAGCGTGTGGGATGCTGTCAAAAGCTTTCTTATAATCAATCCATGCTATACTGAGATTTCTTCCTTTCTTTGCACTGGCCATAATGGCCTTGTTCAGCATTAACTGGTCTTTAGTTCCATATGCTCCTCTCTTATTGCCCTTTTGCTCTATCACGGGGATGTTATTAAGCTCGATTGGATCGTATATTCGGTCTGCATCTCTCACAGTCAACAGTTTATAGATTGTAGGTAAACAGGTTATTGGTCTATAATTTTTAGGAAAGTTAGTCGGATCTCCCTTCGGAAGGGGAAAAGTTCTTCCTGTAGTAAGCCATTGTGGTGTTAAGTCCGGTTGCTCTAACAGTTGATTTTTGCAGTTTGCCAGGTCTTGGTGGAGTGATGTTAACTGTTTGGCCCAGATGGAGTAACCAACTTTTGGCTCAGGGCTTTTCCAGTTTGGAGCTCGTTTTAACCTTCTTTCAAGCTCTTCCTTTGTTACTACAGGCCATTCCATAGATTTGATGTTTGTTTTTTCTAAATGCTTCTGTATGCTGGTTAACCATCCTGCTTTGTGATTGTGCTGTATAGGCTCCTTATATAACTTTCTCCAGAAGATTTTGGTTTCGGCTTTGGTTGGAGTTGCTTTTACCATATTAATTCTCTTCCCCAGTTCCCTGTAGAATTGTTTTGGGTTTTCTCTAAATAGTTTATTCTAATATCTTTCTTTCCTGTTTTCTTCATATCTTCGAAGTTGTTGTGCTTCTGCTACTATTTTCAATTTATTGTTGGAACATATAAATTTCAGGTCTTTTTCTGTTAATGCAGCATGCTTCAGCTTGATGTCTTGAATGTTCCTTAATATCTTTGATGATATTAATCCTTTTAGATACCCATCCATCAGGCATACCTCTGCACGCAATGATTGTATTTTTCCTTCAATGCACTTTTTCCAAGGAGGAACTGTTATTGTTCTCTTTTTTTCTTCTGGCTTTGCACTCTAGTTGGTAGTATTCTTGCAGTAATAATTTTAGTTGAACAATATTGTATTTGATTAATTCAGGTGATGTCAATAAATGGTCCCTTTTATACTGGATATGGCTTTGTTCATACTTCTAGCCTTACGTGTTAAATTTAGCTTGGATAATCTTTCCCTTGCTCGGAACCCAGCATATTCATCTCTTTCCATATGGACTAGGAGTTCTATCTTGAATTCCTCCACCTCTGGGTCTTTCTCTTCCCTTTCTTCTTCCTCATTTGCTTCCTCCAATTCAGTTAATTTGTTGACCCTTCCTTTATTCAGCTCACTCTCCTGCAGTTCCAAATCTCTCAACTCCATCTCCCCCTCAACCTCTCTTTCCTTTTCTATGTCTTCCCTTCTTCTGGAATTCTCTCCTAGATCCTCCTCCTTCCTGTATTTCTTTGTCCATGGAATCCATTAGTTGCTTCAAAATGTTATCATTCACATACTTTTTTCTACTCTGTTTAATCCTGGTATAAGCAGCAAGGGATCTGTCTACCTTTTGGGAACTGGACAGGTATTTGTGACTTGGATTGGCCACTGTTGCAAGTGGGATACTGGCTTGATAGACCTTTAGTCTGACCCAGTATGGCATGTCTTAAATTCTTATGTAATACTGTGCAGATATGTACAGTACATGGGGCATTGTGGGTTTTTGGCAAGGACACACATCAGACATATTTAGTGGTTCAGCACAAGTTACCTTCTTCAGGGGGATAAGCCTCAAACAAATATTAAAACAAATATACATGAAATCATACAGCAAGCCCAATAAAAAGCATACAATATGTCTCTAAACCATACATCAATATGAGTATATATAAATTAAATAGGATTATGCATGAAAACTAAAATCATAATGAAGCATAATAAGAGTAAAAAAAACAAAGTAAAAAATGTTAATTGGACCAACAATGTGACCACCTTCATATATATAAAAAAAAATGCTAAAACCAAAACTTAAAAGGATAACATGGTAATGAGAGACTATATAGAGGACTGGAAAAGCAACATGGCACAGTAGAAATATGTTCGGAAGACTACAAGTAAATGACAAGGAAAACATAAAAAAAATTATAAAACTCACTGTGTGTAGTATGGAAGTATAAAGGCTGTAAAACACTTCTTAGTGTTCCAAATTAATAGATAACCTATACCCAGAGCAGGTGGGGGAGGGACAAAAAAACTAATGTCATACATACAAAGGTGACCCTGAATTAGAAAAATACCAATTTAGGTGAAATTCTAAATATAACTAATCAGAGCTAACATAAAATAAACTTTAATAGCGGTTATAGAGTAAACAGAACAGTAACATGCAGGGAAGGAGAAGACACAGCATATAACCGCGCGAGTAAAATCAATTCTATATAAAGAGGGCAAACATATAAATACAATAAAAATAATGTTAAATAAAATACTAAAACCTATAGGCAAACATTTATGCTAAAAAATATGGCAAAACATAATCTTTGTAATCTTGCAGTGTTTGCCACAAAACAGTACTAACTGAACTAGCTCACATGATTGGTCCAACAAACACTTTTTACTTTGTTTTTCACTCTTCTTATGCTTCATTATGATTTTAGTTTTGATGCATAATCCTACTTAATTTATACATCGTCGCATCGTCGCATTTAAGAACATAAGATATGCCATACTGGGTCAGACCAAGGTCCATCAAGCCCAGTATCCAGTTTCCAACAGTGGCTAATCTAGGTCACAAATACCTAGTAGTTTCTCCAAAGGACACAGGTTCCACAATGCTTGTATTGGGGCATGTATTTCCTGGGTCCCCTTTAATAATGGTTTATGAACCTTTCCTCCAGGAACTTGTCCAAACCTTTTTTTAAACCCAGCTACACTAACAGCTTTTATTACATCCTCCAGTAATGAATTCCAGAGTTTGATTATGCGTTGAGTGAAAAAATATTTTCTCTTATTAGTCTTAAATAAGTTACTAGGGGACATGCAATGAAGCTTCAGTGTCTTTCTATAGTTTGCTAACGTAAACAATCGATCTACATTTACCCATTCCACTCTATTCATTAATGTATAGACCTCTATCATATCTCCCTTCTGCCGTCTCTTTTCCAGGTTGAAGAGTCCTAACCTTTTTAGCCCTCCTCATAAGGCTTTCCTTCCATCCCCTTTACCATTTTGGTGGCTCTTCTTTGTACCTTTTCTAATAATGCTATATCCTTTTATTTTATATTTATACAGATTTAAAATAACAAATCAAGAATAATTATTATACAGAAACTGAGATATGGTCCCAGTGGATCCCTTTATAGCAACAGGATAAAATCAAAATAAACATAACTCTTATATCTGAACAAATAGGGGTGACCTACATGGAGCACTGGGTACGCCCCTAAATAAAGGCATGGGGAGGGGTAACCTGCACGGAGCTGGGCAGACTAGATGGACCATACTGGTCTTTATCTGCCATCATATACTATGTTACTATGTCATAAATTTAGCAACCAAGGAATAAAAAATTAGGTAATAACAATTTACCATCAATCTCATTCCAGCCCTCAATAAGAGGAGATCCAGAATAGGAAAATCAACATTACAGATGCATAGGAAATACAGTAAACTTGAACAACTGGTACATTATAATAATCATGGTGGTTCATTAAAGAGAAGCTCCTGGTTCTCCAAACGTCTGGCATTAAGAAAGGTCAGCAGTTGGGAGGGCTGAAGAAAAACATAGGAAACAGCCTGGTATTTAACCAAGCATTTACATGGGTATTTTAGGGGAAAAAAGCACCCCCAACTACTGAACCCCTGGGCACATGAGGAGAAACTCTGTTCGCCTATGCTGAGGGTCTTGAGCAAGAGCCGGAAACATGCGGACTAATAAACCCTTAAAACGCAAGTTCCCCTTCTTAAAGAACAGCTTCATCAACCACTCTTTATCTGAAATCAAAGCTAAGGTAACTAATAGAGTAGTAGGAGTAACAACGCGTCTTCCTTTGACTCTTGAAAAATTGCGGAGATATCCAAAGCATCGACTTGCCCCAATTCATGAGCAACCCCAGCAGAGTCCCTTGGTGACCGTCTGGAAGTCGGTAGATATTAAACCTTCACCATCGGTGGGTGGGATTCAGGTGGTATACCCAACACATCAGATAAATAATTCCGCCACATATCTCTTGAGGATTATAAATTTTCCTAGGGATCCTTTAGTATTCCCAAGTTTGCAGCCCTAGCAGAATTTTCCAGAAGCTCCAGCTTCACCTTAGTTTATAGAGGAATCTTTCACAAAGGATTCAGAGCACTTCTCCAAGTCATTAACTTGCTTTGAAAAGCAGACAAAGCAGACAAAGATGTTTGAAGAGATACTACCTTGGACGCAGTCTCATCAATAGCAACAGAGTTAAGTTGAACTTCCTTAGCGTTCCTCCAGTTTAGTCCTCCACCTCTGGGTTGTGAACCTCCTCCTGCAGCTTGGAGACTGGGCATGACAAACTCGTGACATCACTGGATATAGCATGCTGGAATCTCCCATCAGCCCCAGTGTGTCCAGTCTCCATGCAGCAGGAGGACGCAGTGAGCCTAGGTGCTGGGCTCACTAGAGAAACGAATAAGGAGCAACTTAGTTAGAGTTCTAGGTTTTTAGGTCCGTAAATTTTTGGGTTCAGTCAATTTTGGTTTGTCCCTTTAAATTTCTTTGTTTTAGAATGGTATCTCTTTAAAAAAAAAGAGGGGGGGGGCAGATCAGTCTCCCTGCCGCACCAAGACCTCTATTTCATTTGCAGGATTCCTCTCCCTGGACAGTGCGGGAGAGGACTCCTGAAGTGGCTTACCTGCTCCCTCACTCTTCTGAGGTGCGCTGAGTCCTGGTGGTAGCATGGTCGGCGGCAGCAGCACTTACAGAGCAAGCTCTTGCTGTGGACGTTGCTCCTAGAGCGAGGCAACGCCGCAGCTTGCAGGGCCCTGTTCTCCAGCAGTAAGGTTTTTTGTTCTCAGCATAGTTGCCGAAGTCGGGGAGTAATTTGTGAGCCAGAGGGGTTTTCTTGTCAGGTGCACGCCAAAACGTGTTCTCTTTGAAGCCGCGGCCATTTTAAAGTAGCGGTATTGACCGCGTGGCTGATTGCAGCAGCAGTGGGTGGTGCAGGCCGCTGCGAGGGGTCAGTAGCTCAGCTTCCGCTTGTTTTTGGGTTTGTTTAAGGCATTATTTGAAGGTTTCCGAAACTTTTCGCAAGTCGGATCGTCTTTTCGTGTTGTTTGGGGGACCACGAAAAGGAGAGGCAGCGGCGAAAACGTCCATTGCCAGATGGATTAAGGAGGCAATTGTGTCGGCATGTGTGTTACAGGTCGCCCAGCGCCTGTGGGTTTAAGAGCGCATTACACTAGAAGGCAAGCGACTTCCTGGGCGGAACACAGCTTGGTTCCGCCGGTGGAAATTTGTAGAGCAGCTACTTGGTCCTCTCTTCATACTTTCAGTAAGCACTACCGCCTTGATGTTCTGGCGGCAAATGATGCCTGTTTCTGGTCGGCAGTTTTGCGCTCCGGCTGGACAGGTCCCTCCCGTTAGTACTGCTCTGTTACATCCCAGAGTTGGAGGACTAAACTGGAGGAACGCTAAGGATATGCTTACTTGGTAATTGTAGTTCCTTTAGTGACGACAGTTTAGTCCTCATTCCCACCCAGGGATGGCTTATTAGCGGAGCGCGTTCTGTAGGATTCAGTGCGAGATTACAGGTGAGTGTTCGGTGAAAGTCTTTACTATTCTATGCTCTCTTTTCTGCATCTCTGGTGTGGCAGAGGGCTGGGGAGCAAGCGTGGTCACAAGTCTCCTAGGGTCAAAAGGGAGTGGTTTGGCCGAGTAGTTATCGGTTATACCTTTACAGTTTTAAGTGTTAAATTGTTATTAATATGTTAGCTAATGTTTGTTGCTCTTTTGAGTCTGCTTTGTCAGTAGTTCACTGGGGCTAATGGGAGAGTCCAGCATGCTATATCCAGTGATGTCACGAGTTTGTTATGCCCAGTCTCCAAGCCGCAGGAGGAGGTTCACAACCCAGAGGTGGAGGACTAAACTGTCGTCACTAAAGGAACTACAGTTACCAGGTAAGCGTAATTTCTATTTTCTGACTCAAAGCAGTAACCTGGGGAATCAAAGCAGCCCACAGCTTCATTATAGCTGTCCAGATAGATTCTAATGTAAAAATCTCTGGTCGCTGTAATCTGAACCTCCCACTGCCGCCATAGGGCTCTCCATGATGCCAGGCTCTCAATCCAGGGGCTGTAGGGCAGCCAGTCCCGCTGCTGAACCTCCTGCTGACTGACCAGTGTGGCTAGCGAAATCCTGCTGGACCGAAGAGGAAAACACTTCCTCCTAAAAGGACCCCCAGTACTTTCCCTCACCGGCCATCATGAACTACCTTACCCAGATGTTCAACCAGCTGCTGCTCATCCGGGGAATCCTGGAGACTCACTGCCTTCACCAAGGGCTGTAAATCCGGGGAGACAGAGAGACTACTCGAGGTGTGCCTCTAGCCCACCGACTCTGACACCAACGCATCTGAGCTTAACTTCCCGAAGTTACCAGTTGCTGAGTTGGGCGCACCACGAAGGAATCCAGTGGACCCACTAACGCAGATAATGGCGAAGAGGTCAAGGGGGCCAGGGAAAGAGCATTGGCCCCCTTTACCTTCTGCTTCTTCCCTATCCAACAAAGCGCTCCACTCACACAAGTCCTGCCGTCGACATCTTGGATCTCCCCTCCCTCTTTCAGGTGTATCAATGTTATATCCTTTTTAAGAAATGGGGACCAGAATTGCACACAATATTCAAGATGTGGTCATACCATGGAACAATACAGAGGCATTACAGTATAATATCCTTTGTTTTATTCTCCATTCCTTTTCTGTTATCCACGATGATGCCTAAATCTTTTTCCTGGGTGGTGGTTCTTAATATGGAACCTTGCATCATGTAACTATAGTTTGGGTTGTTCTTTCCTAGGTGCATAACTTGTCCACACAAACTTTCATCTGCTATTTGGACATACAGTCTGCCAGTTTATCAAGGTCCTCTTGCAATTTTTCACAATCCTCTTGTGTTTTAATAACTTTGAATAATTTTGTGTCATCTGCAAATTTGATCATCTTGCTCATTATTCCCATTCCCAGGTCATTTATGAATATATTAAAAAGCAGCAGGCCCAACCCAGATCCCTGGGGTACCCCACTATTTACCTTTCTCCATTGAGAAAATTGGCTATTTAACCCTTCTCTCTGCTTTCTATCTTTTACCCAATTCCTGATCCACAACAATACACTGCCTCCTATCCCATGACTTCTTAATTTTGCCAAGAGTCTCATGAGGAACTTGTCAAAGGCTTTCTGAAAATCCAGGTACACTATATCAACTGGCTCACCTTTATCTACCTGTTGATTCATACCTTCAAAAATTATAACAGATTTGTAAGACAAGACTTTTTCCTTGGCTAAATCCATGTTGGCTGTCTCCCATTAAACCATGACTATCTACATGTTCAGTAATTTTATTCTTTATAATGGTTTCTTCCATTTTTCCCGAAATTTACAACAGGCTCACCAGTCTGTAATTTCCCAGATCATCCCTAGAACTGTTTTTAAAAATTGATGTTACATTGGCCATTCTCCAGTCTTCAGGTACTACAGATGATTTTAACGATAGTTCACAGATTACTAATAGTAGGTCTGCAATCTCATATTTCAGTGCTTTTAGCATCCTGGGATGTATATCATCTGGTCCTGGTGGTTTGCTACTCTTCAGTTTATCAAATAGTTGTAATACATCTTCCCAGTGTATCAATATTTATTTGTTTCAATTCTTCTGATACATCACCTTTAAATACCATTTCAGCCATAGATAACTTCCCCAATATCTTCTTCAGCGAAGACTGAAGCAGAGAGTTAATTCAGTCTGTGCGCTATGGCCTTGTCCTCCCTTAGCGCCTCTTTTACCCCTCTATCACCTAATGGTCCAACTGACTCTCTCACAGGTTTTTTGCTATGGGTGTACTTGAAAAAAAAATATTTGGGGTTCTTACTTCCATGGCAAGCTTTTTTTTCAAATTCTCTTTGCCTGCCTTATCAATGCCTTGCATCTAACTTGCCAGTGCTTATGTTTGCCTTTTTTATCATTTGGCTCCTTTTTTCCATTTCCTGAAAGATGCTTTTTTGGCTACAGCAGCCTCTCTGACCTCACCTTTAAACCATACGGGCAGTTTTTGGTTTTCCTTCCACCTTTCTTAAAGCATGGACTAAATCTGGTCTGGATTTCCAAGATAGTATTTTTAAACAATGCCCATACTTGATATAAACTTTTAAACTTTGCAGGTGCTCTTCTTAGTTTTTTTTTTCTTACTGTTTCTCATTTTATCATAGCCTCCCTTTTGAAAGTTAAAAGGTAGTACTGTGGATTTCCTCGTTGTTCTCCCCACATTTATTAAACAAAATGTGATCATGCTATGATCATTATTGCCAAGTGGCCCTAACACTGTTATCTCATGCACCAGATCCTGTGTTCCACTAAGGACTAGGTCCAAAATAGCTTCCACTCTTGCCTGTTCATGATTCAGCTTCTGCAAGAAGCAGTCATTTATTTCATCTAGAAACTTTTTCTCCCTAGTAAGTTCTACTGTGACATTTACCCAGTCAATATTGGGGTAATTGAAATCAGTATTACTGTGTTTTATCTTTTGTTAGCTTCCCTGATTTCTTTTAGCATTTCATCATCCATCTGTTCATTCTGGCTAGGCGGATGGTAGTACACCCCTACTGCCATTCTGTTTCCCTTCTTACATGGAATTTCTATCCATAGAAATTCTACAATGTATTTTGTATCCTGTGTGACTCTATGCCCTCTGTAACATAGAGTGCAACCCCTCAACCAATTTGGTCTACCCTATCATTGTGATGTAGCTTGTACCCAGGTATCACAATGTCCTATTGGTTCTCCTCCCTTCACCTGGTCTCTGAGATGCCAATTATATCTAGCCTTTCATTTTGTGCTATATATTCTAACTCTCCCATCTTATTTTTTAGACTTCTAGCATTTGTATATAGGCATTTTAGAGGTTATATTTTGTTCATACTAACAATATGGTTATCAGTTGATGGGGTAATTTTGGAATCTTTGAGCTCTGTCTGCTCTGTACTCAAAGGCATCCTAGTTACTTGAATTTCTCTAGGAACAAGCAGGAAGTCAGCCCTCACATATGAGTGACGTCGGCGCCGATGGAGCCTGCGTGGAAGCATCTCCCCAGCTTTCAAAGAAAGCCTTTGGAAGATGCACCATGCATGCATGGTCCGCTTCCTGCCCAAGGGTGCCATCTTGCCTCAGCCTCCTTTTTTCCGCAGAGCCCTCCGGACGTCTGTCCAGTTTCCCCCGGAAAAAGTGTGTTTTTTATCTTGTTTTTGTCCGGTACACATACGGTTCCTTTCCCACCCTTAAGCCAGCTCACCTCTGTGTCGCTCCTCAGGCTCGTTCCTTTGTTTTTTCTTGAGGCATTCCTTGACCGGTGCTTCATGTCCTTTTTTGCTGCAGGCCTTGGACCTGTGCTGGGCGGTAGGGCCCCCTTTTTCCCCGATGGCCTCCGGCAGCTTCAAGAAATATGATCAGTGTGGTAAGTTGATGTCCCGCACTGACCCACATGACTGCTGCCTTGAGCCAGAGCATGATCACTCGGACTGCGAACTTTGCAGGACCATGACCACGACTACAAAGGCCATCAAGAACCGTCAGCTGCAGCAGGAACAGTTTCTTCACAAGTCTGATTCTGCAACAGAGTCTCTGGTGACATCGTGCTCTGGGGCCCCTTCCGGTACCTCTGTGCCCCGCGAGGCCTGGGCTACCTCTGAGTCCTGCAGCCTCAGGTCCTCAGAGAGGAAATCCCCTGGAGGTGGAACACAAGAAATCAAAATCCTCGAAGAACACCTCGAGAGACGGATCCAGGAAGAAGGGAAAATCCCATTCCTGGCTCCGCAGTCCCCAGCTTGAGTCCGAGGGGTCAGAGAGGGAGCAGCCCCACAAGCTGTCTCAGAAGGAATCGTCGGTATCTGGTGACCAGCAACAAGACTCCCTAGGCTATCCTCATCGAGAACTCCCCCTCAACAGAACCGATGCCAGGCCTGAAGCCCTCTGTGCCTGCTTCGAAGGTTGCAGAGCCAACTGGCATGGAGACCAGGATGGCGCCTTAGAGAGCAGTATATCTGCCCTCATGGCCATGCAGCGGGCATTTGTATGGTTCCTCCGATTCATCCGCCCCAATGACTGGATCTTCGACATCGAGGGCTAACCTGAGCGTCGAGCTGATCCTCGAGTGCCAACAGCCTTGAGGGGCCCATCTGCATTGGACTAGGTCCTGGTCCCATTCCTCGGGACACTGGTCCTCTCCGGCGAGTGCACGTGGTTCAGACCACAGGTCCCCCAGAGGTCGCAGGCCTTCAGACTCTGGCCTCGACCACGGTGACTGCGGGGCCTCGGACTTTGAGTCGGAATAGGAGACTGAGGACAAGGAGTCCCTGGGCTCTCGGCGACACTGAGACATGCCCTCAGACCACTCCCTCGGTGTCTCAATGCCGTTCTCCACCCGAGGGCATCGCCTTTCTTGACTTTGTGCAGGACATAGCTAAGGTGCTTGCCATTGAGACCAAGGCTGAGGAGGATCCCCACATGGCTGAACTTGAGATTCTCTAGTACGAAGCTCCTCCCCCCAAGGAAGCCCTTACAGTGCCTGTCCCTCTAATCCTCGAGCGCCTCCTTCTCCATATGTGGGAGACACCAGCATCGATGCCCACTGTCAGCAGCTAACTCGACTCTATGTACTGAGCCTGCTGAAGTCCTGCGTTCCAGAAGACTCAACTTCCCCCACAACTCGATGGTCATTGAGTCTGCCATGCGCAGACTCAAGAGACAAAAGACCTATTTGTCGGTGTCCCCCGGCAGGGAGGCCCAGATCTTCAATACCCTCTGTCTAAAGGCTTTCCAGGGCTCGATGCTAGCATGCTGAGTCCAATCCTAGCAACTGTACATCGATATGTACCTCAAAGAACTGGTAAGGGAGCTTGCCAGTTTCTCGAAAGGCCTCAATGAGGAACCCCTTCAGCGGTTCAAGTCTCTGGCCTCGGCGGTCAAGGAGTGCGTGAAATTTTTATCCCGAGCAGCTTATGATGGCTTTGAGTCCTCAGCCAGAGTAGCCGCCATGGTCATCGGAGCCTGGTGCCAGGCATGGTTGCAATCATCTGACCTCAAACAATGGGTTCAGGACAAACATATCGATGTCCCCCTGTATTGGAGAGAATCTCTTCAGGAAACTCATGGCAGACAGGGCAGCTGAAATATCGACTGAGGTCCTAACAATGACCAGACTCAGTGCAGCCCCGTAAGAAGGCCCCGGGGAAGAAGCCCTTCTTCCCAAGGAAAAGGAGGTTTTGGCAAGGCGACTTCAGTTCCAAACCTTCTCAGCCCCGCAGCAAGGCCAACAAGGGATAAGGACATGGCCTCCACAAACAAAGACCCTCAAGTCCCAGGCACCGGCCTCGGCTCTGGCTCAGCCTGAGGGGAGCTTTTGATTCCTTGGGCATGACCTCCTCTACCCCCAGGAGTTCCCTAACAGCTCACAGGGTGGTGTCTGGTCCTGTTTGCCTACAGGTGGTCGATCATCACCACCGATTCCTGGGTACTGCAAGTGGTCAAGGAGGGCTACCTCCTCAACCTGTGAAAGGTGCCACCCTCATACATTCCAGGAGAGCCCGTAAGACCTCTCCTTCATCAGAATCTGCTCCTCACTGAGTTCGCAGGTCTCCTCGAGGACAAGGCAGTGGAACCAGTGCCCAAGCATCTCTGGGGCACTGACTTCTAATCCAGGTATTTCCTCATTCCCAAACAAACAGGGGGCCTCAGGCCTATCTTGGACCTGCGGGACCTGAACAGATTTCTGGTAAGGGAGAAGTTCAAGATGCTCTCCTTGGAACACTGCTGCCATACCTCCAACAGGGAGACTGGCTAAGCTCCTTAGACTTGAAAGATGTCTATATGCACATCCTGATCCATCCCAACCACCAAAAACGCCTCCGCTTTGTGGTGGGAGGAGGTCACTACTAATACAGGGTTCTGCCCTTCAGGCTGGCCTCATCAAAGATCTTCACCAAGTGCCTAGCGGTGGTCGCAGCCCGCCTTAGTCTTCCCCTACCTGGACAACTGACTCATAAAGGGAGGCACAGCTGCAGAGGTGCTCCACACCAAAGAGCACACCATCCATGCCCTGCAGCACCTGGGTTTCATCGTTAACTACACCAAGTCTCACCTCACCCCGGTCCAGTGCCTGGAGTTCCTAGGGGCTCAGATAGACACCCTCCAGGTGAAGGCCTTCCTCCCTCAGGAGAGGTCAGAACACCTCAGGGGCTAGCCACAGAGGTACAGCACTGCCGGTCGCTAACTACCCAGCTTCTCCTCTGCCTGCTGGGCCACATGGCTTCTACAGTCCACGTGACCCCATAGGCCTACCCATAGTAACATAATAAATGATGGCAGATAAAGACCAGTATGGTCCATCTAGTCTGCCCAGTAAGATGACAAGAGTAGGTGCACCTGCCGCTCCATGCAGGCCACCCCTCCCCATGTCTTTGTTTAGGGGTGAACCCACCACTCCATGTAGGACACCCCTATTTGTTGAGAAATTAGATAGTTAAGTTGATTTTGATTTTATCCTGTTGCTGTAAAGGGATCCATGGTGTCTGTCCCATGCCAATTTGAATTCTGTCACTGTATTTGCCCCCACCATTTCCATCAGGAGGGCATTCCAAGCATCCATCACCCTTTCAGTGAAAAAGTATTTCTTGACATTGCCTTTCAATTTACCCCCTTGCAGCTTCATGTTATGCCCTCTAGTTTTACAGTTTCCCCGTCTTTGGAAGAGGTTTGTTTGTTCATTATTTCTCTTTAAGTATTTAAAGGTCTGAATCATATCTCCCCTATCCCTCCTCTCCTCCAGAGAGTGTACATATTTAGGTCTTCAAGTCTCTTCATATAAGGCTTCTGATGCAGGCTCCAAATCATTTTGGTCGCCTTCCTCTGAACAGTTTCCAGTCTTTTTACATCCTTTGCAAGATATGGTCTCCAAAACTGAACACAGTATTCCAAGTGAGGCCTCACCAGTGACTTATACAGTGGCATTAGTACCTCTTCCTTTCTGCTGGTAATTCCTCTTTGTATGCAAACCAACATCCTCCTGGCTTTTGCCACTGCCTTGTTGCACTGTTTTGCCACCTTGAGATCCTCAGAAATAAGCACACCAAGGTCCTTCTCCTGGTCCGTGCACATCAACCTCTCGCCCCCTATCGCGTACATTTCGCTTGGATTTCTGCTTCCCAAGTGCATGACACTGCACTTCTTCACATTAAATTGTAACTGTCAAGCATTAGACCATTCTTCCAGCTTTTGTAGATCTTTCCTCATGTTATCCACTCCCTCAGGGGAGTCCACTCTTGCAAATTTTTGTGTCATCTGCAAAAAGACAGACTTTTCATTCAGTCCTTCAGTAATATCACTCACAAATACATTGAACAGTGCCGAGCCCAGGACCGAACCCTGGGGCACCCCGCTAATCACCCTCCTTTCATCCGAGTGAGCTCCATTTACCATCACCTACTGTTGTCTGTCAGTCAACCAATTTCTGATCCAGTTCAGTACCTTGGGACCCATCCCCAAACTACTGAGTTTATTGATAAGCCTCCTATGAGGAACAGTATCAAAGGCTTTGATGAAATCCAGGTAGATGACATCCATCGCATGCCCCTAATCTACAGAAGTTCTCTGGTCACCCAGTCAAAGAACTCAATCAGATTTGTTTGGCAAGATCGTCCTTTGGTAAAACCATGTTGCCTCGGATCATGCAACCTGTTGGTTTCGAGAAAGTCCACTATTTGCTCTTTCAGGAACACCTCCATTACTTTTCCCGCCGCAGATGTAAGGTTCACAGGCCTGTAGTTTGTCACTTCTTCCCGGTCACCACTTTTGTGAAGAGGTATCACATCAGCCTTTCTCCAGTCCTGAGGAACTTCTCCTGTTTCCAAGGATCTGTTGAAAACATCCTTTAACGGCCCTGCAAGAACCTCTCTGAGCTCTTTCAGTATCCTGGGATGTATGCCATCCAGTCTCATGGACTTGTCCACTTTCAGTTTTGCAAGTTCTAACACATCATCTTCTGTGAATGGTGTGGTATCTACTTCATTCCCATTTTTATATTTGGGAGTCACAGGTGGTCCTTCTCCAGGATTTTCTTTAGTAAAAACAGAGCAAAAGTATTTGTTTAGCAATTTTGCTTTTTCAATGTCACTTTCCACTAGTCCGTTCCCAGCACTTATGAGTCCTGCAATTCCACCTCTGATTTTCCTCCTTTCTCGAATATACCTGAAGAAAGTTTTATCACCACACTTCACATCTTTAGCCATCTTTTCCTCTGCCTTTGATTTTGCTTTCCTTATTTCTCTTTTTGTCTCTTTTAGTTTGATCTTGTATTCCTTTCTGTGTTCCTCTGTTTGCAAGCTTTTGAATTTTGTGAAAGCTGTGTTTTTTGCCTTTATTTGAGCAGCCACTTCTTTGGAGAACCAAATAGGTTTCCTTCTCCTCTTGTTTTTATTTACTTTCCTTACATATTTATCCGCTGCCCCTTTTATTGCCACCTTTAGTTTAGCCCATTGCAATTTCACTTCCCTTATCCCCTCTCACCCTGCCAACTCCTCCTTCAGGTACTTAGCCATTTTACTGAAGTAAGTGTTTTTGAAGTTTAGGACTTTGAGCTTGCTATGATTGGACTGCACCTTGGCTTTTATCTCAAACCACAATGTGTGATGATCGCTGCTGCTCACAGGGGCACCCACCTGGACATTCGACACGCTATCACTGTTGGTGAGCACTAAATCCAGCATTGAGCTTTCCCTGCTTGGTTCCATCACCATTTGTCTAAGTAACGCATCTTGGAAAGCATCCACATATTTTTTGCTTCTTTCCAGATTTGCAGAAGGAGTAATCCAATCCACATCGGGTAGATTAAAGTCATCCAATATGATCAAGTCCCCTTTTTGGCTATCTTTCCAATATCTATAATCAATTTGTTATCTATTTCTTCGATTTGAGTCGGAGGTCTGTAGACTACAGCAGTATGGATGACAGTGCCATCTCCTCTTTCCAACACAATACATGAGGGCGGCCCAGTGGTGCCTTCATTCTCAGTGGACACAAGCCACAGGCAGGTTTTGGGACAAGGTGAGAGTGACCCGCCTGCTGGCAAACTCCCTTGACTGGTGGCAGATCCCTCGGCCTGCAGGTGGCGGGGGATGCCTTTCCAGGCACCCACCCCCTAGAGGGTCCTCACCATTGAAGCCTCCCTGCTGGGCTGGGGAGCTCATTGTGAGAACCTCTGCACTTAAGGAAGCTGGTCCCAGGCAGAATGCCAGCTGCAAATCAACCTTCTGGAGCTCCGGGCGATATTCCTTGTTCTCTGAGCCTTCTGCCATGGGCTGCAGCACTAGTCGATGCTGATCCAGACCGACAACCAAGTCGCAATGTTATACATGAACAAGCAAGGTGGCGGTAGCCCTCTGCTCATATGTGACATGCGACAGGATGCTCCTAAGGGCACTGTACCTCCCGGGCCAGGACAATGCCCTGGCAGACAAGCTGAGCAGAGTCCTCCAGCCGCATGAGTGCTGCCTGGAGCCAAGTGTGGCCTCCTGGCTGTTTCGACTCTGGGTCATCCCTCTAGTGGACCTGTTCACCAGCCTGGACAACACACAGTTGCCCCACTTCTGCTCCCGCCAGCTGCACCCTTCCCTGGTGGCAGTGGACACGTTCCTCATTCCATGGACGAAAGGCCTTCCTGTCAACTCCACTGGTCGCCAAGACCCTATTCAAGGTCCAGCACAACAGGGCTTCACTGATATTGATAGCCCCATGGTGGCCCAGGCAACCTTGGTTCCCGCTGCTTCTCCACCTGTCTGAGGCATCGCCGATTTTCTCTGGGCCGTGCCCCAGGACTGCTATCACAGGAGAAGGACTTTCTCCTGCACCCCAACTTGGGGTCCCTGTCACTTATGGCTTGGCTGCTGAAAGGGTAGCCCTGGCTCCCTTTAACCTCCCATGTGATGTGGAAAAGATCCTTCTGGTCTCCCTCAAGGCCTCCACAAGGAGGGCATACACCTTCAAGTGGCATCTCTTCTCAATCTGGTGTGCCGAGAAGTGGGTGAACCCGTTCGCCTGCTAGATTCAGATGGTACTCCAGTACCTACTCCACCTGTCATAGGTGGGACTAAAGTTCAACTCAGTCAGAGCGCACATTTATTTATTTATCATTTCTTATATACCGCCTTTCAGTTTTATCAAGGCGGTTTACATTGAACGCAACAACAATTTTACATAGAACGGCTAAACACAATGGCAGATTTTACATAGAACAGCTAACTATACAATTGTGTATATCACAATTTAACTGTGTAACCCTTCAATAACAACTATTTACAATATTTTAGGCCTCTGTTTACTGTATCATGTGATAATGTGGGCGGGGTGTTTGGCAGATGTTTTGTGTATTAAGGCTGCGTGTCTAGTGTTGTGTCAAAATACTCTGTGAACAGATATGTCGCAGCACATCACCATGCTGTTCAGGGAAAACCCTTCTCGGCTCAGCCCCTTGTATTACGGTTCCTGCGGGGCCTCATGCTGTCGAAACACCCCCCCTCCATCAACCCACTAGCGGCGGAATGGGATCTCAGTGTGGTGCTCTTGCAGCTTTACTAAGCTGCCGCTTGAGCCCCTGGCTACCTGTCACTTGCAGTACCTCTCCTGGAAGGTTGTCTTTCTCGTGGCACTCACATCAGCTCTCAGGGTCAGCGAGCTCCAGGCTCTGATGGCAGAGACCCCCTACACGAGCTTCTACAAGAACAGTTCGGTGCTCCACACACATCCATAGTTTCTGCCTAAGGTGGTGTCCCCATTCCACCTCAATCAGGAGATTGTGCTCCCCACCTTCTTTCCAAGGCCTCACGCCGGCAAGGTGGAGACAGTCCTCCATACTTTGGATTGTAAAAGGGCCCTGTCCTTCTATTTGCAACGGACTCGGGGCCACCACAAAGCATCTCAGCTTTTCGTCTCCTATGACCACAGTCAACTGGGTCTCCCAGTGACTAAGCAAACTCTGTCCACTTGGGTGGCAGACTGCATTTCCCTTGCCTATGAGCAGGCTGGGATCTCGCTAGACCAGCATGTCATGGTGCTTCGCGTCAGGGCCATGGCCACTTCTGAGGCAAATCTGTACCTGTGACAGAAATCTGCTGGGCCACCACCTGGTCTTTGCTCCATACCTTCGCAACTCACTACTGCCTGGAGAGAGAGACCCAACGGGATAGTGCCTTCGGCCAGGCTACACTCTGTAATCTTCGGGGTGTAGGCAACTCATGCTCGCCAACCCTTCTGTGTTCAGGCTACAAGAGTGCTGGTTATTCGCTAGACACCTGGGTCTTGTGAGAGTCTCTCCATTGAGACTTAACTGATGCAGCTCACGGCTCACTTCTCTGGCCGCCATGGCATTTTGTACAAGCTCTCGGTAGCCTGTAGCTGGGAAGTCCCATATGTGAGGACTGATTTCCTACTTGTTCCCGGAGAAAATGTAGTTACTCACCTGTAACAGGTGTTCTCCAGGGACAGCAGGAATCAGTCCTCACAACCCTCCCTCCTCCCCTTGAAGTTGCATCTTTACCGTATTTTAATTTTTTCAGTCTTAGCTATGTCACTAGACTGAGGCAAGATGGCACCCTTGCGTGGGAAGAGGACCACACATGCATGGTGCATATCCCAAAAGCTGACTTGATAAGTAGCTACCATCGAGGGAACCACTAAGTCCTGTACAAGTTTATAGAATTTGGCGGTAAATCCATCTGAGCCTGGCGATTTACAAAGTTGGGTCTGTTGAATACCTCTTTGAACTTTTGAAGCTGAAACTGCCTCCCCCAAAGGTTTCCACTGCTGCACGGAGACCCGAAGTAGGGTCAGGCCCTCTAATTATGCTGCCACCCACAAAAGCGACACTGAGTCCCCCATGTACAAGGGCTTGATAAAAAGCGTGGAATAAGTATGCGATCCCCGGCGCATCTTTGTGGAGCTTACCAGCTTCATCTCGCAGACTGACTACTGCCCGTCCCCCCACCGCCCTTGATGCAGCGGGCCAGAAGCCGACCCAACTTATCCCCATAATGATAGAGTTGATATTTACAATACATTAGTGACTTCTTAGCTCGTTGATGTAGCATTTCATTTAAAGCTGCTCGGGTTTCTAATAACCGAGCCCGCATCTCTGCAGAAGGATGTTGCCTATCTGAAACCACCTGCTTCTCTAAGAAAATCATTCAGGCATTAAGCAGCTGATGCTTCTGTGTGGCATAGGCAATAATATATCCCTGCAGCACAGCCTTTGCGGTTTCCCAGAATAATTCTGGTGCCTCTTTGTGCTGTTTGTTACGCCACATGTAAGATTGCCCCTTATTCCTATAAAGATCCAGTGGAAAGCGCCAGATCCTTGATCGGGGTGTAGTGGCCTGCCAGGCCATGTCCAGCCACACTGGGGCATGATCTGACATTTTGTCTGGCCCTATTTCAGCTTCTTCCACATTATGAAACAAAAGTTCCGAAACTAACAAATTGATACGGGTACTTAGAAACAGAGAAAAATGACGACAGAAAAAGACCACATGGCCTATCTAGTCTGTCCTTCCATATCAACAACTACAACAGTCCCCTCTTTTCCTTTAGAGATCCTCTGCGTTTGTCCCATGCTTTTTTGAATTCAGATACCATCCTCAGCTCTACCACCTCCACTGGGAGACTATTCCACGAATCCACCACCCTTTCTGTAAATAAATATTTCCGCATATCACTCCCAAATCTATCCCCTTTCACCCTCATCCCATGTCCCCTCATAGCAGAGCTGGCTTTCAATCCAAAGAGGCTCTCCCCCTGTGCATTTATGCCACGGAGGAATTTAAACGTTTCAATCATATCACCTCTATCCGCCTTTCCTCTACGGTGTACATATTAAGATCCTTAAGACTGTCCTCATATGCTTTATAACGATCAGTCTTTACTGAGGAAGATGTAGGGATGTTACCCATGACTGAAGTGGTATTTAAAGGTGCGGAAGAATTGAAGGAAATATCGATACATCGGGAAGATGTATTACAACTATTAGATAAACTGAAGAGTAGCAAATCACCTGGGCCGGATGGTATACATCCAAGGGTGTTGAAAGAACTGAAATATGAGATTGCAGATCTGCTATTAGTAATCTGTGAACTATCATTAAAATCATCTCTAATACCTGAAGATTGGAGGATCGCCAATGTAACACCAATTTTTAAAAAGGGTTCCAGGGGTGATCCGGGAAACTACAGACCGGTGAGCCTGACATCAGTACCGGGAAAAATGGTAGAAACCATCATAAAGAATAAAATTACTCAGCATGTAGATAGTCATGACTTAATGGGAGACAGCCAACATGGCTTTAGACAAGGAAGATCTTGTCTTACTAATCTGTTATGTTTTTTTGAAGGAGTGAATAATCAGGTGGACAAAGGTGAGTCGGTTGATATTGTGTATCTGGACTTTCAGAAAGCCTTTGACAAGGTCCCTCATCAGAGACTTTTGGCAAAACTAAAGAGTCATGGGATAGGAGGCAGTGTACTATTGTGGATCAGGAACTGGTTAAAAGATAGAAAGCAGAGAATAGGGCTAAATGGCCAATTTTCCCAATGGAGAAAGGTGAATAGTGGTGTACCCCAGGGATCTGTGCTGGGTCCGCTGCTTTTTGACATATTCATAAATGACCTGGAAAGTGGAATAACGAGTGAGGTTATCAAATTTGCAGATGACACAAAACTATTTAAAGTTGTTAAAACCCAAGAGGATTGTGGAAAATTGCAAGAGGATCTTGATAAATTGGAAGACTGGGCATCAAAATGGCAGATGAAATTTAATGTGGACAAGTGCAAGGTTATGCACCTAGGGAAGAACAACCCAAACTATGGTTACACGATGCAAGGTTCCACATTAGGAACCACCACCCAGCAAAAAGATTTAGGCGTCATTGTGGATAGCATGTTAAAACCCTCGGCCCAGTGTGCAGCGGCGGCCAAGAGAGCAAATAGAATGCTAGGTATCATAAGGAAAGGAATGGAAAATAAAAAGATATTATAATGCCTCTATATCGTTCCATGGTGAGACCGCACCTTGAATATTGTGTGCAATTCTGGTCGCCGTATCTTA
Organism: Ichthyophis bannanicus; assembly: GCA_033557465.1. Lineage (NCBI taxonomy): Eukaryota > Metazoa > Chordata > Amphibia > Gymnophiona > Ichthyophiidae > Ichthyophis > Ichthyophis bannanicus. The sequence continues at coordinate 662,774,172 of CM066033.1, forward strand.
AAAAGGATATAGCGATTTTAGAAAAGGTTCAGAGAAGAGCTACCAAAATGGTAAAGGGGATGGAAGGATACTCCTTTGAAGAAAGGCTAAAAAGATTAGGGCTCTTTAACCTGGAAAAGAGACGGCTGAGGGGTGATATGATAGAAGTCTATAAATTAATGAACGGAGTGGAACGGGTAAACGTAGATCGATTGTTTACCTTATCAGAATATAGAAAGACTAGGGGACATGCAATGAAGCTACAGGGTAAACTATTTAAGACTAATAAAAGAAAATATTTTTTCACTCAACGTGTAATCAAACTCTGGAATTTGTTACCGGAGGATGTAGTAAAAGCTGCTAGTGTAGCTGGGTTTAAAAAAGGTTTGGACAAGTCCTGGAGGAAAGGTCCATAAACCATTATTAAGAAGGGACCCAGGATATCAATGCTTGAACCAATACAAGCATTGTGGAACCTGTATCTCTTGGGGAAACTGCTAGGTACGTATGACCTAGATTGGCCTCTGTTGGAAACAGAATACTGGGCTTGATGGACCTTGGTCTGACCCAGTATGGCATATCTTATGTTCTTATGAAGACCACTAACCATTTAAGTAGCCACCCTCTGTACTGACTCCATCTTGTTTATATCCTTTTGAAGGTGCGGTCTCCAGAATTGCACACAATACTCCAAATGAGGTCGCACCAAAGACTTATACAGAGGCACTATCACCTCCTTTTTTTCTGCTAGCCATTCCTCTCCCTATGCACCCAAGCATCCTTCTAGCATTTGCTGTCACCTTTTGTACCTATTTAGCTACTTTAAGATCATCAGACACAACTACACCGAGGTCCCGCTCTTCTTTAGTGGACAAAAGTACTTCACCCCCTATACTATATTGCTCCCTTGGATTGCTGCAGCCCAAATGCATGACCTTGCATTTTTTAACATTACTACTACTACTACTACTATTCAGCACTTGCAAAGCGCCACGCACGCAACGCTGCACAGCTGACCTACAAGAGGTAGCCAACATACAAGAGACAGTCCCTGCCCATCAGAGTCAAGCTCATCAGAGCTTACAATCTAGTTAGAACAAAACATAAGTTAGAACAGTATAGTGCATTAGTCAGTTCTGCGCAAGGTAGAGCATTAGTCAGTTCTGCGCAAGGTACGGTTTGGTCAGTAGTTTGGTCATAAATGATGATGGGGGTTAGGGTAAGATGAGGAAGGAGTCAGGATCTGAATGCAACAGTGAAGAGGTGGGTCTTCAATCTGGATTTGAAGAGGGCCAAGTAGGATGCATGGTGCACAGACGCAGGTAGGCTGTTCCAGGCGTAAGGTGCAGTAAGGTGAAAGGAGCGCAATCGGGAGTTCACAGTGCATGTAAAAGGCATTGATAGAAGTAATTTGTTAGCGGAGCGCAGGTTTCGAGAGGGTATGTAGGGAGGGATAAGAGATAATAGGTAGTGAGGGGCCATAGAATGGATGCACTTATAGGTTAGCAGGAGAAGCTTGAATTGGATGCAGAATTGGACAGGGAGCCAGTGAAGCGACCTGAGAAGAGGAGTAATGTGGGCATGGCGAGGTTAGCAGAAGATTAGTCGAGCGGCGTGATTTTGTATAGATTTGAAGGGAGGAGGTGGCTTGCGGGAAGACCAGCGAGGAGTAGGTTGCAGTAATCAAGGCGAGAGGAGATTAAGGAGTGGATAAGCGTTTTGGTAGTGTGTTCAGAGAGGAAGGGGCAGATTTTGCTGATGTTGTAGAGAAAGAAGCGGCAGGTCTTAGCTACAAGCTGGATATGAGCAGAAAAGGAGAGAGAGGTGTCAAAGATAACCCCCAGATTGCGGGCCGAGGAAACGGGAAGGATAGTAGATCCATCCACATGGATTGAGAGAGGGGGAAGTGGGGGGGGAGGAGTTAGGTGGAAAGACAAGGAGTTCAGTCTTGGCCATGTTCAATTTTAATTGGTGATGAGACATCCAGGCAGCGATGTCCAAAAGACAGGCAGAGATCTTGGACTGGGTTGCCGAAGAAATATCAGGTGTAGAGAGGTAGATTTGGGAGTCATCGGCATAGAGATGGTATTGAAAGCCATGGGAGGAGATGAGCGCGCCAAGGCCTTGGGTATAGAGAGAGAAGAGGAGGGGGCCCAAGACAGATCCCTGGGGTACTCCTACATGGAGTGGGGTAGGGGAGGAGGAGGAGCCACCAGAGCATACACTGAATGAGCGATGGGAGAGGTAGGAGGAGAACCAGGATAGTACGGAATCCTTGAAGCCAAGCGAGGAGAGGGTGATGAGGAGAAGGTCGTGGTCAACAGTGTCAAAGGCAGCAGAAAGGTCAAGAAGGATGAGGATAGAGTAGAGGCCCTTGGATTTAGCCAGGAAGAGGTCGATTTTGACTTTAGTGAGTGCCGTTTCAGTGGAATGTAGGGGACGGAAGCCGGATTGAAGTGGGTCCTCCAGGACTGGATTTGAGTATCTCTGTTCTAGACCATTCTTCAAGCTTAGCTTGATCCCTCCTCATGTTATCTACACTTTACTTGGTGTCTATTGCAAATTTTGCTATCATCCTCAAAGAAGCAAACCTTACCCGACAGCCCTTCCGCTATATCACTAACAAAGATGTTAAAAAGAATCAGACCAAGGACAGATCCCTGGGGCACACCACTGGTAACTTCCTTTTCCTCAGAGTGAGCTCCATTTACCTGTACGTTTTGTTGCCTCCCACCCAACCAATTTCTAACCCAAGCAGTAACTTTAGGGTCCATCCCTAGGGTGCTCAGTTTGTTTATAAGTCGCCTGTGAGGAACAGTGTCAAAGGTTTTACTGAAATCTAAATACACCACATCTAGGGCTCTCCCTCGGTCCAACTCCCTGGTCACCCAGTCAAAGAAATCAATCAGATTTGTCTGACAAGACCTGCCTCTGGTGAATCCATGCTGCCTCAGATCCTGTAATCCGCTGGATTCCAGAAACCTCACTATTTTCTCTTTCTGCAGCGTTTCCAATAATTTACTCATCACCGAAATTAAACTAACCGGCTTGTAGTTTTCAACCACATCTTTACTTCCGCTTTTGTGTAAAGGGACCACATGAGCCTCTCTCCAGTCTTTTGGCACCATTCCCCACTCCAACGAGGCATTCAAAAGGTCAGTCAGTGTAGCTGCTAGAATGTCCCCAAGTTCCCTCAGTATTCTAGGGTGTATCCCATCCTTTCCCATCGCTTTGTTGACTTTAAGTTTAGCTAGTTTCTCACAAACACAGTCTATTGAAAATTCTTCAAGATGCCCCTTGCTTCTGTTCCTGTTTGTGGGTGTTTTCTGAGGTCCTCTTCCTGGGCCCATGATTGGTGGGTATAAGCTCGGTCTTCGGGGTGCAATAAGCCCCAGGGGTCAACCAACCCCAAACATTGCTGAAAGCCCCGCAAAAGACATGTTACACCTCTGTGAGCTCCCACCCCTCCCCCCTGGGTTGGACCTGTCCATAGTTGGGTTAAGAACATTTATTTTATTTATTTAGACAGATTTGTATACCACCTTATCCTACAATCAAAGTGGTTACATGACAACACAATTGGGGTTACATTTAACATGTGTGTGATTTACAACATTTAACATGAGGGTATTTAACAACATTTAGACAGCACGGTTGGAGGGTTACATTTAGCATGAGGGTATCTTCGTGAGTCTAGTTGGGCTGAATGGGTATTGAGTTGGCGGGGTTAGCTGCAATACCGCTCGAGTGGGTACTATTGTCTATCTGCTCATAAGTTTCTGTAAAGAGCAGAGTTTTAAGGTTCTTGCGGAAGTCTGTGATGGTCTTCTAATGCCCTTAGGCTTGTTGGGAGGGCGTTCCATAGTGTGGATGCCAGTAGTGAGGGAGCTCTTCTTGAAGTATTTTGTTTAGTCTTGTGGTATCCTGCAGGTGTGCCGATCATATTGTCATTATTGTTCTTTCTTGGTCTATTACTGATATCTCTTGTTATGATTTCTTGTAGTGCATCTGCCGATAGATGATGGATGATTTTGAAGATAATTAGGATTGTTTTAAATTTTGCTCTGGCCACCATTGGGAGCCAGTGTAATTGTTGTAAGATGGGGGTGATGTGCTCAGATCTTGGAGTATCCGTAATAATGCGTGCTGTAGTGTTCTGCACCATTTGGAGTGGGTGTAGGGTATGCTGAGTGAGGCCTTGATATAATGAGTTTCCATAATCAAGCAGAGGTGTGATGAGTGCTTGGCATACCGTGTGGAAGTGGTCTTGGCGGAGCAATGGTTTGATCTTTCTTATGGTCCTCAGATGTTGGTAGGCTTTGTTTGCAGTTTTGGTGATATGATATGATATTTCAGGTTCAGGGCTCTGTCCATTGTGATGCCCAGGTACTTGACTTCATCTTTGACTACTATGTGTTTGTTTAGAATACTAATAGGCTGTGGTGGGATGAAGTTAGTGTTTCGGGTGACGAACATTGCTTCAGTTTTATCATAGTTGACTGTCAGGTTGTTGGCTGTGAGCCAGGCATTCATGTCTTCAATACATTTGGTTATCGTTATGGTGTTAGGTGCTTGTAGATTGATTGGAGCATACACCATGATGTCATCAGCATAGATGTGATAGTAGAGTTTGTGTTGTTTGATAATGTTGCATATGGGTTGTATATAAATATTGAAGAGCATTGATGATAAGGCTGATCCCTGAGGTATTCCCTGCGTGACGGCGAATTGCAATGATTTCTTTTGGTCGCATTTGACTTGTTGTGTTCGATCTTCCAGATATGAGGTGAACCATTTCAGAGTGTTCTTGGCGCTGCAATAGTCTAGCGTGGGACACTGTGTCAAAGGCTGCCGAGATGTCCATAAACACTAGCTGTAATCCATTTTTTATGCTATCTATACCTCTTATGAGGTTGTCAGAGAGGGAAGTTAGTAGTGTTTCCACACCATGCTGGGGTTTAAAACCATGCTGATGGATGTCCAGAGGAGCATTCAAGTCAATGTGGTCCTGAAGTTGTCTTTGCACTGTCTTTTCGATGATTTTTGCTATGAATGGTAGGCTGGAGATAGGACGGTATGATTTAGGTTCAGATGGACTTAGGTTGTTGCCTTTAAGTATTGGTTGTATCATAGCATGTTTGAGGAAATGCGGCATGTATCCTTGTTGGAGTGAATCTTTGACGATTTTGTGAATGTGCTGAGAGAGATGGTTTCTTGTGACTTTGATCCAAGCCACTGGGCAAGGGTCTGATGGTGAGTTGTATAGTGTTGAGTTCATGTATTATGTCCTCTACTTGCTGTTTTGATGGTATGCTGAAGTCTTCCCAGGTTTGATGTTGCTCTTTCATTTCATGGTCATCTATTTGTAGTGTGTTGGAGTATGTCTGGGTGGTATTTTGTTCTCATGTAGTCCCCAAATTCCTGTGGGTCATCATGGTGGGTACAGTGCTGTGTAGTGTCCCCAGTGAGCTTTTGGACAATGCTAAAGAGTTCTCTTGGTTTGTCGGCGCCAACGTCACCCATATATGAGGACTGATTCCTGCTGTCCCCGGAAAACACCTGTTGCAGCTGAGTAACTTCGCTTTTTATTAGGGCATCCTGATAGAGAGGTTCCATCTTCCCTCTTTTGCTAGTATCCTTCAAGGATAAATCTTCCGAACCATGTGCTCTTGGGTGCTGTCGGCTTTCCCCTATTATCTAGTTTAAAATCTGCACTATCTCCCTTTTTAAAGATTATTGCCAGCAGCCTGGTTCCACCCCGGTTAAGGTGGAGCCCATCCTTTCAGAACCCCCCCCCCCCCTTCCCCAGAATGTTGTGCAGTTCCTTACAAATCCAAACCCCTTTTCCTTGCACCATCTCCTTTACAGGAGAGATTATAATATCTTTGGGCCCGATATTAATTAGGATGTCTATGCACCGCTACAGCGCATAGCTGTTGCCGCCAACCCTTAACACTGGATATTCAATGCCGGGGTCATATGCAGCCCCGGCATTGAATATCCAGGATTGCTACTCATGTCCTGGAACTGCAGAAGCTAACTGGGTAGCAGTGATATTGCACCGCTGCCTGGTTAGCTTCCGTGATTAAAGATAGGCCAGCTTCTGCTTTGTCTAGTTTTACCTGCAGGTCGCTAACCGGGTAGCAATGCAATATCGTCGCTACCTGATTAGCGACTGTTGCCACCTGTGCTCTGCCCCAGAATGCCCCGATGCTAAGCGGTTAGCATCATGGCATGTTGAAGAGATAATCGGGGATATTCAGGGGCACTAACCATGTTAGTGCCATTGACTATCCGGTTCAGTGGCATTTACGTGGTTTACAGGTCTCTAAACCGTGTAAATGTCTTTCGAATATCGGGCCCTTTGATTTTATTCTCCATTTCTTTCCTTATGATTTCTAGTATTCTATTTGCTTTCTTGGCTGCTGCTGCACATTGGGCAGAGGGTTTCAACATATCAATGATGGCTGCCAGATCCTTTTCTTGGATTGTGATTCCCAATGTGGAACCTTGCATCATGGAACCGTATTGGGTTGTACTTCTCTAAGTGCATCACTTTGCACTTGTCTATATTAAATTTCATATAGGGCATACACGTGCAAACATGAAATTGGCCACGTCTGGTTTACACCTGTTCCCTGACACGAATAAGCATTTAAAAAGCACTTGTTCTGGCCAGCCCTTTGCAAGAGAGATTAAGGGGCCTTAATTCCCCAATATTTCCCCCTCCAAATTGAAAAGACGTAAAAATAGAGGCCTTCGTAAGTGATTAAGAGCAGTTGCACATCTAAGTTTGCAAAATGGCTGAGATACTACATGTGTGTCAACATTTACATCCATATGCGTGTTGTGAAATGCTGGCATTTATACATGTAGTAGCTGGGTTTCCTTCAATGATTTATCCCATGTGTTGCCACCCACCCGCTCCCTAACCTTGAGGGTTTAAGGAGGGGCTGGCCTTTGAATGCCCTTGAGGGTTGAGTTTGTAGTTGTATAAGGTCAAGTAGTAAGGCAGGCAAAGAATATTTATTTACATGAGGTTTTATTTCTCCCGCTCCACGGTGGAAGTGCAACAGACGCAAAAGAATATATAATAGCCAAAACAAGAATGAGGCAAAACAGGCTTTTCAGTGCTGTGCTAAAATGTCCATTAACAGCTAGGGTTCACATTCAGTGGCATGTGACCTCTGCTTTAACTAAATCAGCTCTGGCAAAACAATAGTGCTCCTGAGATACAAACAAATTATGCTGTAACTTATTTACTTTTCATAAGCTCTTCAGCATTGCAAACATTCAGGTTACTTCTGGTATATCTCTGTATTTAACCTTTCAAGCTTTGCTTTAATTATCTTTCTCAATGAGACATGTTGAGCAATCCATAGGCTGTTCTTGTTCTATCATTGGCATAGAACAAACTAGTGGCATTTCTACTTCAGAACTGCTTTCAAGCTGTGCTGGCTTATGGTTAGAAATTGCCCGTCTCTCTAGAAATTCTCTGAAGTCCTTAAGAAGTAATTCAGCCTGCTTCCTTCCTGGGCTAAGCTGAGAAACTGCTTCTTCTTCAGGTAAGCATTTGTTTGAATTCCTTATCTCAGGATAATTAGTAATGCTGTATCTGTTTGGATAAGCATTCAGTGTGCTGGAAGTATCCCTCCCCCACTTGTCTGTGAATGTAAGTGCCGGGTTAACAACTTCAGCTGTGTTTGGAGAGCTTCTAAAGAGTGCTTCAAACGTAGGACCGTCAGACTTCTCCTGGCTTACTTCTCTGCAATACAAGTCAGCTGTTTTCTTCCTATTAGCTTTCCTGCTAAATGGTTCAGCTGTCTTGTGAGAATAGCTGGGACTGCTTAAACAATTTCCATGCTGCACCCAACTGCCACCATATTGACTGAGTCTGTCCTGGGTTTTAAAATCAGCTTTCACTCTTTCTGGCTTCACACTATAAAACTTGCTAGCTGTATCAATCACACCGTGTACCTTGTGCTGAGGCTTCTTCCCTGAGAATTCTTTGCCCCTCTGCCTTCTCTTCCACGGCTCTGCTCTGTCCTCCAGAAGCCTGGGCTTTACCCTTGGGTCTCTCAGTGCTCTGGAACTCTCCTGGTCACAGAAGATTATTTTAGCCCCTGAGTCTCCCAGGTACCTGCTCCTTGAGTTTGAATCCTTCCTCAATGAATTACAGCTGCTCTGTGTTTCTCTCTCCAACTCATGGACTTCTGAATCCAAAACTCCTTCTTCCTCTGAGCCTGAATCCGAATCTGAAACTGAATCTAACTGTTTCTGTTCCTGGCTGCTTAACAAGCTGCCTGTGCTTTGCACAGCCCGCCTCCTGCTTGGGCGTGCCCAATCAGTAACTCTGCTTCTCCCCTCCCCGAGGTGAACTGTGTTAGCTGATTAGTCATGTGTTTCTTTCTCTGAGAAGAGAAAATCCTGCATTCTCCTGCAATACCGGTTCTCTCCACCGGATCACCATCTGTTTCCATAGCTTCTGGGGAAGCTACCACGTCACAGTGTATATTGGTGAAATGGCTCTTTCCATTGCACATGGATATCAGTCCCTGTGCATTCCTGCACTTCCTTTTGTCCGCAGCCTGATTGTAACAATCACTTCCATTTTGAAGGGCGGAGTTCTGTTGATTTTTACACATTGGTCTCACACCTGCACACCCTCACTTCTAAAGTTGACATAGATGTTTTCACTTCCATATTCCTCCCACCACATACATTGTTGCAGCGAAGTGCACGCAATGAATAAAACCAGGAGTCAGTTCGAAGATCCAAGCCAGTTTATTGTGCACAAGTCTCAGGCAATGTCACATTCAAAATGGTCTGAGCAATGGAGTCCAGTAAACAACACCTTTTATACCTTTCTTCTTCAGTTTAATACAGGCAAACTTTCTATTGGTCCTACTGACCCTTGCACCCATCCAATTGGGATCTCTCTGTGGGCCCAGTACTCTGTTCCCCCTGCTCAGAATTCTCTAACAAAGGCACAGTTCTAAAACTTTGATACTTTTCTCTTACAAGGTCATTGCTAGCTTAGAAAATGTGTGAACACAGAACACTGGAACATGTCTATCATCAGCATAGAAGTATTCAACAAAGGATTTATACAACCTTATCAAAAAGCAGTTTAAAGCAGTTTTGAGCAGTTTTTCTAATTCTTACTGACTTTGGTTTTTCTCAGCATTCTTATTCTCAGGTGGGGGCTGGGACTCAGGCCTAGCTTACAGGCCTCTCATTCATTTACAGGCTATTCTAGGCCATAGCCTGCCACATTCCCCCCTTTGATTATTCTCACCCGCAAGTGAGAAAGGGTGAGAATCAAATCACACATTACACAGGGTCCTCAGCATCATGTTGGGGTATAGAGGAATATTGCCACATAGCTAATACTCTTGTAGCTGCTTTCCGTTCAACAACACCATCAATGGTTGAGTTCAACATGGGTAAGCATAAAGGTAGGAAACATGGGAGAAACAAGCAGATAGCCAATATGAATAGAACAATGAACACAAGTGTTTTCAGGCCACCCATTCCTGAAAACAGAGAACCAAACCATCCATCGAGTTGCAAGCCATGCCAGGTTTGGACTGGTACATAGGTTTGCTTCCTCATATGATTGGCTATATCTTCTACAACTTGTCCTTCATTATCGGTTTGCAAACAGTTAGTTAAATTCAGTTTTCCACATACTCCTCCTTCAGCAGCAAGTAAATAATCTAATGCTAAACGATTCTGATAAATGGCTGTACGCATCTGCGTGGCTTGTTTAGCTAACAGGGTTAATGCTCTACTAGTTTCATTAGTTATTATTTCTACAACAGCTTGCAAATGTATAATACAATTTAACATATACACAGGGGTGCGATAACCCCAAGAGCCATCTTGTGCCCAGGTAGCAGGTCCATAGTAGGATACAATTCTCTCCGGTGGCTATTCTTCAGATGTCGCATCCCATTTGTGAGTGGAGTGGAGTGGAGGAGTGGCCTAATGGTTGGGGCAAGGTACTTCAGGCCGGAAGGTCAGGGGTTCAAATCCCACTAGAGGACAGCCACCTTGGGCCGGAAGGACTGGGGTTTCTAGTCCCACAGGTGCTCCTTGTCGTCTTGGGCAAGCCACTTAACCCTCCATAGCCCATGTTCCCTGTAAAATATAGTTATTTCCAAGTTATAATGCCCTGTTCAATGTAATTTCAGTTTGTTCAATGTAAACCGCACTGATGCAGAATAGCGCGGTATATAAGAGAATGTAAATAAATAAATAAATTTGTCCCATTGGCCTATCTTCAGGGCCTCTCGCTTCTGTCGACTTTTATATACAGGGAATCCGAGCTGTTCTCCATGGGAAATGGGCAAGAGGAAGAAAGAAGGTCTTATGGTCCCCAAAACACACGCACCTCCCCAGTTGGCAGAGAGTCTAGCATATGCTTGAGTTCCGCAGATCCAATATAGTCCAGGTGGAGCTTGCCAGTCATTGTGAGAAGCCAGATTTGTCCATAACTTGGCAAGGTTAGGAAAGATAGTCAGAGGATTGGAGGGTTTCGGGGCATTGGTTCCTGACCACCAGGATGTCTTCTTGGTGGTAGCATTATAGTACTTTTGGTTCAAACAGACCAATTGCCCCACTAACATAGTCAATTACGGTCCAGTTCGAGCAAAACACAGGTTTCCAACAATGGGGCTAGCTAGGACCCATTCGCTGGTAGCTGCATGCAGATCAGTTTGGTTATAGGGTACAGAATAGTTCAGTTCTTGTGCCTCCCAAGGCCACTGGTCACCCATCTGAGTTCCCCCACAGAAAAGACAGTCAGAGACATGAAGGCTGGATGCTACAGCTCCAGCTAGTTCAATGAACAAATTTCGAGAAGCGTGGAGAACTACAAACTCTGCTTTCATGGCCTCATAGAAGGTATGATGTATTCGGTAGGGTGAAGAAACATGAGTTTTCGTGTTAAGCTGGAGATACACAAAAGTTCCAGGATCAGATCCACTTCCTGCTATACGTAGGCCGAATCGGAATCCTTGCTTCCACTGGCTTGGGTCGAGGATGAGAAGCCGTAGAGGATTACAGGCACCTGTCTTGCACTTCTTAGGTTCCAGTAGGGGCAGTCTTTCCAAATAGGCCTTGCGATTATCTCCATCTTGTCCAGTAGGGCTACCAGACCAAGTAGCATAGTATACACAGCCCCACTTCGGACAGAAATAGTCATCTTTCGATGGCTTACCATAAGTGGATGGAGAATGTACCCCAGTGCATATTCCCCATCTGTATGCACCTTCAGGACACATATACTTGTCATCATAGTAGTAAGCTTGTTCCCATGACCCGCACCTATAATAGTCATTTCTGTTTATCAGATCACAAGCATCAAAGTACAGGAGTACAGGTTGGGTGGGATCAGAGAGTTAACTGGTAGCATTTATGAGGGCTCCATCTTCATCATTCCATCGTAGTTCCATGACATAGTAAGAAGGATTCTGTCGGGGTTTAAAACAAGTACGAGTCTTTCCATTCGTGCAAACATTCAGTTCTGTCCCATTATACATGCACTGACTGACTTTACCAGTGCAAGTGTAGTAAGAGTGATAAAGTAAAGTATGGGTGATTTTCATCCCAGTTCGGGTAGTGGTTATACAAGCTGCACAAGGGGGCAAAGCGAAAGTTGTCCCAAGGGGTCCCAAGGTTACCGTAAAAATGAAACAGTAGTAGGTAATCGTCATGATCATAGTCTTTTGATGATAGTCTCTTGATGATGGATAAACTGAAATGTTGATAATACAGAGCTTGAAAACTTCACGAGGATGATTGTTTTCTTCGCAATGTAAGTCGCAATTGTGATGCAGGATCCGCGGTCGAGGTCCAAGTACGATCTTCAGGAACTGCTGCTGGTTTCACTCGACTGTGGTGGATCCAGGTGTCGATTTCTGCCACTTTAACTGCTGTGGGTGTTGATAGTAGAACAACATATGGTCCCTTCCAATGAGGTGCCAACGGTGTCTTCTTCCACTCTTTGACCCACACCGAGGCTCCGGGCTTGAAAGGATGCAGTGGCTCTGTCAGATTGATAGGCAACTGGTCTTGCACCCAGGTATGGAGGTCCTGCAAGACAGAACTGAGAGCCAACAATTCTTGTCTAGTGATTTCCGCTCCAATCTGACTCATATCCCCCCTTATTCCCTGAACTATGGGCGGGGGTCTCCCATACAAAACCTCAAATGGGGAAACTCCTAATGACTTAGTGGGGGCTGAACGCACTCTGAGAAGGGCTATGGGGAGAGCTTGGGGCCACTTCAGGTGAGCTTCCTGACAGAGCTTGGATAACTGAGACTTCAGGGTTCGGTTCATTCTCTCTACTTTCCCTGAACTCTGGGGTCTGTAAGCTGTATGTAACTTCCATTGTATTTGTAAAGCACGGGCTAGCTGCTGAGTTACTTGTGACACAAAGGAGGGCCCATTGTCTGACCCTATGGTCAAGGGTATTCCAAACCGAGGAATGATTTCATGGAGCAGAGCCTTAGTGACCTCTCTGGCTTTCTCAGTCCTGGTGGGGAAAGCCTCCACCCACCCAGAGAAGGTACAAACTAGAACCAATAGGTAATGATATCCATTTGCTCGTGGCATTTCTGCAAAGTCTATTTGGATATTTCCCATGGGGGTTACTCCCACTGATTGAACTCTTGGAGGCAGGACAGGACCCTGTCAGGCATTGTTCTTTGCACAAATTACACATTTTCGGGCTATTGAGGCAGTTAAGGGTCCCAATAATGAGATACAGAAATACGGTTTCAGGGCTTTTTCCATTGCAGTTTTTTCATAGTGTGTAGCTTGATGAAAGGCGTGGACAAAAGCTGGACCCAGGGCTTCAGGGATCACAGTCATACCAGGGGGTGAACCTCCCTCGGGTGGTGGTAACACTGTCCATCCAGCCGCTGATAGCTGCCCCCCCTCATTCTGACAATAGTAGTCTAGCTCAGTCGGGGTATATCGGGGTGTCCAAGCACTGAGAGGAACTGGAAATATGGCTGCTTGAACTGTAATACTGGGGGTAGAGATTTTTCCATTAATTGCTGCTTCTCGGGCTGAGGCATCGGCAAGTCTATTCCCTCGGGATACTTCTCCATCTCCAGTTTGGTGACCTCGGCAGTGCATTACAGCAACTTGTTTGGGGGCCCATACTGCTTCTAATAAAGTCAATATTTCTGGGCCATACTTGATGGGCTTGCCTCCCGAGGTTATCAATCCACGTTCTTTGTACAGAGCTCCATGGGCATGTAATGTTGTAAAGGCATATTTTGAATCTGTATATACATTCAGATGGATCCCAGTCCCTATTTTCAGTGCCCAAGTGAGGGCTATTAATTCAGCCTTCTGCGCTGAAGTTCCTGGAGCCAAAGCTGATGATTCTATTACCATGTCCAGGGTCACCACTGCATAACCGGCACATCATTGTCCATTAAGTACAAGACTGCTTCCATCCACAAAGAAAGTTCTTTCTGGATTGTTTAAGGGGATGTCTGTTAGGTCTGGGCGACTTGAGTATACAGTGTCCATTACTTCTAGACAGTCATGGTCAGGAGGGCCTGGACTGGTCGGCAGTAGGGTAGCAGGGTTCAAGGTTTGACTGACACTCAGTTGCAGTCGGGGATTTTCACATAGCATACTTTGATATTTCAACATTCGTGCGTTGGTGAACCAGTAGTTCCCTTTGTGTTCCATTAGGGTTAAAACAGAATGCGGTACAGTGACTTGAAGATTCTGTCCCAAAGTGAGCTTGTCAGCTTCACTCACTAAGAGGGCTGTGGCTGCTACAGCTCTTAGGCAAGGTGGCCATCCTTTTGCAACAGGGTCCAATTGTTTTGATAGGTAGGCTACAGGTCGTTGCCAGGATCCAAGCGGCTGAGTCAGGACTCCCAGCGCGTTTCCACATGACTCATGGACATAAAGACGAAATGGTTTCTGCACATCTGGTAGGCCCAAGGCTGGTGATGACATTAATGCTGCTTTCAGCGATTTGAACGCTTTATCCTGTTCTGGGCCCCATTCCATGGGTGATCGTTCCACTCCCTTCGTGGCTTGGTACAAGGCCTTTGCCAAGAGTGCGAAATTGGGTATCCATATCCGGCAGTAGCCTGCAGCTCCCAAGAAGGCCCGCACCTGCTTTCTGGTGGTGGGGGTTGGGATGCGGCATACTGCTTCCTTTCGCTCAAGTCCCAATTTCCGGATTCCTCTGGACAAATGGAACCCTAGGTATTTCACTTCTGTTTGGCACAATTGCGCTTTGGCTCTCGAGACCTTGTATCCGGCGTCATTCAGGAGGTGCAAGAGGTCACTGGTAGCTTGTACACATTCAGTCTTGGAATTGGTGGCTATAAGCAGATCATCTACATACTGAAGTAAGATTCTTTTTCCTGGAGTCACAGAGTAGTTTGAAAGATCTTGGTTGAGAGCTGCACTGAAGATGGTGGGTGAATTCTTGAATCCTTGAGGCAAGCGAGTCCAAGTGAGTTGGCCCCATCTTCCGGTAGTAGGGTTCTCCCATTCAAACGCGAACAACAGTTGGCTGGCAGATGCCAGACGGATACAGAAAAAAGCATCTTTTAAATCCAGAACGGTGAAATGAGTAGCTTCCGATGGAATCAGTCCCAGGAGGGTATAGGGATTTGGTACTACTGGATGTATGGTTTCAACTGCATTGTTCACTCGTCGCAAATCCTGCACTGGGTGGTAGTCACCTGTCCCAGGCTTCTTGACTGGGAGGAGGGGGGTGTTCCAGGGCGATTGGCATTCTTTGAGGAGTCCATACTGTAGTAATTTCTTCAGGTGACCATGGATGCCTTCAATTGCTGGTCGTGGGAGAGGATATTGTCGCACATGCACTGGTTCTGCTCCTGGTTTAAGGGTAACAAGCACAGGAGCTATATTCTTTGCTAGGCCAGGAGGATTATCCTCCACCCACACTCCGGGCGGAGCTAAGATGTTGGTGGGTATACGGGGGCTAGCTGCCTTGGATGAAGGTGGACTATAGAACCGCCATTCTTCTTCTCGGGGGACAGTCAGCACCATCAGGCCAGCAGATTCCGAGTTCACAGTCATCTTCATTTTTCCTCCTTCGACAAAGGATATCTGCGCCTGGAGCTTAGCAAGCATGTCTCAGCCCAAAAGGGGAACTGGGCATTCAGGTATGTACAGGAACTGATGCGTTATTCTCCGTCCCCCTAATTCGCAGGCACGGTTCTGCAGGAAAGGTCTTGTGGTTCTAGTTCCAGTGGCGCCAACAATGGTGACAGATGGGGAAGACAAGGGAGCCACTGGTTAGCCACTACAGAATGTTCGGCCCCCGTATCCACCATAAAGTCCATGTACTGGTCCCCAATCTTTAAGTTGACCATAGGCTCCTGGGGACCCAGGGAAAACTTGGAGCCCGGTCTGGCCTAGTCCTCATCCACATAGTCGTCTTCAGTGGTTGCCATTCCTTCCATGGCAACGGCTTCTTCTTGCTAAAACTGAAACGGTGCACGCTGCATTCCCCCTCGCTGCTGGAATTGCCCCCCCCCCCCCCGCTCTCCTGGCGCTCCCTCCTCCCCTCCAGGGGGTGGAGCCACTATTCGGGCATTCATTCTTCCAATGTCCTTCTTCCTTACAATAGGCGCACTGGTTTGCACCTAAGGGGGACCGAGCGCTCCCTCGGTCCCTTCCCCATCCTCGAATCCTTCTGTTTGAATATCCTCCACGTCCTTCAACTAGAGCTGCAGCAAGCAGATCGACTTTCTTCTTCATCTTTCTTTCACTTTCCCTTTTACTTTCTTGATCACGATTCACAAATACCTTCTGAGCAACTTCCATTAGCTGTGCTGTATTCATGCCCGCAAATCCTTCCAACTTTTGCAGTTTCCGTTTTATGTCTCCTTGGGACTGACTCATAAAAGCAGCGTTCACCATACGCAAATTCTCCTGGACTGCTGGATCATACAGGGTATAAAGTCTATAAGCTTCAGTTAATCGTTCATAGAAGGCAGCTGGACTTTCATCTGGGCGCTGAAGAACGTTTGCTACCTTCCCAACATTCATGGCTTTCTGGCCTCCCCTCCTCAGGCCTTGCAGTAGGGCCTGGTGGAAACGGGTGAGGGCCCTCTCTCCATCTGCACTATTTGGATCCCATCTTGGGTCTTCATTCGGGAAATCTACGGCCGCTGCCTGTCGGGATCTAGGTCTCTCCTGTCTACAGGGTTCTCTTCCAGCCTTCGGGTAGTTGCTTGCACTATTCGCGCCCGCTCTTCAGTAGTGAAAAGGGTAGACAAGAGCTGGCGGCAGTCAGACCAGGTAGGCTGGTGGGTCTGCATGATACTAGACATTAATTCTGTCAAATCTTGGGGGTTTTCAGTATAAGAAGCATAGTGTGTTTTCCAGTTTAATAGATCTGTGGTAGAGAAGGGCACATAAACGAGACTAGTTGGCCCAACTACAACCTGACCTTCATCATTGAGAATGAGTAATCCGGGGACCTGGCGTAATGGCATCAGGCGAACTTCCTTCGTCTCCCTGCTTCAGAGGGCGTAACGTATATTTGCGCACCCAGCGGTGGCTCTTCCGCTGGGGCCTGGACTGATGGGTGACCCTGGACTGGCAGTTGATCCCCTGCTGGCAGTTCCTTCAGGAGATGACGGCCCTGCCGGGGAACTTTGTTCGGGACTGGGACTCCTGCTTCGGGAAGGGGGCTGCTCTCTTTCGGGCGATGGATGTGACTGATGGGGTGGAACTCTCTCTTCCTCTGGCTCTGCTCGGGGTAATGGTGGAGCTGACGGGACTGGCTTATACAGGAATTGGGGTGGATAACTTAGAATTTCTGCAGGTTCTGGGGCTGAGTAAATGGGAGGCTTTTCTTTCTTACTCCCGGGGTTTCCCTTCGTAGTTGCTAACATTATCCTGCACTGCTCTTCAAAGCAGCGCTTCATCCAAGAGGGCCGCCTTTCACAGATATCTAACCAGGAGTCTATATAGGGAAACTGGTCGGGGTAATTCCTACGCACTATCCCATGCACTCGGGACACAATTCTAACATCAAAAGTACCATTTGGTGGCCACGCGGTGTCCAGCACCGGCCACTCCCTACCACATAATTTTTCTAATCGGGACGGCGACATTTTCGTCCCGTAGTCAACGCTAAATCCCTTCTTAAAATTCATGATCATACAGTTCAGCAGAGTTTGCACAGACCCCGCCCCTCCCATTATGATGTACAAAACAACAGACAAAGAGGGCGGGTAGTATGGCTGTAGGTAAGGGGTCCGTACAGCCCACAGATCACCAAGGGGGACAAACACCAAACGCTTCCTCCTTTTCGTGACCTGGGCGCGGTCACCCGGCCAGGAACTGCGCTACTCAGGAGTCCGCTTTCGCTTGGTCTGTATTTCAAGACCTCTCATTCATTCAAACAAACAGGCATGCCACCGAGTTCCCAAAATTCCATAAAGGCCTACCTTACTTATCCATGAGGGGTGGGGTTTCGTCCTCGCGCATACTCATGCAAGGAGTACTCTGCCACACCCTGAGAGGTGATCAGGCTCTCGTTACCTTAAACGTATTAGTCCCGTGCATGCGGGACTTTCCCATAGCTAACTGACTAAAAACCAGACAAATTTCTACTCACCGGATCCGGCCACTAATGCGCTGCGCAACCAGTCCCTCCTTGGGTTGAATCCTGGACTCCCCTCGGGTTCAGAGGTGTTGGCCGGTCGGACCCGACAGGCCGCCGAGGCAGGGCAGAACCCTCTCCGATGCAAGGGGACCGGCGGCGCCTGGGGTCCTCTCCGCTGTCGGTCGGCCGCGGTCCCGACTGGACCAAATCTGGAGGCGGTAATACGTGGTATATTCACTTGCGCACCATTCACATACTCCACCTTCCCGGCCAACGCACCAGAAATATTAGGGTGGTCCACTGCCATAGGGGAAAAAATAAAAGTAGGAATTTCTTTGCTCCCTAGCCTGATTCTGGTTCCATTTATGTAGAAAACAATGTGTGCAAAGTTTGAAGCCAATCAAATAATATTTAGGGGTGGCTCAAGGTCCCTATCTATCAGGCCCCTGGATCCCCCCAGGGTTCGTCAGACCACTGGGTATTATCCGCTCATAGACGGGGGTATCATGCTTGCCAAGCACTCAATGTGGTCCAGATGCTAGTAAGGACTTTGACGATGTGGGGAACATCTTACGGTGTTGCGAGACAACACCCTGAAGGAACTGGAGTTGCTCTTCTTTTGTGGTGTGTCGGCCGTTGAACTCCTCAGTGAGTTTGACCCCTTGCTCAGCCACATCGTTGATCACTGGAAGACTTTTTACTTTCTTCAGACCGTCTTTGAATGATGCATTCTCTTCCCAGTCTTCTGGGTCTGCATTAAGAAAATCACTGTTGATGTCGAGGTGTTTCAGGAAACGGATTGACTTGCGAGTTGCAAAAGATTCAAGTGGTGGAATCATGGAACTTTTCAATTCGACCCGCTTTGGGGGATCTTCGTCTTCGTCGTCATCCTCATCGCTTTCATCTGATTCTGCCGGGATCATGGCCGACACTATGGCCCGCTTTGTCGGTGCTGAAACAGCTTCATCGAACAGTGACAGTGCCACAAGCTCCTCTGACACATACCACAGATGCTGTTGCAGTTTGTCTCTGGCCGCTCTTCCAACACGGTCATTGTGGTAAGAGTGTAGTTTCTTCAGCATCTCCAAATCTGTTCGAGGAGCAACTGCGGCATCGGGGCAGAAAACCAGGCTTCCACATGAATCAGGATGGAGAAAATGCTCACATCACGAACACAGGACTCCTCCCATTGGGTAAGATCTTTGAGTTGTCCTCGGAACATCCAAATCTTGAGACAGTACAAGACTTTTGCCATCCATCTGGCATGATGGAAAGCTCCGGGTTTCTTGAAATTGAAACTAGGAAGATTCCCCTCCAAGGCAGACAATCGTTAACTCCAAGAAGGCTGATATTGAGCTCCCCAGGATAATGTCCCAGACTTCTGGCGGTTTCAGCTACCACAAAGAGAGCATTGCGATCCGTTGTCCCTGTTCAATCCAGGGCTGCTGTAAGCTCTGGGGTCCAGACATTGTTAGGTCGAAACTGCTTCGTTTGTGGAGTTGCTTTCTTCTGTCCGTTATCTGAATCCGCAGATGTCGATGAGTCTTCACCTGACTCTGCTGAGGAAGAAGATCCTTCCAGCTGAACTTGGCTTGTAGTTGCCTCGGCTTTGGCAACATGTTTTTGTCTGTGCCTTTTCAGTTCTTCTCGTTGTTGCGATCTTACTTCCGTGTTGGCCAGTTTCTTGTCCATCGCGCACATTGAGCCGCGGCGCCCTGGTTCTCGTTGCGCTATTAAGAATTCTTTGTCTTCTTGAATATGAATTAAAGACATTGCATTGGCGTGCGCCACATCAAATAGGTTTTTCATTGCAACCTGGAATTCTTTTTCATTTGCCTCTTGTTTCCCTCCTCTCCCTTTGTTTTTCTTCAAAAGTTTCCACTGATTGAACAATTTCTTTACTTTTTCTTGAATTTTGTCATTTCTTTGAACAGGAAGCCTGGCCTTTTCCCAGTAAGCTTCTACTTCACTTGTTACAATAGATGCACTTTCACTAACGCCTTTGTTTAATGTCATATGGTGATGTAAAAATACACTTAACACTTGCTCCTTGCTGGGGAGCTTGGCCCCCAGAATTGTGGTGGACATTTCTTCAATGAGATAAAAACCACGTTTTTTCGCCATCTGAAAAGAATAGATACAAAGATAATAGTACAATGTCTTTGCCACCTCTCAGAGACGAGATTAGTTCAAATATGACGCAATCAAATGTAATCAGCGTGGAACTGAGTGGATGATACAAGATGATGCAACATTTCGTCATCTGCTCCCAGGGGGAAATCTCAAGACTTGTTGAGCCACCCCTAAATATTATTTGATTGGCTTCAAACTTTGTACACAGTGTTTTCTACCTAAATGGAACCAGAATCAGGCCAGGGAGCGAAGGAATTCAGGAATTCATTTTTATGGACCACCCTAAGGAATATGTTGCAGCGAAGTGCACGCAATGAATAAAACCAGGAGTCAGTTCGAAGATCCAAGCCAGTCTATTGTGCACAAGTCTCAGGCAATGTCACATTCAAAATGGTCTGAACAATGGAGTCCAGTAAACAACACCTTTTATACCTTTCTTCTTCAGTTTAATACAGGCAAACTTTCTATTGGTCCTACTGACCCTTGCACCCATCCAATTGGGATCTCTCTGTGGGCCCAGTACTCTGTTCCCCCTGCTCAGAATTCTCTAACAAAGGCACAGTTCTAAAACTTTGATACTTTTCTCTTACAAGGTCATTGCTAGCTTAGAAAATGTGTGAACACAGAACACTGGAATATGTCTATCATCAGCATAGAAGTATTCAACAAAGGATTTATACAACCTTATCAAAAAGCAGTTTTGAGCAGTTTTTCTAATTCTTACTGACTTTGGTTTTTCTCAGCATTCTTATTCTCAGGTGGGGGCTGGGACTCAGGCCTAGCTTACAGGCCTCTCATTCATTTACAGGCTATTCTAGGCCATAGCCTGCCACAACATGGCCTTTCTAAAATGTGCTTTCTAAGATTCCATTTAATCTCAATCCCTTCTATTGTTCCCTTCTTCCTTCTGCCTCCTTTCCCTTCCCTCCCATCCTTCTCCATCTTGTAGTTAACCCTTTTCCTCTCTCCCTTTTTTAGTTTATCACATAACGCCCATAATCTTCTGGCCCACTTGGTTTGATTTTGATCCTTCTCCTACTAAACTAATCCCTTCCAGGTACTCCCTTCCCCGCAATTCTTCCCCTCCAAGTGATTATAGTTCATAAGGATTGAAGTCCTGTTCTTTAGAAGAAGTGCACTAGCCATGCTTTGGAACGAGGTGGGCCACGTGGGCCCTGGCCCCACCAAAGTTTTGCCCACCAGCCAAAGAGGAGATTCTTCAGCACTTCAGGTCTCAGTTTAAAATAACACTGCTGGTTTAAAGGTTTTACCCTTATATTAGCAATCGTGTTTTTTTACATCAATGACCTTGTGCCTATTACTTATAAAAATCAATGTGTGATAAACCTTGGGATTTATATTTGCTCAATACTGCAACCATGTACTCAACTTAATGAAACTGGTGAAGCCCCGTGGTTTGTTCACACTCCTGTTCACAATCCCGACAATCAATCCCGGTACCAGCTGATGTTTCAAACTTTTCATCAGGGGACTGGTTTTTTACTGTAATGCTGCCCACGTTTTCTGAGGATCCCAACCGTAAGTGACCGGACAACACTCATCCAATGCAAAACATCAGCTGGTACCGGGATTGATTGTCGGGATTGTGAACAGGAGTGTGAACAAACCACGGGGCTTCACCAGTTTCATTAAGTTGAGTACATGGTTGCAGTATTGAGCAAATATAAATCCCAAGGTTTATCACACATTGATTTTTATAAGTAATAGGCACAAGGTCATTGATGTAAAAAAACACGATTGCTAATATAAGGGTAAAACCTTTAAACCAGCAGTGTTATTTTAAACTGAGACCTGAAGTGCTGAAGAATCTCCTACTTTAAAAGAGGAACGGTATTTTTTATACAACATTGTGTCTATTATCGTTCAAGTGACCATTGTTATATTGTGTGAACACCAGCCAAAGAGAGCAGCTGTGTTCGGGGAAGACTCCTCCTGTCTGCTCGTGGGAGATCGGATCCCCACGAGCAGACAGCAATCTGCTACAATCACGGCAGCCTTCCATTCCTGTCCACAGGGATCCGATCTCCCATGGGCAAGCAGAAGGAGTCTGCCGTAATCGCAGTCATTCTTTTCTCTTCTGCCTGTGTGAGCAAAAGAGGAGGGGAAGGCCATAGGGGGCTAGGGGCCGAGTCAAGGCAAAGTTTGGCCCCTCCAATCAAGGAGGTGTTCCATGGCCCCTGGAACCAGCTGCAGAGAAGTTCCTCACGAGAGCTCTCCCCAACATTTCCCCACTCAGTTACATCTCACACTTGTAGCTATTGCTACTTATTGACCATTATATGTATTACCAGTCATTCATCACATATTATTCCCCATCCATGTCCCCTCTTCTATTCCCCATAACCAGTTCAGCTGTTGTCAATTCTTTTTATTACACAAATGTTTCAGTCCCCACAAATGCAGAGATTGCTGGTTGTTGCTAATTTCACCATTCAGTTTAAAATCTCCTTCCTTCCTCCCACTTCTGCAGGAATTCCAGGTCACTTCCCTTTGTCTTTGTTGTAAACAGTCTCTCCTTGTCTATTGATTGTTTAATCACGTGACTCTTGCAATACTAATGCCATTGGTATTCCTCAATCTCTCTCTCAAAAAATAGCAGGCAGTACTCTCAGATGCATCAGTGCTCTGAACCTTTGAGCAATACTTAGTTTGCACTTCTCTTTTATTCAATCTCTTCCATCCTCAGTCTGCTTAGAGTTTCTTTCAGTGTCCTACCCTGAAGAGCAGAGTGCTTTAGACTTTTGCCACCACCTGGCATTTGTTCCCACTGAAATGCAGCAAGTTTTTGTCTCTCAACCCGAGATTTGTCCTTCTGTGGCAGGTGCAAACTCACTTTCGTGAACGCCTCCCAAGTTGCCTCCTTTGTTATGACTCAGTGACATCTCCTAAAGAGAAGAAGAGACTGAAGGGATAAAGCCATTTATATTTTATGCCTTTGTTTCTTGTAAAGCCACTCACCTCTCTGAATTATTTTCGTCTCTGCAGAGTTACATATCTGAGATATATTTTCTTGAAGATTTCTGTTTTATTATTTTCCCATATCAGAAGACTTGCCTGCCTGGCTTTTCTACAGATTTGTTGAAATAGAGTGCT
Organism: Ichthyophis bannanicus; assembly: GCA_033557465.1. Lineage (NCBI taxonomy): Eukaryota > Metazoa > Chordata > Amphibia > Gymnophiona > Ichthyophiidae > Ichthyophis > Ichthyophis bannanicus. The sequence continues at coordinate 662,797,033 of CM066033.1, forward strand.
TGAACAAACAGGTCACTCTATCTTTGAGTAAGTTCCTCTTTTGTGGTCCCAAACTTTGAGTTTTATCAATCTGTACCTCTTTACTTTCTTCTTCACTGTTCTCCATACCCAGAACTGCACCATAGGGTTTTTTTGACCACACCAAAACAACTATTTCAATTCTTTCGTTCTGGGACTCCCCTGATTTGAACATTATTCCATCTTAATCAGCTCTGCAGGAAGGTTGAGAGCTGAGCAAGTTCTGTATATTGTTTTTGAAAATGAATTCATGTTTCCATCTAGGAGTACTGCTGTGCCTGGTGTTTTAATGTATATTAGATAGGTATTATGTTTTTGTAAGTAATTTTGAATGTTTGCTGAGGAAGGCGGTACATAAACGTTTTATAAATAAATAAACTGTAGACATGCCTTACCATACTACCTTAATGCCACAAAAGAGTTACACAAAGGCTCTTAGCTTTTCGTAGCCTTTAACGCCATCAACCCAGGTGCTGCAGTCTCCAAGCAGACTCTCTCATACTGGGTAGCAGATTACATTCTCTTCTGAAGACAGTTTCTCCAAACGGGTTAGATTTGCGCATACCATGACAGTCATGAACCTTACTTCTAAGCCAGGGTATGTGGAGTTATGATATCAGTCTCTTAAATTTACTGCTAATGCTCTGTGTTGTACTTGCATCATGCCAAAGAGAGCTTCCTTCTGGAGTTTGTAAGATGTAAGATGTAACATGTATGGGTAGTTTTTCAAAATGTGCTTGGAAATTCTTCTTTATCAAGCCTGTGGCTCCCAATACGATGGGAAATATTTCTATATCTTTCTGCCACATTTTCTTAGAAACATAGAAACATGATGACAGAAAAAGACCACATAGCTTATCTAGTCTGTCCTTCCATATCAACTACTACAGCATTCCCCTTTTTTCCTTTAGAGATCCTCAGAGTTGAGGACAATATCTGAATTCAAAGAAGCATGGGACAAACACAACCACCTCCACTGGGATGCTATTCCATGGATCCACCACTCTTTCCGTAAAGAAATATTTCCACATATCACTCCTGAATCTATCCCCTTTCACCCGCATGTCCCCTCGTAGCAGAGCTTGTTTTTAATTGAAAGAGGCTCTCCCCCTGTGCATTTATGCCACGGAGGTATTTAAATGTCTCAATAATATCACCTCTATCCCGCCTTTGCTCTAAGGTGTACATATTAAGATCCTTAAGTCTGTCCTCATATGCTTTACAGTGAAGACCACTAACCATTTTAGTAGCCACCCTCTTTACTAACTCCAGCCTGCTTATATAGTTTTGAAGGTGCGGTCTCCAGAATTGCACACACCACTCCAAATGAGGGCGCACCAAAAACGTATACAGAGGCACTATCGCCTTCTTTCTTCTGTTGGCCATTCCTCTCCCTATGCACCCAAGCATCCTTCTAGCATTCACTGTCACCTTTTCTACCTGTTTAGCTACTTTAAGATCATCAGACACAATCATGCCTAGGTCCCGCTCTTCTTTAGTGAACAAAAGCACTTCACCCCCTGTACTATATCGCTCCCTTGGATTGCTGCAGCCCAAATGCATGACCTTGCATTTTTTAACATAAAATCTCAGCTGCCAAATTCTAGACCATTCTTCAAACTTAGCTAGATCCCTTCTTATGTTATTGTGGGCCGGCAGTCATACTAGGCGGCTGCCTAGTAGGAGCGGCGGGCCATATTACTTGTGTCTTGCTTCAGCCTGGTAGCTGAGGCCCTTAATTGTGTAGTTGTGGGGCAGTTAAAGCAGTCCAAGTGGAAATAGGCCAACACAGGAAAATTTATTTCTAAATTTTATTTTAATCATCAAGTTTGCAAATTGGACCTTGGCAGAAGGTTCCAAACCATTAACAGAAAGTGAGGATATTTTCTCCAACAAAAAGCTTCTTTATAAAGGTACTTCAGCAGTGCTATAACAAATCAGTTTCCTTCAGTCTTTGGAACAAAACAAGTTTCCTTTTCCATCCAAACAAAACACAGTTGAAAATCACTGTTGCAAGTAAAGTCCAGCTAACCTTGTTAGCTTCTCCCAGCTGTTTCAGGTAAGCTTGAAAACACTCTCTACTTTTCAGCATAGAAACTAAACGGTTGTTGAAACAGTTTCATAGCACAAGTACTGTTTCAGCTTTAAAATGAGACTTCTCTCTTTCCAGCACTTCACAGTATCAATTGCTCAGCATAACTACTTCTTGGCTTTCTTTATAATATCTAATTTCTCCAGGACCAAGCAGGAAGTCAGTCCTCACATATGGGTGACGTCGGCGCCGACGGAGCCCTCGCGGAGCAATTTTCCCCAGCTTTCAAAGAAAGCCTTTGGGAATTGCAGCGCGCATGCGCGGTCCCCTTCCCGCCCAAGGGTGCCATCTTAGCCAGTCTTCTTTTTTCCGCGGAGCCCTACAGACGTACCCGTCGTGTCCCCGCGAAAAAGTTGATATTTCCTCATAATTTACTTTTTTTTTCCTTCGACCGGTCTTTTTCCCGCCCGGACTCGCGACGCCGGTCACGAGTCCTCTTCTTCTTTTTCGGTTTTTCTGACTTAGTCAGTTTCGTTTTCGGTTTTTCCCTGGCAGCCCGGTCCTTTGACCTCGCCGGGGCCCTTTTTCCCCCGATGGCTGCCAGTGGTTTCAAGCGGTGTGGTCAGTGTGACCGAAATATGTCACTAACTGACACACACGACAATTGCCTCCGCTGCCTGGGCCCGGATCATGAAGAAATGATCTGTGGGCCCTGCGGCAAAATGTCCTCCAAAGCGTTGAGAAGTCGGCGGCATCAGCGGGATAGGATCTTCGCTGACCCCAGCCGTACCCGGACCTCGTCGGAGGCCTCCGCGTCCAGAGGCTCCAGCTCGGACCGTCGCCGGAGTTCCTCCGATAGGGGTTCTCCCTCCGGGGACCATCGTCGGAAGGTGAAACCCGCGAGGGCGGCATCGGTGGACGCTCCTGGCTCCGCGAGGGCCAGGTCGCATAGCCCCGATAGCCGTCCCGGGTCCTTGGAGAAGGAGCACCTCTCGAAGCAACCTCGCCTGGAGTCGGAGATGCCTGCTCGGGTAAGTCCTGTGGTCCTCCTGGACTCGCCTCCGAGACCGCCGACGTCGGGCCCGACGCCGTCGGGGCCCGAGTCGGGGACTGCTGGGTCACCTGAGCTCGGACTCAGGTTGACGGTCTTGGAGAGCAGACTGTCTGCCTTCATGGACCAGCAGCGGGCACTGCTCGCCGGCCTCGCTGGCGCCGCTGCCCCGACCGCCGGGACGTCGACGTCTAAGTCGACCCCGGAGACCGAGCCGATCCTCGAGTCCATGCGAACTCGAGTCGATCCTCGGTCGAGGTCACCCTCGGCCTCCCGTTCGGGACCGAGGTCGCCGACGCCGACTCCCTCGGCGTCGGGGCGGCAGGCGCCGCACCCTGCCCGGGCCGACCCCACCGAGTCCTCGTCGGAGTCGGTCTGGGAGTCTGAAGAGGAAGAGTCGCCTGATTCTTTTCGGACTCGGTGTGTCCCCTCGGACTCACCTGAGTCCGAACCTCGGAAGCAGTCCCCCCCGGAGGATGCCCGGTTCTCGGACTTCGTCAGGGATATGGCCAAGGCTTTGGCCTTCCCTGCGGATCCCGAGGAGGAGCCTCGAGCCGAAGAGCTCGACGCCCTCCAGTATGACTCTCCCGCCAGGGAACACTTTACTGTACCGGTTCCTCCCATGCTGGAATGACTACTCTTCCGCATGTGGGAGAGTCCGGCCTCCTCGCCGGTCCTGAGCAAGCGGGTCGATTCTATCTATCGAGTCCGCAAGAGCCCTGGCTTCCAAAAGGCACAGCTACCACACCATTCCATGGTAGTGGAATCGGCCATGCATCGTCTTAAGAGCCAGAAGATGCACTCCTCGGTGCCTCCTGGCAGGGAGGCCCGTAACCTGGATGGCCTTGGTAAGAAGTGTTTCCAGGGCTCTATGCTTGCGTGTCGTGTCCAGACCTACCAGCTATACATGGGCATGTATCTCCGAGACCTGGCTAAAGAGCTAGCCGGATTCTCCGCTGGTTTGTCCGAGGAACCCTTGCGGAGATTCCTGGCCTTGTCCTCTGGCATTCGGGAATGCTCAAAATTCATATCCCGAGCAGCCTATGATGGCTTCGAAGCATCGGCTCGAGTGGCCGCAGCCGGCATCGGTGCCCGCCGACAGGCTTGGCTTCAGTTGTCTGACCTTGAGCCCTGGGTGCAGGACAAGTTGGTCGATGTCCCCTGCCGAGGCGAGAACCTCTTTGGCAAGCCCATGGCTGAAAAGGCTGCACAGATCGAGACGGAGACTCTCACCAGGACTAGGCTTTCTAGGAAGACCTCCGCCCCTTCCCAGAAAAAGAAGGGCTCGGGAAAGAAGTCCTTTTACCCGAGAAAGGCGGCTGCCTACAAACAATACCCCCAATATCAGGCCCCTGCAGCTCCCCAACAGGGCCAGCAGGCCAAGGGACGGGGTAACGGGTCCCGTAGGCAGCAAGCCCCCAAGCCTGCGCCACCAGCCCCTGCTCAGCAGGGTGGGGGTTTTTGACTCCTTAAGCATAGCCTCTCCCCCTCCGCTGGCTCCTCCCAGCACCGGAGGCCGGCTGGTTCACTTCGCCCACAGGTGGTCCAGCATCACCTCAGATGCCTGGGTGCTTCAAGTCGTGAGAGAAGGCTACCTTCTCCACTTCCAACAGGTCCCTCCCTCCTATTTTCCGGGGGAACCTCCACGACTCCCTCTGCACAGGGACTTACTCCTTCAGGAGTTAGCAGATCTTCTACAGGAACAGGCGGTGGAACCGGTGCCACACCACCTGAGAGGTCAAGGCTTTTATTCCAGGTATTTTCTAGTACCGAAAAGGACAGGGGGCCTCAGACCCATCCTGGACCTGCGCAACCTCAACAGATTCCTCGTGCGGGAAAAGTTCAAGATGCTTACCCTTGGAATCCTTCTGCCCTACCTCCAGCAGGGAGATTGGCTATGCTCCTTGGATCTAAAGGATGCCTACACGCACATCCTCATCCACCCAAGCCACCGCCAATACCTAAGGTTTGTGGTGGCAGGAAATCATTACCAGTACAGAGTACTGCCCTTTGGCCTATCCTCCGCACCGCGGGTCTTCACAAAATGCCTCGCGGTGGTGGCGGCCCATCTCCGGCTTCACGGCCTCTATGTCTTTCCGTACCTCGACGACTGGCTCGTCAGAGCAGCGTCCGCCCCGGAGGTCACCAACGCTACACGCCGCACGGTGACTCTTCTGCAGTACCTGGGCTTTGTTATAAACTTCGCAAAGTCCACTTTGCTCCCCTCACAAGATCTCGAGTTCATCGGCGCAAGGCTGCACACTCCTCAGGCACGAGCGTTCCTACCGCTCGACAGGGCTCAACGGCTCATGGACCTAGCCGACCGTTTTCGCAGCCAGCCCCTGGTCTCCGCCAGGCGCTTTCTGAGACTGCTCGGCCATATGGCTTCCACCGTCCACGTGACCCCCAATGCCCGCCTGAATATGCGGCCTGCTCAATGGTGTCTCCGCAAGCAGTGGCAACAAGCCACAGGCGGCCTAGCAGACCTTGTGCGCGTCTCCGAGCCGCTGATCTCGTCTCTCCGGTGGTGGCTTCATCGGCCGAACCTGGTACTCGGCATGCCTTTTCAGTCACCTCAGCCGGCCCAGGTGCTGACGACAGATGCATCCCTCCTGGGCTGGGGAGCACATTGCCAAGGGGCACGTACTCAGGGCCTCTGGTCCACGTGGGAGTCTGCTCAGCAGATCAACTTCCTGGAGCTCAGAGCGATCCGCTTGGCTCTCAAGGCCTTCTCCCACCTGACCTCTCGCCAGTCCGTCCTTGTCCAGACGGACAATCAAGTTGCCATGTTCTACGTGAACAAGCAGGGGGGCACGGGCTCCTTCCTTCTCTGTCGGGAAGCACAGAAGCTCTGCTCTTGGGCCGTCAGTCACGGCGTTCATCTCAAGGCAGTTTATCTCCCAGGCCAAGAAAATTGCCTGGCGGACAAACTCAGCAGGATCCTCCAGCCGCACGAGTGGCGCCTGGATCCCTTGGTAGTTCAGAAGCTCTTTCTAAAGTGGGGCCTCCCCACGATGGATCTCTTTGCCAGCCCTCTCAACCGGCAACTTCCTCGCTTCTGCTCTCGTCAGCCACATCCCCTTCGAGTTGCGGCAGACGCTTTTCTACTCTCATGGTCGGGGAGCCTTCTGTACGCTTTCCCTCCCATCCCGCTGGTCTCTCGAACTCTTTTCAAGGTTCTCCGAGACAAAGCCTTCATGATCCTGGTGGCCCCTCGCTGGCCCCGGCAGCCGTGGTTTCCACTCCTGCTGCAATTGGCGGTGGAGGATCCCTTCCCTCTGGGGTTACAACCGGATCTCCTCACTCAGGATCAGGGGTCTCTGCTACACCCCAACCTCAGATCTCTCAATCTAATGGCCTGGCTGCTGAGAGGGTAGTCCTTGCTCCCCTTCTTCTGCCGGCAGAGGTGGAAGAGGTCGTCCTAGCTTCTCGGCGACCTTCTACCCGCAAATGCTACGCCCTTAAATGGCGTCGCTTTTCCGTTTGGTGTACCCAACAGTCTCAGGATCCCTTCTCCTGCCCGGTGTCGGTGATTCTGCAGTACTTGCTATACCTCTCTAATCTGGGACTTAAGTCCAATTCCGTCAAAGTTCACCTCAGTGCTCTTTCAGCACATCATGTGCCGGTGGACGGCAGACCTCTTTCCAGCGACCCTCTCGTAGCGAGGTTTCTCCGAGGTCTTCTTCTACTTAAACCACCTCTGCGCCCGCCAGCTCCTGACTGGGATCTGAATGTGGTGTTACAGCGGATCACCTGTCCGCCTTTTGAACCTATGGCTACCTGTTCTCTCCGTTTTCTTTCTTGGAAAACATTGTTCTTGATAGCCCTCACTTCCGCTAGACGCGTAAGTGAACTACAGGCCCTCGTGTCTGATCCCCTTACACTCGGTTCTACAAAAATAGGGTAGTCCTACGGACTCACCCTAAATTTCTTCCAAAAGTGGTCTCCCCTTTTCACATCAATCAGGAGGTGGTACTTCCGACCTTCTTTCCCAGACCACACTCCAGCCGAGCTGAAACGGTCCTCCATACCCTGGACTGTAGAAGGGCGTTGAACTTCTACCTTGACCGTACGCGGGAGCACCGTAAAGCTGCTCAGCTTTTTGTGTCTTTCGACCCCAATAAATTGGGGCTCCCGGTCTCCAAGCGTACTCTGTCCATCTGGGTTGCGGACTGTATCACTTGGGCTTATGGGGCAGCCGGACTCTCCTTGGAAGGTCGAGTCACGGCTCATTGCGTTCGGGCAAAGGCTACGTCAGTGGCTTACCTCCGCTCTGTTCCGCTGGCAGACATCTGCCGGGCCGCTACTTGGTCTTCGAGCCAGACTTTTGCGGTCCATTACTGTCTCGAGAGGGAGTCCCGCAGGGACAGTGCTTTCGGACAGGCAGTCCTCCGTAATCTCTTTGAGGTCTGAGCAACTCCTACCCTCCATCCTGGATGTGGGCTACCGGTGGGTAATAATTCAGCGAAGATTCCTTCCTTCTGTGCTGCTGAGCTAGAGGGAGCTCATTTTTGTGCTTAGGGTCTCCGGTAGCCTTAAGCTTGGGAGTCCCATATGTGAGGACTGACTTCCTGCTTGGTCCTGGAGAAAGCGTAGTTACTCACCTGTAACAGGTGTTCTCCAGGAGCAGCAGGAATCAGTCCTCACAACCCTCCCTCCTCCCCTTGGAGTTGCAATCATCTGCTTTAGTTTTTTGCAAATTTTTATGCTGTCTTTTTTAGCTATGTCATCTGACTGGCTAAGATGGCACCCTTGGGCGGGAAGGGGACCGCGCATGCGCGCTGCAATTCCCAAAGGCTTTCTTTGAAAGCTGGGGAAAATTGCTCCGCGAGGGCTCCGTCGGCGCCGACGTCACCCATATGTGAGGACTGATTCCTGCTGCTCCTGGAGAACACCTGTTACAGGTGAGTAACTACGCTAAATGCTTCTTAAGCACTTCTCATGCATAATGAACATTCAATTGAGACTTCTGTGGAATCTGAATCCCCTTTATAGAATTCCACCTCCATTTCTTCCTCAGTGCTACAAGGCTCAGGGACTGGGATACGTTCAGGGATTTCTAGTTTCACTTTCCTTAAAAGCTTAAAAAGTTTTCCCCAATGAACATTCCTTCTTCCCCCTGGAATAATGTCAGTGCTCCTAGACTTCCTTCCCTTTAGTGAGTCACTTAAAGGTACTGTCTGGTTTACCTTGCTTGTAGAAACCTTCCTTCTGTCAGGCTTTCTAAAAGGCTCCGTTTCTTGCTCAGAGTCTGAGCTGCTTGCTTCTGAGTTAGAACTATAGTCCTGGAACTCTCTCAAGCTTCTTCCCACTCTTCTCTGGCCCTGCCACTCGCTTTGGCAGTTCTGTCTGCGTCTCCTGGTTTCCCCAGTTCTCTCAGCTCTGCAGTGCTCTCTCCCTTCACTTGCTGACTGACCACGTTTAAATGTTTGCCAGCGTGCTTCCCTTTCTGGCCCCACCCTCTCTCTCCCTGCTGTTGCCCTGAGACTGGGTGTGGCTTCAGCTAGCCTTGCAAGTGTGTGTTTCAGTATTACTTTCATTTTGGGACCTGTGCTTAGGTGAGCCCATCCCCCTCTTAGGAGAAAAACCTTCTTTTTTTTCTCTTTCCCAGGTCTGTGCTGCACCTGCCTCACCAGTTATCTACACCTTCCTGGGTGTCTATTGCAGATTTTAGTATCATCCGCAAAGAGGCAAAACTTTACCCAACATCCCTTCTGCTATATTACTAACAATGATGTTAAAAAGAATTGGTCCAAGGACAGATCTCTTGTGCACACCACTGGTAACCACCTCCTCCTCAGAATGAGCTCCATTTACCTGTAGCCTTTGTCGCCTCCCACTCAACCAATTTCTAAGCCAAGCAGTAACTTTAGGGTCCATCCCTAGGATGCTCAGTTTGTTTATAAGTCACCTATGAGAAACAATGTCAAAGGCTTTACTGAAATCTAAATACACCATATCTAGGGCTCTCCCTTGGTCCAACTCCCTGGTCACCCAGTCAAAGAAATCAATCAGATTTGTCTGACAAGACCTGCCTCTGGTGAATCCATGCTGCCTCTGGTCCTGAAATCCACTGGACTCCAGAAACCTTACTATTTTCTCTTTCAGCAGTGCTTCCAATAAATTTTCTTACCTTTTCTGGCCTGTAGTTTTAACCACATCCTTACTTCCACTTTTGTGTAAGGGGACCACATGTGACTCTCTCCAGTCCTTTAGCACCACTCCTGACTCCAACGAGGCATTGAAAAGGTCAGTCATTGGAGCTGCTAGAATGTCCCCAAGTTCCTTCAATATTCTAGGGTGTATCCCATCTGGTCTCATCGCTTTGTCTACTTTAAGTTTGGCTAGTTTCTCACAAACGCAGTCTTCTGAAAATTGTTCAAGATGCCACTTGCTTCTTTTCCTGTTGTGGGTGTTTTCTGAGGTCCTGCTCCTGGTTCTTCATCTGTGAATACAGAACAGAAATATTTGTTAAGCAATTCCGCTTTATCCTCATCAGCTTCTACATATTCCTCCCCTTCACCCTCAGGGGCGGCCCAAGGGGGGTGCGGGGCCATGTGCGGAGACTCGGTGCGGGGCCTAATTTGCATAAGTGGCCTTATTTGCATAAATATTTGCATAATGCTACCATACATTAAATTTTAGTAAACATGTCTCTTAATGAGTGTATGGATAAAGAAAGACTAAAAGATTTCTACATTACTATAATCCAGTGCCAACCGCCAGGCACATTAGGAACTACTACAAATGCTGCCCATTTAGAACCCATAGCAAACCCGCCGTATCCTGACAGCATTACCAGGACTCACAAAGCACCATACCCTACCTATCAAAAGGCAACACTGCAAATATTAAACCAATACATTTCAGAGAATACTGGGGAAAGAGAACAAGTGGCAATGTCAAATAGGAATTACATAAACAGAATACCTCAGCTCAGTTACACATGCAGAACATAGACCATCACCAAACAAGGAATCACAATTTAGAAACAGGAAGGCAATAATTAAACTGGGAACCCCAAAATCCAAACTTGGAATGTACAACAACATTATAGAAATAAAACTATAAATTAATTTCCTCTTGTACCAAACAAAGCGCAGACGTTAATGATGCACATTTCCCAGAGCTTTCATATTCCAGTTAATAAATTCAAAATAAAGAGATATCTTTCTACCTTTTGTGCATTTTTTTTCAGTTGCAATTGCTCCAGCCACTTTCTTCTGGTTTCTTCATGTTTTCTGCTAACTCTCCATCGTCTGATGTCCATTTGTCCTTTCTTCTCTCTTCTAGTTTTTTTTCCATTCTCTCTCTACATCTGCTTTAATATATTAATCTTTATCCTTTTGCTCTTTCCTCATTCCTATTTCATCCACACAAATTTTACCCCTCCATCCTCAATCCCCACTTACTCTCCCAATACCTGGCCAATTGTAGATTTTTCATCCCTCCCACACAAAATATATTTCCCCTCTCCATTTACTTTTCCAGCCCCATCCCATTCTAATCCTCCCCCAACATCAGCTCCCTTCTAGTTCCAGTCTCACCCAGCATCCATTCCCTTCTAGTCCCTGCATCAGCCCATTTCCAGTCCTAGCCCCCCATCAGCCCATTTCCAGTCCTAGCTCCCCCATCCATTTCCAGTCAGAGTCTCTTCATCAGCTCATTTCCAATCCTAGCCCCCCATCAGCCCATTTCTAGTCATTTCCTAGCCCCACCATCAGCCCATGTCAAATCCTAGCTCCCCTCCACTCAGCCCAATTCCAGCCCAAGCCCCCCCCATGAGCCTACTTCCAGTTCTAGCCCCTCCATGAGTCCATTTCAATTCAAGCCCCCACCACAGTCCATTTCCAAACTTAGCTCCCCCAACAGCCCATTTCCAGTCCTATCCTAGCTGCTCCATCAGCCCATTTTCAGTCCTAGCTCCCTTCCCTCACAGCCCATTTCCATTCCAAGCCACCTCCCCATCAGCTATTTGCAGTTCAAGCCTCCCTTTCCACTCAGCCCATTTCCATTCCTAGCAACCCCCCAACCCATTACCAGTCCTAGCCCCCCATCAACCCACTTCCAGTCCTAAACCCCCACCACCCCATTTTCAGTTTAAGCCCCCCTATAACCCATTACCAGTCCTAATCCCCCCATCAGCCCACTTCCAGTCCTAACCCCATCAGCCCATTTCCAGTCAGCCCTCCATAGCCCATTGCCAGTCCTAACCCCCCCCCATCAGCCCACAGCCCATTACCAGTCCTAACCACATCAGCCCACCTCAAGTCCTAACCCCTCCCCATCAGCCCATTTCCTGTCCTAGCCAGCCATAGGCCCTTTTCAGTACTAAACCCCCCATAGCCCATTACCAGTCCTAACCCCCCATCACCCCATTTCCAGACAGCCCCCATCAGCCCACAGCCCATTACCAGTCTTAACCACCCCATAGCCCATTATCAGTCCTAACCCCCCCCAACAGCCCACAGCCCATTACCAGTCCTAACCCCATCAGCCCACCTCAAGTCCTAACCCCTCCCCATCATCCCCTTTCCTGTCCTAGCCCCCCCATTAGCCCATTATCAGTCCTAACCCCATCATAGCCCATTACCAGTCCTAACCCACCATCACCCCATTTTCCAGACAGCCCCTATCAGCTCATTACCAGTCTTAACCCCCCCATAGCCCATTACCAGTCCTAACCCCCCCCCCCCAACAGCACACAGCCCACCTCAAGTCAAGTCCTAACCCCCCCCATAGCCCATTACCAGTCCTAACCCCCCCCCCTCAGCTCATGGAAAATTAAAAAAAAAAAAAAAGCTGGCTGCTGCTGCTGCCGCCGCAGCAGAATGGAGTGTCCTGCGGGGCCCCCTCTGCCCGGCTGAGCTCTCCCGGCCCAGCTGAGCCCCTCTGCGACGGCTTTCAGGTACGCGAAGGGAGAGTGTCTCCCTTGCGTCTCTGTTAAGCCCGCAGGGGCTGATGGGAAATTTCCCATCAGCCCCTGCGGGCTTAACAGAGACGCGAGGGAGACACTCTCCCTTCGCGTACCTGAAAGCCGTCGCAGAGGGGCTCAGCCGGGCCGGGAGAGCTCAGCCAGGCAGAGGGGGCCCCGCGGGAGACTCCATTCTGCTGCTGCCATGGCGGCAGCGGCAGCAGCCAGCTTTTTTTTTTTTTTAAATTTAATTGTTAAAAAAGCAGAATGTTCTTTGCGCGGGGCCCCCTGAAACGCGGGGCCCTGTGCAAAAAACATTCTTGCTCAATGGACGGGCCGGCCCTGTTCACCCTTGAGTCTGACAATACCACTTTTGTCCTTCCTCTTCTCAATAACATATCTGAAAAATGTCTTATCCCCCCATTTTACTGCATTGGCTATTTTCTCCTCTTTTTGAATCTTTGCTTTCCTGACTACTTTGCTAACTTCTCTAAGTTTTTCCAAATATAGATGCCTGTCTTCCTCTCTCTGTGATCTCTTGTATTTCATGAAGGCCTCCCTCTTTTTCTCTTCACCTTTTCAGCTACTTCTTTTGTGAAACATAGCGGTCTCCTTTTTCTTTTGCCTTTATTTACCATTTTAACAAAAAAGTTTTTTGGTTGCCCTTAAAATATCCCCTTTCAGTTTTGCCCACTGTTTTTCTACATCTCCTAGCCTTTCCCATCCCGCTAACGACTCCCTGAGGTATTGGCTCATCTTGGCAAAGTTAGATTTCCTAAAGTCTAAGACCCTCGCTTTTGAATGGATTTTAACAGCCCTAGTCCTAATACTGAACTACACCATCTGGTGATCACTGGATGCAAAATGATCTCCCACTGTAACATCAGAAACACTTTCACCGTTGGTAAGCACCAAGTCCAGTATGACCCTTTCATGTATGGGTTCTGTTACCAGTTGCCTGAATAGTTCTCCCTATAGAGAATCCAGGATTTCCTTATTTCTAGATGATACTGCAGCAGGAATGTGCCAATCAACATCTGGCATATTGAAATCCCCTATCAGTAGCACTTCTCCTTTCCTGGCAATGCTATGTAGGTCTTCAATTAACTCTACATCCACCTCTCTACATCCACCTCTTCCCCCTGTGAGGAAGGTCTTTATATCATGCCAATGCAAATAGATTTCTCTTTCCCTCTTTCTAGTTTAACCCACAGTGCCTCCTCTCTCCCTTTTAAGCTCTGTAATTCCTAAGCTTTAATATTATTTTTTACATATAGTGCCACTCCTCCTCCCCTTCTTCCTACCCTGTTCTTTCTGAATGAAGTATAACCTGTTATAGTTACATCCCAGCCATGGTTTTCTGTGAACCATGTTTCTGTAACTGCCACTAAATCCAAGTCAGCCTCTCCCATTAAAACTTCAACATCTGGGATCTTATTTCCTATGCTACGGGCATTTATACACACCGCTTTCCATATGTTTCCCCTTTTCCCCATTTCCTTAAAGGTATTTAATGTTTCACTTACCTGGGGGCTTTCTTCACCTATCCCCAACGAATCTAGTTTAAAGCCCTCGTAAGTAGATTAGCCAGTCTGTTACTGAAGACATATTGACCTTCCTCCTCTCCTTCATTTCTAAACTACTCGACCGTGTGGTTCACCGCCGCTGCCTTGACTTCCTCTCCTCTTCTCTCATGCCCTCCTGGATCCTTTACAATCTGGCTTTCGTCCTTTACACTCTACTGAAACGGTTCTTGTCAAAATCTCCAGTGATTTGTTCCTGGCAAAATTCAAGGGCCTTTACTCTGTCCTCATCCTTCTTGACCTCTCTGCTGCTTTTGACACGGTTGACCACAACCTTCTCCTTGATACCCTGTCCTCGCTTGGTTTTGAGGGCTCTGTACTATCCTGGTTCTCCTCCTATCCTATGTGTGGGAGGAGTGGCCTAGTGGTTAGGACAAGGTACTTCAGGCCGGAGGGCTGGGGGTTCAAGTCCCACCTGGGGACAGCAATCTCAGGCCGGAGGGACTGGGATTTCTAGTCCTATAGGCACTCCTTGTGCTCTTGGGCAAGCCACTTAACCCTCCATTGCCCATGTTCCCTGTAAGTATTAGTGCATGTGTGTCATATCCCCTCGTGTTAAATGTATCTCCCAATTGACCGCTTTGACCTGGTGAAAAGCGGGATATAAATACAGCTAAATAAATAAAATAAAAATATCTCTCCCATGGCTCTTTCAGTGTTAGTTTTGGTGGCTCCTCCTCTTCTGCTATTCCGCTCTCAGTTGGTGTACCCCAAGGATCTGTCTTGGGTCCGCTCCTTTTCTCTCTCTATACCCAGTCCCTTGGTGTGCTCATCTCTTCCCATGGGTTTCAGTACCATCTTTATGCTGATGACTCCCAGATCTACCTCTCTACGCCTGAAATCTCTCCGGCAATCCAGACCCAGATCTCTGCCTGCCTCTCTGACATTGCTGCTTGGATGCCTCACTGCTGCTTGAAATTGAACATGGCCAAGACTGAGCTGCTTATCTTTCCCCCTAAAACCTCCTCACCTCTTCCTCCTTTCTCAATCTCTGTACTCCTTCCTGTTTCCTCAGCTCGCAATCTTGGGGTTGTCTTTGACGCCTCTCTCTCCTTCTCCACACACATCCATCTGATAGCTAAGACCTGCCGTTTCTTTGTCTATAACATCAACAAAATCCACCCATTCCTTTCTGAACACACTACTAAGACACATCCACTCCTTAATCACTTCCCTTCTTGACTACTGTAACCTACTCCTTGCTGGTCTCCCTTTGAATCATCTCTCTCCCCTTCAATCTGTTCAACACTCTTCTGCATGGCTAATCTTCCACCAGCCTTGTCAAACCCATATTACCTCTCTTCTCAAGTCACTTCATTGCCTCCCTATCCGTTTCCACATCCAGTTCAAACTTCTCCTGCTGACATATAAATGCATTCACTCTGCAGCTTCTTCTCTTATCTCTTACTACACCCCCCCCCCCTCGGGAACTCCTCTCTTCTGGCAAACTGCTTCTATCTGTGCCCTTCTCTTCTATTGCTCACTGGTTTCACCTTGCTGCACCTTATGCCGGGAACAAACTACCTGTGTCTGTATGCCAGGCATCTTCTCTGACTCTTTTCAAATTCAGGCTGAAAACTGTCACGCCACCACCACTCGCCTCTAGGTTAGAGGGGCGTGGATTTTTAGAGGAACTTTCTGCTGTATGCTTTTTCAGCTTTTTTTTTTAAACTATTTCCCTGCAATGCCCTCTGGGAAATGTAGTCCTTATTCAGCTGTATGAGTGTAGTCAGGCTCAAGTAGGTAAGGCAAATGACAGAAATTTATTATTTTTATATACACAATGGTTCGATCATACCACACATAAGATTGTTGATTCAGGACTCTTTGAAGCAAAAATTGTCCAAAACATATCCAACCACAAAAATGCAGTTTTAAAGGTTTTCTCTATTGCAGGATACACAATCTTTACCAGCAAGCAATTATTGTATTCCCTTCTCAGCTTTGCTGGGGTTAAAGCACAAAACAAAAACAATCACATTTACAGTCTGTGGTAAACCTCCCCTCTATAAACACATGGGGATCTCAGCCACCCTGCTTGGAATAAGGGTACCTTTTTCCTGGAATACCCTCTCTCAGGACTGGCTTGCTTTCTCTATGTTCCCCAGGTTTACAGCTTGGCACAAGGAACAGTCCATGGGTGTGTCCTCCTCAATCAGCTTCACCTCGGGCTCTCCCAGCTGCATAGGCTCTGACTCCCCACCTTGCTCACAGTGCTCAGCTAACAGCCTTCCAGGGAATCCTGGAGTCTCCCTTGTTCCTGGCTCCAAACTCTCCTGCAGCTGTGCTACATGCCAAATAGCACTCTCTCCAGCTGGAAGGTCTGTTCCTCTGCTCTGCTCAGCCTGGCTGCCTGCTTCTCCTCTCCTCCTTTTCTCTTCTACTAAAACATACTCTGCTCTGGGTTTATACTTCCAGGTCTCTAGCTCCAACCCCACCCTACTCAGGTGACGGCAATCAGCCTGACTCCGGACACCTGAGTGCTTGAAGCATTCACTGCCTAAAGGTTTCTGAGCCTTGTATCCTCTCCCCTTCATTCCACTAGGGGGAGCATGAAATGTGGTCCACGTGGAAGTTTTCTGATCCCTGGAGGTGTTTATGGCTTTCCTACCCTGACTTGAGTAAAGGGGGCCCTTTACTAGGGTGAATTCCCTGTCTCTTTGTCCTCCCCCAGACTCTGGATAGGCCTCCTTGCCACAAAACTCAGCCCTTCGCTGCTGCTTTTGGATCTTGACTCATCTGATCTCCTTGTTTCTTTACCTTCCCCCCTTGTTTTATCCCTGTCTACACCTTCTCGTTGGCTGACTTGACTAGATTGTATGCTCTGATGAGCAGGGACTGTCTCTTACATGTCTGGAGCACTGCATATTTATTTATTTATTTTATTTATTTATAGACCTTTATATACCGCACTATTAAGCATCAGCGCGGTTCACAAAAAACAGTGAGATACACAATTCAACAGTACTTTGTGTTTACAGAAAACAGGAGAATATAACTCGGATAACAGGGTAAATAATTAATAAACATAGTCATAATATCATCATGGCTTCAGTTTTGTGTGTATGTGGTTTGTGGGGTATCTGTATTGTATGTGTATGAGTGGAAGGTCTTTGGGTTGGTTGAGATGTCATTATTGTTTACTGGATAAGATAAAAGGAAGAGGTAATGTTTCAAAGCTTTGCGAAACTGCAAAAGGTCTGGTATTGCTCGGATGTTTTGAGGAAGGCTATTCCAACACCTTGGTGCACAGAATAAAAAGGCCCTGTCTGAAGTAGTTTTGGTACACTGTGATATTGATTTAGGGACCAACAGAGTATTGAGTGCCACTGACCTTCTGTCTCTATTGAGGGGTGGTGTTTGGATCATGTCTGATATTGATGAAGATGAGAGATCTTTGAAGGCTTTGAATGTAATTAGTAAAATTTTGAAAGTGAGTCTACTTTGAATTGGGAGCCAATGAAGATGTTTTAGAATAGGTGAAATATGGTCTTTCCGGGAAGCTCCATGAAGGACTCTAGCTGCGGCATTCATAGCCATTTGAAGTGGGTGTAAGGTGGTTTGTGGAAGACCTTGTAAAATTGAGTTCGCATAATCAAAATGAGGTATGATTAGCGCCTGATAGATGGTTCTAAAATCGTCTGGCTCTAGCAAGGATCGAAGGTGTCTAAGGGAGCGTATTTTGTGATATACCGCTCTTACAATATTACTAATATGTGCTTTCATATCTAATTTCTGGTCTAAAGTGACACCGAGGTATCTGATGGTGGTCTTGGTCTGGAGGTTAGCATCATTCACTTTCAAAAAGGATGGAGCAGTGAAATTTTGGTTACGTGTAATAAATAACACCTCCGTTTTCTTGTGTTGGATCCTTAGATTTTGGGATTGTAGCCAGCTGGATACTTCATTTATGCAGTTAGTTAATGGATTGAAATCAGGGTTCTCAGTTGTAAAAGGAAAATATAAAAGTACATCATCCGCGTATATCATACAGTTAACTCTAAATGATCGAATCAGGTTACAGATAGGCTGCATGTATATATTAAACATAAGGGCGGAAAGGGATGAGCCTTGAGGGACCCCTTGTTTTTGATGAAACTGATCTGATGAAGTATCGTTGGATCGTACTTGTTGCCATCTGTCAGTAAGGTAGGATCTACACCACTCAAGTGCTTTATCAGTAATTCCCTTCCCTTTGAGACGTTCAAGGAGGCGTTCATGGCTAACAGAATCAAAAGCGGCTGCGATATCAAGAAAAACAAGGACGAACCCTTGGCGGATGTTATCAATTCCTGATAATAAGCTGCTGAACAGAGTGGTTAGAAGCGTTTCCACACCGTGGAATTCTCTGAAACCGTGCTGGCATGAGTCCAGTGGGGCGTTAAGATCTATATGATCCTGAATTTGTTTTTGTACTTCTTTTTCCAAAATTTTTGCTAGTAATGGAATACTTGAAATAGGTCTATATGATTCTGGTTTAAGAGGGTCAAGTTTGTTGTTTTTTAGTAATGGCCTTATGGATGTTTGCTTAAGGGTACGAGGGAAAGTTCCTGTTGTAAATGATTGAATCATGAGTCTGGATATGATGGGACTGAGATCAGCTCGTAGATCTTTGATCCAGAACGCAGGGCAAGGATCAGAATGAGCGGTGGTCATGTTTATGCAAGCAATGGTGTCTTCGATTTGTCGTTTAGATGGTATTGAGAAGATAGTGAGTAGAGTTTGATCTACTGGATCTAGGACTATGTTAGGAGCTGAGTTATTGTCAATTTGGCAGAGTTTGGATTGTAGATAGTTAGCAAATATTTGAGGGTGGATTTCATATTTAAGTTGTGAGGCAGGTTCATTTGTCAGATGCTTAACTATGGCAAACAGGTCATGAGGTTTGTTCAGAGATCTTTTTAAAGTGACTGCATGGTGACGTCTCATTGATTCAGTAACTGCCATGCGATGAGATGTGAGATGTTGGATATATACAGCTCTGTCAACTTCAGAGTGTGAGTGTCGCCATCGTCTTTCAAGTTTCCTTAGGGTTGTGCGCGAGGCCTTCAGCTCAGATGAGTACCATATAGCAGAGTGTTGCTTGCTTTGTAGTTTGTTGGTAGACGGACATGTGTCAATCGAACTGAAAGTACTATTCCAATTAGAAATTAAATCATCAATGCTGCACTCTGGTAAGTTGGTTAGTGGAAGTGTTGTTTTTAGGATTAGGTCTTTGTCAAATGGCTTGAATCTTCTCAGAGGGGTACTAGGATGGTCGTTTATTCCTTTTTCATCCTTTTGGTTACATCTAGCCTTGAATATAATTAGTTTGTGATCTGACCATGGAACTGGGTTAATTGATAGATCCAAGATAGATGGTAAATTGGCGGTTGTTTCAGTTGTAAATATTAGATCTAATATACCACCTTTAGTATGGGTTGGATCTTTAATTAATTGATTATACCCCAAAACTTGTAGAGCTTCAAGAAAAGCTGTTACATGGGAGTCTTGGAGAGATGGGATGCTCAGTAGTAGTAGTGGACAGATGGACACCATCTCTGCTCTGCAACCCTTGGAACAGCATCCCATGGTCCAGGAAGCTAAAACGCTCTTGATGACACCATCCACATAGCCATGCGTTCATCTCCAGGATGCAAGCTTCTTGTCCTTTACCCTCAACAGGATTGAAAAGAACACCACCTGCGCCCTTATCTGCTTCACCCTCTGTCCCAGAGCCATGAAGTCACTTTTGATACACTCTGAGGGATACCTGGCAGTATCATTTGTGCTGACATGGATTAGCAACATTGGGTAATAGTCAGTGGGCTTACTTGGCAAACTCTTGAAGGACTACAAAAGGGGACTACTACTTCTGGAGAAAGATCTGCAATTGTAATTATTTACTTCTGGGAATTTTTCTAAATCTTGGGGAAAAATAATTCTTTAGATTAAAGCTGATTAATCTGTGAACCCAGTGTAATTGTTAAATCAGTCAGGGCTTAGTAGCAGCAAAGAGTTTTCAGTTTAAATTTAAAAAACAGCAGAGAGCTTTCTGGTTAAATTTAGAACGCAAGACTCCCTCTATGAAAGCAAGGGCTGTGGGACTCCCCCTGGAGTTTGGTCACAGATTACCTTAGAAGCACAGGATAGGGTACTGTATAGCAGCCAGCTTTTAATAAGTCTTCTTGGATGAGACAATGGTGCAAGGATGAGGGTTTTGGATTTGTTAGGAACTGGGGAACATTCTGGGGAAAGGAGGGACTCTTCTGAAGGGATGGGCTTCACCTTAACCGGGATGGAACCAGGTTGCTGGCATTAACCTTTAAAAAGGAGATAGAGCAGCTTTTAATCTAGATAATAGGGGAAAGCCGACAGTCGTCCAAGAGTGCATGGTTTGCAACAATGTCTCCTTGAAGGATACTACTAAAAAAATGAAGTTAGGGCACATCAGCAGAGAGGTTCCAATAAAGATAAAGGAAGCCCAAATGCCCTTGAGTACAGAGCAGACAGAGCTTAAAGATTCCAAATTGCCCCTGCCTACCGATAATTATAACCAGATTAATATGAATAAAATACAGTCTCTAAAATGCTTGTATGCAAATGATAGAAGTCTAAAAAATAAGTTGGGAGAGTAAGAATATATAGCACTAAATGAGAAGTTAGATATGATTGGTATCTCAGAGACATGGTGGAAGGAGGACAACCAGTGGGACACTGTGATTCCTGGGTACAAACTATATCGTAATGATAGAGCTGATCAAATTGGTGGAGGGGTTGTGCTCTGTGTCTGAGAGGGCATTGAGTCACAAAGGATTAAAGTTTTGCAGGAAACAAAACGTGCTGTAGAATCTCTATGGATTGAAATTCCATGTAAAAAGGGGAAGGCGATGGCAGTGGGGTTGTACTATCGATTGCCTGGCCAGAATGAACAAATGGATGATGAAATGTTCAAGGGAATTGGGGGAGCTAACAAAAGTTACAGAACAATAATAATAATGGGTGATTTCAATTACCCCGGTATTGAATGGGTCAGCGTCACGGCAGGACATGCTAGGGAGATAAAGTTTCTAGATGAAATAAATGACTGCTTCTTGGAGCAGCTGGTCCATGAACAACCAGAGAGGAAGCCATTTTGGACTTAGACCTTAGTGGAACACCAGATCTAGTGCAAGAGATAAGGGTGTTGGGGCCACTTGGCAATAGTGATCATAGCATGATTACATTTGATTTAATTAATGGAAGAGGGATGGTAAGGAAATCCACATTACTACCTTTTAACTTTCGAAAGGGAGACTATGATAAAACGAGGAAAATAGTTAAGAAAAAAATAAAAGGAGCAGTTGCAAAGGTCAAAGACTTACATCAAGCTTGGGTGTTGTTTAAAAATACTATCTTGGAAGCTGTATTCCACGCTTTAAGAAAAGTGCAAGGAAGTCCAAAAAACTGCCAGCTTGGTTTAAAGGTGAGGTCAGAGAGGCTGTTGTTGCCAAGAAACATCTTTCAGGAAATGGAAAAAAGAGCAAAATGACGAAAACTGGAAACAGCACATGTACTGGCAAGTTAAACGCAAGGCATTGATAAGGCAGACAAAGAGAAAATTTGAGAAGAAACTTCCTGTGGAAGCAAAAACACATAAAATAGACTTTTTCAAGTACATTTGTAGCAAAAAACCTGTGAGAGAGTCAGTTGGACCATTGGATGATAGACAGGTAAAAGGGGCAGTAAGCGGGGACAAGGCTATAGCGGAGAGACTAAATTAATTCTTTGCTTCGGTCTTCAATGAGTAAGATGTAGGGGTGTTACCTATGACTGAAGTGGTATTTAAAGGTGATACTGTGGAATAATTGAAAGAAATATCAATATACTGGGACGATGTATTGCAACTATTTGATAAACTGAAGAGTAGCAAATCACCTGGACCAAATGGTATAAACCCAAGGGTGTGGAAAGAACTGAAATATGAGATTGCAGACCTGCTATTAGTAATCTGTGAACTATCATTAAAATCATCTGCAATACCTGAAGATTGGAGGATGGCCAATGTAACTCCAATTTTTAAAAAGGGTTCCAGGGGTGATCCGGAAACTACAGACCGGTGAGCCTGATATCAGTACCAGGAAAAATGGTAGAAACCATCATAAAGAACAAAATTACTCATCATGTAGGTAGTCATGGCTTTAGACAAGGAAGAACTTGTCTTACTAATCTGTTATGTTTTTTTGAAGGTGTGAATAAACACTTAGACAAAGATGAGTGGGTTGATATAGTGTATCTGGACTTTCAGAAAGCCTTTGACAAGGTCCCTCATCAGAGACTTTTGGCAAAACTAAAAAGTCATGGGATAGGAGGTAGTGTACTATTGTGGATCAGGAACTGGTTAAAAGATAGAAAGCAGAGGGAAGGGCTAAATGGCCTATTTTCCCAATGGAGAAAGGTGAATAGTGGAGTATCCCATGGATCTGTGCTGGGTCCACTGCTTTTTAACATATTCGTAAATGACCTGGAAATGGGTATAACGAGTGAGGTTATCAAATTTGCAGATGACACAAAATTATTCAAAGTCATTAAAACCCATGAAGATTGTGAAAAATTGCAAGAGGACATTGATAAATTGGAAGACTGGTCGTCTAAATGACAGGTTAAATTTAATGTGGACAGGTTGCAAAGTTATGCATCTAGGAAAGAACAACCCAAACTATGATTACACGATCCAAGATTCCACATTAGAAACCACCACCCAAGAAAAAGATTTAGGCATCATCGTGGATAACATGTTGAAACCCTCCGCCCAGTGTGCAGCGGCAGCCAAGAAAGCAGATAGAATGCTAGGAATCATAAGGAAAGGAATGGAGAATAAAACAAAGGATATTATAATGCTTCTGTATCGTTCCATGGTGCGACTGCACCTTGAATATTATGTGCAATTCTGGTCACCATATCTTAAAAAGGATATAGCGGAATTAGAAAAGGAACAGAGAAGAGGCATCAAAATTGTAAAGGGGATGGAAGGCTACCCCTATGAAGAGAGGCTAAAAATGTTAGGGCTCTTTTCTACCTGGAAGAGAGACGGTTGAGGGAGATATGATAGAAGTCTATAAATTAATGAACGGAGTGGAACGGGTAAACGTAGATCGATTGTTTATGTTATCAGAATATAGAAAGACTAGGGGACATGCAATGCAGCTACAGGGTAACCTATTTAAGACTAATAAGAGAAAATATTTTTTTCACTCAACGTGTAATCTAACTCTGGAATTTGTTACCGGAGGATGTAGTAAAAGCTGTTAGTGTAGCCGGGTTTAAAAAAAGGTTTGGACAAGTTCCTGGAGGAAAGGTCCATAAACCATTATTAAACTGTACTCGGGAAATCCACTGCTTGCCCTGTGTGTCTTTTGGGGAAACTGCTAGGTACTTGTGACCGGGATTGGTCACTGCTGGAAACAGGATACTGGACTTGATGGACTTTGGTCTGACCCAGTATGGCATATCTTATGTTCTTATGTACCCCCATACAGGGTGGCAGATGCAGGACTCTAGACACCTCTCATCCCTACAGTGCCATTGCTTTTCCTAACGCAAAAATCAAGAGCTTTGATATTCAGCTACACTTATTCGCTTAGCAGTACTTGCTATCCAGTACTACTGACTGGGATATTCAACAGCACTATATGGATAATGTTGCTGAAGTTATCCCTACCAATGGTCCATGAGTGGGAGCTGAAGCAGAGCTAGAGATTGTCCTTATAACAGTGATATTCAGTGCAGCTATATGTATAACTATCCAGATAATTAGGACTGCAAACAAGTTGTCCAAAGGCTATCGCACTAGCCTATCCGCATAGAAGCACTGAATATTGTCTCTATAAGGATTGTAGTGGCTCTGCAGTATCCAAATATTCAGCATCAGCCACAATCTGGGTACTGACGTTGAATATCCTAGCCCCTACCTGTTGTGTTGTCTGTCTTGACTAGATTGAAGTTCTGATGAGTAGGGATCATCTCTTACATGTCTCTGTACATTGCTGTGTACACCTTGTAGCTCTTTACAAATGATTAGTAGTAATAGTAGTAGTAATATCTGAGGGGGGGGAGGTAGCTGTGGCAGCTGCCATTTTTAAAAAGTCTGATCGCTAGGGCTCAATTTTGACTAGCCTCTACCTTACTCAGGCTTTCTTGAATTCAAGGTACTGCTTATTCCCTCATTGTCATGGGGAGATTGTCCCATGTATTCATCATTCTTCCTGTGAAGAAATATTTCCTTCTAAGTTGTTTGATGTCTTTCATAATCCTCCTGTTGCTCCTGAGTCAGCCTCCTACATGACTTGGAATCAGATGGTCTTCTGAGCCACAGCAAAATCCACGTATCTGCTGTAGTCATAGAGCTCGGCTTGCATCCAGTTTTCTGTAGCTGGCATAAATTCTGAACTACCACTGTGGCTGATCCTTTCTCCTCTGCATGCACTATGATGCCTTCTTGGTGGACCACCATGGACATCTTTTTCCAAGAAATAAACATCAAGAAAAGGTATCAGTGATCAACAACCAAAAGTGCAGTTGTCCTCATTTGAAGGCTAACATCTATATACAGTAAGTGACATCTTTAGGAGTTTTAACTAGGACACCTTTTTTTAAAAATATTTTTCAATTTCTTGAGTCTTGATGTTCCTAGGGCCTAGCCACCTCCTTTTTCAATGCAGGCATAGCAGAGCTCTGCATAGTGTCCTGTTTCTTTTCATGGAGCCTATTTACACCCCTAAAATCACAAGAGAGGAGAACTTTTGAATGGGAAATTACAATGCTCGGATCAGCTGTACAGGACACGTGATTGCTATTCGAGCTGAGCATTTGCAAAACTTGCAGGAAAGGTTTTTTAAATTTAATTTTTGCTTGAAGATAATGCATGCAGGAGCAATGTAGTGTTATAAAGTGGAGTGGGATTTATCCTCATGACTATCTTCCACCACCATCACACACTGACTGGGGGAAGGGTTGGGGTGCTGGAATGAAATGTACAAGTCTTTCAGGAAGGTGTGTCCATGCAAATTAAGTCTTCTTTTATAGTGTCTCCTCTTCCCCTAGGCTCTGTGGGTTTTAGAATTCCTGAAGAAGTCTAGAGGGACTTCTACAGCAGGACTGGAAGGGAAGATGCAGGGCTTTAGATTGGTAACTGTATTTTCCATTCTCCTGACTGCAGCTGCCACTCAGAATAGTAAGTATTCTCTTCCTGCATGACTACTGCAAAGCTATATTCTATGCAGGATTGCCAAATGTCAATAATTTTCTGGCAGACATTCAAAACCAACAAGCAAAAATTATATGCCTTTAAAATTGATTTCATGTTAGTAAAAATGCCATAAATGACTGATTTTGTTTCTAGGTTCTGTGGGGTTAGGCTCCATGAGGCTGCATCACTTAGAAGTTGAGAACTATGCCTTCACCCATAAAAGCATGGATTTGTGCACAAAATGTCAACAGTAAAAGCGTGTCTGAAATTTGCCTTTTTTTAAGCCATGAAATACTATGAAATTGTTGTTGTTTCTTTTTTAAGTTAGGTCTGGGACTTGCTGCTAATGTTTTTTTGACTGGGGTCCTGATATATTAGGAGACCTCTAAGCATCTCAAGAAATGCTTGGACTGTTCACCGTGACAGTTTCAGTGCCTCAGAATTCTAGCATCAAGGAGGAAAAGAGTTCCCACTGAATTCCAGGGAAGCTTCTTCTGTTTTTGCTCTCCTGCTTTAAAGTATTTCTTCCACTGAGAAAATTGCAGAGGTCTGTGAAACAAGAATAGGAAAAACCCGGCCTAATCTGCCTATTCCTTCTGACCTAGGCATCCTAAATGCAGACCTAATGCTACATGGCTATTACTAAGCTTGATTTTTTTTTGTATTAAGAAATATACATTTTGGCATATTGAATCAGATATGTACTTTTGGAATTTGCCATTGATTCTTTTTACAAAAACATTGTTTGCCTCAAATGGCCTGTATTGAGAAACTTAATAATGAGGACTAATATGCTGTAGGATGAAACGTCTTAACATTGACCATTTCAGCTTTGTTCTAGCAGTCATATGCCAGGAGAATATTCTGTTAACTGACTAATTCTTTTAAATATCTTGAAATTATTACGGACACTGAGCTCTATGTTCATAATCAGATATCTGCTGTGGTTAATATTCCTTTTGTGTTCTCTGTCAATTTAGAGTTGTTCCTTCTTCCTCGAATCCGCCTCACAAAATGCCCTTATCCATGCTTTCATTTCCTCCCACATCAATTATTGCAATACTGTGTATTCAAATTTCCCGACTATAGAAATGAAGCATCTTTAGATGCTTCAGAACGCCACAGTCCGATTCCTTGCTCATGCATTTAAATTTGACCATATTACGTCTTTACTTATTCAATACCATTGGCATCCTTTTTCCTGCCAGATCCAATTTAAAATTCTGGTTCTAGCCCACAAAGCCTTCTGTTACCAACCCCCCCCCCCCCCCCCCATATCTGGCATCTCTGACTGTTCCTGATGCCCTCTCCACTCTAGCCTGGAAAATTGTTTCAGTATTCCTTCTGTGCCCCAGACAGGACTGGAATAAAAAAAACCAGCTGCCTTTTTTTTTCCTTTTCACTACCCCTCGCTTTGGAATGCTTTCCCTCTCTCACTTGGTATAAAACCCTCCTACGAAAAAGTTTTGAGCTGCACTTAGGACCCATCTCTTTCAGGATAAGTTTGGGAGTCCCTAAATTGTGTTGGGCAGGTGCAGTAGCCAAAACTGTTTCCATGTGTCTGTCATTTCCCTCCTCTATGTTCTCTGCTCTCTCCTATGATTTATTGGCACTCTTTTCCATATCAATTTCTATTTTATACTATGTAAGCTGTTTTGTTAACCCTATTTTGAAAGGCAGTGCATCAAGAATCAAATAAAGATAAAAATAAAGGGGAATGGTGTATGGATTCAAGTCTACTGTGATAGCTGGTTTAAGCATTAGAAGTGAGATGAGTTTTTGTGTAATATGGAAGTATCTTTTATTAGGATACAATAATAAGAGATATTTAAATATTACACAAAGTCCTTTCACTTCCAAATGATGCTTAAACAGATTGTCACATGAGACCTGAAGCCATCCATCCTTTCCCCGGCATGTGACTGCTAGAACAGAGCGGAAAGGGTCAGTGTTAAGAAGTTCCATCCTACAGCATATTAGTCCTCAGTTTTTTAAATGTGTGTCATTTGCGGCACAAATATTTTTGTAAGCAGAATCGGTGGCAAACTGATAGGACAGAACTCAGAAGACAGTCCTGTGTTTCGTCCAAGTGATACTTAGTCGGTGTGGAACGCATCCTGCCATGTTTACATGTTTATAGCCAGGTGTCCTGTATGATGGTTATATATCTAGCTGGGTTTGTAACACATCACTGTAACATATTATATAATGGCAGATAAAGACCAGCATGCCCATCTCATCTGCCCAGTAAGAAGACTAGGTTGTACCTGCTGCTATATGCAGACTACTCCCCAAGCCTTTGTTTAGGGTTGTGTTTACTGCTCCGTGCTGGTTATCCCTTCTTTATCAGATGAAGGATGTGAGTAATTACAAATGCTCATGTGCTACTGCTGGGAGCATTTTTGATGAAGACGTTTTCTAGGATGTCCAGAAAAAAGGTGGAAAATATTACTATTACTACTGACTTGTATAGTGCTACAAGATGTATGCAGCGCTGCACAAATGCACGTAAGACAGTCCCTGCTCATCAGAGCTTACAGGCTATTCAAGACAGACAACACAGTAGCTGTAGACACTAGATACATCTAGGGCAAATAGTGAGGAAACACAAAGGAGATCAGGTGAGTCAAGATCCGAAAGCAGCAGTGAAAAGGCGAGTTTTCAGCCTGGATTTGAAAAGGGCCAGAGAAGGCGCCTGACGTACAGACTCGGGTAGTTTGTTCCAAGCATAAGGAGCAGCAAGGTGAAAGGAGCGAAGTCTGGAATTAGCAATAGAAGAGAAGGGCAGAGATAGAAACGATTTGCCAGAAGAGCGGAGTTCCTGAGGGGGAGTGGAGGGAGAGATAAGAGAAGAAAGGTAGTGAGGAGCTGCAGAGTGAATGCATTTATATGTCAGCAGGAGAAGTTTGAACTGGATGTGGAAACGGATAGGGAGCCAATGAAGTGATTTGAGAAGAGGGGTAATACAAGCATGACGAGGCTGGTGGAAGATTGGCCGCGCAGCAGAATGTTGAACAGATTGAAGGGGAACGAGATGATTCAAAGGCAGACCAACAAGGAGTAGGTTGCAGTAGTCAAGACAGGAGGTAATTAAGGAGTGTGTGCCTGGTACAGGCTCACTTAGGATTTTTTTAGGGAGCAACACTGGGGATTTTAGTTAGAGGGTTTTGCTTTGTTTCCTGTTTTCCCTTTTCTTTTTCAGTGTGTTAGTAGTGTGTTTTTCAGTGTGTTAGTAGTGTGTTCAGAAAAAAATGGGCGGATTTTGTTGATGTTATAGAGCAGTGATGGCTAACCTTTTTGAGCCCGAGTGCCCAAACTGCCGCACAAAACCAAAGAATTTCCTCAAAGTGCCAGCACGTCAATTAAAGCCCCATTTGCATAAGGTGCTTCATTTGCATAAATATTTGCATAATGTTACCATACACTAACTTTTAGTAAACATGCCTCTTAATGAGTATATGGATAAAGAAAGACTAAAAGGTTTCTACATTACTATAATCCAGTACCAACCGCCAGGCACATTAGGAACTACTACAAACGCTGCCCATTTAGAACCCATAGCAAACCCGCCGTATCCTAACAGCACTACCAGGACTCACAAAGCACCATACTCTACCTATCAAAAGGCAACACTGCAAATATTAAACCAATACATCTCAGAGAACAACAATACATGACCTACTGGGGAAAGAACAAGTGGCAATGTCAAATAGGAATTATATAAACAGAATACCTCAGCTCAGTTACACATGCAGAACAGACCATCACCAAACAAGGAATCACAATTTAGAAACAGGAAGACAATAATTAAACTGGGAACCCCAAAAGCCAAACTTGGAATATACAACAACACTGTAGAAATAAAACTATATATTAATTTCCTCTTGTACTAAACAAAGCGCAAAAATTAATGATGCACATTTCCCAGAGCTGACATATTCCAGTTAATAAATTCAAAATAAAGAGATATTTTTCTACCTTTTGTGCATTTTTTTTCAGTTGCAATTGTTCCAGCCACTTTCTTCTGGTTTCTTCGTGTCTTCTGCTAACTCTCCATCTGCTGTCCATTTGTCCTTTCTTCTGTCTTCTTGTTTTTTTTTTCCATTCTCTCTACATCTGCTTTAACATACTAATCTTTCTCCTTTGGCTCTTTCCTCATTCCTATTTCATCTACTCAAAATTTACCCCTCCATCCTCAATCCCCACTTACTCTCCCAATACCCGGCCAATTGTAGATTTTTTATCCCTCCCACACAAAATATTTTTCCCCTCTCCATTTTACTCTCCCAGCCCCATCCCATTCTAATCCTCCCCCAACACCAGCTCCCTTCTAGTTCCAGCCTCACCCAGCATCCATTCCCTTCTAGTCCCTGCATCAGCCCATTTCCAGTCCTAGCAGCCCCCCAACCCAATACCAGTCCTATCCCCCCTCATCAACCCACTTCCAGTCCTAACCCCCCATCACCCCATTTTCAGTTTAAGCCCCCCCCTATAACCCATTACCAGTCCTAACCCCCCACTTCCAGTCAGCCCCCCATAGCCCATTGCCAGTCCTAACCCCCCCATCAGCCCACAGTCCATTACCAGTCCTAACCCCATCAGCCCACCTCAAGTCCTAACCCCTCCCCATCAGCCCATTTCTTGTCCCAGCCCCCCCCATAGCCCATTATCAGTCCTAAACCCCCCCATAGCCCATTACCAGTCCTAACCCCATCAGACCACCTCCAGTGTTAACCCCCCATCAGCCCATTTCCAGTCCTAACCCCACCCAACAGCCCACCTCAAGTCCTAACCCCTCCCCATCAGCCCATTAGCAGTCCTAACCCCCCCCCTAGCCCATTAGCAGTCCTAACCCCCCCTCTCTAGCCCATTAGCAGTCCTAACCCCCCCCCATAGCCCATTACCAGT
This sequence comes from Ichthyophis bannanicus, assembly GCA_033557465.1. Taxonomy (NCBI): domain Eukaryota; kingdom Metazoa; phylum Chordata; class Amphibia; order Gymnophiona; family Ichthyophiidae; genus Ichthyophis; species Ichthyophis bannanicus. Next base: position 662,826,745 of record CM066033.1, read on the forward strand.
CCTAACCCCCCATCACCCCATTTCCAGACAGCCCCCATCAGCCCACAGCCCATTAGCAGTCCTAACCCCCCCTAGCCCATTAGCAGTCCTAACCCCCCCCTCTCTAGCCCATTAGCAGTCCTAACCCCCGCAGCCCATTAGCAGTCCAAACCCCCCCCCCCCAGCCCATTCGCAGTCCTAACCCCCCCCCCCGCCCATTAGCAGTCCTATCCCCCCATCACCCCATTTCAAGTGAGCCCCCATCAGCCCACAGCCCATTAGCAGTCCTAACCCCCCCTAGCCCATTAGCAGTCCTAACCCCCCCCCCCTCCTAGCCCATTAGCAGTCCTCACCCCCCCAAGCCCATTAGCAGTCCAAACCCCCCCAGCCCATTAGCAGTCCTAACCCACCCCCCCCCCGGCAAATTTAAAAACAGAAAAAGCGGGCTCTGGCTGCTGCCGCGGACGCGGCAGCATGCAGTGTCCCGCGGGGCCCCCTCCGCCCGCTAAGCCCCTCTGCAAGGGCTTTCAGATTCGCGAGGGAGACAGCGTCTCCCTCGCGTCTCTGTTAAGCCCGCAGGGGCTGCTGTCTCCCTCGCGAATCTGAAAGCCCTTGCAGAGGGGCTTAGCGGGCGGAGGGGGCCCCGCGGGACACTGCATGCTGCCGCGTCCGCGGCAGCAGCCAGAGCCCGCTTTTTCTTTTTTTGCGGACCTTCACGCGTGCCAGCTGCAAGGCCTTCGCGTGCCACAGCTGGCACGCGTGCCATAGGTTCGCCATCACTGTTATAGAGGAAGAAATGGCAGGTCTTAGCTATCAGATGGATGTGTGTGGTGAAGGAGAGAGGCATCAAAGATGACCCCAAGGTTGTGAGCCAAGGAAACAGGAAGGATTAGAGACTCCTGGGTACATGTTCAGTTTTAATGTGCACAGTTCAGTTGAAGAGGTTGTGCCTCTAAAATTCTTGCCAGCCCTATGCGGCTACTCATACTGTGTCTCGTGGTTTTTCCAGAGTGAATAAGCCAAATGTTTTCTACTTTCACCCTCTGTTCTCCAAAGTGACAAGCAGGTACAACTTCTAGAGTAACTGCAAACATGTAAATCAACCAAGCTGACAACCATTGTGTGCAAATCTATTTTAAAAGCAATCTTCAAAGTGTTTTACATGTGTGAGAAACCATTTCACCTGCAGTTATCAATGTTTTACCTGCATTAATTATCCTTCCTCTATTCTGGCTAAACTCTGCCCATTGTTCCATGATATGCATGCTTTTCTCCAAATTGGCAGGAGGCATTCCCGAGGGATGTATGTAGGACAGAGAAGGGAAACAATGAATGTAAGTTGAAGTTTCAGCTGTACACACTACTAAACGCATCTGTGCACAGAGTACCCAGGGAGACTTGCACCGGCTTTTATGTTTTCAATGGAAAGTAGAGTGAATGCACATGTGCACATTCCCTTTGGGAACTGCAGCAGAGCTGACAGCAGAGAAGTGCCCCATGTACTTCACCCCAGGATGGAGAGCTGGAAAATTCCTCCTCATATGAATACCTCTTGTATGTATCGTTAGAATCAAGCTTGCTAATGCTGGCCCAAGGAGAACACCAGCCACATTTGCATTCTTCCAGTTTCTGGTGTGCCCAGTGCCTAAGGGTCGTTGTATCAAATCTGTGTCTGTATCAAAATCCAGAGAATCTGCTGCAGAGCAGGGAAGACCAAACTGGAGGGCAGGCACAGGCAGGAATAAGATATCAATCGGGGTTCAAAAGAGATAGGAATTTTGCAGGAATACCCAAATACTGCTTTGGTGATGCAATAAATCTGTTAAATAGCCAGGATATACATTTGTATTAGGCAAACACGCCTTGCCCTTTTTTATTACAAAAGTGCTAGGTGGTGAGATTCATCCATTATTTAACTTAATGCCTCCATTGAGGCATTTGAGTGGAGATCCGTAGGGGATGGAAGGCAGGACAGTGCCATGGGTGAAGGGTGGATGGTATTTATTTTTTTTATTTAACAGTTTTTCTACATCGCCTTTGTCCAAAATGGTTTACATCAAACAACATAACATAATCTCAATGGATTTGTTTTACAATGAACAGGGAGCGATAACTTGGGGATAAAAGGGGTTAACAATCATGGAGAGTTGGACAGTGGGTCAAGTAAGCGGGGGAGGAACATTTATATTACAGGGGGAAATAAATGTGGGGGGAAGTTAGGGTTAACTATTCAAGGTGTTAAGTTGATCAGTGGTTAGGTAATGTTGTCATGTCCATAGTGTTCCTTGAAGAGGTGGGTTTTTAGGAATTTTTTCAGGTCTTTAGTTGTTTGTGCAGTTATGATGGCTTGAGGTATCCTACTTTTTGTGTTCCTGAAGTTACACTCGGGACACATGGCATGATTAGGGTGCCCAACTGCCTGGTTTTGAACTGGACAGACCAGTTTCCAAGCCATTTGTACAGTATCCATGCCAAGCGGCAGCAGCAGTACATTGTGCAGGGAAATGGTGGCTGGTGTAGGGAAATGGTGGGCATGCACACCAACACACACTGCATGATTGATGCTCCCTGCATGTGTTGCTTTTCTGCAGCTGCGAAGCCAGCTTATGGAGCAAAAATCAGAAATTGATTGGCCTGCCATTCTTAACTGGGCTTTCCACAGTGACTTGCATTTCATGCAGTATCATTTTAACCAAACATAGGACAGAACTCGGGAGACTGTAATAGGGGAATTTCCTCTGACTGGATTCATCCCACAGTCTGCTGTGGATGAGAGGGTCCATTCGGCATACTCCACTGCTTTGCTGCTGATGCTGTCAAATGCCAAATCTCTGTGCCTGATCATCTGCCCACCTAGCGGTACCCCAGAAAGCCAGCTGGCCTGCTATTAGTGTTCTGACCCCCAGCAAGCAGCCCTGACAATTTAAACATCCAGCTGCTGAGTCTCGACACGATGAGCTGCCAGCTGCCATGACCCTCTCACAACCATGAGCACACACAAAAGTCTGAGGAGCAGCACACTGAATAGAAGGAACCATATTCCTTAATCTGCCTCCAGTTTCCCAAGCCAGGCCCCCTCCCCAGTGTGGCTTAGTTGCTCCTGGCTTAGTTGCATCCTGTTGCACTGACCACAGGCAACTCTGACTCCATGCTATTGCTCAGCTACTGTGCTGTGACCTCACGTGGCCCCACCCAAAGCAATTGTGTGATCCCAGGCCAGCCTATGCAACTCCTGCTCACTGGGCTTCCAATCTGTTAAGCTCTGGCTGGCCTTGCTGCTCTGGGGTTCTAGAGTGAGTCTCAGACAGTCCAACAATGAGCAGTCCCTCCTCACTATCAAGAAGATCTGAACTTGTAGGGACTCAAAGGTGAAGACTTGATTGTCAACAGTATGTGTATGTGTTGGGGGGGGGGGGTGGCTGTGGGGTGAGGATAAGGATCATGCTGGCCATGGGATGGTGAAGATAATGCTGGCTGTAGGGTGGGGGAGAGTGATGCAAACACTGGCTGTAGAGTGGATGTGGGGGAAGGATAAAACAGGGATGATAATGGTCACGAGGGAGGGTACGAAAAAGGAGAGGATGTTTGTTTTATTGTGCTTGATATGCCGCACCTTCACAAAAGCAGCAGGATGGTGTACAATTAAAGATACAATAAAAGTAGAAAATAGAAAAGAATGCCATAATTGTGATAGGACAGTCAAACAATCGCACATACTGTACAAAATAGAAAAATAAGAGTGTCTGTTCTAAACTTCATTCAGCTCCACCACCAGAGCTGTAGGTCCCCTGAATTCTCATATGCCAGTTTGTTTCCCATCTCATAGGAAGATGGGGAGAGTGGGCAGAAAGCAGGTGAAGAGATAGAGAAACAGGTGTATAAAGGGTAGAGATTGTATCAGAAAGAGTAATCCATGGTAAAAGTAATCCATGGTAACCGCTGCTGATCACTGGAAGCAGCGGGATACAAATGTACGCTAAATAAATAAATAAAACCCCATTATCCACAAGTTAAATCCAACCCCGGATATTCAATGCTGGAGTCATATGCAGCCCCGGCATTGAATATCTGGGATCACCACATAGCCTCCAACATCCCAGAAGCGATATTGCACCGCTACCCAGTTAGCAACTGTCCCGCCCACAACACGTCCCGATGCTAAGAGGTTAGAATCAGGGCGTATACTGCATTAGTTGGGGATATTCAGTGGCATGCCTCTAGAATATTGGGTCCTATATGTGTTGTCAGTGTATTGCTAGTAGCATAATGCATTTTACTCTTGGGGCAAAGGCTGTGCAGTGTGGTTTAGGGATGGCATTCTGGTGGGGTGAGTGGTGAGGGAATGGGGTGGAAGTAGGCTGGAGGTGTATGGTGTGTGTATGTGTGCACGTGCATGCATGTGCGTGTGTGTAAGTGGGGAGGTAGTGAGTGTGAAGTGGGATGGAGCACCATGGAGACAGTGCAGCATATAGTTGGTGAAGGATAACCAAAGGATTTCCAAAACTTTTAGAATCTTACATGTTTAGCCAGGGAGAGAAGAATGTGTGTGAGTATGATGAGGCCTGGGAAGGAAGGAAGAGAAAGTGTGTGATGGGGACTGGCTGGGGAGGAAGATGAGGTGATATAAGGTTGATTTAGTACTCATGTCCTTTTAATACTTTGTGTAGATCTTAATTTGTATTGTTTATATATTAATATTCTTTGGGGAGGACCAAATGAACAAGGCCCACAGTCCATGGCCACTCTTGGGGTCTTCATCAGCTCCGTCGCCTGGCTGATCCCCAGACCTTAGAACTGAGGACAGTGGGGATGAGGAGACTGCAACTCTGGGCTCGCCTGGCATGGGAGATGCACTCATAGCATGGGGCACAGCGATGGACCCCTAACCATTCCCGTCTCAGCCCTCCCCACCTGAAGAATTTACCTACCCCAAGTTCTTGCGGTGGGTGGCAATCACCCTGGCCTTCGCACCCACGGACACACCGGAATTGAGGCGTGAGGTCCAAGGGGCACTCAAGTATTTGGACTCACCAGAAATGCCAGTGACTGCCAACCCACCAGTTACTACAGGACAACCAGACAAAACTGTGGCTGACGTCCGCATTGGGGCCCGCCTGCTCTCGCAAGCTCAAGATGAAATACCAGGTGCAAAGTGCCCCAGTATTTGCAAAAACACAACTCCCACACCAATCCATTGTAGTGGAATCAGCCTTGAAGCGGGTCAAATCATCACACAATGACGCCAACAACCCACATGGATGCGACCACAAAATATTGGACGATGTGGGGAAGAAAGTGTTCCAAGGGGCAATGCTCAGCGCAAAAATCGTGGCACATCAATTCCAACATGTCATGTTCCAGAACATTATGCTGGAGAACCTAAAAAGTGTCATCAAAGCCCTGCCCTTGAAGGCACAGACTACCACCACGGCAAACCTGACCAAACTGACTGAGTGCAGCAAACATCTTATTCGAGCAGCCTTTGATGCCTTCGACACAGACATCTGGACCACTGGAATGGCCATCTCAGCCAGGTGACTAGTCTGGCTGCGGGCTTCAAGACTGCGAGAGGATACTCATGACCACATAGCGGATGCCCCATGTGCAGGTGACTCACTCTTTGGAGACAAAATCAAGGACACTGTGAATGATATGAAAGAGCACCATACCACCCTGCAGATGCTCGCTGAAGAAGGTCTCGAGTGCAGCACTACTAGCCAAAAAGAGGACTATTATCACCAACTCTACTCCTCCAAGAGAGACAGCTCCTACCATAAGTGGCAAGTACCACAGTACAAACAGCATTCCTACCAGACTCCCTACCAACAGAAATATTGCCAGAGGAAGTGGAAACCACAAAAGCAGGCCGCTGCTTCATCAGGGAAAAACACACCCTCCTTTTGACAGAACGCTGGTGGGGAGGGCGACTGTCGGCCTTTCTGAACACGTGGAGACACATCACCATGGACCAGTGGGTACTCCAAATAACAGAGGAAGGGTGCCATGTACAATTCTCCCCCCACCCCCCGCCGGCAGCAGCCAACACCCCACTACGAGACCCTACCACACCTACTCCCATCCATGACCACAGAAATCCTGTCCCTTCTGGCATCCCGGGCAATAGAACCTTTCCTGCTGGACAATCTCAACAGCGGATTTTACTCCAGATACTTTCTGATTCCCAAGACGTCTGGTGGAGTCTGCCCTATCCTTGACCTCCAGAAACTGAACAAGTTCATCATCAAGGAAAAGTTCTGGATGTATTTGTTGGGTTCCATCCTGCCCCATATCCAGAAAGGGGACTGTTGGCTTCCTTGGATTTACAGGATGCATACACGCACATTCCCATGCATGCAACACACAAGAAATACTTGCGCTTCCAAGTGCTGGGCAATCACTACCAGTACCGAGCCCTTCCCTTTGGCTGTCTCCCACCCTGAAGGGTGTTCATCAAGTGCGTTTCAGTGGCGGTGGCCCACCTCCGCAAACAGGGCATTTGTGTCTTCCTGTATCTCAATGATTGACTCCTCTCAGCGCCCTCACCACAAGGGACCCAGGCAGCAGTCGAGTGGACTGCCAACCTATTATCCTTCCTCAGATTCATAGTGAACCTTCAAAAATCCCACCCGCTCCCCTCTCAATGCCTGGAGTTCATTGGGGCACACATAGACACAATGGCCTCCAAGGCATTTCTCTGCACATACCACATGGGCATCATCATGTCCCTGGTGCTGAGCGTCTCTTCAGCTAACCAGGCCACTTCTCGGACTCTGCTCTGCTTTGCTTTCTGGGCCACATGGCAGCATCGACACAGGTCCTGCCTCTAGCAAAGCTGCACTTGCGCCACCTACAGTGGCATCTGTGCACCCACTGGAATCAGCATTCACAACTCCTATCCACACGCGTCCCACTGGATGCTTGAGTAAAGGAGTCCTTACACTGATGGACCATCCCAAGGAACTTAACAGAAGGCAGAGCCCTCCAACAACCGTCATCACCACAGATGCCTCAACAGCAGGCTCTGTACCCAGGGAGCCTAGACAGCGAAGGAAAGGTCATACCTCATCAACTTGCTGGAGCTCCAGGTGATCTGATATGTGCTGAGAGCCTTCTACCTACACATCACTAACAAGGCGGTCCTCATCCAAACAGACAACCACTGCTCCCCTCTGGCCTCGGCAGATATGGTTCCCCTATCTCTGCCCCCTCTCCTGGGAGCCTCCTGTACATCTCCCCCTCAAGCCGGATCGCCTCACCCAGGGCAACGGGAATGTGCTACACACCAACCTGCCGGCCCTAGCGCTGATGGCCTGGAGATTGAGAGACAGACTCTGTCCTCCCTCAGCCTGTCCAAGGAGGTGCAACAAGTAATCCTTGCTGCCAGATATCTGTCCACGAGGAAGTCCTATGGCTTGAAGTGGAAATGCTTCAGCATCTGGTGTGCTTCACAAGGGTTAGACCCAGTGTTCTGCCCAATTACACAAGTCCTCTGATACATCACCTCCCTCTTCGAGCATGGCTTCAAGACAATCAATCCAATTTCACCTCTCAGCCATTGCGGCCTTCCATGATCTTCAGAGCGACAGCTCCATCACCATACTGCCGCTAGTCACCCACTTCAGGAAGGGACTAGCAAACCTGAGGCCCATGGTCTGGCCCCAGTCCCACCCTGGGACCTCAACATTATCCTCCACCAGCTGACACAAGAGACATTCAAGCCACTGCAGTCGACAGCATTGAAGTATGCCTCCTGGAAAACCATGTTCCTGATAGCTGTTACATTCACCAGACGGGCCAGCGAGCTACAGGCTCTTGTGGCACACCCACCCTACACACAGCTCTACCATGACAGGGCCATGCTTCGCACCCACCCAAAGCTCATCCCGAAGGTGGCCTTACCCTTCCACATCAACCAAGCAATATAGCTGCCCACCTTCTGCCCGGAGTCGCACACCTCCACAGAGGACCAAAGACTCCACACCTTTGACTGCATCAGGGCTCTGCACACAGGATGGGTCTAGGGAATGCAACTCTTTGTCTCCTTTGACTTGAACAAACCAGGGAACTCTGTCATGAAGAGGACCCTGTCACAGTGGATTTCGGACTGCATCACCTTTTGTCACAACAAGGCAGGCATCCAGACCACAATGAAGGTCAGAGCCTAACAGCTTCAAGGACTGGCCACCACCATCGCCAACCTGCACTCCATGCTGTTTACCGACATCTGCAAAGCCACCACCTCTTCTTCAGTGCACACTTTCCTAAACACTACTGTCTCGACTTAGAGGGACAGGCAGACAGTTCCTTTGGCCAAGCGGTCCTATCCACCGCCTCTGCAAGAACTGGACCCACGGGAGGAACGCTTTCAGCCGCACCACCCCCACGGTCACTGAGCCTCCTTACATGCCATTAGGTGCTGTTCAGACAAGTTACACAAGCCTTTATCGTTGCCCTTTCTCATTGTTACTGATATGTTGAATTCCCTACTGTTGTGTTCACCATTGTTGTGGACATGTTGTTTCCAACTTTGTGGCCCTTACCTCCCAGTTGCTGTGGGGAGTCAGGGAGCCCTGTTTACGTTAAGTTCACTTGTGCTGTTGGGTGAAGTTAATAAAGCTTTAAACATAACAGTCACTGCTGGCTGTCATCATAGGGACGACAAAATTATCAAAGGCCCACACTTCCAGCCAGTCATCCGCCTCCCTCTCATCCACCACAGCGAGCAGATCGCGCAGCTAGGGAGGCACCAGGTGTGGCTGACGCATCCTTCTGGTCCATGGAGAAAGCAAGGTTACTTACCTGTAATGGGGGTTCTCCATGGACAGCAGGATAAGTCAGCTACACAAAACATGCCCACCTCCCCTGGATGAGGTCGGCCTCACAACCTGGTGCCTGCCTACCTAGCAGCAAGGTCACAGCTGGGGACATACTGGGCCAGCTAGGGGCAGGGCTACTGGGCACATGCTCAAAAAGCATTGCCTTTTTGAGCTCTCAAGAGCACTTCCATCCATGGTGCCGTCGGATGACGTCATCAGGTGTGGCGGCTTATCCTGCTGTCCATGAAGAATCCCCATTACAGGTAAGTAACCTTGCTTATTTTATGCTCATTCTCCCTGGGGCTAATTTTATAACAACACACTTATAAACATATCCAAAACTGCACTATTTTATAAAGACCATACAATCACAAATTTCTTCCTTGCTACTTATATCATGTTACTGGGAACCTTGCTCGGGTTTTTTTGTTTATTTTAGTTGCTCTTAGTCCACTTGGGTAGTGCAAATAAAGGTCAACAAGCAAGTTTTAGGTGATACCTTTTAGTTAGTCCAATAACAAGTTACCACCAACAACTTGCTTGTTAACCTTTATTTGTTTAATTTATAAAGACAACATAGGTGCCAGTCTCCAGTGCCATACAGACTTCATGGCTCAACTATAGGTCACTGGTCTCCAGATGGCAGAGTCATGGGTTTGATTGCCAGCATCCCAATGGACAAGTGCAGAGGATATGCACATATTTGTACATGCTTCGAGGCAAGTGCAAATGTGTGCATACATATGTATTTTATAAAGTAAATGTCTACATTGTAACTCTGCCCTTTCTCCTACAAATTACCTCTCAGGAACACCTCCGCTTGTGGAGGGTGACTTTATAAGAAGATGCCAAGTTTTAGAGGGCAGGAAGGCACCTATTTTGGCACTTTATTATCTCTTTATAAAACACTAGCTGCAAATCACTAGAGAGCAGGCATAAATGTCCGCACATGGAATATGCAGGTATGCACATAGATTAATATATTTTATAATCAATGTTTTGTGACTTCACCCATGCTGTGCCCAGACTGCACTCCTGGCGACATGTACTATAAAAGTATGGACTTCGTGCCACTGCACATGCTTTTATGCCTGATGTGATTTTATAAGAGCTATTTTACTTGTGGAGATAGCCACATATGCTCTAAAATGGCTTTGTAAAATGATCTCCATGTCGCATAAAATAGACGCCGTGTTTATGTGCACCATCTCTTCTGTGTAATTTTAAAAGAGCCATTTTCTGCATGTAAAACATGTACGTGTGTAAAATGCTTTATAAAATCCGCCCCCCCACCCCTCCAGTGTACTTCATTCCCTCCCCTCTCTGGACATTTGCATTCCCCTATATACTGTTCCCCTACTGCTAGTTACATTTTTTTAAGAAAATTCCTTAAGAGTTGGCAGCTTGAATTTCCAGCTCTGTCCAAGCCTGACGTAAATGAATAGGAAAGAGATTTTTTTCAAGATAAGTGAATTAAGAATTTGTGTGTGAAATACGCATGAATGGACAGTCTCCAGGGATGAAACCTTGGCAATAGACATTGCTCACGAGTTTCAAACTTGTGCTAATTCAACCTCTTTTTGTATTAGTATGACATTTTACTTTGTGAGTATATGGTAGATAGGAAGTATGCTCTTTCCTTCCCCCCCCCCCTGCTTTCTTAGTCTTTAACTCCTGAGTTGCAAGTGATAAACGATAAGGGCTCAGCTGAATGTCACATGGAAGATTCCAGAGAGGATTGCGAGCACCATGTGACTGTATTTGCTTGGAGCCCTGTGGCACAAGCTGGTGTGAGCAATCACATGCTGTCCTAGAGTTCTCAGTCTCTCTCAGATGGAAAAACCAGGCAGAAAATCACTCCTACAATAAGGGAGCAGCCTGAGGTCTCTGGACCCCCAAATAACATGACCTTATCTTAGTTTCCGGAAAATAAATATAAATACTCCAATTGACATACTGAAGCTTATGACTACAGCAATGTGTGGTGCTTACATCTGTGAGGTTCAAGAGGCAAAGACACAGGTGGGCTAGGATAGTGTTTTGATTATTGTTGAGGACAAGGAACCATAGATTCTAGCACCTTCTTAGCTGTTGCCCCTCCCTCCAATCCCTCACAGATTTCTGGTGTGACTTTGTCTCAGTTCTATTCCCCTCTCTGCCAATGACTGTATGACCTTGGATAAGTCACTTTTTCTCTCTGTGCCTCCGTCCTAATCCCAAGTCATGAAACAAGAGTTGCTATTATGAGGACAACATTGCTGTTTTAATTTGCATTTTCTCCATGAAAATACCACAGGGGCAAGGCCACAGGACAGAGGACGAGAGAATGCCAAGCAAAGTCACAAGCAGCCCTCCTCACCTGCCCTATACAAGGCTTGGAACTTTCAGCTGTACCCAATTTGGCAGGCGGGTAATGCCAGGCAGAGGGACTGTTGGAAAGGTAAGACCAGAGGATTTTCTGGGGTCCTAGAAGTCAGGGGCTGCTCAAGGCAATCTGCCTCCTGAGGCGAGGGATGAGATGGTGCCCCCCCCCCCCCCAAGCTGGGGAGGCTTTCTCAAAACTGCAGTCATGGACTGAACCAAATCAAAAAGTTAAGTAGATAATGTGGAGAAAATAAAAAAGATGTTTGTACACTATGGAACTAAAAGAGAGAGCGAGAACCACTGCACAGTTTATAACACCAAATTAAATAACTCATTTTAATTTTGTTGTTATAAACTGTGTTATGGTTGTTGCTTTTTCTTTTTTAACATATATTTAGCATTCACAGAATCCCCCCCCCCCCCACACTTAACAAATGGCACAGAGCAGAATTAGGACATTCACCCACAAAACTCAATATCTAATTTAAAAAAGAATCTGATTCTGGTCATCTCACTAACAAGCATTCTCCAGTATCAGGCATATTGTGAATTAATACAAAACCCTACAAAAGTCACAGATGATCTGTAAGGCCAAGTCAACCATATCATACCAGCATAAACTTCCAAAACTCATGCAACAAGGGGCCTACCCAGATAAAAGCAGCACTATAAATACTGTAGTGGGCCCTGGGACATCCATACACCGATTGAAAAGCTAAACAAGTCAAATTACTACAGTAGAGGTCCCTTCGTACAAACTCCATGTTGACAGAACTCCTGGCCTCAGTCACACACTCAGAACAGGGCTGGCCCGTCCACTGAGCAAGAAATTTGTTTGCACAGGGCCCCGCATTTCAGGGGGCCCCGCGCAAACAACATTCTGCCCATCAGACCAGAAAAACTTTAAAAGAAAAAACTAACTTGCTGCTGCTGCTGCCGCCGTGGCAGCAGCAGAATCAAGTGTCTCCTGCGGGGCCTCCGCCCTCCCTCCTGTCCGGCAGAGCCCTCCCTCGATCACTCACCTCAGCGCGGTTTTCAGAGCCGCGAAGGGAGGGTTTCCCTCTCATGGTCGCGGCTCTGTTAAGCCCATTGGGGCTGATGGGAACAGGCATTTCCTGTTTCCCATCAGCCCCTGCCGGCTTAACAGAACCGCGAGAGAGAAACCCTCCCTTCATGGCTCCGAAAACCGCACCGAGGAGAGTGATCGAGGGAGGGCTCTGCCGGACAGGAGGGAGGACGGGGACCCACAGGAGACACTTGATTCTGCTGCTGCCACAGCGGCAGCAACTTAGTTTTTTTCTTTTAAAGTTTCCCTAGGATGATGGGGCGGAGGGGGGTTAGGATTGGTAATGGGCTAGGGGGGGGTCTAGGACTGGAAATGGGCTATGGGGGGGTTAGTACTGGAAAATGGCAAGGGGAGTCTAGTACAGGAAATGGGCTATGGGGGGTTAGGACTGGAAATGGGCTATGGGGGGTTAGGACTGGTAAAGGGCTATGGGGGAGGTTAAGACTGGAAATGGGCTGATGGGTTAGGACTGGTAATGGGCTATGGGGGGGCAAGGACTGGAAATGGGCTGATGGGGGGTTAGGAATGGTAATGGGCTATGGGGGGGCAAGGACTGGAAATGGGCTGATGGGGGTTAGGACTGGTAATGGGCTATGGTGGGGCTAGGACTGGAAATGGGCTGATGGGAGGGATAGGACGGGAGGTGGGCTGATGGGGGGTTAGGATTGGTAATGAGCTATGGGGGGCTAGGACTGGAAATGGGCTGATGGGGGGTTAGGACTGGTAATGGGCTATGGGAAGGTAGGACTGGTAATGGGCTAAGACTGGAAATGAGCTGATGGGGGGTTAGGACTGGAGGTGGGCTGATGGGGGGGTTAGTACTGGAAATGGGCTGAAGGGGGGATTAGGACTGGTAATGGCCTATGGGGGGGCTAAGACTGAAAATGGAGTGATAGGGGGTTATGACTGGAAGTGGGCTGATGGGGGGACTTAGGACTGGTAATGGGCTATGGGAGGGTAGGACTGGTAATGGGCTAAGACTGGAAATGAGCTGATGGGGGGTTAGGACTGGAGGTGGGCTGAAGGGGGGATTAGGACTGGTAATGGGCTATGGGGGGGCTAAGACTGAAAATGGAGTGATAGGGGGTTATGACTAGAAGTGGGCTGATGGGGGGGCTTAGGACTGGTAATGGGCTATGGGGGGCTAGGACTGGTAATGGGCTGAGTGGAAGGGGGGCTTGAACTGCAAATAGCCGATGGGGAGGGGGGCTTGGAATGAAATGGGCTGTGAGGGGGGAGCTAGGACTGGAAATGGGCTGAGTGGGGGGGAGCTAGGACAGGAAATAGGCTGATGGAGTTGCTAGGATAGGACTAGAAATGGGCTGTTGGGGGTGCTGAGATTGGAAATGGGCTGTGAGGGGGGTGCTAGGACTGGAAATGGGCTGTGAGGGGGGAGCTAGGACTGGAAATGGGCTGAGTGGGGGGGAGCTAGGACAGGAAATGGGCTGATGGAGGTGCTAGGATAGGACTGGAAATGGGCTGTTGGGGGTGCTAAGATTGGAAATGGGCTGTGGTGGGGGCTTGGAATGAAATGGATTCATGGAGGGGCTAGAACTGGAAGTAGGCTCATTGGGTGCTTGGATTGGAAATGGGCTGAGTGGAGGGGAGCTCGGATTTGACATGGGCTGATGGTGGGGCTAGGAAAGGACTAGAAATGGGCTGATGGGGGGCTGGGTTTGGAAATGAGCTGATGGAGGGACTCGGATAGGACTGGAAATAGATGGGGGAGCTAGGATTGGAAATGGGCTGATGGTGGGGCTAGGATAGGACTGGAAATGGGTTGATGGGCTAGGACTGGAAATGGGCTGATGCAGGAACTAGAAGGGAGTGGATGCTGGGTGGGGCTGGAACTAGAAGGGAGCTGATGTTGGGGGAGGATTAGAATGGGATGGGGCTGGGAGAGTGAAATGGAGAGGGGAAAAAATATTTTGTGTGGGAGGGAAGAAAAATCTTCAGTTGGCTGGGCATTAGGAGAGTAAGTGGGGATTGAGGATGGAGGGGTAAAATTTGAGTGGATGAAACAGGAATGAGGAAAGAGCAAAAGGAGAAAGATTAGTATGTTAAAGCAGATGTAGAAAGAGAATGGAAAAAAACTAGAAGAGAGAAGAAAGAACAAATGGACAGCAGATGATGGTGAGTTAGCAGAAGACACAAAGAAACCAGAAGAAAGTGGCTGGAGCAATTGCAACTGAAAAAAAAATGCACAAAAGGTAGAAAAATATCTCTTTATTTTGAATTTATTAACTGGAATATGTCAGCTCTGGGAAATGTGAATCATTAACATCTGCGCTTTATTTAGTACAAGAGGAAATTAATTTATAGTTTTATTTCTACAGTGTTGTTGTACATTCCAAGTTTGGCTTTTGGGGTTCCCAGTTTAATTATTGTCTTCCTGTTTCTAAATTGTGATTCCTTGTTTGGTGATGTTCTATGTTCTGCATGTGTAACTGAGCTGAGATATTCTGTTTATGTAATTCCTACTTGACATTGTCACTTGTTCTCTTTCCCCAGTAGGTCATGTATTGTTATTCTCTGAAATGTATTGGTTTAATATTTGCAATGTTGCCTTTTGATAGGTAGGGTCTGGTGCTTTATGAGTCCTGGTAGTGCTGTTATGATACGGTGGGTTTGCTATTGGTTCTAAATGGGCAGTGTTTGCAGTAGTTCCTAATGTGCCTGGCGTTTGACACTGGATTATAGTAATGTAGAAATCTTTTAGTCTTTCTTTATCCATACGCTCATTCAGAGGCATGTTTACTAAAAGTTAGTGTATGGTAACAGTATGCAAATATTTATGCAAATGAGGCCCCTTATGCAAATGAGGCCCCGCACCGAGTCTCCGCACATGGCCCCGCACCCCCCTTGGGCCACCCCTGACTCAGAACACAGACCCTTGCCAAGTACAGAATAAGTGAGGATAACCTAAAGTGAAAATAAAAATATGTAGACAAAAATTAAACTGAAAGCCCAAGAAGCCAGACTCTGCATGCAATGCAATACCAGAGAAATAAGAGACTCATTTCCCTGTACTGTGTAAAATATAAAAATAGTGCAAAGTCCAATCACTCATTTGAAAATAAAATTATTTTTTCTACCTGTGTTGTCTGACCATTTTATACTCTGATCATGCTGGCCCTGATATGAAGCTTCTGCTTTCTTCTGTCTTCTCTTAGCTCTCTTTCTACGGTCTCGACTCCATCTGCCATTTCTTGTCTCTCCTTTTGTTTTCTTCACTTCCTTCCATCTTGGATATTGATTTTTTTCTTTCCACCTTTCTTCCATTTATTTCTCTCTCTCTTTGGCCACCCAGATTTCACTACTCCTTGCTATCCAGTTCTCAATCTCCCTCTTTTTTACGCTATTTACCTACCGCTTTTCAAACTTTACCCCCAGTCATTCCATTCACCAGCTCTTCTTCCCCTCTGTGTTGTCCAGCATTTGTCCTCCTGTCTCCCCCCCCCATTGTCCAACATGTCTCCGTACTTCCCCCCATTCAACTTTTGTCTCCCTGCTTCCCCCCTCCAGCATGTCTTCCTGCCCTGCTTCCCTATTTATTTATTTATTTCACATTCTTATATACCGCCTTATCTGGTAATCAAGGCGGTTTACATTTAACAAAACCAGGTACATTAAAAATTGTTACATTAAAACATATTTAACTATGCATAATAATAATGTTACTATTTACACATTTGGTCTGAGTGTGTTTGGGGATGTGATGTTGTTTGGGACTGTCTCCCCTTTGTCCAGCATTTGCCCCCTGTCTCTCCCCTTTGTCCAGCATTTGCCTCCTGTTTCTCCCCTTTGTCCAGCACTTGCCCTGTCTCTCCCCTTTGTCTAGCACTTGTCCCCCTGTCTCTCCCTTTGTCCAGCATTTGTCCCGTCTCTCCCCTTTGTCTAGCACCTGTCTCTCCCTTTTGTTCAGTATATACCCCTATCTCCCCCTTTGTCCAGCATTTGCCCCCCCTTCCTCTCCCCTTTGTCTAGCAATTGCCCCCTGTCTCTCCCTTAGTCCAGCATTTGTCCCCTGTCTCTCCCCTTTGTCTAGCACCTGTCTCTCCCTTTTGTTCAGTATATCCCCCTATCTCCCCCTTTGTCCAGCATTTGCCCCCCTTCCTCGCCCCTTTGTCTAGCACTTGCCCCCTGTCTCTCCCCTTTGTCCAGTATGTACCCCTGTCTCCACCTTTGTCCAGCATTTGCTCTCCTGTCTCTCCCCTTTGTCCAGTATGTCCCCCTGTCTCCACCTTTGTCCAGCATTTGCCCCCCCACCCCGTCTCTCCCCTTTGTCTAGCACTTGCCCGCCGTCTCTCCCCTTTGTCTCTCCTTGTCCTCCTCCTGTCCCCACTCCTTCCACCTGCACCTCTTATCAGGCAGCAGCGGCGGCACTCCGGTTGTTTTTATTTTAGATTTTGCCGCCTCTGGCCTGCCTCTGCCTTCCCGCCACTTTTTTTTCCCTCAAGAATGCTTGTGCAGGGTTCCTGCAAGCGATCAGGCTGATTTGTCCGATGCCGGCGGCACTCCGGCTCTGTTTTAATTTTAGATTTTGCAGCCTTTGGCCTGCCTCTGCCTTCCCACACGGGAAATCAGAGGCCAGAGTGCTGCCTGAGGCCATTGCCTCAGGTGGCCTAATGGAAGAACCGCCCCTGCTAGAAGTGCATTTGGCTATTGATTACAGGGAACATGATTAGCACGGGCAGTCTGGGCTACCTTGTGATCTGGTTGACCTCAGACTAAAACTGCAAGATTGCAAATTGGGATGAGGGTCTGACACCTCGACACTCTAGGGTTGTGCAGCTGGCTCAATGTAAAATGTAAAAGAAAACATGGGCCCAATATTCAGAGTGATTTATGCATTTGCCAGCAAAAGGCAACCTTGCTTATCTGTTTATTTTGAAAAGGTATATGGATAATCTCCAGGAACAAACAGGAATGTAGTCTTCACATATGGGTATCGTCGGTACTGACGGAGCCTGCGCGGGAATGCTCCCCAGCGTCCAATTAGAAAGCTTTTGGGAGCATCCCACAGTGCCTGCGTGCTGCCTTCCCACCTTTCCCAACTGCCTCTCTCCAGTTCTTCGTTTTCTGCGGAGCCAGCAGGTCATTTTTCCTGTCACCACAGAAATTATCCCATCTTTTTCATTCTTTTTTGTGGTAGCGTCTGCCTTCCTCGACGCTATACCGGTACCGCCGGTTCTTTCTTTCTTTCTTCAAAAAAAAAAAATTAATTTTTTTTCTGGACTTTCCAGCCTTTTTCTTTTGGGTGCCACGCACCATTTTGGGCACTAGGCCCAACTTTTCCTTCAGAATGGAAAAACCCACTTCGGGTTTTAAAAAGTGTTCCAAGTTTGGCGGTACCATCTCTGTCACCGACACTCACGAGTGGTGCCTCAAATGTTTAGGTCCTGACCACTCCATCTCGGAGTGTGTTGCCTGTGGGATGATGTCGAAGAGGGGTCGGCAAAACCGAGCTGCTGAGCTTAGCACCCTTTTTCCCTCTGGTGCAGCATCCGTGTCATCGATGTCTTCCAGGGCTTCGTCTTCCTCCCATGGATCTCAGGTAACTAAACATAAATCTGGCCGGTCCTCAAAGGGTAGATCTCCTTCCAAGCATCGAGATGCCTCTGGCGTTGCCCTTGAGGGACTTGTACCAGCAAAATTGCCCCGGCGGGAGGCTTCGGCTTCCAAAGCACTATCGGAGCTCCAGGATGTTCTTGAGGCCTCAACCTCGGCAGAACTACTGGTGCCATGCTCTGGGGTACCAGCTGCTTTGTCCGGTACCGATACCCAGGCATCGGCAGCGTCAATAGACCAGAGATTCTTGGCTATTGAACGCAGTCTGGCAGCTCTCCTTGCGGCTTCGGTGCCTTCGGGACCACTTCAGACAGTTCATCCGGTATTGACACCGGTTCCGGCACTGATACCGGTACCAGCCTGTCGATACCAGAGGAAATAGCATGACTCGGTGTCGGTAACAGAGTCACCGATGTCGATGCTGTCTGTACTGGTACCGGACCCCTCCGGTACCGACTTCGATTGGTACCGGTGTCGTGCTTTGCAAGAGCACCCGGACAGGAGATATTTTGAATCCTCCGATGAGTCTGAGGATTCTGACAGCTCTGTCGGTACCGGAGTACTTCTCTCTGAGGAGCCTTCCTCTCCTAAACGTAGGATGTCGTCTCCAGAGGATATATCCTTTCAGGATTTCATCCGGGAGGTGGCTAGAGGTCTTTCCATCACAGTGGCTCCTGAAACAGCCCAGAGCAAAGGAATTTGGAGATTTTACAATATCCTAAAGCTCCCAAGGAGGCAGCTACTTTGCCTATTCATGAGATCTTGCATGATTTTATGCTAAGAATGTGGGAAACGCCTCTTACCACCTCTCCTCATTCTCGTAGGCTTGATACAATGTATCGAGTACCTCCTTGTCCTGGATTTCAAAAAACTCAGTTACCACACCACTCCATGCTAGTGGAATCAGCTATGAGAAGGATCAAGAGTGCAAAAAAGACATGCATCTAATCCCCCAGGACGTGAATGTAGGACTCTTGATGCCTTTGGGCGTCAAACCTTCCAGGCCTCTTTGCTTTCTGCCAGGATTAGTTCCTACATTTTATACATGGGAATGTTCCTTAAGAAGGTTACAGGAGATCTAGAGCTTATGAGCCCTCTCCTTCCTGATGATAAGAGGCAAGATTATCTTACACTTGTCAAACATGCCCAAGATGTTTCCAAGTTTGTTAATCGTGCAGCTTTTGACTGCTTTGAGTGCATAAGCAGAACCTCTGCCATTGCTATAGGTGCTCGTAGGATTGCCTGACTCCAGGCATCTGACTTAGAAATCTGGGTACAGGACAAACTCGGGAATATCCCTTGCACAGGCGAAAATCTCTTTGGCAAAAATTGGCAAGAGAAAGCTAATGAGCTGGATGCTAATAACACCACTTTGGATAGACTATCCAAGGCAACAGCTGATCCTGCAAGGAGAAAATCCTACAAAAAAACATTCTTCTCTAAAAAGAAGAGGTTTTACCCCTCCTATACCCAGCAGGGGCATTCTGCAGGTCAGTATGTCCGAAAGGGACAGCAGCCACCAAAACAAAGGAAAACAAAGTCTGCTAAGCCTCAACCGGCCCAGCAGACTCAGCCTCCACAGGGGCTTTGACTTCCATCTAGAGAACTTGGCCTTCTTGGCCCTCAACGGGCCAGAGCTCTCCACCATTCCAGGAAGGTTGTGTCATTTTGCCCCCAGATGGGAGCAAATAACAGCAGAAGAATGGACTCTCTCCATTGTAAAAGAGGAGTACAAGCTTCATTTCCTCAACATACCCCCTCCTACAGTTGTAAGATGGTTCAATTCTCAGACTTCACTCGAAAATCAGTTGAGTCAAGAGGTCAGTTTACTTCTTGCCCACGGGGCAATAGAAGACATACCCATTTCCCAACAGGGTACAGGGTTTTACTCCCCCTATTTCCTTATTCCAAAGAAAACAGGGGGACACAGACCCATTTTAGACCTCAGAGAATTGAACAAATTCCTGTTCAAGGAGAAGTTCAAGATGATTTCTCTAGGAACTCTTCTGCCATACCTTCAGAGTCAGGATTGGCTTTGTTCTCTAGACCTCAAGGATGCGTACTCCCATGTTCTCATCCATCCAACTCACCAAAGATTCCTTTGGTTTCTATTTCAGGGGAAGCACTACCAGTATAGGGTTCTTCCTTTTGGCCTGGCCTCAGCACCAGGGTGTTTATGAAATGCATGGCTGTAGTGGCAGCATTTCTTCGCACTCTAGGAATATTCGTCTTCCCCTACTTAGACGACTGGCTCATTTGAGCCCCATCAGAGTCAGAGGCCAGAATTTCCCTGTCTTGCACAATGCGTATCCTTCATTATTTGGGCCTGGTCATAAACATCCCAAAATCCAACCTAACTCCCACTCAATCTCTAGAGTTTATAGGAGCTATGCTGGATACTAGGAAAGCAAGGGCCTATCTTCCACAGCCCCGCTGCCTTCACATTGTGCAGTTAGTTTCCCAAGCAGTGTTAAAAACTCATCTCACTGCTCGGGAAATGTTACAATTGTTAGGCCACATGGCATCTACCGTGCATGTGGTTCCCTATGCTCACCTCCATATGAGAGCAGCCCAATGGACTCTATCCACTCAGTGGACTCAGACATCAGGCTGACTATCAGACAAAATTGCAAACTCAAGTCGCATTATTTTGTCCCTACAGTGGTGGCAGTCAACCCAAAACCTGTTGGTGGGGTCCCCTTTCCAACAACCCCCACCCAGGTCACTCTAACAACAGACGCCTCACAGGTGGGTTGGGGAGCTCACCTGCAAGATCTCTCTACCCAAGGCACCTGGACTCCACCGGAGACCCATCTACACATCAATCTCTTGGAACTCAGAGCAATCTTCCTTGCTCTTCGAGTGTTCCACACCCAGCTGAGCTACAAGACAGTCCTAATTCAGACAGACAATCAAGTAGCTATGTTCTTTCTGAACAAGCAGGGAGGAACAGGCTCTCTGTCACTTTGCAACGAAGCTTTGCGACTATGGGCCCTCGCCAGAGAGCATCAGATTCATCTCCTTGCAGTGTATCTGCCAGGCATTCAAAACTCCTGGGCAGACAGACTCAGTCGAGTTCTGCTTCCACACGAGTGGTCTCTTCGTGCAGACCAGGTAGCAAAATTTTTCAAATTTGGGGAACTCCGGACATAGACCTCTTTGCAAGTCCACTGAATGCCAAACCTCCCCAGTTCTGTTCCAAAATTCTGGCTCAGGGTTCTCGGGCCACGGATACCTTCCTCCTTCATTGGGATCAGGACTTCCTATATGCCTTTCCACCCATTCCCCTAATTCCCAAAACCCTATTCAAGTTTCAGAGAGACAGAGGCCATATGATTCTCATAGCTCTACATTGGCCATGGCAGGTGTGGTACCCTCTGCTCCTACATCTCTCTCAAGCTCCATCTCTGGATTTAGGATCTGCTCCAGATCTCCTGTCTCAGGAGGACGGGATGTTGTGGCATCCCGATCCCCACTCTCTGCATCTCAGGGCTTGGTTGCTGAGGGCCTAGACCTTCATGGTCTTAACCAGTCTCAACAAGTAAAGGATATCCTTTATGCTTCTAGAAAGCCTTCCCACAAGACGCTCTTATGCTTTCAAGTTGAAAAGGTTTTCCATATGGTGTTCGCAGAAGGTTCTTGACCCCCTGGCGATACCTCTGGAATCATTATTGGAGTATCTCCTTCATTTAGTATGGGTCCATTTAAGTGCTATTTCAGCTTCTTTCAAGCCTTTAAATGGACAACCTATTTCCTCTCATCCTCTCATAGCGAGATTTATGAGGGGCCTCCTTCTAACTAAGCCTCCCATTAGGCCACCACCGGTAGCATGGGACCTAAGTCTGGTTCTTGGACAGCTCATGAAGTCGCCTTTTGAACCTCTAGCTACTACCTCCTTGAAATTCCTTTCCTGGAAGGTTGTCTTTCTCATTGCAATCACATCAGCACGTCGCATTAGTGAGTTGCAAGCATTAGTGGCTGATCCTCTTTATACGAGGTTCCATCATGATAAGGTAGTCGTTAGGACTCATGCACACTTTATGCCAAAGGTGGTCTCACCTTTTCATTTAAACCAAGCAGTTTACCTGCCTGTATTTTTTCCAAGGCCTCATGCTTCAAATGCAGAAAGGAGTCTTCATACTATGGACTGTAAAAGAGCACTTGCTTTCTACTTACAAAGGACACAGCAACATAGAAAGTCCTCTCAACTCTTTGTTGCTTTTGATCCTTCCCATTTGGGACTTCCAGTCTCCAAGAGGACATTGTCCAATTGGATTGCACAGTGTATTTCTTTTACCTATCAGAGTAAGAACCTTTTTCTGGAAGGCCATGTCACAGCTCACAATGTGAGAGCCATGGCAGCCTCAATGGCTCATTTACACTCTGTGTCTATCGACGACATCTGTCGAGCAGCTACTTGGGCCTCGGTTCATACATTCACAGCCCATTACTGCTTAGACAGGGACTCCCGCCAGGATGCCTTGTTTGGTCAGGCTGTTCTACAACACCTGTTCCATACTTAATCAACTCCTACCCACCATTCCCATTAGGATGCCAGAGATCCATTGGGGGAAGTGGAGTCCTTTCACAGGGGCACACAACCTCTGGGGTCTCTCCCTGGCATCGGTAGCTAGGGAGTCCCCATATGTGAAGACTACATTCCTGCTTGTTCCTGGAGATAGCATAGTTACTCACCTGTAACAGGTGATCTCCGGGAATAGCAGGAATTTAGTCTTCACAACCCACCCACCTCCCCTAGGAGTTGTATCTCTCTTTTCCTCTCTCTCTCTTTGGAGAGAGGCAGTTGGGAAAGGCGGGAAGGCAGCACGCAGGCGCTGTGGGATGCTCCCAAAAGCTTTCTAATTGGATGCTGGGGAGCGTTCCCGCGCAGGCTCTGTCGGTACTGACGATACCCCTATGTGAAGAGTAAATTCCTGCTGTTCCCGGAGATCACCTGTTACAGGTGAGTAACTATGCTGTTTAACTCACTAAACTACTCTATATTATCAATATAAAAGGGGCCAAATTAGGGGAGGGGGCTTACAGATGAATCTGTTTAATTTAGGTCTGCTAAATAGCAGGCCTTAATCTAAATGGATAATGCTGGCACAGTCACCACTGAAGCTGAAAATCAGGCACTATGTATTTATTTTTATAAAATGTTTATGATTCCTCTAATTATTTCTGATTGTATTCCTTTTTCATTTTTTTTGCAAACTTATAACTGACTTTATGTACACCTATGTTTTTATTTTCAGTTATACATTTGTATATATATGTGTATGTACCTTTCTGTCTCCAGATCTGAGTAAGAGATGTTTGCCTGCGTATGGATTAGACTCACCTAGAATATCTGTGCCTCGCAGTTGTAGGAAAGAGTCCAGAACATTCACTCTTGCCAGGGATCCCTCCCTTGGCTATTGTGTTTTCCTAACAATGTGGCCTTGGGTTTCTTTCAGGTGGTCAGGTGACACTCGAAGTGAACAATGATGCCCCAACATTGGCCAATGCTAAGGTCACTTTCTCCATCAAGTTGCAGTTTCCCCGTGGTCAGACAGTGCTTGACGATGGACAGGTGGTATGGAGCCAAAATTACACTGCAAATGGTGAGCCCCAAAGAATCAAATTTGCAGCTGCCAACTACTTTCCTACACCATCACTTCAGTCCCTCTTGTATACCATGGGGAGGGCCCATGTAACTTGTTCTCTGCCTTTACACCTGTGGGATTTTTCCTATATACGGTTTCTTTAAAAATAAATTCTCTTTCTGTTTATACACACCAACTCCAGTGGCTTAATATGAATACAGCTCCTTTTGCCATAGCTGATGGTATGCCTGAAAGATGCCACTTTAAACATTTGTTGGTCTTTAAAGGGATCTTTTCTAACCAGTTACTTTATTAAATTTCTTTCACTTGCATGTTTTTATTTTGGAGGCCTTTGATGGGCATTCATTTCTACTGAAAGTAATTTTGTAAAGATTTTTCTGCAGCTAAACCTTGTTTTACCTGCGGGAAAGGACTTTTATAAAATTACCTCATTTTATATAGGCATTAAAGTATACCCATTGACAAGAAGCATTTATTTTTATGTGACCCATATGTAGGCATGTTCGGGGGCTTAGTTTTGGGAGAGTGTAGATGCAGTCGCAAAGTATGCAAGTAGTTTATAAAATATGCACATACATGCATATTTTAGGTCTTGACAAATTAATGTTGAATGTAGGAGCCACCGCAAAAACTTAGCAGCCAGTGGCAGACTTCCTCTCTTGTCTCTCCAACCCCACCCCCCAATGGTGAATTTTGAGTGGGGGGGGGGGATTCTCATCCAAGATTGCAGCAGCTCCTTTAGAAATTAATTTACTAAGGTTATTTTCACATTCTTTGTCTATGGGCAAAGAAAGTTTCGTAAATCAGTCCCTTCAGGTGTCTGTGAACATCACTGGCAAAAGCCAGCAGTCTCCTTTTCCGAAGCATGCTGACAGCTGTGTGACAGCATATCTTTGAGAGGTGAAACAAAGAGTAAATTGCCACTTTGCTTCACACATCACCGTGGTCTGGGTCCCTGCCAGACTCTCTCTTTCATACCCCGCTCCCAATCTTCACCCATTCTCTGTCTGTCTCTAATACACCCTCCCCCAGCCTTCACCCATACTCTTTCTATCAGTCATACTCCCTCCATCCAGTCTCTCTTTCATACCTCCCCCAGCAGCTTTCATCCATTCTCTCTGTTATGCCCTAAGGTAGCTGATGGGGTTGGGAACCTACCACCTATTCCCCTAACCTTGCCATCTGTAGCTGCCTCAGAGACAGCATAAGAACATAAGATATTGGGTCAGACCAAAGGTCCATCAAGCCCACTATTCTATTTCTAACAGTGACCAATCCAGGTCACAAGTACCTAGTAGGTTCCCAAAAGGTACACAGATTCCATGCTGCCTGTTCCAGGAGTAAGCAGTGGTTTTCCCAAGTCCACTTTAATAATGGTTTATGATGGGCTTTTCCTCCAGGAAGTTATCCAAACCTGTTAAACCCAGCTACACTAATGGCTTTTACAACTTGCCTCCCCATCACAGTTTGGCCCTACTAGGCAAACTAAGTGTCCACTTAGGGTGGAAGACCTTGGCCACTCAACATACTTCAAGACAGAGGCGGAGCAAATCACCGCAACTGACCTAGAAGCACCTGCACACATGTGCACACTCGTGCACACTCATGGCCTGCCACTCCTGCTTCTCTGATGCAAACCTATGTAGGAGTAGAGCAGGAGAAGCAGGCTCTGAGTGTGCGGGTGCTTCAAGGCCCACTGAAAGCGGCTTGCTCTGCTGCTGTCTTGGAAGGGCTGCGGTGTCACCCCCACCCCCACCAGGTCTGCCAGTGGCATTTATTAGGGTGAGAGTGACAGGAAGGGAAGATTTATTTTTATTTAACAGTTTTTTTTTATACCACTTTGTCATTTCAATCAAAGCGGTTTACATTGTAACTTAAACTTGGTAAACGTACATTAAACAGGGACATTGATAACTTGGATTTTTCTGAGCAATGGAGGGTTAAGTGACTTGCCCAAGGCCACAAGGAGAGCTAGTGGGAATCAAACCCTGGTCTCTTGGTTCCCAAGCCAGACCTCTAACCACTAGGTTACTCTCAAAGGTAGGGAAGGGAAGAGAAGACTTGATTAGACACCTGGGTGAGGGGGAAGTGAAGAGATACTGGACACCTTGGAGGGGAGAGGGAGAAGTTGGATTATAGCGGTGAGGAAGGGAGGGGAGGTGCTGGAGTATGGGGGAAGTAGGACCTGGACCACCCTGGGGAGGGAGGGCATAAGATCCTAGACGACCCCTTGGGGGGGGGGGGATCACAGGACTGAGGGTTCGCCTAGGGCAGCAGATACCCTTGGCTCAGTCTAGCACTTTCAGCTCATTGTATCCCTGAGCATTAAGAAATAAAGATGTTTCATTCTGGCTACTCTTGTAAACAGAAAGATATCTTTATATTGTAAAGTTTCAGATTCCTATGAAATATTCTTCAAGTCCCATAGTTATTTATTTATTCATTCATGCAAGCATTTAGAAGAAAACAAAAGCTTCTCCAGAGCTGACAAGCTTCCAGCTGCTTATGTAAATAACTAACCCCTGCCATGCCAAACTGCTGAGGTCACTGCATTGAAGGGTACCGAAAAGCTTGTTTTATCAAACATCTGGATTTTCTTTACTATACACAAAGAAAGCTTTCTCCTCTTTACAAAAAATCAGCAGTATGTTTCCGTATGTTACCAAGAAATGGAAACATTTGGCCTGATATTCAACTGGCAGTGCTAAGTACCATAGCCACTTAGCCCTGCCCACCAACCCCCAAACCCCCAAAGGGAAGTGAATATCCAGGTCTGGCCGCACTGCCTGGAAGCCGCCGAGGCTAAACGTGCAGCCTCGATATTGGATGCTGCATGGTTAGCCTTGGCACCTATAAAATAAACGAGGGTTTTCCTCGACTATCTTAAAGATGCCGAGCGCTAACTGTGCAGCTTCCAATATCAGTGCTGCATGGTCAGCTCCGGGCCCCGCCTCCACTGCACCCCAGAACGTCCCCGGCAAGCCCTGATTCTAGCCGGCTAGCATCGGGGTGCGTAGGGGACTTAGTTGGGGATATTCAACGGCACTGCCCATGTATGTGCTGTCGAATATCCGGTTAGCAGGCATTTACACGGTTAACTGGCTGTTAATCGTGTAAATGCCTTTTGAATATCAGGCCCATAATTCTTAATACTTGCATATTTTATGTTTATGTTTATTTAATTTGATATACCGCCTTTCAGTTTACAAGCAAAGTGGTGTACATAGTTGAAAAGTATAGCAGATGGCCAATGGCCTGTAAAGGAAAAGAAATTACACTATCAAAAAGAACAGTAAGGAGAGGACCAGGCATACCAGACAGAAAGGGTGGAACACACAAGAGGACAAGGGGTCATGCAGTGAGGGAGGGAAGGTTGAAGGCAGAGGAAAATAAGTGGGTTTTCAACTGGGATTTAAAGCTACGATAGTCTTGTTCGAACCTGAGGGAGGTCAGGTAGCGAATTCCAGAGTGCAGTTCTAATGAAGAAAAAGGCAGAGGTGCGAGGAGATTGAAGGTGTGCCCGGGAGGGGGATGGGAGATGGAGACGATTGATATGAAGGGACAGTAGAGTGCGACTGGGGGTATGAGAATGGAGAAGCTCGGTAAGATATTGAGGGGTGCATGTATAGATGACCTGGTGTGCGAGGGTGAGAAGCTTTACATATTTTCTGAAAGAGAGAACAAAAACAATTGCAGTGATGAGGGAGTGGGAGAGGGATTTAGGCCAAGAGGTGGACCAGAAAGCGTAGAAACAGATAGTAGACCAGATACGCGAGGCCCTCATGTCAATAGCGGTTAGGGAAAATTGCTATAAGATTCTGATGAGGTGGTACTACATGCCTGAGTGACCCCATCGGATGTTTCCAGGGGTCTTGCCAGACCTTTGGCAGGGGTATGGAGGACGGGGCACCTTTTGGTGGACTTGGCCCAAGATCCATGTTTATTGGGCTAACATCCAGGAGTGGACTGGATAGTGGCTGGGAGTACATCTGCTCCTGGATCCAGGCATATTCCTGCTGTCCTGGGTGGGACAGGGGAAAAGGTGGGGAAGGGAAGAGCAGTTCTGGCCTGCTTAAGTGCGGCTAGATGTGAGGTGGCCACTCAGTGGAAAGGCGAGGAGGCCCCTGATCTGGAACAGTGTACCATGCAGCTGCGTCAGATGTTGGTGATGTAGAGGCTGATGGTGCATAGGAGACAATGGCTGGAGAGCTTTGATCAGGATTGGAAGAAATTAATTCAGGTGGTGGAGGGGGTTAGGGGAGAGGGGTTTGGGTGCAAGGGGGGAGAAGTAAGAGGAAGAGTATGGAGGGCTCAGATATAGGGGGGATAGGGTGGGGAGGGGAAGGGGGTGTCTGGAGTTAAAATCCTAGGGGAGGTGTGGTGGAGGGGGGATGGGATGATTTGTATAACATGGTAATAACCTGCAGTGCAATAAATAGCAACTGGTAATGAGGGAATGCACACAGGGAAACAGTTGAAGTTCAGCAGATGGGCTTATTGATGTGTGTGGTACATATGATTAATGTTAGGCAGTTGGTTCATAGTCATGACACTGCTGTATTAGAGGTTCTTTCTGTGTTGTCTGTAAGCTTTGTTGGTTGGTCTCTTGTGCATACGTATAGGAGTTTGTCAGGTTGTTCAATAAAAACTTAAATAAAAAACAAAACAAAACAAAATCATATCAACTAGCTCATCTTTATCTATGTCTTTATTGTGTTTATCCAAGTCTTCAAATAAATATAGATCAGTCCCATTAAACCACAACTATCTTATAAAAAACAAACAAAAAAAAAACAACAATTGCAGTGGTGCTGATTTTACTCTGCAAAGAAACCACTGCATCAATCCAACAATTAAACCATAGTAAAAACTGGAGTGTAGCGGGGTTTCAAAGAGATTTGGACAGGTTCCTGGAGAAAAAAGCCCATTAACCATTACTATTACTACTACTAAACATTTGTAAAGCACTATAAGACGTATGCAGCGCTGCACAGACATATGTAAAAGACGGTTCCTGCTCATCAGAGCTTACAATCTACTCAAGACAAACAACACAGTAGTTGTAGACAGGGATACATCTAGGGGGAATGGTAAGGAAACACAAAGGAGATCAGGCTAGCCAAGATCTGAAAGCGGCAGCGAAGAGGTGAGTTTTCAGCCTGGATTTGAAAAGGGTCAGAGAAGGCGCCTGATGTACAGACTTAGGTTGGTTGTTCCAGGCATAAGGAGCAGCAAGGTGAAAGGAGCAAAGTCTGGAGTTAGCAATAGAAGAGAAGGGCACAGATAGAAATAATTTGCCAGAAGAGCAGAATTCCCTAGGAGAGGTGTAGGGAGAGATAAGTGAGGAAAGGTAGTGAAGAGCTATAGAGTGAATGCACTTAAAGGTCAGCAGGAGAAGTTTGAACTGGTTGCGGAAATGGATAGGAAGCCAATGAAGTGACTTGAGAAAAGGGGTAATATGAGCATGACTAGGCTGGTGGAAGACTAGCCGCGCAGCAGAATGTTGAACAGATTGAAGGCGATATTCAGCCACTGCCCAGTTAGCTAAATCAATTAAAGTTAGGCCAGCCTTTTATGTGCCTAAAATTAGCTGGTTTAAGCTAACTGGCCAGCAGCTGAATATCGCCGCTGCCCAGTTAGCTGGAGCTCTGCTCCTAGAATGCTGACAGTGCTACACGATTAGCATCAGGTATGCAGCGGCAATAAGAGGGGGATATTCAGCAGCCTAAAATGGCTTTTTTTTTTTTTTTTTAGTGCCATCAAGTTAGTATAGGCTCATAGTGACCCAGCTAAATCTGGGTTTTCTTGGCAATGTATCACCAGAAGTAGATTTCCAGCCTTTTCTTCTGAGGCAATGGAGGGCAAAGTGACTTGCCCAAAGTCACAAGGGGTGCCAGTGGGAACCGAACCCTTGATCTTCTGGATACTAGGCAGTTGCTCTATGCACCATTAAATATCCTGCTTACCGGGATTAATGTGATTAGCAAGTCTTCTAACCATGTTATTCCTTTTGAATATGCCCCCCATAGAAGCTTATATGTTTTTATAAAATAGTCCCAAAATAGGCACCTACTTGTAGTTCTACCTAGGTGACTTGTTATAAAATTACCATCTTAATGTTAACAAATTCCTTGGAGCATCTGCTTATGTCTGGGGTCCCCTTCTGGAAGTGGGAGGATCCCACCTTCCAGGTTATTGATTACAGAGGATTGTCCCTGTCCATTAAAAGGGAATAAGCTGCTCTATTCAGGCCTGTCATTTTGCAAAGGGATATTCAATGGAAACAGGCAGGGCTTGTCCCCATTCAGCAACTAGAAGCAATGCCTTCTTTGTTACACACAGTATATGACATACAGAGGGTGGGAGCACCTGATGTTTTTCTAGTGGGTAATGCAATGCTCTCTGTTCCTGCAGGTACTCGTGTGGCTGCTGGAGACCCTGTTTTTCCCAGTGAAACCTCTGAAGGTTCAGACTGCGTTTTCCCCGACGGAAGTCCATTCCCACAGGGAACTGAGAGGAAACGCAGCAAGTTTGTCTATGTGTGGCAGGCCTGGGGTAAGAATGGGTTACCTGGTGGTGCTCAAGAAGGGAGCAAAGAGTAGAGAGATAGTCTCTAACTCTTGAGGGGACAGGAGGGGAACTCTCTGCACTTTGCTAGCCTCCAGTGGGAAAAGAGCAATTTGTGAGAAGAATCTAACTTGAGTCCTCCTCTTTGTTTTCTGGCAGCTGATGTCTGTGGGGCTGGAGGTACAGGGTCTGCTCTTTGAGGAAGACTGGGGGAATAGGGGGTTTTCTGGGCCCATTTTCAAAGGATGAGCAGGCTTGAGGAAGGCAGAGATTTTCTGAAGATGAGTGATTATAGGGGGTGAGTTTAGGAGTGCCGTGGAACACTGGGATTTTGGGTGCAGGGGTTCTCTATGTGATTTGGAAATGTGGAGACTTTCTATGAAAATGCATGGTGGGGTGAGTGGCATTGGCTCTTTCTTTAAATCTCAGCCTTATTCTCATGCTTATGTTCTTGGTCCCTCAATGCAGGGAAGTACTGGCAAGTTGTGGATGGCCCCTTTTCTCTGCTGACTGTTGACACAGAGAGCGTCTCTCTGGGCTCCTACACCATGGAAGTGATTGTGTACCATTACCGTGGCCGGCAGCAGTTCATCCCCCTCGGAAAGGCAACATCCCAGTTCTCCATCACTGGTAGGAACCCCTCTTTGTGGTCTGTGCTCTGTCTCTCAAATCAGCAACTAAGTGATATTCTTTAAAAAACGTTATTACATGACAGTGGAGCACCATGTGATTAGGTATGTAAAGGTACAGTGTCATTGGGACGTCATTCCCTCTAGTGCCACAAAAAGCAGCAAACGATGCAGAAGAGCTGGGATCAGAGCCCAGCAAGGTGTTTCAGATTAACAGCACCAGACCCTGCCCAATAAAATATTTTGAATCTGTGCCTGAAATTCTTGGCAGATCAGCATAGCCGTGATGCCACAGGTCACAGGATCGGTCACTATTTACATGTGTTTTAACTAGACAGGTCTCCTCCCCCTGACTTTCCCTTGGTGATTTTGTTATGCTGAGAGTTGCATGAGTCTTGAAAGAGTGCCTTCTGGTTTCCAGCAGGGAGGACTTGAGACTTTACCATCACCAACACCATCATAGTTTATTTCACACATTTCCAATCAAAGAGCTCAATGCATGTTTCTGCAAGTTAAAATTTAAGACAATATATAAATATAAATATATAGAGAGAGAGTGCATCAGAGGTACATCTGAAGGGGTAAAATAAAGTAAAGGAATAACAGAAAACATGCCTGGGGTGATGTCTGTCTATGGCACAGGATGTTAGAAGTATGAAGGAAAAATGCAGGAGTGCAACATTAGACTGGGTAAGGACAGTTCTGCTGCATATTCCATCAGTCAATCTAGAGCGGTGCTTCCCAGATTTTTAGTCAGTATGATCCCATTTTCACACTTAATTCATGTATCAAAGATAATGAGAACAAAATAGCGGGTCTCATTGTCCCTCCTTTCTCTTATGCACTTCCTTATCATCCCTCCAATCCAGTCCCGCCCCGCATCTCTGGGGTGATGCATCTCTTCCAGCAGCTTGGAGACTGAGCGTGTCATCTTTTGATGTCACTAGTACTAATACCACCGGGACCGCCCACAAGCCCCAGTATGCTCAGTCTCCAAGCAGCTGGAGGAGGTGGTGAGTCAGGGTGCTGGCTCACTGTAAGATCAAATAAAGGAGTTTAGCTAGGTTAGATTTTTGCTAGAAGGGATTGATTTTGGCAGGGCTTATTTCTATTTCTCTTTTGTTTTGGGACAGAAAGTTTTACAAAAAAAATTGAGTCAGAAGAAGAAGTTATCGGCAGAGGAGAAGCCCCCTTCCCTCTCTTTTCTTCTCCCTCGTGGGTGTGGAGAACGGTTTGGGAGGAGTTCTGGTGATCTTGGGGGATAAATGGCTCCCAAACCCATAAGAACATAAGATATCCCATACTGGGTCAGACCAAGGTCCATCAAGCCCAGTATCCTGTTTCCAACAGTGGCCAATCTAGGCCATACGTGCCTAGCAGTTTCCCCACAAGACACAGGTTCCACAATGCTTGTACTGGGTCAAGCATTGATATCCTGGGTCCCTTCTTAATAATGGTTTATGGACCTTTCCTCCAGGAACTTATCCAAACCTTTTTTAAACCCAGCTACACTAACAGCCTTTACTACATCCTCCGGTAACAAATTCCAGAGTTTGATTACACGTTGAGTGAAAAAATATTTTCTTTTATTAGCTTACCCTGTAGCTTCATTGCATGTCCCCTAGTCTTTCTATATTCTGATAACGTAAACAATCGATCTACGTTTACCCGTTCCACTCCGTTCATTAATTTATAGACTTCTATCATATTTCCCCTCAGCCGTCTCTTTTCCAGGTTAAAGAGCCCTAACCTTTTTAGCCTTTCTTCATAGGAGTATCCTTCCATCCCCTTTACCATTTTGGTGGCTCTTCTCTGAACCTTTTCTAATAACGCTATATCCTTTTTAAGATACGGCGACCAGAATTGCACACAATATTCAAGGTGCGGCCTCACCATGGAACGATATAGAGGCATTATAATATCTTTTGTTTATTTTCCATTCCTTTCTTTATGATACCTAGCATTCTATTTGCTCTCTTGGCCGCCGCTGCACACTGGGCCAAGGGTTTTAACATGTTATCCACAATGATGCCTAAATCTTTTTCCTGGGTGGTGGTTCCTAATGTGGAACCTTGCATCGTGTAACCATAGTTTCAGTTGTTCTTCCCTAGGTGCATAACTTTGCACTTGTCCACATTAAATTTCATCTGCCATTTTGATGCCAAGTCTTCCAATTTATCAAGATCCTCTTGCAATTTTCCACAATCCTCTTGAGTTTTAACAACTTTTTAAATAGTTTTCTGTCATCTGCAAATTTGATAACCTCACTCGTTATTCCACTTTCCAGGTCATTTATGAATATGTCAAAAAGCAGCGGACCCAGCACAGATCCCTGGGGTACACCACTATTCACATTTCTCCATTGGGAAAATTGGCCATTTAGTCCTACCCTCTGCTTTCTATCTTTTAACCAGTTCCTGATCCACAGTAGTACACTGCCTTCTATCCCATGACTCTTTAGTTTTGCAAAAAGTCTCTGATGAGGGACCTTGTCAAAGGCTTTCTGAAAGTCCAGATACACTATATCAACCGACTCACCTTTGCCACCTGTTTATTCACACCTTCAAAAAAACATAACAGATTAGTAAGACAAGATCTTTCTTGTCTAAAGCCATGTTGGCTGTCTCCCATTAGGCCATGACTATCTACATGCTGAGTAATTTTATTCTTTATGATGGTTTCTACCATTTTTCCCAGTACTGACGTCAGGCTCATCGGTTTGTAGTTTCCCGGATCACCCCTGGAACCCTTTTTAAAAATTGGTGTTACATTGGCGATCCTCCAATCTTCAGGTATTAGAGATGATTTTAATGATAGTTCACAGATTACTAATAGCAGGTCTGCAATCTCATATTTCAGTTCTTTCAACACCCTTGGATGTATACCATCCGGCCCAGGTGATTTCCTACTCTTCAGTTTATCTAATAGTTGTAATACATCTTCCTGATGTATCGATATTTCCTTCAATTTTTTCACACCTTTAAATACCACTTCAGTCATGGGTAACATCCCTACATCTTCCTCAGTAAAGACCGAAGCAAAGAATTCATTCAGTCTCTCCGCTATCGCCTTGTCACCTCTTAGTGCCCCTTTAACCCTTCTATCATTTAATGGACAAACTGACTCTCTCACAGATTTTTTGCTACGAATGTACTTAAAAAGGTCTTTATTTTGCGTTTTTGCTTCCAAATCAAGCTTCTTCTCAAATTCTCCCTTTGCCTGCCTTATCAATGCCTTGGATTTGACTTGCCAGTGCTTGTGCTGTTTCCAGGTTTCGTCGTTTGGCTCTTTTTTCCATTTCCTGAAAGATGCTTTTTTGGCAACAACAGCCTCTCTGACCTCACCTTTAAACCATGCTGGCAGTTTTTTGGACTTCCTTCCACTTTTCTTAAAGCGTGGAATAAAGCTGGTCTGGGCTTCAAAGATAGTATTTTTCAACAACACCCAAGCTTGATGTAAGTCTTTAACCTTTGCAACTGCTCCTTTTAGTTTTTTCTTAACTGTTTTCCTCATTTTATCATAGTCTCCCTTTCGAAAGTTAAAAGGTAGTACTGTGGATTTCCTTACTGTCCCTCCTCCACTAATTAAATCAAAGGCGTTCATGCTATGATCACTATTGCCAAGTGGCCCCAACACCCTTATCTCTTGCACTAGATCTGGTGTTCCACTAAGGACTAGTTCTAATATGGCTTCCTCTCTGGTCGGTTCATGAACCAGCTGCTCCAAGAAGCAGTCATTTATTTCATCTAGTAACTTTATCTCCCTAGCATGTCCTGCCGTGACACTGACCCAGTCGATACCAGGGTAATTGAAATCACCCATTATTATTACTGCGCTGCAACCTTTGTTAACTTCCTTGATTTCTTTGAGTATTTCATCATCCATTTGTTCATTCTGGCCAGGCGGTCGATAGTACACCCTCACTGCCATCGCCTTCCCCTTTTTACATGGAATTTCAATCCATAGAGATTCTACAGCAAATTTTGTTTCCTGCAAAACTTTAATCCTTTCTGACTCAATGCCCTCTCTGACATAGCGCGCAAACCCTCCACCAATTTGATCAGCTCTATCATTACGATATAGTTTGTACCCAGGTATCACAGTGTCCCCCTGGTTGTCCTCCTTCCACCATGTCTCTGATATTCCAATCATATCTAACCTCTCATTTAGTGCTATATATTCTAACTCTCCCATCTTATTTTTTAGACTTCTATCATTTGCATACAAGCATTTTAGAGACTGTATTTTATTCATATTAATTTCGCTATTGGTAGACATGGGTAATTTTGGGATCTTTAAGCTCTGTCTGCTCCATACTCGAGGGCATTTGGGCTACTTTACTCTTTTTTGGAACCTCTCTGCTTTTGATAGTATCCTTCAAGGATATATTGTTCCGAACCATCCACTCTTGGGTGACTGTCGGCTTTCCCCTATTATCTAATTTAAAAGCTGCTCTATCTCCTTTTTAAAGGTTAATGCCAGCCGCCTAGTTCCATCCCGGTTAAGGCGAAGCCCATCCCTTCGGAAAAGCCCCTCCTTTCCCCAGAATGTTCCCCAGTTCCTAACAAATCCAAAACCCTCATCTCTGAACCATTGTCTCATCCACGCATTGAGACTCCAGAGCTCTGCCTGCCTTTTGGGTCCTGCGCGTGGAACGGGAAGCATTTCGGAGAACGCTACCCTGGAAGTTCTGGATTTCAACTTCCTACCTAAAAGCCTAAATTTAGCCTCCAGAACCTCCCTACCACATTTTCCTGTGTTATTGGTACCGACATGTACCAAGACAGCAGACTCCTCCCCATCACTATCTAAGACCTTATCTAGGTGGCACATGAGGTCCGTAATCTTCGCACCAGGCAGGCACGTTACCAGGCGATCCTCACGTCCACCAGCCACCCAGCTATCTATATGCCTAATGATCGAATCACCAACTATAACGGCTGTCCTAACCCTTCCCTCATGGGCACATGGCCCTGGAGAAACGTCCTTGGTGCGAGAGGGTTTTACATCACCTGGAGGACAGGTCCTAGTTACAGGATCACTTCCTGCCACACCAGGGTAATGCTCTCCTGTCACGTGACCTCTCTCCTCCTTGGCAACAGGGATGCTGCCAGACTGGAGGTGGGACTTCAGGACTATATCCCTGTAGGTCTCGTCTATGTACCTCTCTGTCTTTCTAATGTTTTCCAAGTCTGCTACTCTAGCCTCTAGAGAACAGACTCGTTCGCTGAGAGCAAAGAGCTCCTTGCACCTAGTGCACATGTAAGACCTCTCACTAACTGGGAGAAAATCATACATGTGACACTCAATGCAAAAGACTGGAAAGCTCCCATCTCGCTGCTGGACTGCTGTCTGCATCTTAGTTTTTTAAGCTTGTGTTTAGATCTTTAAGTTCTTTACTTACTAAGGGTAGCTATGGATATTTATACTAATAAAACTGTACTTAATACATTTAATATACCTTGTTCACCTGAAGCTTAATTAATCTCAAGTCCTTAGTGTATGACTGATTTGGGTAACGAGCTTCACCTGAGAGCACCTCCTGTCTTTTAAGATGTGTAAGTACCTATAAAGCTATGATTATCCCATGGGTGGGTGGGTGGGTGTTGGGGAGGGAGGGAGGGAAATAACACCTATTAAAAGAGGACTGCTACACAGTACCATGTCCTGTGCTGCTGAGGTAAGCTATATTCTGATTTGATTTAAATTATAGCTCTTTGCTGCTGCTAGGCTCTAACTTATTATGAAATTTAAACTACAAGCTCTCTGCTGGGTTCCAAATTTAACCAGAAAGCTCTCTTCTGTGTTTTAAATTTAAACTAAAAGTACTTTGCTGATGCTAGGCCCTGAGTGACTCTTAAATTTAAACTACAAGCTCTCTGCTGGGTTCCAAATTTAACCAGAAAGCTCTCTTCTGTGTTTTAAATTTAAACTAAAAGTACTTTGCTGATACTAGGCCCTGAGTGACTATTAAATTTAAACTAGAAGCTCTCTGCTGGGTATGAAAGGTAACCAGAAAGTTCTCTTCTGTGTTTTAAATTTAAACTTAAACTGCTGCTGCTAGGCCCTGACTGATTTAACAAAAAATAGTGGGTTCACAGATTAATTAGCTTTAATACAAAGAATTCCTTCTTTGGGTGGGGCTCTCTTGGCTCGGCAGTGTACAAGCGCCAGGCAGAGTTCCTCCCCCAGCCGTGCTGAAGCCATTGTTGTTACTGGCTGAGCACAGTAAGAATGGAGACCAGACCTCGACATTTGCTCCAGCCCCCCAGGTTGCAGAGATAATGTGAGCAGTCCGTTTTTGGTTGAGTGCAGTGCGGCAGGCTCAAATTCTTCGGTAGTGGCCTGACCTTGTGAGAGGAGCCTTGCACCAGTGTGAAAGAAAGGAGGCGGGGCTTTGTTTTGTTCTGTGCATGGCTGGGTGGTTTGCACTCTCTCCTCGCTCTCCTGGGGTTCCGGAGGTCCCGAATCGCTGGGTCTTTGATTGGTTCCTTTATTTTGCCTTTCTTTACTTAGGTAAAAAAAAACTACTCAGAGCAGTTTGTTTTTAGTGGGGCTCCTGTTAAAAAAAAACAGGAAAAAGAACAAAGAGCATAACAGGCTCCAGAGGAATGCCAGGCAAGCCGCAGTGCCTGGTGTGTGGAGCCAGGGATGGCTCTGTTTCAGAGAATGGCATTTGTTAGAGTTGTGCCAGGGAGGCCTTTACTGTGGAGCAGACCCTTGGAATAGCCCAAGAGAGGGGCACTTACTCTGTCAGGGGAGGCGTGGGCCTCAGGGGCCGCAATAAGTCTATCACCAGAAGATGCTGCGGGGCCGACGATTACCCCGGGACCATCAGCAGGGCATAGCTTGGGAGAGCTGGGAGTTCCAGGTGGTTTTTCCACAGAATTTGTACTCCTGCTTCATCAGGCCTTCTGTTTGTGGCAACAGGGAGATTTGCGTCTCTCAGCATCCCAAGGGGGGCCAAGAGGGCAGAGGGCCCTACCGTTGGGGAGTCGGGGCCTGGTCCAGCGAAACAGCTGAAGTCCACAGTGGAGAAGCAGGTCCAGTCTCCATTGTCTGAAGCAGCAGAGGAGAAGGACCTGGAGGTGGAAGAGGATCTCGAAGAGGGGGAGACCCCGGACTGGGATGAGCAGCAAAGGATAGTACGAGTGTTTCGTCGCGAGGAGCTACCAGCGCTCATCTCGGAGTCCCTTAAGGCTCTGAATTTAACAGTCAGTCTGCCAGGAGAAGATGAGTCTCTGGAGGAACCGCTAATCCAAGCAGTACGCAAGTCGCAGAAGGTATTTCCGGTGCATAGGGTAGTTCGGCAGATGATCCGGGAGGAGTGGGACCTGCCGGAGGCAAGCCTTAAGGAGGCACAGACCATGACCCGACTCTATCCCTTGTTCGATCAGGACCGCAACTGGTTCCGGCCTCCTAAGGTGGACATGGTGGTGGCCGCAGTTACTAAGAAAACAGCCATTCCGGTAGAAGGTAGTGCAGCACTAAAGGATGTATAGGATCAAAAGTTAGACACCTTGTTGAAACAGGCCTTCGACACCAATGCCCTCTCGCTCCAGGCCTCCATTTGTGGAGCCTGGGTGGCCCGAGCATGTCTTCACTGGTCCCAGCGGATACAACAGCACAGAGAGGCGGCCGAGGACCAAGCGGCGGAGGCGGCTCATTTGGAATCTGGGGCGGCTTATTTAGTGGATATCCATTATGATCTTATCAGAGGTCTCTCGAGGAGCATGGCCTTTGTAGTGGCAGCGCACCAGTACCTTTGTTTGAGAAACTGGGCGGCGGGCACTTCCTCGAAGGTGCGGCTCAGTAAGCTTTCCTTTCGAGGCAAGCTTCTCTTCGGCGAGGACCTCGAGAAATTGGTGAAGGATTTAGGGTTGTCCATCTGCCTGAAGACAAGCAGAAGCAGACCCATGCACTGACTCCCGCTTGAACTCAGCTGAAAGAGTTTAAGTGTTTTCGGACCTCTGGTTTTACCCCCTTTCAGAAGGGGAGATTTCAGTCTAGAGGGCAGGGGTTTCGAGGTCTCAGGGGGGCAGGCAGAGGGTTTGCCGCCTCTTCTGCCTCGGGACTCAAGAAACCACAATGAAGTGAGGGGGACCCAAGGGGAGGTGCAGCCCATGGGAGGTCGGCTACAGGAGTTTTACCCTGCCTGGGCCCAGATAACCTCTGACCAATGGGTGCTCGAGGTCATACACGAAGAGTATGCACTCGAGCTCACACATCCTGTGAGCGACGCCTTCATTCAATCTCCCTGCAAGTCAACAGCCAAGGCAGAGACCATGAGGGTCACCCTACGGTGGCTTCTGCAGCTGAGGGCAGTGGTGCCCGTTCCCCGGGACCAGTACGGCTGCGGTCAATACTCCATTTATTTTGTGGTAACAAAATAGGAAGTTCCTTCCCATACTAGACCTCAAATGCGTAAACTGCTGTTTGCAGGTTCCGCATTTTCACATGGAGACCTTACGGTCGGTCATCGTGGCAGTCAGGACCGGGGAGTTTCTAACTTCACTAGATCTGACGGAGGCGAATCTTCACATCCTGATATGACCGGAACATCAAAAGTTCCTCTGGTTTGCAGTGCCTATGGGACACTTCCAGTTTCAGGTGTTGCCTTTCGGTCTTGCAACCGCTCCGCGGACTTTCACCAAGATCATGGTGGTGGTAGCAGCAGCACTCCACAGAGAGGGGATCCTGGTACCCTGTATCTAGATGACTGGCTCATTCGGGCAAAGTCCAGAAAAGAGAGCGAATGGGCTACAGCCCGGGTGGTGCAGTTCCTTCAAAGTCTAGGTTGAGTAATCAACTTCGCCAAAAGTCGGTTGGTTCTGACGCAGGAGCTCGAGTACTTAGGAGCGCGTTTCAATACCCCAGTGGGGAGAGTCTTCCTGTCGGAACATCGGGCCCAGGGCTTCGGACTTTGGTGTGTCAGTTTTTGTGGCAGAAGGAGCCGACAGCATGGTATTACCTGCAGGCACTAGGGACTATGGCAGCCACTCTTAAGCTAGTGCCTTGGGCACGGGTGCACTTGCGGTCTCTGCAGAGGGCCTTGCTGCGACGGTGGTTGCACCAGATGCGGCCTTTGTCTCAATGGCTTGTCTGCCCTCCGGAGACCAAGACAGCCCTCAGTTGGTGGCTGTGCCAGGAAAAACTGGAACAGGGGATCCCTCTGGAGGCACCTCTGTGGGTCGTATTGATGACCGATGCCAGCCTGTCCGGTTGGGGAGCCCATTGCGAGGGCCAATTCGTTCAGGGGCTATGGGATACGATGGAAGTGGGTTGGTCGATCAACAGATTGGAGATGCGGGTGGTAGGTCTGTCTCTCTGGCGTTTCGAGCTGCGGCTGCGAGGGAAAGCAGTGAGAGTTCTTTCAGACAATGCAACCATGGTAGCTTACATTGATCGCCAGTGGTCATTTTGATCGCTCCAGATTGGCCGAGACGCCCGTGGTATGCCGATCTAGTGAGGCTGCTAATGGATCGTCCATGGCGTCTACTGGTCCGGGGGAATCTGCTGACCCAAGGGCCGGTGTGGATGCCACAGGTGGATCGATTCTCGTTTACAGCATAGCCCTTGAGAGGGCGAGATTGAGGAAGAGAGGCTACTCAGGGGCAATAATTTTGATGATGTTGCAGGCGCAAAGAACGTCTACCTCGCTTGCATATATTAGAGTTTGGGGTATTTTGAGGCATGGTGTGCTGATCGGCAGGTTTGACCATCTGTGGCTTCGGTACCAGACATATTAGCCTTTTTGCAGGCCGGGTTCAAAAAGGGTCTAGCGGCTAGTTCTCTACGGGTCCAGTTGGCAGCGATCTCCTGCTGTCGTGGAAAGGTACAGGGGGTGGTTCTGGGAATGCAGCCGGACATCATTTGGTTCCTCAGAGCGGTGGCTATTTGCCTCTGCCTCAGAGGGCGGTGATCCCAGCTTGGGATCGTAATTTGGTGGTGTCAGCATTCGCGGGAGAGCCCTTTGAGCTGTTGGGTCACGTGTCTTTGAAGGATTTGACTCTCAAGAGGGTTTTTCTTGTAGCCATATGCTCGGCACAACTTTTTTCAGAGTTGCAGGCCTTGTTCTGTCAGGAGCCATTTCTATCTTTTTCTAGGGAAAAAGTGGTGCTGCTGACGGTGCCGTTCTTTTTACTTAAGGTGGTTTCAGCATTCATGTGAATCAGTCTGTGTGTCTCCCAATCCTTGGAGGGGGTGGGGGTTTCTTGGATAACACACAGTTACACCTCAATGTGCGGCGGACCCTAAGGTGTTATTTAAAGAGAACAACAGACTTCCGCAAGTCGGATCGCCTTTTTGTGTTTTTTGGAGGTCCTCACAGGGGGGAGGCAGCAACCAAACCTTCACTTTTGTGGTGGATAAGAGAGGCGATTACATTGGCCTATGTCTTGAAGGGTAAGCCAGTCCCTGCAGGGCTGCGAGCCCATTTCATGTGAGCTCAGGCAGCCTCCTGGGCGGAGTACAGTCTGGTGCCGCTGGCAGAGATTTTCAGGGCGGTGACGTGGTCTTCGCTTCATACTTTTACCAAGCATTACCGCTTGGATGTGCTGACGGTGGGAGATGCCTGTTTTGGATTGGCGGTGCTTCAGGCTGCGGTAGCAGGTCCCTCCCATTAGTTTACTGCTCTGTTACATCCCCAGAGGTGCGTGACTGGAGTGAAGGGACGATAAGAAAGGTGAAATTAGACTTACCTGCTAATTGTTGTTTCTTAAGGAACTCCAGTCCAGTCCCGGATCGCTCCCCAAGTGCCGGTGTTAAGTGACCGGGGCCTGAAGTAGGAATCTTGGGGTGTGGAACGTTCCGGTTGATGAGCTCCATCGGTCCAGGGGAAGTAGGACGGGGATTTTTCTGTCTGACATTTGGTGCTGCAGTTGCCGGCTGGGTGGTAGGTAAGCCTCCTCTGCAGAGGGAAGGGGGAATCTCTTTTCCAGTGGGGTGGGGGTGTCTGGTTCAAATATTTTGTAGTTCTTGTAGTTGCATGCAAGTTTGTATACTTATTTGTTGCTCTGGTGAGTCTGCTTTGTCAATAGGTTACTGGGACTTGTGGGCGGTCCCAGTGGTATTAGTACTAGTGACATCAAAAGAAGACATGCTCAGTCTCCAAGCTGCTTGAAGAGGTGCATCACCCCAGAGGTGCGGGACTGGACTGGAGTTCCTCAAGGAACAACAATTAGCAAGTAAGTCTAATTTCACCTTCATCCTCCACTAATCCAAAGAATTAAGGCAACAGCAGCAGCAGTCAGCACAGGACCCTATGTCAGTGTGCACTCGCAGACCCTCTGCATGGATTCCCCAGTTCAACAGAAAGCCCACACAGGAGAATGGGCAGGGTCTGTAAACTTTCACTAACTTACAGGCCCCATGCAGACTGCCAGTCCTGGGAACAGATCACAGTGGGGGTCCAGAGGGAGAGGAAGCAACCCTGTTTCTCTGACCCTGTCTACAAATCATGCAACCTTATTTGGGGTCTCTACCCACAGTTTGGGAACCATTGATGTAGGGACTGGGGAGTGCAGCTTGAATGGTAGGCCCTATTTCCGCTTCTAGTCCTGATGCCGCTTCAAAGATCCATCAGGTCGATATTCAAAAGCACTCATGCAGCACCTGCTGTGCTGATAGTGTCACTGAAAATTCACGTATAAGGCACTTATCTGCTGAAAATTCTTATAGATAGTAGCAGGGTGGAGTGAGGGCTGAGCATGGGTGTTCTGCCTAACAATAGGGATAGTGGGCAATATTCAGCTCATACCACTATTCATATAGCTAAGAAGCTGTCCAATATTAAATCGCTTAGTTATATAGATGTGCACACAACAGTAAACACAAACCCCTCATTGTACTAGGAGACTACAACCTGGCTTCCACATCCACCAGAGAAGCTACATCATTCTTAAAAGCCATGGAGTCACTAAATTATTGCCAAACAATCACCGCTTCAACACACCAGCATGGTACAACACCAGATATGGAATTTATGCCAGTACAAATGATGGAGCAAGGTAGGACTACAATACCAACAATCATGCCAGTCCCTTGGTCAGACCACTATGTGATAGAATTCACCCTGACGCTGGATAAACCTAACCAGCGCATAGAAGATGAGAAAATAGCCAGAAGATTCAGAATTTTCGACAAGGACTCATTTATAAACGAAATCACTCCCCAACTCCAACAAGAATATGACACACTTGACACCAACATAGAAAAATGGAACTCAATACTATCTAATGCAGCATCAGCACCTATGAGCAGAGAGCCATACTCACCACATGTACGCAAGCGACCCAATGCCCCATGGTACTCAAATGATATCAGAGATGCAAAGCACACTCTCAGAAGACTTGAAAGAAAATGGAGATGAAACAAAACATGTAGCTCCCAGATACAATACAGAGCCAAGCAACAAGAATATAACAATCTAATAAATGAGCAAAAACAGCTTTTATAGAATTCTTAATT
Organism: Ichthyophis bannanicus; assembly: GCA_033557465.1. Lineage (NCBI taxonomy): Eukaryota > Metazoa > Chordata > Amphibia > Gymnophiona > Ichthyophiidae > Ichthyophis > Ichthyophis bannanicus. The sequence goes on from CM066033.1 coordinate 662,869,814, forward strand.
GTTTTTTTATTCCCTTTTTTATTTTTTAGTTCCAATTGTCCCCCCTTCCCTGTTCTTCCTTTTCCCCCTTCCCTTCATCTTTTCCTCCCTTCCCCCTCCCTTCCCTCTTTCCCTCCCCCTCCTCCCTTCCCCCCCTTTTCCTCCTTCCTTTTCCCCTTCCTCCCCCTCCCCCTCCCCTTTTCCCCTTCCTCCCCGTCCCCCTTTTCCTTCCTCTCTGTTCTCTCTTTTCTCTTCTTTCTCCCCTCTTCTCTCCCTTCTGTTCTCTATCCTGCCTTGGGTCTGCCTCCTTATGATGGGAATGCTGTCTTGGTCTCCTTGCTTTCATTGCCCCATTTAAACCTGGTACATAATACATACTTTTTCAAAAGAAGGCTTTATTTGTAATATATTTTTGTGTAATTCATGCCGTGGATTACCCTTTCCCTTTGACCTCTATTTGGCGCAACTCTAAACGCTATAATTGCACTTGCAGTGCAGCACGCCGGTACAGAGCTCATTGTTTGTAAAAGCTTGTTCTGTTCCTGAGGGGTGACTACACTGATGGCATGGTTACAATTTTTATAGTCTATACTTATTGCACGGTACTTTATCTATAAAGCATAGATTGCAATTGATGAGTTTGCCTCCTTATGAGAGGAATACTGTCTTTGTCTCTCTGCTCCAGTAAAGCAAGCTCTTACTTCTGGTATATAATACATCCAAAAGAAGGCTTTAATTTGTAAAGATATTTTTGTAACTCACATCAAAGATTACCCTTTCTTCTTGGATTTATGTTTGATGCAAATCTAAATGCTACAGTTCAACACTCTGACACAGAGCTCACTGTATGCACAGGTTTATTCCATTCATGAGGGGAGAATACATTAGCGTCACGGTCTAGATTTTATAATTCACACTCAATTCACAGCTTTTTCTATAAAGCATACAATTTTATTGATTAGCCTGCCCCTGGTTATCTCTTCTTTGTTTGCTGAGTCTTTGAGGCTTTATAAAACATATACGATTGCAATTACATGATTATCCCGCTGATATTTGTTATCGGTTTGAATCAACACATTGCACATTTTCATTTAAGGCTTTTCTCTCTTTAATTGCTTTTCTTCCTTAAATTCATTATGAATTCCTAGCAGCTTTACATACAGTCTCTCTATACACTGCAATTTGTTTATTTCTCCAAGAATGCAGTCTGGCTCTGACATGGTTCTCCTGGCTCCGATGTCCCTCTCATGCCTACTATGCTTTCTATAAGGTATTTTTTGTGATAGGTTTCCCCTTCCTTTATATACAAGAAAAGAATAATATAGTTTTTATAAAAAGAAAGGGGGCACATTTCCTTTTAAAAAAAAGGGAAACATTATTTACTCCTGTTGATCCTTCTTCTTTACCTGTTCAGCACCGCCATTTGCTCTGCACTCTAACATAACTTTCTCATGATTTATATTTTTTATTTTTTATCTACATTTTATAATTTTAGAACAGGAGTGTTCTTATGCAGTACTAGTTTCTAAAAGGATATTCACAGAGTGCAAAAGTGAGTATGGTTCTTTTGAATCCGATACCTGTGTACCTCCTCATCTCTCTTTATACACTTGGCTTTAGGTGAGTTTGTCTGGTGTATTACGTGTCCTCACATTTCCCCTGCCCTTTGTTCTACGATTTTAATGTTTTACTGTATGACAAATAGTTGTTTATTTATATACATTTGTATAGTTTTACTTGGTTTATTTATATACATTTGTATAGTTTTACTTTGTTTGCAGCTTGTCGTGCTGTGAGGGCTTGCGTGCATCAGTGATGCTGAGAGCTAAACTATCGGTAGTTTAACTACTGGCAGGGTCTCCCAAGATGGACAGGTCTCAGCTGAGGTGCCAGACCAAGACAAACCACCCATCTGGGCAGCAGCAGAATGGGACAGTGTTGACGGCGGAGGATCACATTTTTGTGACAACGGCAACAACACCAAACTTAAACTGCGCGGAAGAAAGGCCCAGCAATCTACTTCTGTATCTTGCCATGAAAACCCAATGGATAGTTACAACAAAACAAATTGTGCTATGGTGCTGGAAGATGAGACCCCCAGGTCAGAAGGCACTCAACTAGCTACTGGGGAAGAGCTGAAGACTTTTCAGAGTAAAGCCAGCATTTATGATGTGGTTGGATCAAAGCACTCGGGAAGTCTGACTGCTGATGTAGCTGCGCATGAAATGAGAGTCAGAAGCTGTAAAGATGTCTTACACATTGGAACATGGAACGTACGAAGCATGAACCAAGGGAAGTTGGAGGTGGTCAAGAATGAAATGGAACGTGTACAACTTGATCTGTTGGGTATCAGCGAACTGAAATGGACTGGCATGGGGCACTTTGCATCAGATGATCACATGGTCTACTATGCTGGAAATGAAAGACAAAGAAGAAATGGTGTTGTATTTATAATAAAGAAGAAACTTGCAAAAACTGTAATGAAATACAATGCAGTCAGCGAACGCTTAATCTCTATTCGTCTACGAGGATTGCCTATCAACACAACTATAATTCAAGTATATGCCCCAACAACAGCTGCAGAAGAGAATGAAATTGAAGAGTTCTATGAACAAGTACAAGCTGAAATTGACAGAACATGCAAACAGGATATCCTGATAGTCATGGGTGACTGGAACGCAAAAGTTGGCAACAAAGAAGAAGGCAAAGTAGTTGGAAAATATGGACTTGGCAACAGAAATGAAGCTGGAGAAAGACTGATAGAATTCTGCAAGACCAATGATCTATTCATCTCAAACACCTTCTTCCAGCAACACAAGCGGCGACTGTACACATGGACTTCACCGAATGGATTATATAAAAATCAAATTGACTACATATGTGGAAGTCAATGATGGAAAAGCTCTGTAACATCGACAAAACCTGGAGCTGACTGTGGTACAGATCATCAACTACTAGTATGCAAACTCAAGCTAAAGTTGAAAAAGAGCAAACCACTCATGAATGCAGCAAAATATGACCTTGAGAATATACCACAGGAATTTAAAGACTGCCTGCAAAATCGATTTGCTGCTTTAGATACAAATGACAGAGCTCCGGAAGAGTTATGGAATGACATCAAGAAGGTTGTGTTGGAAGAAAGCGAGAAGTCTCTACAAAAGGTGAAAAAGCAAAAACGGCCAAAATAGATGATGGAAGAAACTCTGAAAATTGCCCAGAAACGCAGAGAAGCTAAAGCCAGAGGAGAAAGAAAGACAATCGCAGAACTCAACAGAGATTTCCAACGTGCAGCAAGACAGGACAAGGAAAAGTACTACAATGACACTTGCAAGGAAATAGAAGTAGAAACTATTAGCGGAAGAACAAGATCGGCTTTCCTAAAGCTACGAGAGTTAAAGAAAAAGTTCCAGCCTCGAATTGGAATGTTACAAGATGCTCAAGGTTCTATGTTGAATGATGCTGAGAAGATCAAGAAAAGGTGGAAGGAATATACAGAGTTTTTATATGATAAAGATCAAGTGGACCAACAGCTGTTTCAACCTGTACCTTATGATCGGGAACCATTGGTGATGAAAGAAGAAGTTGAAGCAGCATTCAAAGCCTTATCAAAAAACAAAGCACCAGGCATTGATAGCATTCCCATAGAAGTATTGCAGCAATCTGATGCAGTTGTTACCGTACTCACAAGGCTCTGCCAAGAAATATGGAAGATAACATCATGGCCAACTGACTGGAAAAGATCTGTGTTTATACCAATACTAAAGAAAGGTGATCCAACTGACTGTGGAAATTATCGCACAATCGCTCTGATCCCACATGCCAGCAAGATTCTACTGAAGATTATTCAAAAGAGACTACAACCATACCTGGAACAAGAACTACCTGAAGTGCAAGCAGGGTTCAGGAAAGGGCGAGGAACGAGAGACATCATTGCGGATGTGAGATGGATCCTTGAAAATAAGAACATAAGAACATAAGATATGCCATACTGGGTCAGACCAAGGTCCATCAAGCCCAGTATTCTGTTTCCAACAGTGGCCAATCTAGGTCACATGTACCTAGCAGTTTCCCCAAGAGACACAAGTTCCACAATGCTTGTACTGGGTCAAGCATTGATATCTTCGGTCACTTCTTAATAATGATTTATGGACCTTTCCTCCAGGAACTTGTCCAAACCTTTTTTAAACCCAGCTACACTAACAGCCTTTACTACATCCTCCGGTAACAAATTCCAGAGTTTGATTACACGTTGAGTGAAAAAATATTTTCTTTTATTAGTCTTAAATAGTTTACCCTGTAGCTTCATTGCATGTCCCCTAGTCTTTCTATATTCTGATAAGGTAAACAATCGATCTATGTTTACCCGTTCCACTCCGTTCATTAATTTATAGACTTCTATCATATCTCCCCTCAGCCGTCTCTTTTCCAGGTTAAAGAGCCCTAACTTTTTTAGCCTTTCTTCATAGGAGTATCCTTCCATCCCCTTTACCATTTTGGTGGCTCTTCTCTGTACCTTTTCTAAAATCGCTATATCCTTTTTAAGATACGGCGGCCAGAATTGCACACAATATTCAAGGTGCGGTCTCAACATGGAACGATATAGAGGCATTATAATATCTTTTGTTTTATTTTCCATTCCTTTCCTTATCATACCTAGCATTCTATTTGCTCTCTTGGCTGCCGCTGCACACTGGGCCGAGGGTTTTAACATGGTATCCACAATGACGCCTAAATCTTTTTCCTGGGTGGTGGTTCCTAATGTGGAACCTTGCATCGTGTAACCATAGTTTGGGTTGTTCTTCCCTAGGTGCATAACCTTGCACTTGTCCACATTAAATTTCATCTGCCATTTTGATGCCCAGTCTTCCAATTTATCAAGATCCTCTTGCAATTTTTCACAATCCTCTTGGGTTTTAACAACTTTAAATAGTTTTGTGTCATCTGCAAATTTAATAACCTCACTCGTTATTCCACTTTCCAGGTCATTTATGAATATGTCAAAAAGCAGCGGACCCAGCACAGATCCCTGGGGTACACCACTATTCACCTTTCTCCATTGGGAAAATTGGCCATTTAGCCCTACCCTCTGCTTTCTATCTTTTAACCAGTTCCTGATCCACAATAGTACATTGCCTCCTCTCCCATGACTCTTTAGTTTTGCCAAAAGTCTCTGATGAGGGACCTTGTCAAAGGCTTTCTGAAAGTCCAGATACACAATATCAACCGACTCACCTTTGTCCACCTGTTTATTCACTCCTTCAAAAAAACATAACAGATTAGTAAGACAAGATCTTCCTTGTCTAAAGCCATGTTGGCTGTCTCCCATTAGGTTGTGACTATCTACATGCTGAGTAATTTTATTCTTTATGATGGTTTCTACCATTTTTCCCGGTACTGACGTCAGGCTCACCGGTCTGTAGTTTCCCGGATCACCCCTGGAACCCTTTTTAAAAATTGGTGTTACATTGGCGATCCTCCAATCTTCAGGTATTAGAGATGATTTTAATGATAGTTCACAGATTACTGATAGCAGTTCTGCAATCTCATATTTCAGTTCTTTCAACACCCTTGGATGTATACCATCCAGCCCAGGTGATTTGCTACTCTTCAGTTTATCTAATAGTTGTAATACATCTTCCAGATGTATCGATATTTCCTTCAATTCTTCCGCACCTTTAAATACCACTTCAGTCATGGGTAACAACCCTACATCTTCCTCAGTAAAGACCGAAGCAAAGAATTCATTCAGTCTCTCCGCTATCGCCTTGTCGCCTCTTAGTGCTCCTTTAACCCCTTTATCATCTATTGGACCAACTGACTCTCTCACAGGTTTTTTGCTACAAATGTACTTGAAAAGGTCTTTATTTCGCGTTTTTGCTTCCGCAGCAAGCTTCTTCTCAAATTCTCTCTTTGCCTGCCTTATCAATGCCTTGCATTTGACTTGCCAGTGCTTGTGCTGTTTCCAGGTTTTGTCGTTTGGCTCTTTTTTCCATTTCCTGAAAGATGCTTTTTTGGCAACAACAGCCTCTCTGACCTCACCTTTAAACCATGCTGGCAATTTTTTGGACTTCCTTCCACTTTTCTTAAAGCGTGGAATACAGCTGGTCTGGGCTTCCAAGATAGTATTTTTCAACAACACCCAAGCTTGATGTACGTCTTTAACCTTTGCAACTGCTCCTTTTAGTTTTTTCTTAACTGTTTTCCTCATTTTATCATAGTCTCCATTTCAAAAGTTAAAAGGTAGTACTGTGGATTTCCTTACTATCCCTCCTCCACTAATTAAATCAAAGGTGATCATGCTATGATCACTATTGTGAAGTGGCCCCAACACCCTTATCTCTTGCACTAGATCTGGTGTTCCACTAAGGACTAGGTCTAATATGACTTCCCCTCTGGTCGGTTCATGAACCAGCTGCTCCAAGAAGCAGTCATTTATTTCATTTAGGAACTTTATCTCCCTTGCATGTCCTGACGTGACACTGACCCAGTCGATACCGGGGTAATTGAAATCACCCATTATTATTACTGCGCTGTAACTTTTGTTAGCTTCCTTGATTTCTTTGAGCATTTCATCATCCATTTGGTCATTCTGGCCAGGTGCTCGATAGTACACCCCCACTGCCATCGCCTTCCCCCTTTTATATGGAATTTCAATCCATATAGATTCTACAACAGATTTTGTTTCCTGCAAAACTTTAATCCTTTCTGAGTCAATGCCCTCTCTAACATAGAGCGCAACCCCTCCACCAATTTGATCAGCTCTATCATTACGATATAGTTTGTACCCAGATATCACAGTGTCCCACTGGTTGTCCTCCTTCCACCATGTCTCTGATATTCCAATCATATCTAACCTTTCATTTAATGCTATATAGTCTAACTCTCCCATCTTATTCTTTAGACTTCTAGCATTTGCATACAAGCATTTTAGAGAATGTATTTTATTCATGTTAATTTGGCTGTTGTTAGACATGGGTAAATTGGGATCTTTAAGCTCTGTCTGCTCCATACTTGAGGGCATTTGGGCTACTTTACTCTTTTGTGGAACCTCTCTGCTTTTGGTAGTATCCTTCAAGGATACATTCTTCCGAACCATCTGCTCTTGGGCGACTGTCGGCTTTCCCCTAATATCTAGTTTAAAAGCTGCTCTATTTCCTTTTTAAAGGTTAATGCCAGCAGCCTGGTTCTATCCCGGTTAAGGTGAAGCCCATCCCTTTGGAAGAGCCCCTCCTTTCCCCAGAATGTTCCCCAGTTCCTAACAAATCCAAAACCCTCATCTCTGCACCATTGTCTCATCCACGCATTGAGACTCCGGAGGTCTGCCTGCCTTTTGGGTCCTGCGCGTGGAACAGGAAGCATTTCGGAGAATGCTACCATGGAAGTTCTGGATTTCAACTTCCTACCTAAAAGCCTAAATTTTGCCTTCAGAACCTCTCTACCACATTTTCCTATGTCATTGGTACCGACATGTACCAAGACAGCAGACTCCTCCCCAGCACTATCTAAGACCTTATCTAGGTGGCGCGTGTGGTCCACTACCTTCGCACCAGGCAGGCATGTTACCAGGCGATCCTCACGTCCACCAGCCACCCAGCTATCTACATGCCTAATGATCGAATCACCAACTATAACGGCTGTCCTAACCCTTCCCTCATGGGCACATGGCCTGGAGAAACTTCCTCGGTGCAAGAGGATTTTACATCACCTGGAGGACAGGTCCTAGTTACAGGATCACGTCCTGCCACACCAGGGTGATGCTCTCCTGTCATGTGACCTCTCTCCTCCATGGCAACAGGGATGCTGCCAGACTGGAGGTGGGACTTCAGGACTATATCCCTGTAGGTCTCGTCTATGTACCTCTCTGTGTGTCTTATGTTTTCCAAGTCTGCTACTTTAGCCTCTAGAGAACGGACTTGTTCCCTGAGAGAAAAGAGCTCCTTGCACCTAGTGCACACGTAAGACCTCTCACCAACTGGGAGAAAATCATACATGTGACACTCAATGCAAAAGACTGGAAAGCCCCCATCCCGCTGCTGGACTGCTGTCTGCATCTTAGGTTTAAGTTTGTGTCTAGATCTTTAAGTTCTTACTTACTAGGGGTTGCTATGGGTATTTATACCAATAAAACTGTACCTAATACGTTTAATATACCTTGTTCACCTGAAGCTTAATTAATCTCAGGTCCTTAGTGTATGACTGATTTGGGTAATGAGCTTCACCTGAAAGCACCTCCTGTCTTTTAAGATGTGTAAGTACCTATAAAGCTATGATTATCCCAGGGAGGGTGGGTGTGGGGAGGGAGGGAGGGAAATAACACTTATTAAAAGAGGGCTGCTACACAGTACCCTGTCTTGTGCTGCTGAGGTAAGCTAAATTCTGATTTGATTTAAATTATAGCTCTTAGCTGCTGCTAGGCTCTAACTTCTTATGAAATTTAAACTACAAGCTCTCTGCTGGGTACTAAATTTAACCAGAAAGCTCTCTTCTGTGTGTTAAATTTAAACTAAAAGTACTTTGCTGTTACTTGGCCCTGAGTGACTATTAAATTTAAACTACAAGCTCTCTGCTGGGTATGAAATGTAACCAGAAAGCTCTCCTCTGTGTTTTAAATTCAAACTGATCCAACAAAAAACAGTGGGTTCACAGAGTAAGTAGCTTTAATACAAAGAATTCGTTTTAGAAAATTACCAGAAGTATATACTCACAGTTGCAGATTTCTCTCCAGAAGTAACAGTCCCCCCTTTCTAGTCCTTCAGGACTGAAAAGACTAAAGAATACCAAAAGGATATCTATTTGTGCTTTATCGACTATAGCAAGGCTTTTGACTGTGTAAACCATGAGAAACTCTGGGCCACATTAAGAAGCATGGGTATACCAGAACACCTGATCGTTTTCTTGCGCAATCTGTACATTGATCAAGAAGCAACAGTTCGAACGGAACAAGGAAAAACAGAATGGTTTAAAATGAGCAAAGGTGTAAGACAAGGCTGCATACTTTCCCCCTACCTGTTTAATTTATATGCAGAACAAATCATCAGAGAAGCAGGATTGGATGAAGACAACAGAGGTGTGAAGATTGGTGGAAGACTCATCAACAACCTTCGCTATGCTGATGATACCACATTACTGGCTGAAAGTGAAGATGATCTGAAACATTTGCTTCTCACAATCAAAGAACATAGTCTCAATATGGGCCTGCACCTTAATGTAAAGAAGACAAAGATCATGACAACTGGCATAATCAACAGGTTCATCGTTGAAGGACAAGAAATTGAAATTGTGAACAACTTTAACCTACTTGGATCAACTATCAATAAAGAAGCAACAAGCAGTCAAGAAATCAGATGACGCATTGCTCTTGGCAGAATGGCTTTGAAAGACCTAGATAAGATTCTCAAGAGCAGAGATGTCTCTCTCCATACAAAGATTTGACTTGTTCAAGCCATGGTATTTTCAATAACATCATATGGATGTGAAAGCTGGACAGTGAAAAAGATAGACAGGAAGAAAATTGATGCCTTTGAATTATGGTGCTGGCGGCGAATACTGTGTATACCATGGACTGCCCGAAGAACAAACCAGTTGGTACTAGAGGAGATCAAACCTAAGCTTTCTTTAGAAGCTCAGATGACAAGACTTCGACTTTCATACTTTGGACACATCATGCGAAGAGAGAGATCATTAGAGAAAGACATCATGCTTGGCAAGATAGAAGGTCAACGCAAAAGAGGAAGGCCAGCAATGAGATGGATCGATACAATAACAGCAGCTTCGGGTACCAGTCTGTCAACAATGAGCCGCCTGACTGAAGACCGAACACAATTTAGGATAGCTATCCAGAGGGTCGCCATGAGTCGACTCCGATTCGACGGCACTTAACAACAACAACAGTTTTAATTATTTGTTTATTTGTGTATTTCATTCATTATTTTGATTACTATGTATGAATTTATTTTTAATTGTATTCTTTTTCTTTTCAAGTTGTATACCCCCTGAGGAAGGCAGCAGCCGAAACGCGTAGGGGTTCCTTACAATAAAATAGCATCTGTGACCTCCATATATCCCTTGCCCTTTGAGATTCTCCTTCTACGTTCAGTGAGGGTTTGCTCTTTTTTTGTGCTTTCTTCCCCAAAAAAGAGAGGACATTACAGCCAATTTTGGATCTCAAGTACGTAAATTGTGCCTTGCACATGCCTCGTTTTCACATGGAAACTCAGTGAGAGAGGGGGGAATTCCTTATGGCGCTAGATCTGATGGAACTATATTCAAAAAAATCCCCTCAAGGAGCCAAAAGACCAAAAACTATCAATAACTAACTCCAAACTGGGCAGAAAAATCTATGTTAAACTACAACAAAAAACCAAAACAAAACAAAACAAAGCAAAATCTGGGCATAAAACCATCAACACAGCCACACACCAGCCACAAAAAACCACCCGAGGCAGGAGGAAAAAAAGACCTCAGCAACCCCTCTCAAAACACAGGGGTAGAGTCAAATCAGACAGTATTCAGTGATACAAAAGAAAAGACTCAAGTTACATCAGCGGTCAAAAAACCTCCAGCCAACCAAGGTAACAAAAGGCTGGTGCAGCCGGTCGACGGGTAGTGAAAAAACAGGTAGCAACGCTCCAACAAAACAGTGCTCCAAGACAAGAAAGAATCACTTATCTGGCAAAAATAGAAGACAAAAGTCAGCAGAGTAGACTGTTCAATAAGGCAAGACAGAAGTGAAGATGATGAATCCAACGGAGGAGGCAGGGAGCCCCGACATCAGATGTTTCGCCTTGCGGCTTCCTCAGGGAGCTCAAGTCCACGTTCCACACGCTGACGATGGCCTCAACAAAAGACTACAGAAAGGAGCAGAACAGGAGCTGAAAAAAATACATTTTCATTAGAAAATCACATATGCCCAAAAAACAAAACAAAAAACTCAAAATGTATAATATAAAAAATATATGATGTGAAAAATAGCTAACCAGACAAGATGCCTAAAAAACTCCTTACCACTATGCAGAAATTAGAGCCAAGCACCGGCTGCACACATGGCGATCCCCAAAAACCATCAAACAAAAATGCCAGCGCAGGCGCAAAACTTATAAAACACCAGCGCATGCGCACAAATAGTCTAACAATGACTTGGAAAGAATCGCCGGCAGCCGTCAAAATTGTGCTAATGAATAACGGCTCATCAGCCTGCACAGAAGCAGTCAGGCAAAAACAAACCCACCACCCACCACAAAAAACACAAGCACTAAAAAATGTATATTATAAAAATACGGCTGCCAAAACACAAAAAGAAAAAGAAAAAAAAGAAAAAAAACTTTTTTATAATATACATTTTTATAATATACATTTTTTAGTGCTTGTGTTTTTTGTGGTGGGTGGTGGGTTTGTTTTTGCCTGACTGCTTCTGTGCAGGCTGATGAGCCGTTATTCATTAGCACAATTTTGACGGCTGCCGGCGATTCTTTCCAAGTCATTGTTAGACTATTTGTGCGCATGCGCTGGTGTTTTATGCCTGCGCTGGCGTTTTTGTTTGATGGTTTTTGGGGATCGCCATGTGTGCAGCCGGTGCTTGGCTCTAATTTCTGCATAGTGGTAAGGAGTTTTTTAGGCATCTTGTCTGGTTAGCTATTTTTCACATCATATATTTTTTATATTATACATTTTGAGTTTTTTGTTTTGTTTTTTTGGGCATATGTGATTTTCTAATGAAAATGTATTTTTTTCAGCTCCTGTTCTGCTCCTTTCTGTAGTCTTTTGTTGAGGCCATCGTCAGCGTGTGGAACGTGGACTTGAGCTCCCTGAGGAAGCCGCAAGGCGAAACATCTGATGTCGGGGCTCCCTGCCTCCTCCGTTGGATTCATCATCTTCACTTCTTTCTTGCCTTATTGAACAGTCTACTCTGCTGACTTTTGTCTTCTATTTTTGCCAGATAGTGATTCTTTCTTGTCTTGGAGCACTGTTTTGTTGGAGCGTTGCTACCTGTTTTTTCACTACCCGTCGACCGACTGCACCAGCCTTTTGTTACCTTGGTTGGCTGGAGGTTTTTTGACCGCTGATGTAACTTGAGTCTTTTCTTTTGTATCACTGAATACTGTCTGATTTGACTCTACCCCTGTGTTTTGAGAGGGGTTGCTGAGGTCTTTTTTTCCTCCTGCCTCGGGTGGTTTTTTGTGGCTGGTGTGTGGCTGTGTTGATGGTTTTATGCCCAGATTTTGCTTTGTTTTGTTTGGTTTTGGTTTTTTGTTGTAGTTTAACATTGATTTTTCTGCCCAGTTTGGAGTTAGTTATTGATAGTTTTTTTTTTTTTCCTAGATCTGATGGAGGCATACCTACATATTCCAATCCAGCCCAAACACCAGTGGCTTCTCCGGTTTGCGGTGTCGTTGGGCCACTTCCAATTCAGAGCATTGCCATTTGGCCTGGCGACCATGCCATGGACCTTCACCAAGGTCATGGTGGTGGTCGCGGACGCATTGAGATGAGAAGGCGTGCTGGTGCATCCATACTTGGACAACTGGCTGGTATGGGCAAAGTCTCTGGAGGAGAGCAGAAGAGCCATGGATTGGGTAATCGACTGTATTGGCTTGGCTTGCATTGGGTGGCTTGCATTGGCTTGGCTTGGCTTGCATTGGGTGGTCAATTCTGCAAAAAGCAGTCTGCAGCCGAACCAGGATCTGGTGTACCTCGGAGCACATTTCCAAACAGACATGGGACTTGTATCCTTACCTGAATAGAGAGTTCAGAAGCTACAGTCTAGAGGCAGAAAGTTTCTCCGGATGGTAGCCCCAAATGCCTGGCATGTTCTTCAGTTGTTAGTGTCCATGGCGGCATCGATAGATCTAGTCCTCTGGGCGCGCCCACATGAAGCCATTGCAGAGGGCGTTCTTGGGGTGATGGTTACCGCAGAGGCAACCACTGTTGTGGAAGTTGCCTTGACTATTGTACACTCGAGTGGCACTCCGATGGTGGTTGTGCTTGGACAATCTACTGTCAGGAATGCCCTTGGAATTCCCAGTGTAGATTCCACTGTCCACAGGTGCCAGTCTGACAGGCTGGGGAGCACACTGTGAGGCCCAGGTGGTGCAGGGATGCTGGATGCAGGAGGAGAGCATGCGGTCCATTAATCAGTTGGAGATGAGAGTGGTCTTCCTGGCCTTAAGTGTTCCAGTTGTTCATTTATGGGAAGGCAGTCGGGGTATTCTCCAACAGTGCCACCACAGTGGCTTACATCAATTGTCAGAGGGGCATGGAGAGCGTGCTTTCTCACAAATGAGGTAGCTGGACTCTTGATCTGGTTGGAGGTGAATCTGCAAGCTCTCTCAGTGGCTCACATGGCCGACAAAGAGAATGTAGAAGCCGACTATCTCAGTCGCTATCGCCTGGATCCAGCTGAGTGGTCTCTCAGTGATGCAATGTTTGCTCAGCTAGTCAGGCACTGGGACTGCTGATCATGGATCTGATGGCAACCTTCGAGAATGCGAAAGAGGCCAGATTCTTCAGCAGACAGCGAGAACGGATGTTGGAAGAACTGGATGTGTTGGTGCAGAGAAGGCTGACGGAAGAGCTTATGTATGTTTTTCCTCTGTGGGCACTCATAGGATGTCTAGTACAGATGATCGAGGCCCATCGGGGCCTGGTGGTGGTAGTCGCTCCTGATTGGCCTTGTCGGCCGTGGTATACAGATCTTCTCAGGCTGACGGTGGATCATCCATGGCACCTTTATTTATTTATTTAGCTGTATTTATATCCCGCTTTTCACCGGGTCAAAGCTGTCAATTGGGGGATACATTTAACACAAAGGGATATGAGACACATACGCTGATACTTACGGGGAACATGGGCAATGGAGGGTTAAGTGGCTTGCCCAAGACCACAAGGAGTGCCAATAGGACTAGAAATCCCAGTCCCTCTGGCCTGAGATTGCTGTCCCCAGGTGGGACTTGAACCCCCAGCCCTCCGGCCTGAAGTACCTTGTCCTAACCCCTAGACCACGCCTCCCTTCCAGTGCAGACCAATCTACTCTTACAGGGTCCCATCCTAATGCCTCAGGTGAATCAACTCTCACTTATGGCCTGGCTCTTGAGAGGCCTCGGCTGAGAAAGAGGGGAATATTCAGCCCCTGTGATTACAATGTTGTTGAAGGCGCACAAGCGGTCTACTTCTCTGTCGTATGTCCGTGTGTGGAGAGTGTTTGAGGATTGGTGTTCCGCACAAGGTGTTGACCCCTGGCAGCATCTCTGCCGGATATTCTAGCTTTTCTGCAGGCCAGTATGGAGAAAGGTTTGGCCTGTAGTTCATTATGAGTGAAGTTGTGGTGCTCATTGTTATTGGGGGCAAGTCCAGGGCCAGTCCTTGATGGCCCATCCAGATGTGATATGTTTCCTCAGAGCGGTGAGGTAAATTCGTCCCCTGGCAAGGTCTTTGATTCCTCCCTCAGATCTGAATTTAGTGGTGTTGGCATTAACAGAGGCACCTTTTGAACCTGTGGATGGTTCTACCTTGAAGGATTTGACTTTAAAGATGACCATTTGTTCGGCTCGACAGAATTTGAAGCTGCAGGCGTTGTGCCGGAAGCTGTTCCTCTCCATCTTGAAGGAGAAGGTGGTGTTGCATCCAGTACCCTCTTTCCTTCCCAAGGTAGTCTCAACATTTCATCTCAGCCGGTGACTCTTCCGATGTTTTCAGGCAGGGGTGCCAGTTTGGAAGGCTGCCAGTTGCACTTGCTGGACAGGAGCAGAGTACTTAAACAGCATCTTTTTGGAAGTCAGATCACTTGTTTGTGCTTTTTGTCAGGATGCATAAGAGTGAGGCTGTGTCCAAAGCTCAACTGCCCAGTGGGTACGAGAGGCAATTGCTTTTGAGGCGTAAGGAGTTGCCCCCAAATGACTGCAGGCATATTTGAGTAGGGCACAGGCATCATTGTGGGCAGAAGCTAGTCTAGTGCCGCTGCTGTATATTTGTCGGGCAATGACTTGATCTTTCAGGCCCGGCTCGCAGGTCCTTCTCGAGGTTAGTACTGCTATGGTTCATCTCACGAGTCTGGACTAGACTGGAGGGAATGATAAAGAAGATTCAGGTCTTAGCTGCTAATTTGCTTTCCTTGAATCCCTCCATTCCAGTCCAGAACCCTCCCCATGTCTTTCTGTTTGTCATGGTGATGCGCGGTGGCAATCCTGGTTCTTAAGAGTACAGCAAATTAAGATTATTCCAGGTCGAGGTATGGAGCCATTTGATGGTGTGGGATTCCTGCGGGGATGCCATGGACGACTACGTGTGGCCAAAAAAAAAAAAGTAATCAGACAGAAAAGAAGAGGATATAGTAGTTGACAATGTAACTAATATGGTGTGGAGCATGTGTTCAGATTTTTAGTGTTTTGAATGTGTTCCTGTTAGTTCTTAATTGTTGCTCATTGGAGTCTGATTTGTCAATAGAATATTTTGTCAATAGAATACTCGCAATTCTGTTAGTAACCTTGGACATACAGGCGCTGTATACGAGTATTCCCCAGCCAGCAGCCTTAGATGCGATTAGATTGGGCTTGTTACAACGTGGGGATATTGGAGAGTTACAGTTGAGGTTTTTAATGCAATGTGCAGAATTAGCGTTGGGCAGAAACTATTGTAGTTTCAATGATTGTTTGTTCCAACAAATAAGTGGGATTGCAATGGGGGCATCGTTTGCCCCCTCAGTGGCAAATCTCTTTATGGGGCTATATGAACACTGCTGGTTACAGGATTCACCATATTTTTCACAGGTTAAAATATGGCGGAGATATATTGACGACATATTTGTTATGGGAGGGCTCAGTAACATCCTTATTGAAATTTCACGAGTGGTTAAATTCATTAGATCCAAATATTCAATTTACTATCAGTTATGACTCCATGGAGATTGTGTTTCTTGATGTGATTATACGTAGAGAGTTAGATTCATGGGGGATGTCGGTACATAAAAAAAGCACAGACAAGAACACATTTCTACATTTTTCAAGTGCCCACCCAGTAAATCTTCTGAAAGGGCTGCCATTCTCTCAGTTTATTAGGTACAGACATAATTGTTCTACGATATTAGATTTTAAAATCCAATCCGCATCTCTTAAAAAAGATCTGTTGAAGAGGGGTTACCGGGAGAAAATATTGAGTCAAGCTTATAAGAGAGCGTTATATAATGATAGGAGATGGTTGTTATCCCCTAGGTCAGGGGTGGGCAATTCCGGTCCTGGAGGGCCGCAGACCAGTTAGGTTTTCATGATGTCCCTAATGAATATTCATGGACCTATTTCCATACAATGGAAGGCAGTGGATGCAAATAGATCTCATGAATATTCATTAGGGACATCATGAAAACCTGACTTGTCTGCGGCTCTCCAGGACCGGAATTGCCCACCCCTGCCCTAGGTCACAAGAAATGAGAGGGGATGAATATGTGAAGTTAATTTTTAGGTTTTCCCCCTTTAGAACCCAGATTCAACGTATCATACGAAAACACGCCAACGTGCTTCGAACAGTGTCTGGATTAGAAACTAAGCGTCTTTGTTGTGTCTGGCAACGGAATTCGAATCTCAAAGAGATTTTAAGTCCGTCGGCATTAAAGACTGATGAGAATGTTCCTAAGCAACCACCTGGGCACATTAAATGTGGACATTGTGCTTACTGTAACGTGGCATGGGAAACAGATCGGTTTCTATATAAGAACAAAGTATATATTTTAAAATCTGTGACGTCATGTGATTCAGACTATGTAGTGTATGGGATCTTTTGCAAATGTAAATTATTGTACATTGGTAAGACAATTCGCCCGTTTTGGGTGCGTCTGGGGGAGCACAAGAGCCACATACACTGTAAACATCAAGAGGCCCCTTTGGTGGAGCATTGTCTAACAAAAGGTCATGTATTTTTGGATTTGCAGTGTTTTTGCTTGGAATGGATACATCTAGGGTTTAAAGGTAGGACACGTGAACAGCAGTTACTTTATAGAGAGCAATGCTGGATTTTTCAGCTGGGGACCTTAACATCTGAAGGTTTAAACCTGGGCATTGATTGGGGTGGTTGCGTGTACTAGGTTTAAGAGGATTGGTGGAGGTAGTAACTGGGAGGAGTTAGTTGATTATTTAGGTGGACGAGTGTGGTTAAAGGATAGCAGAAGGTAGATGATCAGGAGTTGGTTGAAGAGTGATTTCTTGCTCTATGGCAGTTTGTTGAAGTGAGCATACCTGGTCTATAGAAGTATTGAGATGATCAGGTAAGAATTTTCCTGTTCGGTTGACTTTAATGCCTTGGAGGTAGCTTTTTAGATACGCGTAGTAAGAGAGTACAGCATTAGTCGCGTGTTTGTCTATTGTAGGACTGGAATTACATTCCCCTGAAGCAGCTGATGCGAAACGTGGAAGGGACATTCCAGCGGGCGTCGGGATCCAATCTGTTTGGGATCTAATCTGTCTTTTGAATACTAATGGGATCCAATATGTTCTTTGGATACCAATGGATATCATAAGTCATGAGTTTTGATGATCTAACAGTATAATGTATAGTGGGGAAGTGAAGTGTATATGATCTTTTTATAGTTACACTTCTCTATTTCATGTATGTATATGACCAATGGTATCTTGAGTATGTGAATAAGCAAACCGTTGATGTGTACAACCTCTGTTTAGACACCTGAGCTCACCATAAAAGGTGGACTGTGGGAGGTGTTTGAGGTTTCTGAGGTTTGCTGTTTCATTAGTTTTTATGCTGAATATATGTATAACTACGGAATGGTTAATGAGTAGAGCTGTCTTAGTTTATTGTATGAAATAGAATACTGAGCCTGATAGGAGGTGCCAACTGTCTATGTAGAGTGCTCAGTCTTCAAGCTGCTGGTGGGGCGTGATAACTCACGAGTCTGGACTGAACTAGAGGAACTCAAGGAAAGCAAATTAGCAGGTAAGACCTAATTTCACTTTCCTCCTCCTTACCCCAGTATCCATCTTATGCTCTCCCTCTCAACCCTTACTCTGTATGGCTTGTTTCTTCCCTCCTACACAAAATATCTGTCCCCCTTCCCATCCTCACTTCTCCAGCCTTTTTCTCTACCCTGACACTCAGCATCTGCCCCTTCCAGCTCCCCAGCCCCCAGTATCACCCCCTTCCAGTCCTCTCCAGCATGAGCTCCCTTCCACTTCCAGCCCCCCCCCCCCCAGCATCAGCTCCCTTCCAGTCCCAGACCCTCCTAGTATCAGCTCTCTTCCAGTTCCAGTCCCTCCCAGCATCAGCTCTTCTTCAGTCTCAGTCTTTCCCAGGATCAGTTCCCCTTCAGTCCCAGCATCCGCTCCCTTCCAGTCCTGGTCCCTCACAGCATTAGCTCTCCTTCAGTCCTAGTCCCCCCACATCATCATTTCCCCTTCCGTTCCAGTCCCCTTCCCAGCATGAACTCACTTCCTGTCCTTGCCCCCCCAAGCATCAGTTCTCTTCCAATGCTGTGCATTCCCCCCATGCTTTGCCCCCCCTCCCTGTTAAGCACCCCTTCTTCTCCTTCTCCCAATGGAGTGGACGTGTCTGCTGCAATCACTACACAGCCACGAGAGCATTTTCCTTCGGTCTCATGGCTGTGCTAAGCTGCAGCTGCTAGCATGTTCGCATTGCCATAATTTTAAAAGGAAAACGGGGGCACTTCCTGTCTCTTGCACAAGACAGGAAGCACCCCGTTTCACTTTTTAATGTGCGGCGATGTGATCTTGCTGGCGGCTACAGGTAAACACTCATGTGGCTGTGTACAGGTGAGCCAGTGAGACGAACTTGCGGTGCCCTGAGCCAGTGTCTCACTGATTCACATGCTTACTTCCAGCCCTGCCTGACACATATAGGGGTCATTTTATAACAAAGCACCTAGGTTAATAGGTCAGGAAGGCATTTATTTTAGCCTATTTTATAAAGACACTTAGGTACCTATGTATCTTTATAAAATGCTAGCACAAATCCTGCAGAAATCGAGTCTGCACAGACGTTACAGACATTACACCATCTATTTTATAAAATACACACATGAACTGCGATTCTGCCCATGCTCTGCCTAACTCCTCCCCTCAGCATGCCTGCTCTATAAGCACGCACTGGCTTGCACAGCATGTACTTTTAGGCGTGCCCTAATTATATAAAAATCCATTTATGTGCCTAAAACTTCCATTTAGGTGCAAAAAAGATATATAAAATGACCCTCATATAGGTGTCCAGTAATGCAGAGGTTCCAGCATGAGGTTAAGCTCATTTTGAGGGAAATACTTGAGGTCACAATACCAAAAGATCCCCAGGTATATGTATTCTCCTTCACTGCAGAGGGCGCGGGGTTGGAAAATAAGGGGTAGCTAGTAGTAGGCAGTTCTATTTTGCAAGATGGCCTGTGATCCTGCATAAGAAGAAACATGTAGAGCCACCATCTTTATAGGAGTGGGGGGGGGGTGTCTAAAGCTGGGCAAGGGATGGAGATGGAGGTACTGACAAGTTGGGTGAAAGAGCAGGTGGGTGGAGGCATTGACAGAATGGAGTTTGGTTTGGTAGTACTTGGAAGTAAGGAGGGAGTCCTGGAGTGCTGAGGGGTGGTATATATCATTGTTATAATAATGGCAGGTTGGTTTATGGTTTATTATACTTGATATTCCGTTTCTTTCAAGTATTCAAAGCGGTTTACATCATTCAGGTTAGAAATAAAATAGAAAATAAAAACAGAGAGGACAGCATAAACAATACAGGATTTTAAAACAACTCCAGTGATGACGGGAAAGCGAAGCAAACAAGAGATCAAATAGCATGGGAGTTTGGCACTCCAGTTCAAAAGCCAACTAAAAAAAGGAGAGACTTGATGAGGGATTTTTCTTTTTATTTTAAACTTTTTATTAGTGATCTTCACAACTGTTCTCAATCAATATTATCAACAATTCCACAAGTTCACACATTTTAGACAGTTAAACAATCTCTAAATTATTCCCCCTATCAATAATCTTTCCCCCTCCCTCCCCCCCCCACCCTGCATAAATAGGATGAGGGATTTAAATCCTTTGAAGAAGGGCTCAAGACAAATGTAGGATGGAAGGGAATTCCATTAAATCAGGGCGGTGGAGAAGAAGGCAGAGGTCCGCATAGATTTGAGTTTGGTTTTAAGGGTAATGGAATGACCAATCTATTTCCTGGAGCGAGCATAAGCAACATGAGGAGCATACAAGGTAATCAGAGATAAGTAGGTCTGGCGCATTATTATAGAGGGATTTATGAGTCAGGGTAAGAATTTTATGTCAGATACAGTATTTAACGGGAAGCCAGTGGTGTTCAATTAGAAGAGGAGAGGCATGATCAAATTTTCTTGCATTGCATAGAATATGGCTTGTGGTGTTCTGAATGGTTTGTAACTTTTTAAGTTTATAATCTGGCAATCCAACGTAAATGATACGTTTATTAAATTTTTGATACACCGCCTTAGACATGGGTATGCATCAAAGTAGTTTACAGTAAAATGCATCATTAGAAAGAAAGGAATGCAAACATAGCATAGCAATAGTAGTAAGGATAAAGATAAAAGCGCTGCCTCACCAGAAATGAAGACCCTGCCCTGCCTCCAAAGAATGGAACAGTGCACATACTTTTGCCAGTATACGAGGAAGGTAATTTCATGAGACCTTTTTTCTGTGCAGAAAAAGGTGCGTATAAAATTGCTTCTGGTCTACGCTTGCAAATATCTGTGCAGACAGCCTACTTGTGCATATTTTTACCCAAAGTAAGCACAAATGTTCTCGGGGGGGGGGGGGGGGGGTGGACTTATGCACACATTTGATTAAAAAAATCCTGCATAAGTGCATAAAATAGAAAGGAAAAATCGTGCATGCCTAACAGCAGATGCAACTTTATGCAGGAACCTGTGGGAGATAATATTATGATGGCATTTATTTGCTTAAGTTGCCTTTGTTGGGGGTAATTGTGTAAAGGTTTTTCCATAGGTATATGCAGAAAAGACATTTTATAAAATGTTGTGGCAATATATGTGCACCATGTGTAGGCAATTCTGGGTCATAGTTTGGGTGAAAGGGGTGGGGTTGCACTGTACACTCACGTGTATTTTATAAAATATGCCAGCACATGAGTGGACGATAATTCTATAATAGGCTGCCTATATGTGAAGACCAAGTAGGTGCCTATTTTATGTGGCATGTGTATGTCTTTATAAAATACATGGAGCAAAGCGGCAGAAACTGTAGCCGTGGCTATATGTCTGCTTGGGAGCAGTTGTATGTACATATTTTATAAATGATGCACATGAATCATGACTCTGCAATGCCCAAACTCCACCTCTGGCATGTCGATATGATTTTTTTTTTAAGTGCCATCAAGTCAATGCTGACTCCTGGCAAGGTATGACCGGAAGTAAATAGCCAGGCCTTTTCTTCCAAGGCAGTGGAGGGTAAAGTGACTTACCCAAGGTCACAAGGAGTGCCAGTGGGAATCAAACCCTGGTCTCATGGGTATGAGACTGTTGTTCTAACCACTAGGCTACTCCTCCACTCCAAGAAAAAACTAAGTGGGTACATGTAGTACCTGCTTGTTTTTCTCTGCATATACTTTTGTTGTTGTTGTTAAGTGCCATCGAGTCGGTGTTGATTCATAGCGACCCTCTGGATAGTTTGTCTAAACTGTGTTCGGTCTTCAGTCAGGCGGCTCATTGCTGACAGAGTAGCACCCATAGCTGCTGTTATTGTATTGATCCATCTCATTGCAAGTCTTCTTCTTTTGCATTGACCATCTACATTGCCAAGCATGATGTCTTTCTCTAATGATCTCTCTTCGCACGTGTCCAAAGTTTGAAAGTAGAAGTCTTGTCATCTGAGCTTCTAAAGAAAGCTTAGGCTTGATCTCCTCTAGTACTGACTGGTTTGTTCTTCAGGCAGTCCATGGGATACACAGTATTCATCGCCAGCATCATACTTCAAAGGCATCAATTTTCTTCCTATCTATCTTTTTCATTGTCCAACTTTCGCATCCATATGACATTGTTGAAATACCATGGCTTGAACGAGTTGAATTATTGTATGGAGAGAAACATCTCTGCTCTTGAGAATCTTGTCTAGTTTCTTCATAGTCATTCTGCCAAGAGCAATGCGTCGTCAAATTTCTTGACTGCTTGTTGTTTCTTTATTAATAGTTGATCCAAGTAGGTTAAAGTTGTCCACTATTTCGATTTCTTCTCCATCAACAATAAACTTATTGATTTTGCTAGTTGTCAGGATATTTGTCTTCTTTACATTAAGGTACAGACACATTTTAAGACTACGTTCTTGAGAAGCAAATGTTTCAGATCATCTTCACTTTCAGCCAGAAATGCGCTATCATCAGCATAGCGAAGGTTATTGATGAGTCCCACCAATCTTCACACCTAAGTTGTCTTCATACAGTCCTGCTTCTCTAATGATTTGTTCTGGCTGAAATTAAACAGGTAGGGGGAAAGTATGCAGCCTTGTCGTACACCTTTGCTGATTTTAAACCATTCTGTTTCTCCTAGTTCCGTTCAAACTGTTGCTTTTTGATCAGTGTAAAGGTTGTGCAAGAGAACAATCAGGTGTTCTGGTATACATGCTTCTTAATGTGTCCCATAGTTTCTCATGGCATATTTATTTATTTAGACAGTTTTGTATACCACCTTATCCTTCAATCAAAGTGGTCAACAAGACATTGGGAGGCATATACTTTTACACATGGATAATTTTATGAAAGCTCTTTATATATGCGCAAAACCCTTAATAAAATTATCCCCATAAAGTGCAGGCCCACATTTACACTTTCCTCGGAGCAGGTGTAAATGAATATGTCAGTCATGGCGCACTATTGGGGCTGGATCCAAGAATCTATTGTATGAAGGCACATAGACATTTATATAGCCTTATAAAATTGGTACCTGTTTGGCATCTCACAGCTCATAAAATCAAACCCATAAAGTAGGTATCACTTCTGTGCATTTCTGCTGCACAAATTAGATGACCTGTTAGAAAATTATCCTTGAAGTGAGTAATTCTATACATTTTTTTTGCCACTTGTCAAGCATGTTATATACGTAGAAAATGACTCTTCTGAAATTGCATGCAGGCCCACACATGTTAAAGGTAAGCACATGGCAAGACAGCTCCTGCTTTCACAGGACCTGCATGTACGTAGGTATATATAGTTTGGGCAGAGTTGCAATGTAGGCATGTATTTCATAAAATATGCATGTGTGTACATGGAGTACATGCTCACATTTACACCTTAACAGCAGATGTAAATTTGTGTCAGAGAATTTGTACACCGCTAGCGGTCATGGTACGAGCCTATTTAATAAAGGCACATAGATGCCTGGGTGGCCTTTATGAAATAGCCATAAAATGAGTGTTAGCACCCATGTGTCCAACTATTCATAAGCCAGAAAATCTCATTTTAACTTTGTTAACTTTATTGCCTCTCCCATTTCAAACTCTTTAATAGATCTGTCTAGAGTCGTGTTTAGAAAGTTATGAATTTCTGAGGAGAAATCACGGGGGAGTAGCACTCTACCATGTTAATATTGGCCTTTTCTGATTCTAGTGCTTTGCCACTAGAGGGCCTAGCTGCTGCAATATGTCTTTCGTTTTCAGTAACTGAGCCAATAAGCTCTTGGTTTTATGGCCAGACTTGTAAAAATGATAACCCTGCACTACTAGCAGTACCTTCTGCATGAATCCTATTTATTTCAATCAACAGAGACCAACAGCTGCATATTGTCAGCAAACAACTAGCAGGTGATCAAATAGTTTCTGATAAGTTTACCTGTGGGAGGGGGGCATGTGTGTGCGCTGCTGAAGGAGGAGAGGAGTAGCCTAGTGGTCAGAGCAACAATATAAACTGAGAGTGAATGACTGGAAAATCCAGCATAGTGCAAGTCCTTTGAGCCCTCGCATGTGTTTGCAGCCTGTCATGTCCTGCCCTTCAGACACAAACCTCCTGTCAAAGGGGACAAGATGCAACAGGTATTGAACATGCACAGGACCTGATAGACCCGCTGCATACTGACAGTAGTTTTAAATGCTATTGTCCTGTCATGTTGGCGCCACACCACTGTCCACCAAATTCTGCTACCCTAGGCAGATGCCTAGTCCAACTAGTGGTAGGGCTCGCCCCGCTGTCAGTACTGAAATGAGTCTAAAGCCTGACTGGAATGAGTCTTGGCAATCTGAGTTCAACAGGAAATTAGATAACTGTATTAGGACAGTTTTTTCAATGATCTTATCCAGAAAGGTCGTTTTCAAACTGTTTGATAGTTACTCAACTCCTTTGGGTCCTGGTTTAGTTTCTTTAAGGTTGGTTTATCAATTTCTTTTAAGACAGTCTGGTAAGTGACCCTTGGCTAAGTGCACATTTGAAATGGACTGGAGACAATCGAGCAGGACTGTACCAAGCTAGAAATGCACCCTGTGCCCCAGCCACATGTAGTAATGCAATTTTTTTGAGCTTCCTAGAAGCTCGGTGATATCAGCACCCTTTCTATACTTGTGCCCTGTGCAGCTGCACCGTTCACACAGCCCTTTGTACAGACCTGCAATCAGGAGGGTCAGGGGATTAGAGCAACAGGCTGAGAAGCAGGGTTCAAAACCCACTGCTACTCCTTGTGATCTTGGATTTACCCCCCCCCCCCCCCCCATTGCCTCAGATAAAATTTAAATTGTAAACCTTCCAGGGACGGGGAAATGCTTACTGTACCTGAATGTAACTTGCCTTGAGCTACTACCTAAAAGGCAGGAGCTAAGTCCAAATTCTTACATGTGATGGGTTGGAGAGAAGAGAAGAAATGTCTGCCTCTAACAGAGGGCAAAAGGCAGATATGGGAGGTTTGACCAGATGAGATAGCAAACGTTTCTCTCCAGTCTCAGAGTCCAGCTCTGTCCAGATGAATGTGATCTCTGCTTAAAAACAAAAACAGATCTTTTCTTCTGATGCTAGGGCAGGGGCTTAGGAAGCCATGGTTCCTAGTAGCTCATTTATCAGAACTGCTTTATGACTTTTTGCTTTGACAGACCAGATTCCCCTCTCTGTGGAGATCCTCCAGATTATGGACTTGGACCAAGCTGACAACCGATTTGTCAAGAACCGGGCCATCTCCTTTCAAGTAAAAGTGCATGACCCCAGCCACTATCTGAAGAATGCAGACTTCACCTACTCCTGGGACTTTGGGGACCAGAGCGGAACCCTGATCTCACATAGCGAAGCGGTCACGCACACTTATATCTCAACTGGCTCCTTCAACCCTCAGCTTATCCTGCAGGTTGCAATTCCTCTGGCCTCTTGCAGCACCATTGCCGGGGCCACTACAGAGCCCACAGGGCCACAAAGCTCTGGGACAGAATCGTCTGCCATGATTACAGTACAGGGACAGAGCACAGGTAAGATCAATGGGTATGTGTATAGGCATATATATAAACCTAGGGGGGCATATTCAGCAATGGCAGCCAGGCTACGTAAAGTGCCTAGCCACTACCGCTTTAATTCAGACCAGATATTCAGTGGTGGAACATATCTGGTTTCTGCCATTGAATATCCAGATGGGCCAGACACCAGCACCGCTATCTGATATAGCGTCGATATTCAACTCCTAACTGGATAGTGCAAACCAGTTAAAGTTAAGACAGCCATTCATTTGTCCTAAGTGTAACCGTTTAAGCTATCTGGTTAGCGGCTGTCATCGCCCCCAGCCTGCCCAGAGACCACCTGATTTTAACTAGGCATTTGTTTGGCGGTCTGTGGAGACATTCAGCGGCACTGACTGGTTATTGCCTCTGAATATTGTGGTGTCTGCGTTTTAGCCGTTTAGTAGGTCTGCCAATCCCTGTACATTATAAAAAGGATGTGTTATGGCAAAAATAGACTCCTAGTAAATTCTGTATTAGTATCACTTTGAAAGATGGGGCTTTGGTTTCTTACAGCCAAGATGTGTCTTATGAAGAGGGATCAGGAAGAGAATGATTTTCAAAGGGAAATCATCCACCTGAGGACTGCCCTCCCTTAAAGCAGTTAAGAGGATGAATATATGTATGTAAGAGTTATCATTCCCGGGGCTGTGTTTGGCTCAGGGATGAAAATAACGGACATAGATTGTATTTACAGCTTTATGAATGTTACTTGCGTTTAGTAAAGGACTCACAGAAAAGACAGGCAAATGTCTGCTGGTACAGTTTCAAAGCGAACTTACATGCAAACGTTTGCCTGGAAACTCAGGGTAAAGTCCACTGCTAAAAAGTACCCATGGACTTTGTCCCAAAATGCTTAGCTTGAAAATTGTCTCGAACAGTAGCAATAGAAAATTATGGTTAATGGATACTCCCTTGCAACAACAAGATATTTAATTAAGAATTTCATCAGACTTGCTTTTATTCATTATGTATTACAGTTTTATTATTTTCACATAATTTTGTATTTTGAGAAACATCCAAGCTAAGGTTAAACCTTAGTAGGTAAAGGGTAGAGAAAGTTGGTGTATATTTGGCTTATCCTGTGTAATCACAAATCTGAAACAAAAAACTGGATCTATTTGTTTCTTCAGTAGCTGAAGCCTCACCTCCGGCATCTCCATCTGATCAACCAGCAGCCCCGCCCACTGCTGAAGCCCCACCTACTGCTGAGGCCCTGCCTACTGCTGAAGCCTCGACAACTGCTGAAGCCCCACCTACTGCTGAGGCCCTGCCTACTGCTGAAGCCTCGACAACTGCTGAAGCCCCACCTACTGCTGAAACCCTGACAACTCCTGAAGTCCAACCTACTGCTGCCTCTGCATCCTCAGCCCCTGGTCTGGTCACTCCTGCCACAGGTATCACGGTGTCTGCAGCAACGGCCACCCCATCTACTGCTGTCCCTGCTAATATAGACTTAGAAGCAACTTCGGAAGGGTCAGGGATCTCAGCATCTTTAGCAGATGTGAATTTGACCTCATTAACAGCATCTCTATCCACAATGGCCAGCCTGCCAGCATCTGCGGACACAGTCTTTCCAATCGTGGTGTCTGTGGCAGGGATTGCATCTAGTGCTGACCTTCCTGGATCTCCAGGTATTTACCTAGAATCTGCTGTGAGTGCACTTTGCTCCATGCTTATATACTGTGTTAGCCAGAAGTTTGTCTAGCTCTGACTAAGACTGTGCCCTTAGTCCATAGTTCACTTCCAGGGAGGGCCCAAGGGTATCCAATATCCTAGGCTAACCTTCAGCTGTCTGCCCTCTCAAAGCTCTACTCCCTCAAAGTCCAGCATCCCCCCTTACCTTGCCTACCTCTGCCCCCCCCCCAAATAGTTCATTGTCCCTTTTCTTCCCTGCCTCCCCAGGTATCCAGCATCTCTGCTTCCATTCCTTACCCCCCCCCTTCCGTGTCCAGCATCTGTCCTTCCATTCCTTACCCCTCCCTGTGTCCATCATCGCTCCTTCCTTCCTTATTCCTCCCACCCCCCCGTGTCCAACATCTCTCATCCCCTTCACTACTACATACCCTTTCCTTCCCCTTCCCCCATGCAGCATCTCCACCCTCGTCCCTCCCAAGCCTGCTTCCTCCATTCATCCACCATCACTGCCTGCCCCCTTACCTCCACCTGGGCTATCCTGCAACTCTAAGGACCCTCGAGCATCCACCGTCAATGCCTTCCCCCTTACCTCCACCTGGGCTATCCTGCAATTCTAAGGACCCTCAAGCATCGGCCTGCCACTACACTGCCAGCAGCTTTCAAGTGTGGCTTGCAACTCCTGTTCACAGATAAATGATGAAATTAAATCAAAATTCTGGCTGTCCCCGTTGTTCAGTGGCACTGGCAGTGCTTTGTGAGGGACCTGGGTTTTACTCCTAGCTTAGATCGTCCCCTACCTGGATCCCCTGAGTATGCTGTGCAGGCATTATTTACAGCCCTTATGGGGGGAGAGGGTCATAGTCAGTATGCAATGGCGATACTTTTAGTCAGATTCAGCACCTCTGACTACATGGATCAGGAGAAAGCACACTTGTCAAGAAACATTGCTTCCATTAGTAGGCTAAATCATTTGTGTGCAGATATAAAAACATAAGGGAGATAGCTAGGGGTAGTGAGGATTCATCTTGATGCCAACTCCCATTTCTGGTACTGACTGAACTAGAAACTCAAAAGAGGAGAAGGAAGAGGAAAACATCCCTTTCCTTCCCCCCTCCATGTCTGCTGGTAGCTGTTGAAGTTGATTTTCAATATCTAAATCCAAGAGGTTCTCAGCTCAGTCCTCAGGTCATATCCAGCCTGTCTGGTTTTCAGGATGCAATACAATGTGTGCCTTCAAGCAGGGACAATACTATCATTAGGCAGAGTGAAGCAGCAAAGTTTTGGGGTGGCAAAAAATGCACCCCAAACCAGCCCAGCCCAGCCCAGCCGCAGCCGCAGCCGCCTCACTCTGTCTAGACCTGCTGCTGCTACTATTGCGCCACTGTCTTCGTTGCCTCTTGTCCCAGCTCTGAGGTGGTGTCAATCACCCCCTCCCAATGCTGATGACTAGCGACAGCTTAAAAAACAAAATCAAGTAAAAGCATGGGGTCTTCCTGACTCCAGTATGCATGTAAGGCCCTAATGGTTCCACCTCCTTTTGACGCATCCTTCCGCATCAGAGGGGGACAGGACCAGCAGAGACTTAATGGGTTTGCCAGAGTCCAGAAGACCCCGTGCTTTTGCTTGCTTTTGTTTTTTAAGCCACCAATGCTGAGAGGCAGTGGGGGCAGCGGCAGGAAGGGAGAGGCTGCGTTGGGCATCGGTGGGGGGGGGGGGGTGCAGAGGTGGAGGGTAGATGCTGGACAAAAGAAGGCAGGAAAAGGATTCTGGATGGGGAGTGCAGGGAGACAGATGCTGGATGGGGATCAGGGGGACAGATGGTGGCCATAGGGGAGGAGGCAGAGGGCAAATGCTGGCCATTGGATGAGAGGGGCAGTGGGCTGCCACAGGAAAGATGGAAAGCAGCTGCTAAGTATGATGGGGGATAAAGGGCAGATTCTGTGCATGTAGGGGGTCATGGGGAGAAAGGGATGATGCAGGACATGGGGTATGGCGGGCAAATGCTGGACAGGGGGGATGGGAAGAAAGGGCGGATGCAGGACATGGGACATGGAGGGCAAATGCTGGGCATGGGGGCAAATGTGAAGAAAGGGCAGATACTGGAAATGGAGGGGGAGATACTGGCCATGGGGGCAGATGCCGGGCATAGGGGAGAGGAGGTAAAGGATAAATGTTGGACATCACATGGAAGGCAGATGCTGCACATGGGGGTAGATAGGGGAGAAAGTGCATATTCTGGGAGGTGGAGGAAGAGAGGAGACATGCTGGACATTGGGTGGGGGGAGGGGAGAATGAGAGAAGGAAGATGCTGGAAAAGAGGAGGGAGGAGGAGAGATGCTGGGCACAGGAGGAGAGAGCAAGAGGGGAGAGAGACTGGACACTGGGGAGAAAGAAGAGAGATAGGAGGAAATGCTAGAGAGGAGAGAGAAAGGGAGGAAGAGGTGACATTCTGGACATGGGGAGTGGAGAGATGCTGGACATGGGAATGGAGAGAAGGGGGGGGGATTTCCTTATCCCTCCAGTCCGGTCCCAGACCCCTGGGTAACTATCCTCCTCCAGCAGCCTGGAGACTGAGCATGTCATCTTTTTGATGACATCAGTGTACTAAGACAGCTGGTTCCTCCTCCCATCTCTAGTAAGCTCAGTCTCCAAGCAGCAGGAAGAGTGATCCGGGTTGCTGGACTGACTGAAGGGACAACTAAGGAGTGTCTAGTTAGTACTTAGATGCTGTAGCTGGCTTAGGTTGGTTTTGTTTAGGATTCTAATAAAAAATCAAACACAAAATAAAACAGAAATTAGATTAGAATAGATGATAAAGGAGATTGAAAAAGCTGCCAGGACCAGGGGACATCCCTCCCCCCCCCCCCCCCGGAGGAGGCTATGGGCTTCAGAACTGGGACATTCGGCTTCAGCGGCTCCCGAACCTGTGACTGGACGAGGAAATGCAAGAGAGACAGAAGCCGGCAGGCAGCACAGAGCAGCACTCTTGCCTTGATGCGGAAACCGGGAGACAAGAGGCTGAACGTGAGGCAGGAAGAACGCTGACAGAAGTGTTTTTTGGTGCTACAGGCTCAGCCCGGTGAGGGGGAGAAGACTACGGAGAGTGATGCAACCATGAGTTTTTTATTTCTCCCGAGCGTGGAAATGGCGGGAAATGCGCCATTTTAGAAGCGACTCATTTGGTGTGTGTAAGCAGTGGCTTTGAAAGCAGGAGGGGGTGCTCACTGACCTCTGGATGATTTTTTCCCCATGATTTGTTGAGCACTGGGGGCTCTGGTGCCTCACTGTCTTTTTCTTTGCCTAATCAAACCCCCCCCCCAAACAAACAGTGAAAGAGAGAGCCCCAGGGAGCATTCCCCACTAAGTTGCAGGAGGGTTTTTTTAGGAACTTATTTTGTCGGCCTGTTTTCACCGGTAAGGCCTATGCCAGCTAGGCCACAGTGTGGGGCTTGAGGGGCCCTTCATGAGTCAATCTCTGTAGCTGGTATCTGCCGGGGGTGTGAAAAAGAGGTCCAGACGGTGAAGCAGGAGCTGCAGATCCTTTGGGATGAGCAGTTTCCTCAGAAGCAGGAGGGAGTACTGCTCAATCCCAAGAGGCAGGGCAATGAGGGATACCGCACCACCTCTGCTAGAGTCGTACAGGAGGGATCAGCTCTCTCCCAGGCCATCCATGTCTCAGTCCCAGGGGAAGAGTGGGCGTTGATACCCCAGGGGGGGTTCCCCAAAATTCATCCTCCTGCTGGATAGGGCATTCTGCATGCGGCAGCAAGGGACAAAACCCAGACATCAGA
The DNA here is from genome assembly GCA_033557465.1 of Ichthyophis bannanicus. Classification (NCBI taxonomy): domain Eukaryota; kingdom Metazoa; phylum Chordata; class Amphibia; order Gymnophiona; family Ichthyophiidae; genus Ichthyophis; species Ichthyophis bannanicus. The sequence continues at coordinate 662,900,661 of CM066033.1, forward strand.
GCAAGAGCAGGGCAGGAAAAAGCTTGTTACAATGCTAGAGCCAGAGCAGGTTGGGAGGACGGCTAAGTGGTATAGGTTAGAGGGGGACTGGTGGGAGCAGTCTCCACTTTCAGATGAGCCAGAGGTCTTGGACCCGGCTACAGAGTTTGATGTAGACAGGGAGGAGCTAGAGGAAGGAGAGATTCCTTAGGAGGAAGAGTCCTGCATAGTATGGGTATTCCGACAGGAGGAGATGGCAGCGCTCATTATGGAATAGTTGAGGATGCTTAATATGCCAATAAGTCTCCTGGTGGAGGAAGAGGCATTAGAGGACCCATTTCTCCAGGCGATGCATAAAACGCAGAAGGTGTTTCCTATGCATAGAGTGGTCAAACAGGTGATCCAAGAGGAGTGTGATCTTCCAGAGGCCGATCTCGGGGAGAGGGGGGGGGGGTACAAACTATGACCAGGCTGCACCCGCTGCCAGAACAAGAGCGGGAACTGCTCTGCTATCCCAAAGTGGATGTGGTGGTCTCGGCTGTTACAAAGAAGACTACATTCCCAGTAGAGGGCAGTACGGCTCTCAAGGATGTCCAAGATAGAAAGCTGGATACCTTGTTGAAGCAGGAATTCAATATCAATGCCCTCTCATTACAGGCTTCCATTTGTGGAGCTTGGGTTGTCAGGGCATGCCTGCAGTGGTCACAGGGGGATGAGGCTCTAGAGTCGACAGTGGTGGCAAAACTAGAGTTGGGGGCTGCATACCTGGCAGACACCTGCTATGATCTGATCAGAGGGCTATCAAAAGGTTTGGCCTCGGTGGTGGTGGCGGCTTGACAATATCTCTGGCTGCAGAATTGGGCGGCGGATGGTTCTTCCAAAGCCCGGCTTAGCAAGCTTCCATTTAAGGGCAAGCTTCTGTTCAGAGAGGACTTGGAAAAGTTGGTAAAGGACTTGGGAGAGTCAAAAGGTGGCCATCTCCCAGAGGATAAGCAGAAGCAGGCTCACAGTACGGCACCTGTACGGGGTCATCCAAGGGACTTCAGGTGTTTCCGCACCTACGTTTTGCACCTTACTAGCAGGAGGCAATTCCTGAGTCAGAACTTTCAAGGGTTCTGAGGAGCAGGGCGGGGCTATTATGGTGCGTCCTCATCCTCGGGGTCCAAAAGGTTGCAATGAAATGAGAGACATCCAGGCAGAGAGGGTTGGCTGCAGGAGTTCTGCCCTGCCTGGGTCCAGATTACGTCCAATTGGTGGGTGCTGGAGGTCATCCAGGAGGGCTACGCATTGGAGTTTGCCAGACCATTGGGACTGTCCTTCATGGAGTCCCCCTGCAAGGCACGCGGCAAGGCGACGGAAGTAAGAACCACCCTGGGCAGTCTTCTGCAATTGAGAGCCGTGATGCCTGTTCCCGCAGACCAATGCGGGTCAGGTTGGTACTCTGTTTATTTTGTGGTGCCTAAAATGAAGGGCTCTTTTCAGCCTATCCTCAACCTCAAGTGTGTGAAATGGTGTCTATGGGTTCCCCAATTTCACATGGAAATTTTGCAGTCAGTCATAGTAGCAGTGAGAGAAGGAGAGGTTTTGATGTCCTTCGATCTCACGGAAGCACATTTACACATTCCTATTTGTCTGGAGCATCAGTAGTTTCTCTCCTTTGCAGTGCCCATGGGACATTTTCAGTTCTGGGCATTACCTTTCGGGCTAGCGACTGCTCCGCGAACCTTCACCAAGGTTATGATGGTGGTGGTGGTGGTGGTGGTGGCAGCGACGCTCCGCCAAGAAGGGGTCCTGGTGTACCCTTACCTCGACGACTGGCTCATATGCACAAAGTCAAGAAAGGAAACTGAGAAGTCCACAGCACGGGTAGTGGACTTCCTGCCACAGCCTAGGATGGGTGATCAACATGTCCAAGAGTCACTTGGTGCTGTTCCAGGAGCTAGAGTACCTGGGGGTGTGCTTCGACACCCTCAGAGGGAAAGTCTTTCTTCCAGCGCAGCGGACAGGAGGGCTGTGGCAACTAGTGTGTCAGTTTCTACAAATGAAAGTGCCGATCGTGTGGCATTACCTGCAGCTGCTCATGGCAGCAACTCTGGACCTTGTGCCTTGGGCATGGGCATGCATGCGACCACTGCAGAGAGCACTACTGCACAGGTGGCCCTTCCAACGCCATCCCTTGTCGCAGCAGTTGCCCTGCCCGGAGGAGACTAGATGGACTCTCTCTCTGTGGTAGGGATGTCACTCGAGTCACCATGCTGGATCCCGCTGACGATGGACACAAGTCTCTTGGGATGGGGGGCCCACTGTGAGGAGCAGTTTGCTCAGGGGCAGTGGAACCTACGGAAAGCCAGGTGGTCCATAAACAGGCTAGAAATGCGAGCTGTTTTTCTGGCGCTACAGCAGTTTTGGCATTGGCTAGAGGAGAAGGTAGTTTGGGTCTTCTTGGACAATGCAATCACGGTGGCCTACCTCAATCGGCAGGGAGGCATGGGCAGCGTGAGCATGGAAGAAGAAGCCGAGGGACTATTGAATTGGGCGGAAGAGCATCTTCAAGCTCTTTCAACAGCGCGTGTTGCAGGAACAGACAACATCACAGCGGACTACCTGAGTCGAGTACATGTGGATCTCGGAGAGTGGACACTCAGTCTGGAGGTCTTCGGACAGATGGTCAAAAGATGAGGCACATCGATCGTGGATCTAATGGCGACTTTTGCAACGGCCAAAGCGAGCTGTTTTTTCAGCAGGCGGAGAGAGAGGATGTTGGATGACTTGGACACCCTAGTGCAGCGGTGGCCCACTGTGGGCACTCATAGGTCGCGTCATTCAGCGGACTGAGGCTCATGAGGGAATGGCCATTTTAATAGCCTTGGACTGGCCGAGGGGCCCCAGGTATGCCAACCTTGTATGGCTGCTGGCAGACAGGCCTTGGTGGCTACCGGCCCAGTTCGACCTCTTGATCCAGGGGCTGGTACAAATGCCTCAGGTGGATCAATTCTTGCTTACAATATGGCTCTTGAAAGGGCTTGCTTGAAGAGGCATAACTACTCAGGACCGGTGATCTCAACATTACTGAAGGCCCAAAAAAGGTCCACTTCTCTTTCGTATATTTGGGTCTGGCAAATATTCGAGGCTTGGTGTGCAGATAGGCAGTGTCAGCCCTTCGGGGCTACGGTACCACATGTGTTAGCCTTCCTACAGGCGGGCTTTGAGAAGGGCTTGGCCTTGAGTTCTTTGAGAGTACAAGTTGCAGCCATTTCTTGTTATTGTGGCAGGATCCAGGGAGTGTCCTTAGAGGAGCACCCCAATATTCCTGAAGGTGGAGAAGAAGCTCCATCCACCAAGATGGTCAGTTGTTCCTCCTTGGAATCTCAATCTGGTGTTCACAGCGCTGACAAAGGAGCCCTTTGAGCCTCTTAGCATTTCCACGCTGAAGGATTTGACTCTTAAGACAGTTTTCTGGTGGTAATTTGTTCGGCCTAGAGAATTTTGGAACTTCAAGCTCTCTCGTGCAGGGAGCCATTTCTTTCCATCTTGAAGGAGAAGGTGGTGCTCCAGCCAGTGCCTTCCTTTTTGCCCAAGGTTGTGTCGGTTTTTCAATTGAATCAGCCAGTTTCCTTGCTGGTGCTCTCGGGAGAGCCGGAGGGAAGCGCAGATCCACAGTTGCGTAACTTGGATGTCCAGAGAGTATTACGAAGTTATTTGAAATGGACAGCTCCATTTTGTAAATCAGATCGTTTGTACTGTTTGGGGGACCACGCAAGGGGAGTCAGCGGCTAAGGCCTCCATTTTGCGATGGATTAGAGAAGCTATTGCTTTGGCATATGTGTTGAAGGGAAAGTCTGTGCCAGCGGGACTGTAGGCGTATTCGACCAGGGCTCAGGTGACTTTGTGGGCGGAGTATAATATGGTACCACCTGCCGAGATTTGTAGGGTGGCCACTTGGTCCTCCCTTCACACTTTTGCAAGACATTACCATTTGGATGTGCAGTCGGCAGGGGATGCCAGATTTGAGGCGATAGTAATTCAGGCTGGAATCGCGGGTCCCTCCCATAGGTAGAACTACTTTGTTGCATCCCAGGGTTGCAGGACTAGACTGGAGGTACGATAAGGAAAGTGAAATTAGACCTTACCTGCTAATTGGCATCAGGAAGGGGGTGCTGCCTGTCTGTGGTTTGCCTTACAAACTTGTTAGGCCACTTTAATGGCAGGGGTTTTTTTTTATCTTCGGGTTTTTTCAACTTGGCAGTTCGCAGGTAAGCTCCTTGTTCTGGGGAGAAGGAAGGGTCCCTGCTAGACTGGGGAGAACCTTAGGTTATATAAAGTTTGGTTTATGAAGTTTGACTTATTTGTTGTTCCTGTGAGTCTGCTTTGTCAATCAGTTACTGGAGATGGGAGGTGGAGCCAGCTGCCTTAGTACACTGATGTCATCAAAAAGATGATATGCTCAGTCTCCAAGCTGCTGAAGAAAGATAAGTACCCAGGCGTGTGGGACTGGACTGGAGTTACTCAAGGAATGCTAATTAGCAGGTAAGGTTTAATTTCACTATATTGGACACAGGGCAGGAATAGGAAGGTGGACATGGTGGGGTGGGGTGAACTCTGGATGGAGGAGAGAAAGGGGAGAGACACCGCATAGGAGAGGAGAAAAGGGGAGAGAAGATGGACGTGGGGGAGGAGGAGAGAAAGGGGAGAATTAAAGGCTGGAGAAGGAGAGGACTGTTTTAAGGGTTGAAAAGTGGTAGATGCAATATCGAGGGGGGGTTTGAGGACTGGATGGTAAGAAGGAGTAAAATCTGAGTTGACAGAAAGAGAGAGGAAAAAAATGGAAAAAAGCTGAAAGGAAAAGATGAATGCCAGAGACGAAAGGATATAAAGAAGACAGAAGAGAGACGTGCCAGATGGTCTGGAGACCCTAGAAAGTGAGTGAAGATAAGACAGAGGAAAGCAGAAACTAGAGACGAAGATCAACATGAGTAGAGAATAAAATGGCCAGCAAAGAAAGGTAGACAAGTTAATTGTATTTTCAATTTAGTGATTGGAATATGTCAGTTTTTGGAATTTACTGTACATGTTCTGTCTTTATATTTTGCTCACTATAGGGGCATATGCATCTCTTTCTATTTCCCTGGTGCCTGCAAGCGTGGTGTGGGCAGGGGTGTAGACAAGTGTGGGACAAGGTGGGCCATGGCCTTTCACTCTGGCATCAAACTCACCCAGTCAGCTGCAGCAGAATAGTCAAATGAGAGGATAACTGGAGGCAGTGGCAACATTCGCACTGCTTTGTACCCATACATGTTAATCCCAGGCCAAGGGCTGGTTCCAGTGTTGGCACCATAGGAAAACCTTAAGCCTTATGTTCCCCCTGTTTGAATGCCTTGCTCTTTGCTGCCCCCAAAAATCTGTCGTCTTAGACAAATGCCTAGTTTGTCTAATGGTTGTGTTGGTTCTGCCCAGGCCCCACTAAAAAATCAGCCTTGGCTTTGCCACTGTTGCAGTTTGACTTCTTTGGACTTCAGTTTAATTTTTGTCTACATATGTCTCTTTTTAGTTTGTGATCATTTATTCTTTACTTAGTGAGGATCTATCTCTTTTCTGAGTGTGTGACCATTGCCAGGTATCTGTTAGCATGTAGTTTCTATGTAGGGATCAGTAGTAATCCGGATTATTCGGTTTCTGAACAGGTGTATGGATATTCCAGGGCCCACTGCAATTTGTATAGTGTGGTTCTTTTCTGGATAGGCCCTTTGTTTGAGTTTTGGATGTTTATGCTGCTATAGTATGGTATATTTTCTCTATAGGTCCTGAATAACTTTTGTGAGGTTTTGTATTACTTCACAATATGTCCAATATTGATTTATATTGCTGTTAACTGAGATGACACCAGAATTGGAAATTATTTTTGGTATGTTGAGTTCTGTGGGAAATGTCCTAGTTCTGCTCTGGGAGAGGGGTTTATTTTGGGTGCAGAATGTATATTCAAAAAGAAAAAGCGAGAACCACAGCACAATTTCAAATGCCAAAATAAAATTAATTATAATAATTTTAATTTGGTGTTATAAACTGCACTGTAGTTCTCACTTTCTGATTTTGCTCCTTGGTATGTGATCGCCTTGCCTCTCCTTTATCTTTCTAATTGGTCTCTCCTTTATCTTTGGCAGAATATATATTTACACTAAAAACAACACGGGTCCAGTGTGTAGTGTCAGGATTCAATATGTTTTATATTTGATTCCTAGGCTAGATAATTAAACTGCTACAATGTTTGCTGCATATATAAACATCATTGCAAAGTTTTTAAAAAAGAAAATATATAGCCTGGGGATATATTGCTTCCTTTATCCTTGGGCAACCACCTGACTGAGAGGACCCCCTGTTCTCTGATTAGAGATCTGAGAAGGCCCCTCTGTTTTGGCTGCTGGTGGGAGGGGGGCAGGGCAGGGCATCAGCTCATCTCATCTCTTGCCTCAGGTAGCAGATTGTCTTGAGCTGACCCCTGCTTTCAGGTCAGTGCTGACACTTGTCGACCCAACAGCTCCTGGTATTTCTTGGTAGTGTGACCAGAAGTAGATTGCCAGGCATTTCTCTGAGGCAATGGAGGGTTAAGCGACCTGCTCAAGACCACAAGTAATGCCATTGAGAATTGAACCCTGGTCTTTTGGTTACTCTAAGCCAGTGCTCTATTAGGCTACTCCTCCACTCATATGCCTGAGATAGATTTGCATGCAATTAAGGCAGGCCTTGATAAATTTTATGTGGATTTAGGAGCTAGGCCAAAATCTTAAGAGCCAGTGCTTGTGACCTCCTCGTAACATCTCCTCCCCCTTCTCCCCGTTGTCTCTCGTGCTGGTCCCACGTTCTCAAATCTTTTGAGACCAGCGCCAGAGTTCCTACACCATGCGTTATCTTTAGATAACAATGGTTCTGGCTTTAGATAGCAAGTGTCTGGGGGTGTGTGTGTGATGCAACGGTGTTGTGCCTGTGTGCATGGGATGTGGTGATAGTGCCTTTGAGTGGATGGAGTGCCGGGCTGCGGTGTATGTATGTATGTGCTGCAGAGCTGGGGAGCCTCTATGTATGGTAGGGTTGCCAACTGGCTCCAGATGCGCCCGACACACTTGATCCAGTCCTAGGTTTACCCCACTGCATGCAGGGACATGTAGTTCTGAGTTTTCCATTGCATTCCATAAGAAAAGCAAGACTACATGTCCCTGCATGCAATGGGGTAAACCCAGGACTGGATCAAGCCTGTCGGGCGCATCTGGAGCCAGTTGGCAACCCTAATGTATGGTGTGCAGAATTGGGGTGCCTGTGTGTGTGTGTGGTGCAGAGGTGAGGTGCCTTTGTGTATGCGTGTGTGGTGTGTGTCTGTCATTGGGAGGTGAGGTGTTTGTGTGCTGGGGTTGGGGGATGCACCTTTCAGCAAATATGAACTGTGCCCTTTAGTCCCCATGCGATCCTTCCTTTAACTTCCAACACTTTGTGCTCTTACCCCCCTCTGTTCCCCTTCCAGACTCTCTCCTTCTCCCTCCCCCCTAGCACTCCCATATCCTGCCCTCCATCCCCCCAGTTGTTCTTCCCTTTTTGAAGCTACTCTCCCTTTAGGTGTTTGCTGCTTCACTTCCCCTCCCCCTTCCCATCTAACCTTTTGTTTTATTTGGTTTTTGCAGGCCCGAATCGGCTCTCCTCTTCTGCCCATGGGTTATGAGATCCCCGTGGACAGCTTACTGCCTTCCTCTCCTGTTAAGGTTGCCAACTGGCCGCAGATGTGCCCAACAAACTTGATCCAGGCTTAGGTTTACCCCAGTGCATGCAGGGATATGTAGTTCTGATTTCTCTATTTCACTCCATAAGAAAAGCAAGACTACACGTTCCTGCATGCAATGGAGTTAATCCAGGACAGGATCAAGTCTGTTGGGCGCATCTGGAGCCAGTTGGCAACCCTACCTCCTGTTCTGTTTGCAGGGATTTGATCTTCCATGCGCAGACATACGGGGCCTTTACCGTGATCGCAGCGTTCTTCTCCTCTGCCCATGGGAGACGGGAAACCTGCAAGCTGCCTTCCATGCCCACCCTCCTTTTCTGACGGTGAGGATATAATCTCCCATGAACAGGCAGAAGGAGTCTTTGCCGTAATTGCAGCTGAACTCTTCTCGTCTGCCTGCGGGAGGTACTTGCTTCTGGGCTACAATCCCAGGCACCAGATGCTAAAGGGACAAAGTGGCATGGAGGAATAGTCTAATGGTTAGAGCAGTAGGCTGACAAGTAGGGAAGCCAGGGTTCAGATTCCATTATCACTTCTTGGACAAGTCACTTAATCCTCCATTATTGCCTTGGATTCAAAGAGTGTAAGCTTTCTAAGGAGAGGGCAATACCTACCGTATCTGAATGTAAATCACTTTGTAGAGCTAAATCCAAATAAATAAACAAATGCCTCTGAAGGGATCTGTAGCCCCTGGGCTTAGCCCAAGACTGAGTGAAGTTGGTAAAATGTCAGTCTCCAATTGATTTGTTTAGGTTACAGCTGCCTTCCCTTCTCCTCTCTGACAGAACCCACCGGAGCCACTGTAGACGTGCAGCCCGAGGTGGTAAGTGAAGCACCGGCGGAAGCTGTTTTGCTGAAAAAACGCCAGGCGCCTGAAGAAGAGACATACAGCTGCTTCCTGTACCACTATGGCTTTTTCTCTGCACTTCTGGATATTATCGGTATGTTTTTAAGGGACCGCTGGGATTGCCTTATATAGCAAACAAAACAGAAAGGGCCTGATATTCATTGCCAACGGCTAGCGCTACTGCCGGTGTTGAACTTTAACACCAGATATTCAATGCCAGGTCCATATCTGGCTACCGGCATTGAATATCCGGTTTGGATGCAGAACCCGGAAGCTAATCAGGCAGTGGCATATTCAGCCGCTGCCCCGGAATGTTCCTGACATGCCCAGATGCTAACCGCTAAGCATTGGGGCGTGTAGCGGCAGCACCCACTGACATTCAGCTGTAATAACCGTGTTAGTGCCGCTGAATATCCAGTTCAGCAGCACTTACACAGTTTGTAGATATGCAAACCGTGTAAATGTCTTGGAATATTTCCCCCCGTACATCTTAAATTGGAGAATCTGTGACAGGGCACTTCTCATTGTAATCCAAATTGGTCTCCTCATTCCTCCCAGTGTTTCCGAGGACTTGAGGGACCTCCTTTCAGAAGGGTCTTCAGCAACTGGTGTAAGGATCAGAACACGCCAATATTGTTCCTTTATCTTTGTGTTTCAGAGGGGATTGAAAGTGTGGAGATTGTCGAGGTGCTCCCGCAGGAAGTTGCTGAAGGACAGGAGAATGCAGTGGACTTCACAGTTACGTGCCAGGGAAGGTAAGTTGCAATCACAGGAGCAGATGACACTTGCAGTGCGCTGTGCTGCTCCCCTCTGACTCCTCCTTCATTCTCATTGTCTAGTGTTCCCCAGGAAGTGTGCACCGTAATCTCTGATCCAGATTGTCTCATTCCTCGGCAAACACTCTGTGAGCCTGTGGAGCCATCACCAGACTGCCAGCTTGTCCTGCATCAGATCTTTAATGACTCTGGGGTCTACTGCGTCAACGTCTCACTGACTAATGAGGTCAGCCTGGCTATGGCCAGCACCCAGGTCAGCATTGGCAGAGGTGAGTTCGCCCACGCAGGGAAAGCATTGGCGTTTGACACAATAGATGTGGCAGTTTAAACTGAATGAGCGCAGTGCTTTGCAACCAGAGAAGTCAAAATAATACAGTATAGTAGATTAGGTTCATGTCTGTTCTAGGCAGTGATGGCACGGCATAATAGCATAAATGACAGCAGGTGAAGAGTAATTTTATAAGCCCTTTTCTACATGTAAAATCTGTTCTACACATTTAAAAAGTATGGGCCTGATATTCAAACCCATTTACACAGTATGCAGACCACGGTTGCCATTGCTACATGCAGGGGTGTTCTGTGGTGGCACCCGCTGGTAACCAGGCAGTGACAATACTGAGCCGCTGCTTGGTTATTGACATGCAGCAAAGGTCAGGCATAGGAAAGACTGGCCTAACGTCATCGCAGAAGCCAACCAGGCAGCGTCTGAATATTGCCACTGCCCTGTTAGCTTTGCAGCAATCCGGTCAATCTGGATATTCAATGCCAGAGCCCAGATATGGTCCTGGCATTAAATATCTGGCTTTACAGTTCAGTGCCAGTGGATAGCCGATGTAAGAGCACTAGCCCCTGGCACTGAATATAAAGTCCTATATTCACTGAAAGGGGGTGCGCACTTAGAAACATAGAAACATGATGACAGAAAAAGACCACATGGCCTATCTAGTCTGTCCTTCCATATCAACAACTACAACAGTCCACTTTTTACCTTTAGAGATCCTCTGTGTTGGTCCCATGCTTTTTTGAATTCAGTTACTGTCCTCATCTCTACCACCTCCACTGGGAGACTATTCCATGGATCCACTACTCTTTCCGTAAAGAAATATTTCCGCATATCACTCCTGAATCTATCTCCCTTCACCCTCATCCCATGTCCCCTCGTAGCAGAACTTGCTTTCAATTGAAAGAGGCTCTCTCCCTGAACATTTATGCCACGGAGGTATTTAAACATCTCAATCATATCACCTCTATCCCGCCTTTCCTCTAAGGTGTACATATTAAGATCCTTCAGTCTGTCCTCATATGCTTTATAATGAAGACCACTAATCATTTTAGTAGCCACCCTCTGCACCGACTCCATCCTGTTCACATCCTTTTGTAGGTGCTGTCTCCAGAATTGCACACTATACTCCAAATGAGGTCGCACCAAAGACTTATACATAGGCATTATCACCTCCTTTTTTCTGCTAGCCATTCCTCTCCGTATGCACCCAAGCATCCTTCTAGCTTTTACCGTCGCCTTTTCTACCTGTTTAGCTACTTTAAGATCATCAGACACAACCACGCCTAGGTCCTGCTCTTCTTTAGTGGACAAAAGTACTTCACCTCCTATACTGTATTGCTCCCTTGGATTGCTGCAGCCCAAATTCATGACCTTACATTTTTTAACATTAAATCCCAGCTGCCAAATTCTAGACCATTCTTCAAGCTTAGCTAGATCCCTCCTCATGTTATCTACACCTTCCTGGGTGTCTACTCTATTGCAGCCTGTGCATAGGTGTTCCTGGGGGAACTGTGAGGGTATTTTTATAAGTGGGTGCCTACTGACGTCATCCTGCTAGGTTGAGCAGGCTTGTTGGTCCTCACTCCCAGTCACTTCCAGCTGTCCACTTGAGCCCAGGTGTGGGATAGGTGACCACTGGGCTAGGGGCTTGTCATCCCCATTTATTCTCTTTTTTTCTCTCTCCTGCCTGCTCCCCTCTCATACGGTTTCCCCTCCCCCCGCTTGACTTTCTTTACATAAAAAAAGAAAAAGTAATCAAAGTGAAGCATAGAGGCAGGGACAACCCTTGAAGTGGCTGGAGAAGCAGCATGCTTCACTGTGTGGGTGCTACAGCCTATTGGTTGTGAGAGTTGGGAGAGGGGGTTTGGGCGGCAATATCCCGGGGCTTTCCTACAGGTTGCAGTGGTGGTGGTGCTAGTAAAGGGAGGGTATGCTAGCACTCATTGACACTGCCCTGTTGCCCTTGTTTCACCAGTTACAGTGGCAGACTTTCCTGTATCAACAAGGGACATGGTGGGCTGTGGCTGCCACTGCCTCACGTGTGATGTTCATTAATCTGGTGCTTTGGCAGATACGTTGTGTGTTGCATGCTCAATTGATCCAGGTAAGAAATCAGTGGGGGAGTGAGGCAACCCCAGCCCTCTCCATGAAACTGGCAGTGGCGGGAAATCCCACCCTTTTGGGGGACTACATTAATGCTGGCAGCTCACTGTTTGGCCCACAGATCTCGTTGGGGGGGGGGAGGTATGTTGGGCCCTCCATTACTGGTCACAGAGTGGGGGAGCTCTGGGGGACTCTCCTGGATTCCAGCCTGGCATGGCTCTGTCCCTGGAGTTGTGCACTTTCTTCATCAGACCTGCTTCCTACAAGGCCCAGCACCCACTGGAGATCTAGGTTTGCCCAGCTCTGCAGGCCTTCTCCCCTTAGAGCTATCGAGGTGGGTTCTCGCTGCAGGCCCCTTGTGGACCACGTTTCAGAATCAGGCTAAACTCCCCTGTGGAGAGCAAATGTCTGCATCAGAGTGTCATTTATCCCCTTCCTAAGACAGAAGTAGAGGGGGTGGACCCTATGAGTTCCCCTGGTAGTGGGATCCTGGAGGGAGGACAGGCTTTCATCTGTTGAGGAGGATGATTCATAGATCATCAACCTGTTTAGGCATGAGGAATTGTCCTCCTTCATTGCCCAGGTCAAGTTTGGCGCTCCAAGGTGTTCATGGAGGAGAAGGCAGCTCCTCTTTTGGGAGGACCTAGAGAAATTAGTTAAGGACTTGGGGGAGTCTAAGCCTCAGTGGTCCCAGCTTTGGGACTCAGAGAGAAAGCGGGCGGCATGTCTGCCTAAGTCCCAGGGCAAGTCTCAGCCCTTTTGGGGGGCACAAAAAGCCAAAGACTACTCTTCTTCCTCCAGAGCTGGTGCCTCCCATTCCAGGACAGTGAAGGGTGGTGGGCTTATTCTGGGGAACCTCCAGGGAAGAGATGTCTTTGGCTTCTTTACCTGGAGTAAGCCCAGATTACAATGGATCCCTGGACATCATCCAACATGCTTATGTTCTAGAATATGCTGAGCCTATCTCAGATGCTTTTGTGCCCTGTCCATGCTGCTCTCTAATCAAGCGCGTGGCCGTCAAGGCCACTCTGGCAAAGCTTCTCTAGCTTCAGACCATTGTATCCAGCTCTGCTATCAAACAAAGCAAGAGACAGTACTCCATTTATTTTATCGTCTCCAAGCAGGATGGCTGCTTCTGGCCCATTCTTGACCTCAAAGTGGTCAAAATATGGCTGCAGATTTCTCACTTTTTGATGGAAACCCTATGGTTGGTCATCCAAGCAGTTGGGAAGGGGGAGTTTCTGGCATCCCTGGCCCTGTCCAAGGCATATTTCCATATCCCCATTAAGGAGGATCAGCAGAGGTTTCGGTGGTTCACCGTTCTGGCAAACATTTCTAGTCCCAGGTCTTGCTGTTTTGTCTCAGAATGACTCCCTGGACCTTTTCCAAGGTTCTGGTGGTGGGGTTGGTGGCTTTTTGCAGAGAAGGGATCAGAGTCCACCCATACCTTGTTGACCGGCTCATACGGGCAAAGTCAGAACAGGACTGCCATGCCCTTATGACCTGTGTGGTGCAGCATCTCCAGGAACAAGCAGGAATAAGTCCTCACATATGGGTACGTCGGAACCGACGGAGCCTGCGCGGGAAAGCTCCCCAGCAGGAAGCTTTTGGGGCCTCCCACTGCACATGCGCGCTGCCTTCCTGACCAGCTCTCCTCAGTTTCTCTTTTTCCGCGGAGCCAGCAGGTCGTGTTCCTGTCACCGCTGAAGAAATTATTGTTTTAGTTTGTTTCTTTAGACCGCGTACCTGCCTTCCCCATACCGAAACCGGTACCGCCGGTCTCTCTTTTCTTTTCTTTAAAAAAAAAAAAAAAAAAAACCTTTTTCTTGCACAACTTGGTGACTTTGGTTAGGCCTCAGGCCTACACAAATTCTCCTCATGGAGAAACCAGCCCCTGGTTTTAAGAAGTGTACCAAGTGTAGTGCTGTTATTTCTGTCACAGACACCCATGAATGGTGTCTTAAATGTTTGGGACCTGACCACTCCATTCCGGACTGCCCATCCTGCTCCCAGATGTCTAAACGTGGTTTGCAGAACCGGGCCAACAAATTCCATGTGCTGTTTGCTTCAGATAATCCAGCATCACAGTCATCCAGGTCTTCCTCTCCGGATGGATCTCAGGTAACCAAACCTTCTTCGGGCAGGTCCTCAAAGAGCAAATCTCCTTCAAAGCATTGAGAGGCTCTCAATTTTGAATCTGAGGACCATGCCCCACCCAAACAACCCCGGCGGGAAGCTCTGACTTCCAAAGCACCATCTATGGGGTTACAGGTTGACATCGATGGCACGGCCTCGACTGATCACCTGTTAGACTGCTCTGGGGTACCGGCCAATACTGGTACCGACATCCAGGCAGCAGTGGCGTCTATGAGCAATACTGTTCAGACCATGCAGCAGGCCATGCTGGCTTTTATTACAGCTGTGACGCCCTCGGTACCGCGTTCAGCGGTACCGGGTCCGGTTCCGGTATCGTCTCCCATACCGGAACCGAGACCATCCACTTCCAAACGCAGATCGGTTCCGCATGCCGGATCCGGGTTTTCACCCGATACCGATCCCATACCCGGTACGCCCGATGTCGATACCGATCGGTATGCGTATCGTGCGTTGGAAGCAAATAGAGAATACTCTGATTCTTCTGAGGATTTTGACTCCTCTGAGGATTCTGATGAGCTGTCTCTAGTTCTTCAGGAAGACCCCTCTTCCCCAAAGAGGAGAATGTCTCCACCAGAGGATTTGTCCTTTCAAGACTTCATTATAGAGCTAGCTAAAGGATTTTCTATTACCACATCCTCTGAAAAAGAACCTAGGTCAAAGAAATTGGATATTTTAGGATACCCTAAGGTTCCTAAAGAGGCAGTCACCCTGCCTATCCATGAAATCCTTCAAGAACACTTGATGGACTTATGGGAGGCTCCTCTAACGTTGTCTCCTTACTCTCGTAGGTTGGACACCATGTACCGGGTCCCTCCTTCTCCTGGGTTTCAAAAGACTCAGCTGCCTCACCATTCCATTGTGGTGAAGTCTGCGCTGAAAAGATTAAGAGCACCAAAAGGCACTCTTCTACCCCTCCAGGGCGAGAATGTAAGACCCTCGACTCTTTTGGCAGAAAATTTTCCAGGCTAGTATGCTTATAGCCAGGATTAATTCTTACAGTCTGTATATGGGCATGTTTCTAAGGGAACTTGCCCTAAAGGTAAAGCATTTTGCCACCTTTATCCCTGAGGATAGAAAGGAGGAGTTCATTTCTCTGGTGAAACAGCTTCTAGATGTTTCTAAGTTCTCCAACAGAGCAGCCTTTGATTTCTTTGAGGGTGCCGGTAGAGCTTCGGGCATTGCCATTGCAGCCCGACGACTTGCTTGGCTCCAGGCCTCTGACCTAGAACCCTGGGTCCTGGATGGCTTACGGAATCTGCCCTGTACAGGTGAGAACTTATTTGGTAAAGACTGGCAAATTAAAGCCACTCAAATGGACGCAGAAAATGCTACATTGGATAGACTTTCTAAGTCTACCTCTACTCCTGCCAAGAAAAAGTCTTTCAAGAGGCCTTACTACAAGAAGGCCAGATTTTCCACAAATACTGGCCAACAATCTTCTCAGCCTCGCTTTGCTGCTAAACGTCAGCAACCTAAACAGGCAAGGTCAAAGCCTGCAGCGTCTGCCACTCCTCAGCAGGTTCAACCCCCTCAGGGGTTTTGACTTGCCCCTAGAGAACTTAACATTTCTGGCTCTAGAACAACCAGAGCCCCTCACCATTCCCGGAAGGTTAGCTCACTTTGCTCCCAGATGGGGGCAAATTACATCAGAGCAATGGACCCTCTCTATCATCAGAGAGGGCTACAAACTTCATTTTTCCAACCTTCCTCCACATACCATGGTGAGGCACTTCAATTCTCCCCCATCTCTCCTGGGCCTGTTGGATCAGGAAGTCTCTTCTCTCCTTGCCCAAGGGGCAATAGGTTCCTCTTCTTCAACAAGGGACAGGATTCTACTCCCCTTATTTTCTCATACCAAAGAAGACAGGGGGATTCAGACCTATCCTAGATTTGAGAGAATTGAACAAATTTCTGTACAAGGAGAAATTCAAAATGCTTTCTCTAGGCATTCTCCTTCCATACCTTCAGAGTCAGGATTGGCTTTGTTCTCTAGATCTCAAGGATGCGTACACACATATACTCATCCACCCATCCCACAGAAAATATCTAAGATTTCTGTTTCAGGGAAAACATTTCCAGTACAGAGTACTTCCCTTCGGTCTGGCCTCTGCTCCAAGAGTGTTCACCAAATGCATGGCAGTTGTTGCCGCATTTCTAAGAGGTCTGGGAATTTTTGTATTCCCATATCTGGACGACTGGCTCATCCGAGCTCCATCTCAGTCAGAGGCCCAGATTTCCCTGGACCGCACAAGGCACATTCTGCAGTATCTGGGACTGGTGATAAACCTTCCCAAATCTCAACTTATCCCTACTCAGTCTCTGGAATTCATAGGGGCCCAGTTGGACACCACCACTGCAAGGGCCTACCTACCTCAAGTCCGGGACCAACGTCTGGTGTGCTTGGCCTCCCAAGCTCAGTCCAGCAGTCACTTGACAGCCAGAGAAATGCTGCGACTTCTGGGCCACATGGCCTCCACGGTTCACGTGGTGCCCTACGCTCGTCTTCACATGAGAGCAGCTCAATGGACCTTGGCCACCCAGTGGACTCAAGCATCAGGAGCGCTCTCCGACCAAATCATCACCTCAAAGCGTCTGTTTTGGTCCCTCCAATGGTGGATGTCCACCAAGAATCTGTTGTTGGGGGCCCCCTTCCAACCTTTGTTGCCCCAAGCAACCCTCACAACAGATGCCTCCCAAACAGGGTGGGGAGCCCATCTACAATCCCTCTCCACTCAGGGTACTTGGTCTCCACAGGAGACCACCCTTCACATCAACCTCCTGGAACTGCGAGCAATCTTCTTTGCCCTCAAAGTCTTCCATACCCTCCTTGTCAACCTGACCGTCCTAGTTCAGACAGACAATCAGGTGGCCATGTTCTACGTAAACAAACAAGGAGGGACAGGCTCTCTGTCGCTGTGCAACGAAGCTCTCAGATTATGGGCCTTCGCCAGAGAGCATCAAATTCATCTTCTGGCAGTATATCTTCCAGGGGTTCAAAACTCTCAGGCAGACAGACTCAGTTGAGTTCTGCTTCCACACGAATGGTCCCTACATATGGACCAGATAGGCAGAATCTTTCAGGAATGGGGAACCCCGGACATAGACCTCTTTGCAAGTCCGTGGAATGCCAAACTTCCCCAGTTCTGTTCCAGGACTCCGTGTCAGGGAGCTCAGGCCAACGACGCCTTTCTCCTGCATTGGGGTCAGGAATTCCTATATGCCTTTCCACCCATTCCTTTGATTCCCAAGACTCTGTTCAAACTCCAGAGAGATCACGGATCGATGATCCTCATAGCTCCACGCTGGCCACGCCAAGTGTGGTTCCCTCTACTTCTGCATCTCTCCCAGGGACCTTCTCTGGACCTGGGAGCTGTGCCAGACCTTCTGTCTCAGGAGGAGGGGACTTTGTGGCACCCAAACCCCAAGTCCCTACACCTCAGAGCTTGGTTACTGAAGGCCTAAGCCTTCATGACTTCAATCTTTCTCAACCAGTGAAAGATATCCTTCATGCCTCTAGGAAACCCTCCACGAGGCGTTCCTATGCTTTCAAATGGAAACGCTTTTCCATTTGGTGTGCTCAACAGGGTCTTGACCCTCTAGCACTTCCTTTGAATTCTCTACTAGACTATCTCCTGCATCTTTCTAATGCAGGCCTTAAGACGAATTCAGTAAGAGTCCATTTGAGTGCTATTGCAGCATCCTTAAAACCTATAAATGGACAACCTGTCTCCTCTCATCCGCTTGTTGCAAGGTTCATGAGAGGCCTGACTCTAACTAAGCCTCCCATCCGACCTCCTCCGGTAGCATGGGACTTGAACCTAGTTCTGGGTCAGCTTATGAAGCCACCTTTTGAACCGTTGGTTTCTACCTCCTTGAAATTTCTTTCCTGGAAGGTCCTTTTCCTTATTGCAGTCACTTCGGCTCGCCGCATCAGTGAACTACAAGCCTTAGTGGCTCATCCACCTTATACCAGGTTTCATCATGATAAGGTGGTCCTTAGGACGAATCCCCACTTTATGCCCAAAGTGGTCTCGCCTTTTCATCTTAATCAAGAGGTATATCTACCTGTCTTTTTTCCAGCTCCTCATGCATCCAGTGCAGAGAGGAACCTTCATACTTTAGATTGTAAAAGAGCTCTTGCCTTTTACCTCAACAGGACTCAGCCACATCAAAAGTCTTCCCAGCTTTTCGTGGCTTTTGATCCTTCTCATTTGGGACTTCCAGTCTCCAAACGTACACTTTCCAATTGGATTGCTCAGTGTATTTCCTTTGCTTACCAGAGTAAAAATATTTCTGTGGAAGGCCATGTCACAGCTCACAATGTGAGAGCCATGGCCACTTCTATGGCTCATCTTCACTCTGTATCCATAGATCAGATCTGTCGAGCCGCCACATGGGCCTCGGTTCATACCTTCACAGCCCATTACTGTTTGGACAAGGACTCCCGCCGGGATGCCTTGTTTGGTCAGGCTGTCCTCAAACACCTGTTCCATACTTGAACAACTCCTGCCCACCTTCCCAGGATGGATGCCTGAGATCCATACGAAGATGGCGAACCCTTGGAAGGGGATCTCCCAGGCATCTTAGCTAGGGAGTCCCCATATGTGAGGACTTATTCCTGCTTGTTCCTGGAGATAGCACAGTTACTTACCTGTAACAGGTGATCTCTGGGAACAGCAGGAATTAGTCCTCACAACCCACCCACCTCCCCTAGGAGTTGTATCTTCTATCTATCTTCCTTTCCTCTCTCTATTGTCTCAGCTATAAACTCGAACTGAGGAGAGCTGGTCAGGAAGGCGGGAAGGCAGCGCACATGTGCAGTGGGAGGCCCCAAAAGCTTCCTTCTGGGAAGCTGGGGAGCTTTCCCGCGCAGGCTCCGTCGGTTCCGACATACCCATATGTGAGGACTAATTCCTGCTGTTCCCAGAGATCACCTGTTACAGGTAAGTAACTGTGCTTTCTGAACAGTCTAGGCTGGGTGATGAACCACGCAGAGTCATCTATTGTCATCGTAGTCCCTGGAGCATGGTTCAGCAGGCGTTAAGGCAAAGTGTTCTTAACCAACAAAATGTAAGCCAGGATCTTGGCCCAGCTTGTTGCATTCTAAGTTCAAGTTGCACCCAGGGGCTTGGGATTATCTATAACTCCTAGAGTCAATAGTGGTAATGCTGGATTTTGTGCCTTGGTCATGGGTGCATATGCATCTGTTTCAAAAGGCACTTCTTTCACGATGGTCTACCCTGTCTTAAGACTATGAACTATAAACCTTCCCTTGCTCTCTTCTGTGATGAATAGCTTAGTGTGGCAGTCTTGGCCCTCAAATCTGGCAAAGCAGATGTCCCTTGAGAGCCCCCAGTGGATTGTCTTGACATTCAATGCCAATTTATTGGATTGGGGGGCCCATTGCTTGGACCAAATGGCCCAGGGGCAGTGGTCTCTGTGTAAGACTACCTGATCCTCAGGCTGGAGCTATCTAGTTAGCCTCTGATATAGGAGCCAGCAGTCCAGTTGTTCTTGGACAATGCTTCACAGATGTATCCAACTGGCTAAAAGACAACAACCTCCAAATTAACTACAACGGAGGCTCTCTTCATACTGAGATCAACAACTTTGTCTCCCTCCTCCTACTCCCACCCCCGCCCGCCAACAATAACACTGAACAACATCTCAATCCAAACCTGGATCAAAGTCAGATACCTTGGAATCACCCTAGATCGACACCTTATATTCAAAGCACAATCAACAAAATCACCAGGACAGTTTACTACAAAGTAAAGACACTGCAATGCCTCTGACCACTCCTTGATCAAACAGATTTCCGTTCTGTTCTGTAAGCTTCCATGATACCACACGTTGATTACTGCAATGCTATCTGCCAAGGTCTACCAAAATCCATGCTCCTACCTCTGCAAACTGCTCTCAACTCAACAGTAAGGATCATACAAGCAGCAACAAGACTGGACCTCATCACACCTATGCTAAAGCAGCTCCACTGGCTCCAACTACAGAGCCACATTAAATACAAAATAATCATTCTAAGCCACAAAGCAATCTACTCTGACCCCCCATGCACCTGCACAAGCTACTTCAGCCCTGCCTACCCCACAGATCGAGATAGACCTCCACGGAGATCACCCTCATCATCCCTCACACCAGAACCAATTCCAGCAAGCAAGCTTGTAAACGTGCCTTCCAACTATGCACACCATCTACATGGAACACCCTACCGGATAAACTAAGGAACATCACAGACCTTACCACCTTCAGAAAACACCTGAAGACGTACATATTCACAGAGAATTTCAGCCCCATCACATAACCTCCCCCCAGAAAAAGAATACCAGAAGATGACCTCTGAAAATAATCATGTTTGTATATAGTTATGACCCCAAGAGTTATCAATTGCATGAAGTATATAGTTAATTCCCTACCTTCCTACTCTCCTATTTTACTAGTTGTTTTATGTACTTTCACTTTTTGTTCACTGTAAACCGCCTTGACCCGGTGAAAGGTGGTGTGTGTGTATATATATATATATATATATATATATATATATATATATATATATATATATATATATATATATATATATATATCTAAATAAAATAAATTCAATGGCAGTAGCGTAAATCAACTGGCAAGGAGTCACCAAAAGTAAAGTGAAGGTCTGTGAGATGTAGCTGCTGTTCTCCTGGGTGGAGCATCATCTAGAGGTGATCATGGCTTATCA
Source organism: Ichthyophis bannanicus (assembly GCA_033557465.1). Classification (NCBI taxonomy): domain Eukaryota; kingdom Metazoa; phylum Chordata; class Amphibia; order Gymnophiona; family Ichthyophiidae; genus Ichthyophis; species Ichthyophis bannanicus. The sequence goes on from CM066033.1 coordinate 662,921,298, forward strand.
CATCACCATCATACCATGGATCCTGGTGAATGGGAATGGGTTAAAGGCCTTTCAGTTGTGGACCACTGGGATAGGCTGTCCCTGGATCTGATAGAGTTGTGGGTAAATGCCAAGGTGAAATCCTTCTTCAGCTGAAGAAAGGAGTTTGGTTCCAGTGGCATGGTTGCACTTGTGCAGAGCTCCTGTTTACGTCTTTCTGCCCTTGACTCTGATACCCTGGGATCTGCAGAGGTTCTAAGATCATACAGGCTTGGTAATCCTGGAGGCTCCAGTATGTGAATATAGTCCAGGTACTGGTGAGGAGGGCTATTCCCTTTCAGCGAGGGGGGGGGGGGGGTCTACTCAGCCATGGGACTGTCCTCATGTATGACCTGGGTCTGTTCTCACTTACAGCTTGGTCCTTAAAAAATACCGCTTGAGATGAAAGGATTATTCTTCAATGGTGCTAACAGCTCTGCTGAAGGCACAGTGCAGGTCTACTTCTTTGGAGTATGTTAGAGTGTGGCATCTATCTGTTTGAAGCATGGTGTGAGGATGGGAGGTTTCTCCATGGTGGGTCGACTTGCCATGCCTCTTTGTATTCCTTCAGGAGGGTTTGGAGAAGAGTTTCACATTGAATTCCTTGCAAGTTCAGGTTGCTGAGATGGCCTGTTTCCAAGAGCTAATTGGGGGATGTCCTGGTTTCACACCCCGATGTGTCTCACTTTCTCTGGACATTAAAGATCTGCGTCTCCCTATTCAGGCTGTTGTTCCACGCTGGGATCTCAGCCCCATTCTTCAGACCTTAATGGACCCTCTTTTTGAGGCGTTGTGGCAAGCCACGCTAAAGGATTTGTCTCAGAATTCTGTCATCTTAATGGCAATCTGTTGCAGGTCTCATCCTGTCAAGATCTGTAATTTGTCCTTCTCTGAAAAGTGGTGACACTTCATTCTGTTCCTTCTTTTCTGCCCAAGGAGGTTTTGGCCATTCATGTTAATCAGATGGTTTCTCTTCTGGTCTTGTAAACTGGCATTGTCAGAGAGGGACAAGGAACTCCACCTGGTGGATGTCCACAAGGTGATGTTCCGTTATTTGAAGGTGCCTAATCCATTCCACAAATTGGATAGTTTTTTTTATTTTGTTTGGAGAACTGGGTAAAGGGTAAGTCATGCTCAAGGCCATCCTGGGGCATTGGATTAGGGAAATAATTGCTTTAGCCTACATTCTGACAAGTAAGCCCATTCCCATGGACTTGCATGCCCACTCTACTAGGGCACAGGCTTCGTTTTGGCAAAGTCCAGGGCAGTGGCCCTAGTGGAAATCTGTCAAGTGGCTGCTTGATTTTCCTTGAGCACCTCTGTCAAGCATTATTGCTTGGATTTGAAGGCCAGGTCAGATGCAGCTTTTGGGTCAGAGGTTCTCAGGGCAGCCATGTCTTCCTGCCGCCCTGCTGAGTCATAGTTTTGGTAATTCCCACTTGTCTGGACTGATCTGTCGGGATGAACTGGAAGGAGAAATGTTTCTTACCTGAGCTTCCTTTCCTGGAATCCTGCCAAACCAATCCAGGAAGTTCACTCCTGCTTCGCATCCAAGTTATTTCTCAGACTTGATGTTTCCAGTTCCTTAGCTTAGGCAGACAATTACCCTGCCTTTCATATTTCTTGGGGGTGCCCCTCCAAGTTTGATGTCCTTGGGGATGTTTGTGTCATTTTGTTGTTTTTCAGCAGAGGGGCTTGTTATATGACTATTAATATGGGAAGGACTGCTGAGTACTCATGGGTGCTGCTGCTGCTACATGCCTCAATGCTAACCAGTTAGCATCAGGGTGTTCCAGAGCAGCACCCATCGCTAACTGAGCAGCGGCGATATTGAGCTGCTGCCTGTTAGCAATATATGGCAAAAGTCAGGCACAGGCAACCCTGGCCTAACTTTCACTGCAGAAGCTAACTTGGAAGCAGCTGAATATTGCCACTGCTCAGTTAGTTTTGTGGCAATCCAGGCAGCTTGAATATTCAGTGTCAAAACCCAGATATGGTCCTGGCATTGAATATCTGGGTTTAAAGTTCAGCGCTACTGACTAGCCGCTTTTGGCGCTGAATATCGGGCCCATAGAACCTGAGGGAGGATTTTCAACAGCGGCTTGCCGTTGCCACTTTAAGTTTGCCCCAGATATTCAATGCTGGGGCCATATGAGTGGAGGAGTGACCTAGTGGTTAGTGCACTGACCTGGGAACCAAGACACCAGGGTTCATTTTCCACTAGCACTCCTTGTGGCCTTGGGCAAGTCACTTAACCCTCCATTGTCTCAGAAAAGTCCAAGTTATAATTGTTGAAGTTTAAGTTACAATGTAAACCACTTTGACTGAAATGATAAAGCAGTATAAAAAGCCTGTTAAATAAATAAAATATCTGTGACCTGGCACTGAATATCAAGGTTGCCTGGATTGCGATCTTGAAATCCAGTCAGCAACAATATTCAGTTGCTGGTCAGCTTGTAAAACTGGATAAAATTAGGACAGCTGTCCTAATTTTAGCTGGTTAGAGTAATCGGGCATCAGCTGAATATCGCCACTGCCTGGTTTACCCACGGTGCCATCCCTGCTGATGTTTTTACTTTATATACATAGATACACTAGAAGGCCTCCCAGTGCCTGTGGTTTCCTAGTTCTTTATTTCAGATAGCCTTTATCCAGTATATAGTAAGTCCGCTTTTGTTCTCTATGGTCCTCTGGTACTTCCTTCCCTTCCTCTCCTCTTCCCCCATCACCTTTCCTTCATTCATAAAGCATAGTTACGCACCTGTAACAGGTGATCTCCGGGAACAGCAGGAATTTAGTCTTCACATATGGGTATCGTCGGTACCGACGGAACCTGCGTGGGAACGCTCCCCAACGTCCAATTAGAAAGCTTTTGGGAGCAACCCACAGCGCCTGCATGCTGCCTTCCCACCCCTCCCAAGTGCCTCTCTCCAGTTGAGTTTAAAGCTGAGACAAAGAGAGAGAGAGGGAAAGAGATAGATAGAGAGAACTCCTAGGGGAAGTGGGTGGGTTGTGAAGACTAAATTCTTGCTGTTCCCGGAGATCATCTGTTACAGGTGAGTAACTATGCTATCTCCAGGAACAAGCAGGAATGTAGTCTTCACATATGGGGACTCCCTAGCTTTAGATGCCAGGGAGAGACCCCAGAAGTTGTGTGTCCCTGTGAAAGGGCTCCACTTCCCCCCATGGATCTCTGGCATCCAACCAGGGATGGCGGGTAGGAGTTGATTAGGTATGGAACAGGTGTTGGAGAACAGCCTGACCAAACAAGGCATCCCGGCGGGAGTCCTTGTCTAAGCAGTAATGGGCTGTAAGAGTATGAACCGAGGCCCAAGTGGCTGCTCGACAGATGTCGTCGATAGTCACAGATTGCAGATGAGCCATTGAAGCTGCCATGGCTAAAGCTCTTTTACAGTCCAAAGTATGAAGATTCCTTTCTGCATTTGATGCATGAGGTCTTGGAAAGAACACAGGCAGGTAGACCGTTTGGTTAAGATGAAAAGGCGAAACCACCTTTGGCATAAAGTGTGGATGAGTCCTAAGGACTACCTTGTCATGATGAAACCTTGTATAAGGTGGATCAGCCACTAGTGCTTGCAACCCACTGATGCAACTTGCTGATGTGATTGCAATGAGAAAGATAACTTTCCAAGAAAGGAATTTCAATGAGGTAGTAGCTAAGGGTTCAAAAGGTGGCTTCATGAGCTGACCAAGAATCAGGTTTAAGTCCCATGCCACCGGTGGTGGTCTAAGGGGAGGCTTAGTTAGAAGAAGGCCTCTCATAAATCTTGCTATAAGAGGATGGGAGGAAATAGGTTGTCCATTTAGAGCAGGGGTCTCAAACTCAAATTGCTTTGAGGGCCAAATGAGGACTTGTAGAGTAACCCGCGGGCCGCACAAGACGCAGGCCTCATTTGCATAAGGGCATCATTTGCATAAATATTTGCATAATGTTACCATACACTAACTTTTAGTAAACATGCAGAACATACACAATCACCAAACAAGGAATCACAATTTAGAAACAGGAAGACAATTAAACTGGGAACCCCAAAAGCCAAACTTAGAATGTACAACACTGTAGAAATAAAACTATAAATTGATTTCCTCTTGTATTAAATAAAGTGCAGACGTTAAAGATGCACATTTCCAAGAGCTGACATATTTCAGTTAATAAATTCAAAATAAAGAGATATTTTTCTACCTTTTGTGCATTTTTTTCAGTTGCAATTGTTCCAGCCACTTTCTTCTGGTTTCTTCGTGTCTTCTGCTAACGCTCCATTGTCTGCTGTCCATTTGTCCTTTCTTCTTTCCTAGTTTTTTTCCATTCTCTCTACATCTGCTTTAACATACTAATCATTCTCCTTTTGCTCTTTCCTCATTCCTATTTCATCCACTCAAATTTTACCCCTCCATCCTCAATCCCCACTTACTCTCCCAATACCCGGCCAATTGTAGATTTTTCTTCCCTCCCACACAAAATATATTTCCCCTCTCCATTTCACTCTCCCAGCCCCATCCCATTCTAATCGTCCCCCAACATCAACTCCCTTCTAGCTCCTGCCCCACCCAGCATCCGCTCCCTTCTAGTCCCTGCATCATCAGCCCATTTCCAGTCCTAGCTCCCTCCCCTCACAGCCAATTTCCTTTCCGAGCCCCCCTCCCCATCAGCCCATTTCCATTCCAAGCCCCCTTCCACTCAGCCCATTTCCATTCCAAGACCCTGTCCCCATCAGCTATTTGCAGTTCAAGCTCCCCCTTCTACTTGGCCCATTTCCAGTCCTAGCACCCCCCCCCAGTCCATTACCAGTTCTAGCCCCCCCCATAGCCCATTATCAGTCCTAAGCCCCCCAACAGCCCACTTCCAGTCCTAACCTTTCCATCGCCCCATCTTCATTCTTAGCCCCCCCATAACCCCATTTTCAGTATTAGCCCCCCAATAAGACCACCTCCAGTCCTAACCCCCATCACCCCATTTTCAGTACTATCCCCCCATCACCCCAGTTTCAGTCCTAACCCCCCCCTTACTAGTCCTACCCCCCCCCCCCATTTTAAATTAATTAAAATTTTAATTTTAATTAATTTAAAAGAAAGGTCTGCCCTACCAGGAAAGTTCAAGACACTAACCGGTTTAAAGTAGCTCTAAAAATCCCAAGGACCGCCACTTTTAATTAAGAAGTCGTATAGTTTATAGGAGTCGCAGGACAGAACCAAAACGTGTATTAGCACAAGAAGGGAATCCGCATATGCAAGGCACAGGAGATATACGAAATAAAATAAAAATCCTAAGATTACGCAGGCAACTTCTCTTGTTTGACATTGGCAAACTTTCCCCAGAACCTTTGCTCACGTGCTTAATGCGTGTCCAATCAGAGACGGATCCGTCGGGGCCCTGCCTCTGGAGGGCCCTCTGATTGGATGCTAGGAATAACAGCGTGCAGGGAGGGAAGCCCTTGCCCCCATTGCCTGGATAAATAGAGCAAAGTTTGTGGCTGAGAAGGCGGCAGGTGGTTAAAGGGAATGTCAGACTGAGTGACTGGGGAGAGATCTAAGCAGACAGACAGTCCTGCAAAGAAAACAGCTGCAAACCTTCCAAAACCCAGGCGCTCCCCTTCGGCTGCAGTGCAGTCTTGGTCGCAGAGGAAAAGCAAAGCTTGCTGAAATCTCTTGCAGTATTGACTGGAGAAGTCCTAGTTCCTTCCTTTTGTTTCTGCTTCTCCTGTGCTCATGGACTTGTTCTCAGTCACACCCCCTGCGAGACATGGAGATAACGGATAGCTCTCTCTGTTCCTTCTCTGCCACCGATGATTTCTACGACGACCCTTGCTTTAACACCTCGGACATGCACTTTTTCGAAGACCTGGATCCCCGGCTGGTGCATGTGGGATTGCTGAAGCCCGAGGAGCATCACCATCACTACAAGGACGAGCACATCTGTGCCCCCAGCGGCCACCTTTCAGGGCCGTGAAGAGAAGAGTGATTTCCCTCTCGCGGCTCTGTTAGCCACGAGAGGGAAATACTACTCTCTTCGCGGCCCTGAAAGCTGCCGCTGATGGAGCTCAGAAGATGCTTTGCCGGGCAGATGGGAAGGGGCCGTGGGACAGTTGATTCTGCCGCTGCCAGGCAGCGGCAGCAGAAGCTGGGTTTTTTTTTTTTGGCCTCTGCATCGCGGGCCGCACAAAGGTCTCTTGCGGGCCGCATGCGGCCCGTGGGCCGCGTGTTTGAGACCCCTGATTTAGAGGCTTGAAAGAAGCTACAATAGCACTCAAATGGACTCTTACTGAGTTAGTCTTAAGTCCTGCAATGGATAAATGAAGGAGATACTCCAGTAATGATTCCAGAGGTATCGGCAGGGGGTTAAGACCCTTCTGTGAACACCATATGGTAAACCTCTTCCAATTAAAAGCATAAGAGCGTCTTGTGGAAGGCTTCCTGGAAGCATAAAGGACACCCTGTATATAGCTCAAACAAATCAAGCACCCAACACATCCCTCACACAACTAAGTTTTATCCTCACTGCATGTACAACACACACACTTTACCTGATTGCTTGCTGTGATACCACCTTGATTATTAAGATAAGGCGGTTTAGAAATACTGTTAAATAAATAAATAAATAAATAAATAATCCTTTACTTGCTGAGGGAGGTTTAAATCATGAAGATCTAGGCCTTCAGCAACCAAGCTCTGAGATGCAGAAACTGGGGATTGGGATGCCATAACATTCCATCCTCCTGTGACAGGAGATCTGGAGCAGACCCTAACTCTAGGGAGGGGGCTTGAGAGAGATGTAGAAACAGAGGGTACCACACTTGCAGTGGCCAATGTGGAGCTATGAGAATCATACGCCCTCTGTCTCTCTGAAGCTTGAACAGGGTTTTGGGAATTAGAGGAATGGGTGGAAAGGCATAAAGGAAGTCTTGACCACAGTGAAGGAGGAAGGCATCCCTGGCCTGAGGACCCTGAGCCAGAATTCTGGAACAGAACCGGGGAAGTTTGGCATTCAACGGACTTGCAAAGAGGTCTATGTCCGGGGTTCCCCAAATCTGAAAAATCTTGGCCACTTGGTCTACATGCAGAGACCATTCGTGTGGAAGCAGAACTCGACTGAGTCTGTCTGCCCAAGAGTTTTGCATGCCTGGAAGATATACTGCCAGGAGATGAATCTGATGCTCTCTGGCGAGGGCCCATAGTCGCAAAGCTTTGTTGCAAAGCGACAGAGAGCCTGTTCCTCCCTGCTTGTTCACGTAGAACATGGCTACTTGATTGTCCATCTGAATGAGGACCGTCTTGTAGCTGAGCAGGGTGTGGAACACTCGAAGAGCAAGGAAGATTGCTCTGAGCTCTAAGAGATTGATATGTAGATGAGTCTCCTGTAGAGTCCAAGTGCCTTGGGTGGAGAGGTCTTGCAAATGAGCTCCTCAACCCATTGGTGAAGCATCTGTTGTGAGAGTTGCCTGGGGTAAAGGCTGTTGAAATGGGTACCCCAGCAACAGGTTCTGAGTGGACTGCCACTTTTGGAGAGACAAAATAAGACGATTTGTGTTTATTATTTTGTCTGACAGGCACCCTGATGCCTGGGTCCATTGAGTGGATAAGGTCCACTGGGCTGCTCTCATATGGAGGCGAGCATAGGGGACCACATGCACTGTAGATGCCATGTAGCCTAGTAGTTGTAACATTTCTCGGGCAGTGAGATGAGGTTTTAGCACTGCTTGAGAAGCTAACTGCACCATGCGAAGACAACGGGCCTGGGGAAGGTAGGCCCTCGCTTTTCTGGTATCCAGCAAAGCTCCTATGAACTCTAGAGACTGAGTGGGAGTTAGACTGGATTTTGGGATGTTTATGACCAGACCCAAATACTGAAGGATACGCATTGTGCGAGATAGGGAAGTCCTGGCCTCTGACTCTGATGGGGCTCAAATAAGCCAGTCGTCTAAGTAGGGGAGGACGAATATCCCTAGAGTACGGAGAAATGCTGCTACCACAGCCATGCATTTCGTGAACACTCGCGGTGCTGAGGCCAGGCCAAAAGGAAGCACCCTGTATTGGTAGTGCTTTCCTTGAAAAAGGAACCAAAGGAACTTTCTGTGAGTTGGATGGATGAGAACATGAGTGTACGCATCCTTGAGATCTAGAGAACAAAGCCAATCCTGACTCTGAAAGTATGGCAGCAGAGTTTCCAGAGAAATCATCTTGAATTTCTCTTTGAAAGGAATTTGTTCAATTCTCTGAGGTCTAAAATAGGTCTGTGTCCCCCTGTTTTCTTTGGGATAAGGAAATAGGGGGAGTAAAACCCTGTACCCTGTTGATGAATGGGTACTTCTTCTATTGTCCCTTGGGCAAGAAGCATAGTGACCTCTTGATGTAACAGGTTGATGAGAGAGGTCTGAGAATTGAACTGTCTTACCATTGTGGGAGGGGGCATGCACAGAAAGTGAAGCTTGTACTCCTCTTCTATAATGGAGAGTGTCCAATGTTCTGCTGTTATCTGCCCCCATCTGGGAGCAAAGTGACACAACCTTCCTGGAATGGTGGAAGGCTCTGGACCATTGAGGGCCAGGAAGGCTAGATGAAAGTCAAAGGCCTTGTGGAGGCCGAGACGGTTGAGGCTTGGCAGTCTTTGCTTTCCTTTGTTTAGGTGGTTGCTGACCTTTCCGGACAGGCTGACCTGCGGAACGTTCCTGCTGGGAATAAGAGGGATAAAACCTCTTCTTTTTTGAGAAGAAAGAAATCTTTAAAGAAACCTTTTTTGCAGGATCAGCTGTGGCTTTGGATAACCTATCCAAAGTGGAGTTGTCAGCATCCAACTCATTGGCTTTTTCTTGCCAATTTTTGCCGAATAGGTTCTCACCTGTACAAGGGATATGATGTCCTAGTTTGTCCTGCACCCAGAGCTCCAAATCAGATGCCTGGAGCCAGGCAATTCTACGTGCACCTATGGCAATGGCAGAGGTTCTGCTTATGCACTGAAAACAGTCAAAAGCTGCACGATTGACAAACTTGAAACATCCTGGGCATGTTTAACTAGTGTGAGAAAATCCTGCCTCTTGTCCTCAGGAAGGAGAGGGCTTAAAACCTCCAAGTCTCCTGTGACGTCTTTAAGGAACATTCCCATATATAGAATATAGGAACTGATCCTGGCAGAAAGCATGGAAGCCTGGAACGTACGACGTCCAAAGGCATCCAAAGATCTACACTCACATCCTGGAGGATTAGAGGCATGCCTCTTTGCACTCCTGATCCTTCTCATAGCTGATTCCACTACAATAGAGTGGTGAGGAAGCTGAGTTTTCTGGAAACCAGGACAAGGAGGGACTCGATACATGGTATCCAGTCTGCGAGAGTGAGGAGAGGTGGTAAGAGGTGTCTCCCACATTCTCAACATGAGATCATGTAAAATCTCATGGATAGGCAGAGTAGCTGCCTCCTTAAGAGCTTTGGGATATTGTAAAATCTCCAACTCCTTAGCCCTGGGCTCTGTTTCAGGAGCCACCTCCCTGATGAAATCCTGAAAGGAGATATCCTCTGGAGGAGACATCCTACGTTTAGGAGAGGAAGGCTCCTCCAGGAGAAGTATACCGGTACTGGCAGAGCTGTCAGAATCCTTGGAGTCCTCCGAGGATTCGAAGTACCGTCTCTCCGGATGCTCTTGAAAAGCCCGATACCCGTACCGACCGAAGTTGGTACCGAGGGGAATCAGTACCATTGTATCGGCACCGGAAGGCATCGCATGACTGGGTGCCGGCAAAGCCGACACCGATGTCGATGCTATCGCTATCTGTACCGGTACCGGCTGAACTGTCTGACGCGGTTCCGAGGGTGTCGATGCCGCAAGGAGAGCCGCCAGACTGCGTTCAATAGCCAGGAACCTCTGGTCTATCGACGATGACGATGCCTGGGTATCAGTACCGGAATCAGCCGGTACCCCAGAGCATGGCACCAGTAGTTCTGCCGAGTTCGAGGCCTCGAGAATATCCTGGAGCCCCAATAATGCTTTGGAAGCCGAAGCCTCCCGCCGGGGCAATTTTGCCGGTACAGAACCCTCAAGGGCAATGCCAGAGGCATCTTGATGCTTGGAAGGAGATCTACCCTTTGAGAACCGGCTAGACTTATGTTTAGTTACCTGAGATCCATGGGAGGAAGACGAAGCCCTGGAAGACGTCGATGCCACAGAAGCTGCATTGGAGGGAAAAAGGGCGCTGAGCTTAGCAGTTCGGTTTTGTCGACCCCTCTTGGACATCATGGCACAAGCCATACACTCGGTGATGGAGTGGTCAGGACCTAAACATTTAAGACACCATTCCTGGGTGTCAGTGACGGAGATGGTACCGCCACACTTGTTGCATTTTTTGAAACCCAAAGCGGGTTTTTCCATAATGGTGGAAATTTTGGGCCTATTCGGCAAAATGGCACGTGCACCTGGGAAGAAACGTTTTTGGAAAAAAATACAGAATATATATATATATATTTTTTAAACGAAAGAAAGAAAGAAAAGAGAACCAGTGGTACCGGTGTAGCGTCGAGGAAGGCAGACGCGACCACAAAAAAATAAAGAATAAGGAAGAAATTTTCTGCGGTGACAGGAACAACGACCTGCTGGCTCCACAGAAAACGAAGAACTGGAGAGATGCAGTTGGGAGGGGTGGGAAGGCAGCACGCAGGCACTGTGGGATGCTCCCAAAAGCTTTCTAATTGGACGCTGGGGAGCATTCCCGCGCAGGCTCCGTCGGTACTGATGATACCCATATGTGAAGACTACATTCCTGCTTATTCCTGGAGATTTGTATATACAATGCATGTTTGTTTTATTATTATTGCTTTGTATATACAATTATTTGTTTGCATTATTTATTTTAAAATGGTCCAACGAGCACTTTTATTGCTGTTTATGCTTTTACTGTTTTTAGGTTTTCCTTTTTTATTATTATCAGTATTTGTGTATGATCTGATTTCATTTATGATGTTTAGATTGACCTTACTTTTATGGCTGTCATAGTTTTTTATGTTTTGCTGATACATGTTGTTATTTTTTTGAGGTTCCCCTGAAGAAGGCAGTGTGCTGAAATACAGCCATGTCGGGGTGCTCTCTTCAATAAAGGACTTCTGTTTTCTACACTTCGCTCCTTTTGTCTGTTGTGTTCTTTTGTGAGAGTATGTGCTCCCTTGTGGACCCACTAACCGGCTTAATGCCACTGAATATCCCAGTGAATGGCATATATGCGGTTTGTAGGGCTGCAAACTATGTACATGCCTTTGAATATCCCCCCTTACCGTCCATCTGGTCTGCTCAAATTGAGACTCTCTCAGGTTTGCTGCTACTCGGATAGATGAACAGCAGCTCCTTTCCCTATGTCCTCCAGCTGACCTCTTAACCTTCCTCCCACCACTGCTGTAAGTATGAGCATCTCTGCCATTTCTTCTACTTGTTACCCAAAAGCAACCCTTTGCTGTTGTGCTCTGTGTCTGTCCCAAGCTATCTGAACTCCCTGATGTGATGGTCCTTTATTTATTTATTTTTAGGCAGTACCTGCTAATGCTTTTTTTTTTTTTGCTACACAGAATAGATTTTTCGATTTATTAGGATAAACCAAGGACATATTTGAGAATCATGAGTTCAGAAGGATGAACTCTGAACCAATGTCACCTTGTGTCTATAACTGAGATACGCTCTGTTGCTCAAGGGTCACAGAAAGGTCTGATTTTTGGAATAACCAAGCCCTGATTCTTAAATACATGCAAGCATCTCATGAATACTCATTGAGCGTGATTTTCAAACGCTGACCACATAACTACTACTGCTGCTGACCACATAACTGCTTTATTTTAAAAAATTCCTTGCATATATACAGATGTTTGGCCATAGAAGTCGCTATATGATCAAAGTTAGACATTTTAAACTGAGGCAGGGTTTGCGGCAATCCAGGGATGGGGCTAACAGTTCTATAGAGAACAGCAAAATTCAGCTGAACTCTAACTATGCATTCAAGTCTGCATACAGAAATAACTTTAAAAGGTAAGTTATCCATGTAACGTGATGAACTGATTGCTCAGCTGAATATTTGCCAATCTTTGAACAGATATCATGTAAAGTTATGCATTGACTGTCCCATAGAATATTATTGTAGAGATCCTGGCTCTCAAGGACAGGAGCTTGCCATTTCCATGCCGGTAGATTTCTGAAGAGCGGTGTGTGTGTTTGGACTAGAGCTCCCTGTTCTAATTTCAGGGCTTTTCCTGCTCTCTGGCACTGCATGTGTGGAGTCATGTTATAATTCTTCCCCTTTGTGTTCTAGGGGTAAATGCCTCATCTCCCTCAGGGACTGCCCTAGGGATCGGTGTGATGTTACTGGTTGTTGTGCTGATAGCTGTGGCCTACACCTACAGGTGAGCCCAGGACATTGTGCCATATTTCACAGCAGGCAAGTACTTTTAAGAGAACATGTGGGTCAGTGTCAGGGAATAGCTTAATAAGCAGGGGGCCAATGTAATAAGCCATGGATGAGAATGACGTGCTAAGCTTCAGTGCACAACATTCTAACACGTGCCAAAATTTTTTTTACTTCCAATGCAGTATACCAGTGTTTCTCAAGTAGATCCTAGCAGGACCAACCCCAGTTAGGGCATCCCATGCCAGGGTTCACTAGTGGGGTATGGAGAAAGTTCAGGGAAGGTTGGTAAGGGGGGGAGGCTTAGACTGCAGCCTCTCAGGACAGTAGGGTTTCACCCGGAAAGAGAAATGGAGATTTACAGACGGTGGGAGAAGCAGGGTCTGGGGCATGAGTTCAGCTGATAGAAGGGCGGGTTAAAAGCTTTGAGACGTTGTGGGAGGAATTTGGGTTGGAAGAAATGGACATTTTCTCATACCTACAGGTGACACACCTTTTGAAAACAAGGTGGGAGGGAGGTGACTGGGTGGGGGGGGGGGGGTGTAGAAATGGGTTTTGAGCAGCTGTATCGATGGGGGAGGGGGGTGTTTGTAGGGGTGTGCTGTCCAGACTTTATGGGTTACTAAATAACATTGAGGAGCATGGGGGGTTTAGTGCTGTGTGGGGGCAAGACTTGGGAGGAGAATGGACGAAAGAAAAATGGAGGAAGGTCTTACAGGGGTGGGAAAGTGAGGGGGGGATCATTCAGTGTGCAACATCATTGGTATAAGATGATGTACAGGGTGTACCTGACCCCCTATGTGATCAGTAAAGTTATAATCCTCTCTGTGGGAAGGGCTGTGGACAGAGAGGGGACTGTATTCATATGTGGTGGATATGCCCACATGTTCAGGACTGCTTGAGGGAAGCGGGGAGGATATTTCAGGAATGACAGGTCAGGATTGGGAGATGATCCCTGAGTCCCTGCTGTTACACTTGGGTAGGGGAAGGGTTAGGGGGGCCCGGGGGGTCTGGCTGTAAGGTTGGAAATGGTGAGAATATGGAGGGAAAGGATTGTGCCTAGCAGGGGGGGGATATGCTCCACCGGTTGCACTACTTGTATAAGATGGGGAAACTTACGGTGCTAAAGAAGAAGGAAAGGAAAGTATTGGAATCATATGAGTGGAGGGTTGAGCGGGAAGGGTAAAAGCGAGGAGGGAGGGGGATAGGAGATTGGGGATCTTTAGAGTAATGAAGGGGAAGTGGGGAGATGGCGGGGGCAAGGGAGAGGGAAGGGGGCAGGGAGGGGAGTATATCTGCACCATAAATGGTAGGCACTCCAAGCAGGTATGAAAGGGTTTTTTTTTTGTGAAGCCCCACCAAAGGGGGGGGGGGGGGCGAGAGGGCGTGGCAGTTCAAGAGCAAATGGGAAAAACTGTAATAAGGGGCAGTATAGAGGAGGAAAGGTTTCTTGGCAATATATGTAGATAATACTCTCAGGAATTGATTGATGATTGGGGTAAATGTTTCTGTGCACCGTTTCCTCTTAGTGTTCCTGAGTGTGTTTCTGAGGAATATATACTGGAAATGTATCACACTAATGTATAATGGCACTGATTCTGACGACTGATGCCTTGGAACAAGGACATTGGACATGAAAGAGGATTTTGATGTAATATTGTTTGGTGGCAGGATAATGGGGAAGATGTTTCTGTTTGTATTACTGACAATTTAATAAATTGCAAGTTCTAAAAAAAAAAGAATTGTTTAGTTTTGAATGCCCTGCTCTGTGCCGCCCTGGGTGACTGCCTAGTTTTCCTAATGGTTGGGCTGACCCTGGGTCTTGGTGTACCCCCTAGCCAGTCTGTTTTTTAGGATAATGGATTTGCATGCAATTCTATCTCATGCATATTCATGGGGGTATCTTGAAAACCTGACTAGTTATGGGGTACACCAGGACTAGCTTGAAAAACACTGCAGTAAACTAATAGCATGCAAATTACCGTGGCATTAAAAAATGTGTATTGACAGGGAAAAAAAGGTTGCACTATCACAATAATGCAGCAGGAGTAAATGTCTTCCAGTCTGTCAGTGCATGAGCGTGGCGTGACTCACACACTGACAGAAAGGGAAACATTTAAAAAAGGCCATGCTCCCTGAACTCCCCCACCCACTACCCTACAAACCTTCCCTGGTGGTCCAGTGGGTCCTGGCTCCCCCTAACCCTACCCTGAAATCCCCTGGTGCCCCGGGGCTGTCTGGTTCAGGGCACCTCCAGACCAGGCACCCTGCATCAGGAGGTCCTGGATCAGAGAAAGTCCATTGTGCTAAGATGGACCCCCTAGACCAGTAATATTTATCAGGTCTGGGTAGACATCTAGCGGTATCCTTCTCTTCTTGCCATCATCTTGGAAAACGGCAATGCCTGGTCCCTAGCAGTATGTTAGGATGCACAGCTAGGTGTCACTCTGCCAAATACAGCAGTACTTCCCAATAAGGGAGGTAATCCCTTATTTGGCATGGGGCGGGTGGGGGTAGGGGTAGAGGACAAAGTCCAGCTGGCTTCTTTTTTTTTTTAATTGTCTCCCTTCCTGTCAGTATGTGAGCCAATTCCCACTCACACATTCACAGGGAGACATTTAACTTATAACGCAGCAAACAGCTGTATATTACAGTCCACACTCTTTAGCACCTCTGTAATTTGCCTAGCATTCACGTATTGCATTGAGAGTAAAATACGTTTTGGTGCATGCCCTAGAACACTATTTGCTGAAGCTTAGCACAGTGTTCTAACATATCACTTACTCAAGCGAGGCCTGGGTGTGAACGCAGGAGTCTGGTTTCTTATAGCACCTCCCCTTTGCTGTGAAATGATGTACTTTATTCTGGTACAACTTTGCTGTTTTGTTACCACCCTAGAGGTGGTTGCAGGGCATATTACATGGGTGGGTGACTCGGTGAAGAAAGCAATGACTAGATTCACACGTGTAGGCAGGCTGATCCCAGGCTCCTGCAAGCTAATGATGGCCTTATAAAGCAGTAACTATGAGGAAAATCCTGCAACTGTGCTCCATCCCCACCATTCTACAGTTATCAACCCTAACCTCCTCTTCTCCTTTTGGCAGGCACACGCAGAAGTACTCTGCCCTCCTCACTGATGCATCTGAGCCAGCCTCCCAAAGACGGACTGTCCGTCCCTCTGCCCTGTTCCTCTTCTTTCGAAACATAATGAGCCGCCCAGTGAGTGACGAGAGCAGTCCTCTGCTGCATGGAAGTGTCGTGTAAGGCCTGGTCCCCGCTGACCAGGACTGGGAAACATTACACATTGCACATGCTTTTCCTGCATGGATTGAAACCTTTGTGCTTCAGGGCCCAGAGGAGCTCTGAAGCAACAGGAATTGCATGGGCAGGTTTCACAGGGTAGAAAAAATGCATCAGGCTGAAATACTTAACCTATCTATTGTATCAACAGTTCAGCCTTGAAGGGCAGGGAACAGGAGTTATATACCTTCTCTCAGTCCTCCCCCCCTTCCTCCTCCATGCATGACTTGTCTCTGATCTTTCATGCTTTCCTAAAATATTTCTTTGGGATATGGTCAATCAAGTGTCCTAACTGCTCCGAATCCTCTGGTTTCTGCTTCACCTAATAATAAAAGTCTTGGGTCTTGGTTTCTGTGCCGCTTCTTCTCTCCTGTTGTGTCGGTGCCTCATCGTGGGGGAGGGGGGGGGGGGAAGGCGAGACTGCAGGGGTCCCGGCCCCAGCAGGCCAGCTTCAGAGTTTTCATAAATAAATAACATGGAGCATCTGTTATAGGCTAATCACTCTACAATCAATCCCATTAGAGTGAGTGTGAGGAAGTGGCAGTGGGCAAGAGTGAAAAACAAACGCAAGTCACTGGGTGGGCCCTAAGGACAATGTGATTAAGGTATAGACAAATTTGGCATGTGCCTAGGGCCTAAGGGGGTTCGGCATATTCAACAGGATTAATGTAATTAAGCAGACCTCGCTGTGTTAATCCTGGTGACTGGGATAGTCAATAGCACTAACAGTTTTGTGCTACTGAATGTCCTGAGATTAATTGGCTGTGTCAGGGCAGTACCAGAGGTCAACCAGGCGGTGGCGATATTGAGCCACGGTCCAGTTACCTTAAACAGGCTTGATTTAGGCACAATAAAGGCTGGCCTAACTTTAGCTGGTTTAGCAGTCTGGCTAGTGGCTGACTGTTACTGCTGACCAGATTACTAAAAGGCAATTTGGGTAACCCAGATATTAGTGCTGGTGGCTGGCACTGATCCAGCTCTGTCTTAAAGCTGCAAAACTCAGCCTAAATGTTTAGGAGGAGCCCCCTCGGCTGTGTGAATTCAGCACATCTGAAGGTGGATTTCTGTCCTGGTAAGTCAGCTGCTGGCAAAAAGAATAGTGGGAGGGGAAGGCGGGTGGGGACTAGAGCAGTCTGTCTGTTCTCCCCATCACTCCAGTAGACAGGAAGTCAGTAAGCAGCACTTCATACCTCCTGCATCCTATTCTGCAGTCAGAACCACACAGGGCCCCATTTACAAAAGTTTTAAAATAGTTTTATATTACCATGGAGGGGGTTCTCATAAGACCCACCAAGGGATTAGTTCTGCTCTGCTGGATGGGTAAAACTCATATCTTTACTGAACATGAACATGAGGAAGGGTTCTTGGTGGTTGATTCTATGCCTCCAAGCCATAGAGGTTCCTCTGCCATTCATTCCTTAGGCCTGTTGGTAAGGTTCAAAGATCTGTAATCCTTGTACAAGAGTGCCTTTTGCCCTGGCTAAAGCAATCAACAGAACACATTTCCTCCAACTCTATTGATTCAAGGCAGCTTGAGCAGAGTGAAGCTGCATCCTTCATTCACATTCTTAGTGATTGCTGTTGGCCAAGGACAGAGAAGCCCAGAGCATGTTTCTTGGGATCGAGGCTGAGAGATAAATTGAGGAGGGGGGGGGGGGCACACTTCCAGTGCATCGAATGACTCCTTAATGGAAAAGGGGCAAAGAAAGATCTTACAAGGATCAGGAGAAATAACTAGCCTAAAACACATTGCCTCATGCAACAACAGTGGTGGTGTCTGCTAGGAACACCTCTTCCTCAAAGATCAATTTTAGGCACTATTTAGAATAAATGAATAGTGCCAGCACAGTGATTGCACTAGCTGTATATTCAGCGTTGTAAGTGTATGGATTAGGTGGAAAAAGGCATTTAATTTATTCTGGTCACTGCACCCATTTAAGCCTTCTGGGTCAAAGCATTTTCACCAGTGAAACAGAAGCCTGCAGGCCTAGTTCTGCTTTTCTGGCTAAAAGGTCTATTTTGGTCTTTGGGCCAGCTACTGGAATTCCAAAGCCTCATTCTTGAGTCAAATGCATACAAACACCTCATGAGTTCTCACTGGGTCTGATCTTCAAAAGCACTTATGTGATCAACGCCTGCTGCTGACTGCATAAGTACTTTAAAAAATATTGGCACTTATATGGATAACATTTGGCAATATAAATTGCTATATTGCCAAAGTTATATGTTTTAAATTGGGTGGGAATTAGGGTAGTCTAGGAACAAGGCTAAAGGTTCTACAGAGAGCAGTGAAATTCAACTGCTTTGTACCTAACGTTTGCATTCAAGTGTGAACGCAGAAATAGCTTATTTACTTGTTACTGTAAGAAAGGTTTTTGTATTCCCATTTATGGAGTACAGATACATGGTGTGTCCTGGGCTTGAAACCAGATTCATGGGTGGTTGATTAAAAGCATTCCACTCAGTAAAACACAAGTTATCTGAAGCCCAAAGTGCCTCAACATGATATTCAACGCAAACTAGAAGGTATTTCCCACCCAATAATCCCAATTCCACACACTAAAGTAAAATTTAAGCATTGGTGACCAAAAGAAATATGATACTTACTTAGGACTGGCCACTAGTCAGAAAAGATCCAAGGTCAAGGGCATGGGTGGCATGTTACAGACAGCAATACCCCCTTCCCCCAGAGCTGGATGCTTTCTGTACATGTGCAAGCCCAACTATAAAGGAGAAATCTTTCAGCTTACTGCTAGCAAGAGACAGAGACATCAATAGAATGTAGAGAGAAGGGGAAGGGGGAGGGGGGGGGGAGAGTGTAGGTATGTGAGGGGAAGATAGGCTGAGGGGTGCATGGCCAGTCTATAGATCTGTGATGGCTGTGAATTTGAAGACCGGTGTCCTTCAAAACCACTGAAAATCTCCAAATGAAATTTAAAAACATGACCCCCACTTTGCAAAAATTACAGCTGTTGCCTGTTTTTTTTTTCCCATTGCTTGCGAAGGGAAGATTGCAACTCCTTCCATGGGGCCGATCTCCTGATGCCGAGGGGAGGATCTCAGCCCCTTCCAGGGTCATGTCCTGGTGCTGAGGGGAGGATCCCAGCTCCTGCCAGAAGCAGATCTGCAGTTTAGTAATTGTATATAGTCTGCTCCCTCCTTGATGAGTGTGGAAAGTAGCAGCAAGGTGCCTGTGTGCCTTATTTGAGGGAGAAGAAGCTGGAAGACCGTGGAGGAGGAGCCATTAGCATGGGAGCCTGGTTCTTGTGAGTGATTTTAATCTGAAAAAAATAAGTTTTTGGGATAGAGGAAGAGAAGCATTATTTCAGGGAGGAAAGTCCCATTATACGTTCACTAATAAACTCTTCTTTAGGTGTACAGCAAAGATAACACGGGGGAAATGCAGCATATAGGGCAGTCAGTGGACAAAAGAGTTCCCCGGGCAAGGGCTGATCTCTGTGTCCCCCTCTGCTTTCAGGCTCATGTGCTTGCAGACTGACTTAAAAGGGTGATATGACTCATGGTGCTCTCCTCCCCCTGCCCCTCTGGTTTGGCAACCTTCTTGCCCACCCCTTGTGATGGCCTAGCAGTACATGCCCTGTAGTTACGGTGGGCACATAAGTGGCCACCACAATTGAACACCACCACACTTGTGTTAGGCAATGGAGTTCTTATTCCAGGAAGGTGTGGGGCTAGTGCCTTATCAGAGCAGGGAAGTTTTATTATAAAGGACTGATGCACTAACAATGTGTAAGATATGAACCCAACAGGCGGGACCCCTCGATAGTTATGCAGTGCTGCATATGTCTATTAATGCTAGGGGAACTGTTTAGCTGTAATGGTGAGAAGTCCTGAACTCAGTAGGCAGCAGATATTGGTGCCAATGGGCAGATTCCCTCAACAAGATCTTGATACCAGCAAACAATGTCTTCTGCATCTCAGAGGGAAGAAGGGGAATGCCTCTTACCGTGCAAGGTGGCTGCATCCAGGGCTCTCCATCAATCTGCATGGGGAGGTGCTTAAGTGTCCTGAAAAATAATAGTAATTAAAACATTAAAAGTCCAGAAGCAGCTACTAGATGGGAGCATTCTCCCCAGAAAGTGGAGTCTGAACATATGGGAAAAAGTGTTCCTCATCCTGGAAGTGCTAGACACGCGGGGCTCTTTAAAGGAACTTTTAAATGCTTCTTGTAGGAGAAGACGCTACTACGACTGAACATTTGTATAGTGCTACAAGACGTACGCATAAGCGGCTCAAGGAATTCTGCTGCCAGAGGCGATGGATGAACTGGCGTCCTCTCCCCAGGCACCAGGAGAGTTGGGAAGGAAGGATAGCGAGTGCCCTAGGCAAAGTTCCAGCCTTATGCTCCCCCCTCCCTCAAGATTTTGCTAATTACATTCAGCAATCATGATCATCCCAAAACCAATCCTGATCATCCACAACAATCTTGTAAAAAATGCACAATTAGACAACATACTTTTAAATATTAAACTTTGCCTTGTCTGTATGTGTGTGCCTGCTCTCCCTGCAGGTAAAGGTACATGTAGTTGGTCAGGATCTGTTGGTTTGATTTGACTGCCTAATCTTGCCAGGCACCCAGAGTGGAAGGGTGCTCCTCGGAGCTCAGAACACTGCTCTGGAGTTTGCCCCAAGAAAAAACAAACCCACAGATGTAGCCTGGGGATAATTTAAAAAAATTCTTTTCAATGCTATTTATATACAGCAAAAACTGGAGCAGTTTAATTATGTAACCGGGGAAGCTAATATAAAACATACTAATGCCTGACTCTGCACACTGGACCAGCACAGTATTAAATGCAAGTATATATTCTGCAAAAAAACAAGGGAGATGCAAGATGCTTGCTCACCAAGGAACAAGAAGAGAAAGCAAGAAACACAGGACAGAAGGTGGTGGTTTAACCTTCGAAAACCAATCCTAGAATGTATTAAGATAGTCCATTAAAAAGGTACCACCTTATTTTCTTTATTTTCCCTAACTACCATTAAAGTGGATTAGCACGGCAACCACACTGCTTTGTCTATTTTCAGTGACTGGAATAAGTCAGTCTTTGGAATTGAAATATTCTGGGCCCAATATTCAGTGGCGACGGTGGCCAGCCGCCACAGCTGAACCTTAAACCCAGCTCTTGAACACTGGGTCCATATCCGGGCTGCAGCATTGAATAGCTGAGTTGCTCCGATTGCAGGAAGCTAACAGGGCTGCAACAATATTCAACCACTGCCCGTTAGCTTCTGTGGTAAACGTTAGGCCGCTCTTCACTATGCCTGACTTTCGATGCGTGTCGATAACCAGGCAGAGTCTCAATATCGCTGCTGCCCAGTTATCAACAGGCGCTTCTCCCGGAACACCCTGATGCAAACCAGTTAGTACTGGGACATGCAACAGCGGCACCCACTGAACATCCCGGAAAAGGTCTGCTAACCATGTTAATCTCTTTGAGTATCCCCCTCTATGTTTATATTATACACAATACAGTGTCTGGCTTCTTGGGGTTTCAGTTTAATTTTTATCTGCATATTTCTATTGTAGTGTGTGGTTGTTCGTGAGGGTCTGTCTGTGTTCTGCATTTGTGATCAAGGTCAGGTGTTTTGTTAGGATGGAGTTTCTATTTAGGTATCTATACTGTAGTAATCTGACTTGTTCAGTTTTCCGAATGGGTGTATGGATATTCTAGGGCCCACTGCAAAAAGTAAGAATCATAATGCAGTTTACAACATCAAAATAAAATTAGTTATAATAATTTTTATTTTGATGTTATAAACTGTGCTGTGGTTCTTGCTTTCTCTTGTTTTTCCTAACTAAATTGAAAATAAAATTATTTCTGGTTTTGCTATCTGGCCGTTTTATTCTCTAATCATGTTAACGCAGCTCTGGTTTCTGCTTTCCTTGATGTTCTCTTAAATCGCTTTCTAGAGTTTTCAGCCCATCTGCCACTTCTTTCCCCTCCTGTCTTCTTGACTTCCTTCCATCTCAGACACTGATCTCCTTTCAGCTTCATTCCATTTATTTTTTTATGTATCTATCAACTCAGAGTTCACTCCTCCTCCTTACCATCCAGTCCTCAATCTCTGTCTTTTTACTCCATCTACCCAGGGCTGTCCCAGCCATCAAGCAAGTAAGGCAATCACCTAGGGCAGCAGCTTCGGGGGGGGGGGGGGGACAGGAAAGAGCAGTGCATTCAAAGCTAAACAAGAGATTCTGACAGCTGGGGAGGGAGGGGCACAACACTTAAAGTTTGCATAGGGTGCCAACACCTTGTACCAATCTGGGTCTGATCCTGCATCTATTACTGCTGCTATTGTTACAGTATTACTGCTGCTGTTGTCTGTTGCAAGTTACTACCTCTACACCACTTAACATAGCACACCACACATCTTTCAGTGAGAAGGCCCTACCAGCCTACGCATCCCACCAAAGAAATCCTGTCTCTAGATAGCCTCTACCTGACAACCACTTTAATCTACTCAATAACTACATTCATCAGAGCTGACAGCGAGAATGTCCCCCTTAAACATCACCATAGTTGCTCTGTATCTCCTTTCTGGATGGATCAGTAATGCTACAGCCTTATCTTCCAATCAGTGCAACATACCAATTCTTCAGAACCATAGGAGGAGATGGTCAAATGCTACCTTCCACAAGCCAGAGGGACCGCCCTGCACACTCCATTCCCACTTACTACACATCACATTACATCATAGCAAGAAATCAAAACAAGAGGAAAACTCTCATACCCAAAGCCTAAGATGCGCTCTCATAAATGCCCGATTAATACGCAAAAAATGGCCAGTGATTTCAGAATTGATATCGCTCTATGACCTGGACATTCTCTTGATTACAGAGACATGGCTCTCTAATGATGATAACGTCCTAATTAACCAACTCTTACCTTCCAATGTCACAATACACACATGTCATAGGAACAACAAAGGAGGAGGAGGAGGAGTACTAGCCCTCACCAAATCGGACCTCCATTTCCACCTGATAAACGCAGACAACACAAAGAATCTTGAGTTAATTATGATATCCAACAAGCACTGCTCTCTGAACCTCATATATCGAGCCCCATCACCAGACTCAGATGTCCTCTCCTCAATAATCGACCTGGCATCTAACTCAAAGAGCCCATGCACACCAAGCTGGGTGATGGGAGATTTCAACTTACCTTCCCTACAAGAGGTTCAGGCTTCAGCCTTCCTAGAGGCTCTCAGAGACCTAGGATATACTCAACTAGTAAATGAACCTACCCATGAAAAAGGTGGCCTATTAGACCTGATATTCGCTCCACAGACATCTCTCAAACCAAATGACACCACTGGTCTGTCCATAATCGCAGTTCCCTGGTCTGACCACAAGCTGATTGTCTTCCAAATACCCATACCCAGAAACGACCTGAACAAAGTTAGAAGGCTGAGTAACACTGCCAAAGCACCACCACGAAGGTTTCAAGCCTTCGATAGGGACGTGATTCTGAGTAAAACACGCCCACTCCTTGCTGCAACAATACTCAACCCTGACGATATGGTTTCCGAATGGAACAAAAGATTCAATACTATTGCCCTACGTCCACCGTCCAACAAGCCTCCAAGGACACGGACCTCCGCAGTTTGGTACACCACAGAGCTTCGATCATCACTCACCCTACTAAGGAAGTTGGAAAGACGCTGGCGTAGATCTCACTCCGCAGAAGACCTAGAGTCATATAACTCTCATCTTGCACATCACCGTGAAGCAGTAACTGAGAATCTAAGGCGCTTTCACACAGACACCTTGAAATGATCACTGAACAAGCCCCATGACCTTTTCAGCCTCGTAAAGAAATTAACGAAGGAACCAATACCTGAACAATTAAAAGAAATCCATCCTCAAGATTTTGCTGATTATCTGCAATCAAAGATATGCCAGACCAACAAATCTCCTGTACCCTCCGTGGCAACTGTACAAAGCAATATAATGCCCCTGACCACTTTCGCCACGCCATCCAAGAAGCACATTGAAAACACTATCGCTACAATCAACACCACCCACCGCCCAGACCGACCCCTGCCCTGCTTTCTGGATAAAGGAGCCAAGGTCTGAGATTAGCCCTTATATAGCCAGGCTCATGGATCGATCCTTCACAACAGGTGTGTTCCCTCAATCCCTCAAACACACTTCAATTAGACCACTGCTAAAAAACAGCAAGCTCGACACACAGAAGGTGGACTCATACAGACTGATATCGAGCATACCACTTCTGGCCAAAATAATAGAAAAAGAAGTACAAAGACAAATTCAAGAACACGTTGACAATGTCTCACCGCTGGATCCCTGCCAACACAGTTTTAGAGAACAGCATGGCGTGGAAATGTTCCTCACCACCCTCCTCAATAATATAACTACAGGAACCAATAACATCCGCCAGGGTTTTGTCCTCATTTTCCTTGACATAGCAGCTGCTTTCGATTCAGTATGTCAAGAGCTAGTACTGGAGCGCCTCAGAGAGAAGGGTATTGGTGAAACAGCGATAGACTGGTGCAAATCATACCTCTCGAACAGATGGCAGCATGTACGCTCAGGGGCCTCAACATCTAAACCATTCCATCAGAAGCAAGGAGTTCCACAAGGATCCTCCCTCTCCGCCCTGATGTTTAACATATACATGCAGCCTATCTGTAACCTCATTCGGTCTTTCAGAATAACTGCTTGATATATGTGGACGACGTACTACTGTACATGCTCTTCTCGACAGAAAATCCAGACCTCTCACCACTTACAGACTGCTTTGATGCAGTATCCAACTGGCTCCAATCCCAGAATCTTAGAATTCAGCACAAGGGGGACTTCCGATGACGTCACCTATCTGAATGGCGGCGTAGCGGGGGAGCTCCGCCACCAACCCGCAATAAAAAATGCAATTCTAGCCCCTACGGGCAACGGAGAGGCGGCCCGATGTGTGGTGGAGAGAGAGGAGAGCACCGGCGAACCGCGACAGCGGCACAAGCAAGTGTGGAGGCGCGGTGAAAAAGGTGGGAGCTGATCGGGTGCCGCAGCCCAAACAACAGAGGGCTCCTTGGCCGGTGGCTGCGCCGAGCAGGCTCAGCCGGGAAAGTGTCCGCAGGGCTGAACGAGGCCTGGTGGAGAGCAGGGGCAGAGAACTCCTCAGCGGCAGGACCCCGCGCCGCAAAACCCCAAAGACCACGTGGCTGAAGACGGGGGAGACCAGCGGAAAGCGGCGCCCGGAGGCAGAGGGGGCCGGGAAGGCCTAGCACGTGGCTGGGGAAACTTGAGGCAGACACCATTGCCGCTACATCGACTACGAGGGAGCGGAGGGCAGGAGCAGCCAGCAGTGGTGAGTCCCATAAGCCCCGACTGCACTAAGAGAGGGAGCAAAGGCAGAGCACAGCCAGACACCGGACCTGTCCCCAGCAGAGGCTATAGTGAAGTGAGTGGGCGCTGCACCCGATCTACAGGCCGGGGAGACCAGGGAGAGAGGGGCTGACCAGCCCAAAATGGAAAAAAATAGCCAAAAAGAGACTTTGGTGAAAAAAAAGCTGGCTGAGTTCCGATCCCCATATGCAACTACCAAAGGAGGGAAGGAGGCGGAAAAAGCAGGGAAACCTGTGACAGAGACCCCGCAGAGCCCAGGGGGGAGCAAAGGAGGAGAGGAGGGCCTGACAGCTGCGGAGCAGATTAAACAATGGCTCCTCGAGCTAAAGGAGGAATTGAAGGTGGAGATGTGTGGGGTCAAAAATGAAATCAAAGAAGTAATGCAGACTATGCGCCAAGACCTGCTGGAGCTGGGAGGACGAATGGAAGAGGTGGAGACCAAGTTGGAGAGTCAGGAGGAGACCCTGACGCAGGCCCAGAGAGGCTGGGAGGAGCTCCAGCGGGCGCAGGAGAGCCTGAAAGCTAAAACTGAGGACCTGGAGGACCGCTCACGCAGATGCAACCTCAGGGTGAGAGGTGTACCGGAAGAACCGCAATATAAGAACTGTGAGGAAGTAGTCCAGCGGATCTTCCGGGATCTACTAGTAGCAGCTGGCCCAGGGAGGCCGGCAGAGGAGACTCGCCCCGACATAGAAAGGGCGCACAGGGGTCTGGGGCCCATCCGAGATAATAGACCGAGAGACATTGTGGTATGCCTGCGTTCCTTTAAGAGTAAGGAACTCCTGCTGGGAGCTAGCCGCAAACTGAAAAGCTTCCGCTGGGAGGGACATACGGTGGAGCTGTACCAAGACCTGTCCCAGGGCACGCTACAGCGACGGAGGGAGATCAGAGAGGTCACAGCCTATCTCAGACGCGCGGACCTGCGCTACAAGTGGCTCTTCCCCTTTGGACTATTTATTACGGTGAAAGGACGATCGAGGACGGTGAGATCCAGTGTGGAGGCGTGGAGAGCGCTGAGGGAGCTCGGAGCCGAACAACTACTGGAGCAGGCTGGCGGCTCCTCCCCTCCGCCGAGAATGGAATCCAGGGCCGGAGGAGCTGAACAGCTGAAATGGCAGAGGGCGAGTGGACGGAGATTGGCAAGGACCTCCAAGGATACGCACCAGAGTCGGGCCACAGAACAAGAGACCGGCTGAGCTGAAACACCTTTATAAAGGACTGGTATTCTTGAATAAGAAGGGTTGTGGGTGGGGGGGGGGAAGGAGGGATGGGTAGTAGGCCAAGGGGAGAGGGAGGGGGGATGAAGCGGGGATTAGGCTGAGAGGGAGGAGGTCCACGGAGGGCGGAGGAGGGGGTAAGAGTGGAGGGGGGTAGTGGCGGGGGGGGGGGGGTTAGGTTGAGGGGCAGGGGGGCGGTTGAGGTAGGTAGGTGGGGAGGGAGAGAAGGTCACCGAAATGGAAGTTGCATCTCCGCAGAGGAGAGTTATGAGGGGGGAGGGGGAGGAGGGGGGTGGGGGGAGGAGAGGGGGGGGGAGGGGGAAGGAGGGGAGGGGAGGGGGGGTCAGGGTGGGAGGTGGGGGCGGAGGGACTTAGGGGGCGAGGCGGGGAACTGGAGGATGGAAGGGTGTTAAAAATTCTTACTTTAAATGTGAAAGGATTAAACTCGCCAATGAAAAGACAGAAATTATATAAGGAGTTAACAAGACATAAAGCGGATATAGTATTGCTGCAGGAGACACATCTACGGAGACAGCATGAGGCATTGGTGCAACCCCGGGGGTACAAGCATCGTGTGTTCGCCTCTAATCTTAAAGAGAAGAAGAAAGGCGGGGTGGGGGTCTTCATCAGCGAGGCAGCCCCAACGGAGGTTCAGGTGATATCCTGGGATAGGGGGGGGCGGTATCTTTTGCTGAGGGTAAAGTTCAGTGAGGAGTGGTTTTGCGTGGTAAATGTGTATGCCCCTACGGGTCCGCAAACTGAGTTCTGGAATGAATTGAGTGAGCAAGTGGCGGCAATGGGGGACGGGGTCCTAATATGTGGAGGGGATTTCAACGTGGCCTGGGAAGTAGGGAGAGATACGACGGGGCGGAGGGAGGGGAGAGGCACAGATAGGAAGCATTATCATAGCTTTGTGAGGGAGAATGGCCTGATAGATGTGTGGCGGACCCTAAACCCGGGGCGGAGGCAATTTTCCTTTTACTCCGCAGCACATGGCACTTACTCCCGGTTAGATGCCATATGGGTGGGGAAGGAGATAACAGGGAGGCTCCTGGGGGGCGAGATTGAGCCCATTACTTGGTCCGACCATGCCCCGGTGGTGGTACGGGTGCGGGTGGCAGGGGAAGATAGGGGCCGGCAGTTCTGGAAGCTGAATGAGGGGCTCATTGAGGACGAGAGGGTGGCGAGAGAGATTGAAAGTCTAATCCCGGAGTACTTTGAACAAAATGGCGGGGGGGAGGTCACGGATGGAACAGTTTGGGATGCCTTCAAGGCTGTAGTTAGGGGAGTTCTAATTAAGTGGGGGGCCCGTAAAAAGCGGGAGCGGATGGAGCGGGAGGACCAGCTACGCCGGCAATTGCGGGAGATGGAGGAAAGAGATGGACAGGATAGAACTGGACAGGTGCGGGGAGCGGTGCTGGCACTGCGGGCCCAAGTGAATGCTCTTGAAGCGGAGAAGATACAATTCCGCCTGCAGCTGTTAAAACAGAGGTTCTTTGAAGGGGGGAACAAGGCCGGGAAATTCCTCGCGAGACAACTGAAGAAGCGGAGGGAGTGGAATAGGATTACACAGATCAAGAGTAAGGGGGTGGTGGTGCGAGAGGCTCCGCGAATTAGGGAGGAATTTGTGTCCTTCTACAGCAACTTGTATGCAGCCCGTGCCGCAAGGTCGGGGGAAGACATTCGGGAATATGTGAGGGAAGCAGGGCTTCTGACATTGACGAGAGATGAACAGGAGGGGTTAGATAGGGAAATACAAACTGAAGAGGTCGGCCAGGCCATCAAGGGATTGAAGAATGGTAAGACCCCAGGGCTCGATGGACTGACGGCAAGGTTTTACAAGCGTTTTGGAAACCTCCTGTTGAACCCACTGACTAGGGTATTTAATGGGCCGGGACGGGGGGAGGCCCTGCCTGAAACAATGGGTTGGGCAGGCATTACGCTTATCCACAAAGAGGGGAAGGACCCGCAGGAGTGCGCGTCCTACCGCCCAATCTCGTTACTAAACATAGATGCGAAATTGCTGGCGAAAGTGCTCGCGACGCGACTCAACGGAGTGTTAGGCAAACTGGTGCATGAGGACCAGGCTGGATTTGTACCGGGCCGGCAGGTGGCAGGTCACATCCGCAAAATGTTAAATGTGATGTGGTCGGCGCAGCGGCGAGGGACGGGGGCCTTGTTGGTATCACTGGATGCAGAGAAGGCCTTTGATCAGGTGTCCTGGGATTTCCTGTATTCGGTGCTGGAGGCCCAGGGGTTTGGACCAGGGTTTGTACAGTGGATAAGGGCTCTCTATGCTAGGCCGAAGGCATGTGTCCGAGTGAATGGGGGGTACTCAAGGTTCTTCCCCCTAGAACGAGGGACGCGGCAGGGATGTCCATTGTCCCCCTTACTTTTTGTGCTCTCCTTAGAGCCGCTAGCGGCAAAGTTGCGAAGCAGCTCCGATATCACGGGGGTTAGGGTGGGACGCCAGGAATGTAGAGCGTCCCTATTTGCAGACGATATACTTCTGACACTCACGAATCCTAGAGAATCCCTGAGGGCAGTGATGAGAGAGATCCAAGACTATGGCGCGAGGGCGGGCTTCCGGATCAACTGGGGGAAATCTGAGATTTTGAGTATAGGAGAGGAGAGGGAGGAACAGCGTGACTGGCAACAGAATTTTCCATTTAAATGGGCAAAGACATCGATCCGCTA
Source organism: Ichthyophis bannanicus (assembly GCA_033557465.1). NCBI lineage: Eukaryota > Metazoa > Chordata > Amphibia > Gymnophiona > Ichthyophiidae > Ichthyophis > Ichthyophis bannanicus. The sequence continues at coordinate 662,950,310 of CM066033.1, forward strand.
CCTAGGGGTGCAACTCGGCAGAACTTTGGAGGAGTTGTATGCTTTAAACTATAAAAAATTGGTGGGGCAGGTTGAGGGGCGGCTACAGGGCTGGAGCAGGGGGTATTACTCATGGTTCGGGCGAATAGCGACGGTTAAAATGATGCTTCTCCCCCAGTTCCTGTTTCTGTTTCAAGCCTTGCCGGTCCCGATCCCACAGAAAGTGTTGAGGAAGATCCAACAGCAGGTCGAGCGATTTATTTGGGGGTTGAGGCGACCACGGGTGGCGGCACGGACGATGCAAGTATCGGTAGGGGAAGGAGGGATGGGGGTGCCCAATTTCCGACTATATTATGCGGCAGCACAACTGAGAGCAGTATACGCGTGGTTGCGGGAGCCCCAGAAGCAGTGGGTACAGCTGGAGATGGCCGAATACAGGCCGGGTGAACTAGAACGGATAGTATGGGAGGGGAGAGGAGAGGAGAGAAGGGGAGGAATCCCATAGTGGGGCATACCCTGCAAGTGTGGCAACAGTACAGGAAGCGGTTGGTGGGCGACAAACGATGGTCGGCTACCATGTCATTACAAGCTTGCTGTGCAGAGAGCGGGGGACCAGGAGTCACAGTGCTCCGTAAATGGGCGGCGTCAGGCTTGACCCAGGTGTCCCAGACCGTGGTAGGAAGACACTGTCGAGGCTTTGAGGGGGTCAGGGACCTCTACCGTTTGGGGGAGGTGGATAGGTTCGCGTACCGGCAGATTTGCTCGGTAGTGAGCAAAAAGGGAAGGGAGCAAGGGGGACGGGGGGGAGGAGAGTGGTTTGAAGGAGCATGCCTGGGATCCCTGGGACGTCAGGGGATGCTCTCTAGGATTTACAGAGGGTTGATAGCGCGGGGAGAAGGTAAGTTGAAATACATGGAAGCGTGGGAAAAGGATTTAGGGGTAACGTGGGGGGTGGAGGAGTGGGAGGCCGTTGCATTAGGCATAGCACGCTTTTCCATTGCCTCGTCACTGCGAGAGAATGGGTTTAAGGTGCTGAGTCGGTGGTATCTCACACCAGAGCGGTTGTGCAAAGCGGGGGTGTTGCAAACGGATGAATGCTGGCGAAAGTGTGGGGAGCGCGGCTCCTGGCTGCATATGTGGTGGACGTGTCCGGTAGTGGGAGAGTATTGGCACCGTATAGGGGAAAACATCAATAAAATGGTGGGGGCGAACATTGAGCTTGGACCTGAGATGTGTCTCCTGCATAGACCAGATGGGAGATGGGAGGGGGATTGGAAAATTATTTGGTATTGTGTCACAGCGGCTAGATGCGAAATTGCATGGTATTGGAATAGACCGATTTTACCCTCCATAGCGAGTTTTGCATGCAGGGTGTCGAATCTCTATGCCATGTATAAACTGACCGGGGAGAGGGGGGGGAGAGGGGCGCATATGGAGAAGCAGTGGGCAGGGGTATGGAGGTGGCTGCGTGAAGAGGGGTGGAAGTAGGGGGGGGTGGGGGGGGGGATTGTATACAGGGGGAGAACGACTTGTGTAAGTTGTTTATTGAGAAAGCCATATGGGCGATACGCTATTAGGCGTTCCCAATTGGTTGTTACATAGCTCGAGCCAGAGCATATGGGTAGGGGAGGGGAGGGGAGACGGGGTGGAGGGGGTGCTATGGATGGGATCTGTGTAGTAGGTATTGTGTGTAAGCTGATGGTTTTCTCTTGTGTTGTTTGCGGAAACCTTGGTGTATTGGAACTGTTGTTCACATGTAAATGTCACTGTTATAAATGCTAATAAAAATTTAAATAAAAAAAAAAAAAAAAGAATTCAGCACAAGAAAACAGAGGTTCTGTTCATCACGAGGAATCCAAATTTCAACACACCACCCCATATAAAAGTCAAGGAAGCTGTTACAAACTAAATCCTCGATCCGGTACCTTGGAATCACCTTGGACCAATGCCTGGACATGAAGGTACACATAAGCAACGTAGTCAGAGCGATATACCACAAGATCCGTACCCTCAGGCACCTCCGTTTCCTACTAGAACCAGATGACTTCCGGACAATCTATCAGGCGCTAATCACACCCCATTTTGACTATGCCAATTCAATCCTGCATGGTCTCCCTCAATCTACTCTAAACCCTCTACAAGAGTTCTAATGGGAGCGTCAAGGAAAGACCACTTCACACCCATCCTGAAACACCTTCACTGGCTCCCTATACAGGCCAGACTCACATTCAAAATTCTGCTGCTTACTTTCAAATCCATCAATGGGCTAGCCTCCGCATCAATGGCACAGCTTATCCAAATCACGCCCGCCAACAGGTCCAGAAGATCGGCAGCGATCAACACATTAGTAGTCCCAAAAGAAATAACCCAATGCACCCAGGCAACAGTAAACAGAGCTTTCAAACTATGTGCACCGAGATGCTGGAATTCTCTGCCACCCAGCATACGTGCAATCCCTGACCTGGTCCAGTTTAGGAAGGCAGTAAAACACTATCTATTTCTCTTATACTACGAGGTAGACGAAGATCCAATAGTCCCACCCACAGTCTAGTCTAGTTCGCACAACCAAATCTGGCCCTATAAGACACTCATGAGCATAGCTAATGTGATACTAATTCTATGAAATCTGGTGTAAATAGTTACCCCAAGTTATCCCAGTTTTATATCCTGTTTATTGTAAGCAAAGTTCATTATATGCAACGTGTATGTTTCATGTAAACCGCACTGATGTTGAATAGCGCGGTATAAAAGAAAATCTAAATAAATAAATAAAATAAATCTACCTACCACTTTTCCACCCCTAACACAGCCCTCCCCCATTCCCCATCTCTCTCTCTACTGCCCTGCCTCTTATTCCAAAAGGTTTGTAGCCAACTCTCCCCTGCCCTCCTACCCATGTCTACCATCTGCCATTCACTCCCCCCATTCGATGTCCACCATCTCCTGTCTCCATCCTTGCCTGACCTACTACTGCCATTGCCGGATTTCCCAACCTCTTACACAGTGGCGGCAATTAAAAAGCAAAAACCACGGGAATCTTTGCGAGTCCTGCATATTTTAAAGGCCCTCTTGGTCCCGTGCCCTCTCCCTCTGATGCAAAAGATATATGTGAAGGGGATGTGTGTGACGAGGAGGCTTTTGCAGCCTGCATGCATCAGATGGACTCTGTCTGCACTTTTCTTGCTGGCTGCACACTGCTGCTACAGACCTGCTGAGAAGCATCAGTGGCCGGGTTTGACACTCAACTTGACTGTTTTTAACATCAGGGCGAGGCAGCCACTGCACCGATAGAAGGTCCTCGTACATGAGGTTCAAGTCAATCCACATCCCCCTCCTCTCCTCCCCAGGGCTTAATTTCAGGGTATGGCCTGGAACACAGTTCTGACACTTCTCTTCAAACCCCAGAGCAATATGGGGATTTCTGTTCCAGTCTCTTCCTTCCAGGCAACTTGCAGGGAGGGGGGGGGGGCTGACCTTGGAGCAGAGCAAAGAAGAGTTACTATGCTCCCTAATCCAGACCCTATTCTGCTGTTGTTCGTGCCCCTTGCTCACCTGCGCTCCACAGTTCCACTTCTTTTTGGTCTACAAATTAAGCCCTGCTCCTATCATGGGTGAACTCAACAATATCACTATTGCTGTGGAGAGATCGACCACATAAAGAGAATTCTCAATAGATAGGGAGCTGCAGCATTCACTGGATGAGAACAGCATAGATAGGGAGCTGGAGAGAAGGCGGCACTCACCGGATGACAATCTCTGAGCACTTTGCCAGCCGTTTGCCTGCACTCTTCAACCCTGTGTAAATCTGTCCCATCTCAATCACACCTTCAAGTCCAACAACTTCCAATCGCTTATCGCTTAGATCTGGAAAACAGGAGGAGGAGCCGTGAGGACCTTCATCTTCAGCAAAGGAATCACCGAATAATGCCCTCTCACAACAAAGACTAGGGGGGAATGCAGCTGAAGGCTTCCTTTCACAAGCCACCAGGAATTCAATCAGATGGGAGGGTGCAAAAATCAGACATTCAGAACCCAAATGATTCAGTTTGCAGTGAATGTAACCAGAGGGGAATTAGGGGGTTTGAGGCTGTTCTCTAGGGCATATACCCCCTCACACTCAGCCCTTCCCGCTGACCTCAACTGCAGGATTCTGTACCTCCCACCCATGACTGCTCTCACCTTGCACACATGACTTGAGGGTCTCAGGATTGGTGATCACCTCTGGCAGATTCTGACGGGAGGGGTTCCTTGCTTCCCCTAGAGGTTTCTTCGTCTCTCCCCAAAGGTTGGAGCCGCCATGCATGCTGGGAATGTTCAGGATGGCGATGCCTTCCAGTGACAAGCTATTGAGGTCCAAGGGCATCCCACAGCACTGAGAGCAGAAGTAGAAACACATGCTGGAATGAGGGCTATACTCCTATCCTTGCTGCTCTCATGACCTTTTCCAGCATCTTTGTGCTTCTAGCCCAATATGAACCTGCTCTAAATGAACCATGAACTTTTATTTCCTGTAGCTTTTGTCACATAAAATAAATTCACTAATTCACACAATGAACACTGGTACAATCAACATGGAGGAAGGGCAGTCAGATATCTCACAGATCTAATTACAATCTTTCCCAGCAGGAGGCATTATAAGAAATGGTGCAAGAGCGTGGGCTATGGGGGAAGGTATCACAGCTCCTCCAATCTCATCCTCTTCCAACAGGAGATACTGTAGGGAATAGTGTAGGAGCATTGGCTGTAGGGCTCATAGTTATTACAGTCCCAGCGTCTCTCAGCAAGGTATGGGGTCAGGACTGGTGTAGTAACACTGGTTGTACAGAATTTACAGCCTCTGCAATCGCAGTCTCTCGCAGTTGAAAGTGCTATAGGGAAGGGTGTTAGAGCACTGGCTGCAGTGGAGGGGCTCGTAGCTCTTGCAGTCTCAGCTTCTCCCAGCAGGGGGCACCTCATGAATGGTGTGGGATTGCAGGGCAAGAACAAATGACATAAGAGCACGGAAAAAACTAACTCACCTCAACAGTTATACATTCCTTAAGTTTTTTACAGGTGGCAAAAATAGTCTCAGAGGTGGCAAATTCAAAATACCACAATTTGTTCTTCATTCTATTTAAAAAAAAGAATTGTTAAATACTGTATGTTTTATTTTACTAAATTACTTGCTAATAAAAATAAAAGACTGCTCATGCTGTCCTATTACTGGATCTATGCAGGCAAACATTCAGTAAGATTTCCCACCCACACAACTCTGCCAGTGCACCTCAATTCCTCCCTGCAGCACCGAGTCCCCACACGTATCCTCACATCTCTCTGCCATTGCACCTCAGTTCTGCCCTACACAGCCTCAATTACTGCAGCATTCAGCCCACCTCATACCCTTCCCACAGTGAGAGAGCAGAGACATTCAGCTCACACCCTGCTGCCCGTGCACTGACCTGCTGTTGAATTTTTCTGGGTACTTTTCCCTCATTATGTGGAACCTGTGAGCAATTGAAGCATCCTGGAGAAAGGGAGGAAGACCGGATAAAGTTAGGGGAGGGGCATCAGAGCACTAGAAAAGTAGGGTATTGCTCTATTGCTGCATTTGCAGCATCTGGGTTTGGTGTTTACCCACTTCCACTCTCCAGCCCGCCATCATATAGTTTCAAGCAGTACTGGGAAGGCAGGTGTGCCCGAAGTACCCAGGAGGCAGTGCCAGTACCTGGGCTTACATCAGTGCTGCATTCCGCTGTAGGTTTAACTTCAATTACAACTTACTGGGCCCGAAAGGGAGTAAGACAGTTATCGGACCTGCTGACCATGTTACTTCCTTTATCAGAGATATTCAGTAGCACCAACACACTAGTGTCACTGAATAACTGCAGGTGCCGCTGGTGCACGTCCCAGTGCTGACCAGTTACTATTGGGGCATTTCAGGGGTGGTCTGGGGGCAGCACCTGACCATAACCAGGAAGCGGCACTATTGAGCTGCTGCCCAGTTATGGCTACGCAGTGAAAGTTAATACAGCCAAGGCTGGCCTTACGTTTGCTGCAGAAACTGAGTGGACAGTGGCTGAATATCGTCCACGTGCAGTCCAGGCCACCTGAATACCCAATGCCAGGGCGTTGATTGACTAGCTGCCACCGTTGAATATTGTTCCATCATTTTTATAGTTCGACTGGATATATGCGGCGCTCTATCATGGTCATAAGTATTCCAAAGAGTTTGCAATCTAAGTGGGTACCTGAGGCAATGAGAGATAAAGCGACTTGCCCAAGGTCACAGAGTGTGCAGTTGGCAGAAGTGGAAACAGAAACCTGATTTTTCTGGTTCCCAGCCCATTCCTTTCCTACCGATTCTATCTCAGCTATTGTTATTATCACAGGAAGGGAGCTCTATTTTTCTACAATGGTCTTTAAAATCACTTTTCAAGACACACCCATTGTGAAAAATGGGAACCAAATATTGGAGGCAGAAACCTTCAGGCAGTATAATTTTGGCAGCCAGACCTGGAGGGATGTCAGAAAAACCAGGCATGAGAGACCCAGATACCCACCACACCGATGGAGAAGTAATTATTAATGATCTCATATGGAACGGGGTCTCCCTTCTCCAAGGGGTTCTCAGGGATAACTTCGATGCTCCATCTATCCATCAGGATGGTTGAGCTGCTTTCAATGTCCTTCAGGAACTTGCCCAGGTTCTCTCCATCATAACCTTGAAAAAGGAAACAAGAGAGGACTTGATTGAGGCCCAAGGATTTGCTTAAGAGTTAAAGTAATCTCCCACTGTCAATCTCCTTCCTGGGACCACCAAGGTCCACAAACTGTTCTGCTGGATTAAGATTACATCTGTGCACTGCTTACCTCCCCCCCACCTCAGACAGCGGGCAAGGTCATTGCCAGTCCCCAGGGGAAGTACTGCAACAGGAGGTCTGCAGGGCAGATTGACCTTATCTGTGAAGAAGAAAATGAGGTAAGCAGAGGAATGATAAAATTAAAATGTTTGAAAAAAGCAAGGACACACGTTGGATGCAGTGAGAGCTGTGGGATACTCGGGAATGGGTCAACCATGAGGCAATTGCCTAGGCAGCAGCTTCTGAGGGAGTCAAACAGCAGCAGCAATCAAAGTAAAACAATACGTCCTGGCAACCATAGAAACTCAAAGAGCCAACAGCACATTATTCCACCTATGGGGACAGCGGGCACACAAATACATGCAAAGCAAAGTTTAATATTTAAATGTTACGCGTTTTTACAGGATTGTTGAGGGAGGGGTGGTGTTTCGACGATCACGATTGTTTAGTTATCAAAACCTTGGGGATGAAGGGACGCGAGACTGAAGGTTGGTCTTGCGCCAGCCCTGGGGCTACTGGTATTGTCCTATTGGATGGTGCATGTTCCCCTTCTTTGCCTCATTCGTGGTGTGCTGAGGCAGCCCAGCCTCCAATGCTCCTAGCTCTCTCCCTTAAGCAGCTTTCCTCCTTCCTCCTTTTAGTCACAGCAGCCTGTGTCACTCACCAATGGCATCCAGGATCCATCCCACTGTGCCATCTCCACCACACACCAAGATTCGGAAATCTGGTACATCCCGGAAAAAATTCAGCCTGGCAAAGAAAGAGTTGAAGAGTGAGTTAAGGTCGGAGCACTGCCAGCTCCTTCTCTCCCTGGTCCCTACCGTTCTGCCTTCTGCTCCCACACTTCCGAGCCTCACCGAAGCATCAGAGCGAGGTCCTTACCCTGCAGCCGGGCCCCCCTTCACAAGGTTGTAAACCTGTCGCGGGTTCAGCAGGTACTGGAATTTCCGAAGAACTCTGCCAAAGAAAGGACAGAGAGAGAGCGTGGGCCCCAGCAACTACTGTGTAAAGATTCAGCTGAAGTACTGTGCAGGGATCTGCAGCTTATCGTCACCCCTGGTCATCTGTCTCCTCTCCCCTGCTTACCTCTCTCCTTGCTTGCCCCCACTCTTTGGGTTCACAAAAACCAGCAGCGGGTGGGTCCTTGGGACTGGTATAATCTGCACAGAAATCACAAAAGAAAATCAGGGACTAAAATTAACTGATTAAAGAATTAAATTACCCAATTACGCGCCTCCTGTTGCCACAGAAACCGAAGCCTCAAGTTTCCATGGCCATCAGCCCAAAGTAGAGTTGTTATCAGCGGTTTTGGGTCTGGAGTTATATGAATGGCTCTTTGGGCCTTCTGAAGTCACCTGAGACCTGCCCCAGCCTGGACTTCTATCACCTGACCCAAATCCATGGCAACAGCAATTGGCCTTCCCCCATTTTTCATATTTGCTACAACCCTCTTCTTGCTTTGACCCATTCCTTGACTTTTGACTCCCTACTGCCCCCTCACCCTATTGTGACACTGCAATGGAAGCTGTCCCCTTAGTAAATGCCAACACGCTGCCACACATACCCGCAGTGCTTGCCCATCAGGGGAACTGAAAGTCGACAATGTGTCTTCTGGGGGCACAGCTCCATTCTTCTGGCTGTTTTGTCTCCCCTACATGAAACAAAAAACAAGAGCTAAGGGACCGTGTGAGCAACAGAGATAAGGTTATCAGATGCCCCTGATTTTCAGGGATTGTCCCCAAGTTTTAGAGCTGTGTCCCCAATCACAGAAATGGGCTGGGGGGGGGAGGGGTAGAACAAAAATTTGTTTTCAATTTAGTCATCTGAATGTCAGTTTAGAATTTGAATCCATTATCTTTTGCACAGTACTGAGGTAATGCAAAATTGTTTCTGTTTCTCTGTTGATTTGTCTGCTTGTAAGTGATAATGTTCCTACCGCCTCCCCCTCTTCCTGCAAAATGCGACAATATTTTAAAAACCAGCATGGGAATGCCACTTGGCTTCAGGGCAGATGGCTGCGAGGCCTTCCACGGAGGGTCGCCAGCAGATGATGCCACCTCTTGGGGTGCTGTTATCTGCAGCAGCAATGAGGCACAATGGCTGCTAACAATCGGCACGCCTACTCCATGCACTGATCCCATCTGCCCCCCCCCCCCCGGTCCACCGAGCAGAATGCAGATATTGCAGAAAAATGCCTGCAATATCTGCATTTCTCTTGCTTTAGCTGCTATCGCCATGGGATAAATCACCGCAGTAACGCCTAATGCCCTTTCGTAAACATGCCCCTGTGCGTGTAGCGGCACATCTGTGCTGTTTATGTGTGCGTCTCTGACTTGAAGGGGAGAATGGTGGAGCGGCATGAATGAAGCAATACCCAAACATTCAGCTCATTTGGAAAGCATCATAATGAAATGAAACAAAAAAGATTTTAGAAACCTTATTGACGATTTCTACATGGAAATGGCCATTTTAGAAAGGGCTGAATTTACATGCGGTGCCCTTACAATATAGAAATTGCATGGGGCTGTGGTTAGAGTGTGGCCTGGGGGGGTCAAAAAGCTACACATGTATTGCTCATTTCATGCAGGAAATACACCTGCTCCTTGGCACATTTTAAGGGCGGCACATTTTGGCCGGCCGTTTACAGGAGGCATTTAGGAGGTTATCCTCCTTAATCTCACCCGTTGCTTATTTCCCTCTCCAAATTCTCATTAAAGGAAGCTAGTGGCCTCTATAGTAACTGGTGGAATTTACCCAGAATGGTCCACATACATATGCAAGTATCTGAGTTTCCCACATGCAGATTTGTAACTTGGCCCCTTTGGCTCTACCTATCAGCACCTATACATCATGCACTCCTGCGCCTTCTCATTCAGAGTTTTAAAAAAGGCTCCATGTTCAGCAGAGCCTTTTCTAAAATACTGTCGGAACTGTGTACATCATGACCTCGACGTCTGAATTCCGATCTTCGCGTATTATTATATAAATCTGCCTTTATGTGTGATAATATATGTGACCATTAGATGTCACTATCGGCAGAGCTCAAAAGATGGATTTTACGGCCCCATGTGATTCTCCACCCCTAGTTTGCAGTGCACACAGCGAGCAGTAGCAAATTACACGGTTTAGTCATTAGGGGGCGATTCTATATAGGGCACACAGGAAGGTTCATGTGAGAAATGTGTGTAAGTCTCTATTTTGTGGGACTTGCCTGTGTGAATGGGCACATATGTGCACACTTATGAAAGAGCAGCCCCTGTAAGTGCATACTGCCGCCGTGCATAAGTGCCACAGGAGTGCACACAGGGACAGTGCTTGGGCACAGCAGAAGCATGGTCTCCACTGACATGCATAGGTTATAAAATACTATGGTTTATGCACGTCAGGTTGCCGATCCGGGTGCAACACGTTTCATCTGCTCTTGGGCAGGCGTAAGTGTGCTACCTAGGTTCCAGCACGTCCATACACCCCTATTTTAAAGAGCAAAGAACTATAAAATAGGCTTCAGCTGTGCATGTTTTATTTTATAAAATAGGCCCAAACTGCACACCTGGTACTACATATTGCCTGCATGGGAGTATACAGAATTACTCTCCATGTGTACCATAAAGAGCAACCATTAAGAAATCTATATGATTCAGCCACCAGGTTTACAGTGGATTTTACAACATAGAAAATGAAATACACATCTGAATCACCTAGAGCCAGCTCAGCAGGGATAGGAGTGTGGCAGCACCAGGGGTAGGCATAGTGGGGAAAAATGCATCTTGGAATTATTCCAGTCCCCTGTGTAGGTATTTTTGTGTGTGTGTTGGTCTGTGTGAGAATGGAGAAAAGGGGAGAGGCCGTTTGAAAGGAGCAATTCCCCAACTACTATATTTCAGTGTATCACAGGCAGCAGAAAGGGGTGGACCATAGGGGCCATGGTCCCACAAACATTTTGCGCAACAGAGCATCAACATCTAGAGAGACTAGGGGTAGGGCTACAGATTGGTTTGTTTGGCCTCTGCAGTGTATCAAAGCTTTTATGCTGCAAAAGCTGGAACTCTTTCTCCCATATAAATGCACTGGGCAATTTATTTGGAGACTATTTCTCTGAAACCCCAGATCCAGTATGGTCCATTTTCATACTCAATGTGTCTATTCACCAGTTTTTCTGCCATGTCAACTTTGATCTCACTGTTAAATTTGGGGAGTTATTTTGCCTCATACAGATATTACTGTTTACAGTAGATTAATTTGAGTGAGGTCATGTGTTGCGTTTAGGGCGTATTTAAATTACTATTGTGTAGGTGCAACGTTATCTGATTGGTTCTGCATGCCAAAGTGTGTGTTGAACAAGTGTGTTTTAAGATGTTTTCTAAATGTTAGCTCATTTATTTGTCTGAGGTAATCAGGAAGGGCATTCCAGAGGGTAGGAGCAGAGTAGGAGAATGCCTTATGGGTTGTTTTCTTTTTTGCCTTTATGAAGTTTTTATTCATGGAATGTTGAGTGCGTTTGTTTTCTTCTCTTGATATTAGGGTTGTTAGATGTGATGGGGCAATATCATGGATTAATTTAAACCCTTGCTTCCACCATACTATCTCCACTTTACCACGCTCTCTAATACTCATTCTCCTTCTCTCATCAAGTAATATCAACCCCAACCCTGCCCCCCCCTGATTTCTTTCTCACACTAAAAAAGTTCCTCACGTACCCTATCTAATCTCATCCACATCCTGCTCCTCCCTCCTTCCGCCCTCCCTCATTCATCCCACAATCACTCATCCATAGATATCAACTCCAACCCTACCCCCAGAAATAATCCCTCACATAACCTACCCGATACCATCAATTTACCCCTCATTTCCCCTCCCTCATGTCCCTCTTGGAGAGCACACACCCCCAGACATACCCACCCACACCATGCTCTCTCTAAATCCCGGTATTACCCTAGAAATAGACCCCCACGCTACTCTGATAAGAAATCCACACATAACTTATCCAACCTTATCCATATCCCTCTCCTCCCCCCCTCCACTCTCCCGTTTTCATGCGCCCTATGGAATGCATGCTCAGTCATTAAAAAAACCCCTTTATTCACGATCTTTTTATCTCTAATGCCCTACACCTTCTTGCCTTGACCGAGACCTGGCTCCCCCCAGATGACACCGCATCCATTGCCTCTCTCTGCTATGGGGGCTACCAGTTCTCCCATACACCTCGATCTACTGGTCGCGGTGGTGGCATTGGCCTCCTACTCTCTCCCTCCTGCCAATTCCAACTCCTCCTGCCACCCCAATCACACTCCCCCCCCTCCTCTCCTTCAGTCCACTCCATTCGTCTCCTCACACCACTTCCCCTCCGAGTAGCTGTTATTTATCACTCACCCGACAAATCCAAATCAATCTTCCTCACCGACTTCAACTCCTGGCTTTCTGCCTTTATGGATCCCTCCTCCCCCACTCTTATTTTTGGCGATGTCAACATTCACATCGACAACCCCTCCGACCCCCATGCCTCAAAGTTCCTCGCTCTTACCTCCTCGTTCGACCTCCAACTTTGCTCCACTGCCCCCACACATCTACATGGCCACTGCCTTGACCTAATACTCTTCTCCAATTCCTCTCCCTCAAACTTCCGCAAATCAATCCTTCCCTCATCTGACCATCACCGCTTAACATTTACTCTTCAGCTTCCGCCGTCCCAACCTCATCCTGTCTCCTCCAACCTATTTAGAAACTTTCATAATATTGATCCCCTGACTCTCTCCTCCACCATTTCTCCATCTCTTTCCTCCATTTTATCCTCCAAGTCCGTCAACGAGGCATTATCTTCATACAATGCTACACTATCCTCAGCCCTTGACACTCTTGCCTCTCCCACCCCATGTCCTGTCAAATGATCTACTCCCCAACCCTGGCTTTCACCCACAATCCGTTACCTACGCATCTGCACCTGTTCTGCCGAACAAGCTTGGTCCAAATCCCGCTCCCTGGAAGACCTTCTACACTTCAAATTCATGCTTGGCTCCTTCCAGTCAGCCTTAGCACTTGTCAGACAAGATTACTACATCCATCTGACCAACTCCCTTGCCTCTGATCCTCGCTGTCTCTTTAATACCCTCAATTCTCTCCCCAAGGTCCCCCCGCTCCCGATCCTGCCTTCCCTTTCTGCCCAATCCCTAGCTGACTACTTCCACGACAAAATCCACAAGATTACCCTCCAATTCCCTACCCCCTCATCTACCTCCCCTCCTCCCCAATTCTCCTCCCCCTACCACCCTCTCCTCCTTCCCTCCGATCTCTGAAGACAAAACCTCACTCCTTCTTTCCTCCTCCAAACCCACCACCTGTTCATCAGACCCTATCCCCACCCATCTCCTATGTTCCATCTCCCTCACCATTGTCCCCTCCATCACTCATATCCACAACCTTTCACTCTCCACTGCAACTGTTCCCGTTGACTTCAAACATGCTGTTGTCACACCCTTCCTCAAGAAACCCTCACTTGATCCCACATGCCCTTCTATCAACCCATCTCCCTCCTTCCCTTCATATCCAAACTACTAGAACGAGCAGTCCACCATTGCTGCCTCGACTTCCTCACCTCCCAGGCCCTCCTGGACCCACTACAATCCGGCTTCCATCCCCTACACTCCACTGAAACGGCACTCACAAAAGTCACCAACGACCTGTTCCTGGCTAAATCTAAGGGACTCTATTCTATCCTCATCCTTCTTGACCTTTCTGCTGCCTTTGACACCGTTGACCACAACCTTCTCTCACCACCCTCTCCTTGCTTGGCTTCAAGGACTCCGTACTATCCTGGTTCTCCTCCTACCTCTCCCATTGCTCATTCAGTGTATGCTCTGGTGGCTTCTCCTCCTCCCCTACCCCGCTCTATGTAGGTGTACCCCAGGGATCTCTCTTGGGCCCCCTCCTCTTCTCTCTCTATACCCAAGGCCTTGGCATGCTTATCTCCTCCCATGGCTTTCAGTACCATCTCTATGCCGATGACTCCCAAATCTACCTCTCTACACCTAATATTTCTCCGGCAACCCAGTCCAAGATCTCTGCCTGTCTTTCGGACATCGCTGCTTGGATGTGTCATCGCCGATTGAAACTGAACATGGCCAAAACTGAACTCCTTGTCTTTCCACCCAACTCCTCCCCCCCCCCCACTTCCCCCTCTCTCAGTCCATGTGAATGGATCTACTATTCTTCCTGTTCCTTCTGCCCGCAATCTAGGGGTTATCTTTGACACCTCTCTCTCCTTCTCTGCTCATATCCAGCTTGTAGCTAAGACCTGCCGCTTCTTTCTTTACAACATCAGAAAAATCCGCCCCTTCCTCTCTGAACACACTACCAAAACGCTTATCCACTCCTTAATCTCCTCTCGCCTCAATTACTGCAACCTACTCCTCGCTGGTCTCCCCATGAGCTACCTCCTTCCCCTTCAATCTATACAAAATCACGCTGCTCGACTAATCTTCAGCCAGCCTCGCCATGCCCACATTACTCCTCAAGTCGCTTCACTGGCTCCCTGTCCAATTCCGCATCCAATTCAAGCCTCTCCTACTGACCTATAAATGCATTCACTCTATGGCCCCTCAATACCTCTTATCTCTCCCTACGTCCCCTCTCGAAACTTGTGCTCCGCTAACAAATTACTTCTATCAATGCCTTTCACCCGCACAGCGAACTCCCGGCTGCGCTCCTTTCACCTTGCTGCACCATATGCCTGGAACAGCCTACCTGGGTCTGTACACCAGGCACCCTCTCTGGCCCTCTTCAAATCCAGGTTGAAGACCCACCTCTTCACCGTTGCATTCAGATCCTGACTCCATCCTCATCTTACCCTAACCCCTGTCAACGTTTATGACCAAACTATAGACCTAACTGTACCACACCGTACCTTGCGCAGAACTGACTAATGCTCTGTACTGTTCTAACTAGATTGTAAGCTCCGATGAGCATGACTGACAGGCAGGGACTGTCTCTTGTATGTTGGCTACCTCTTGTAGGTTAGCTGTGCAGTGCTGCGTGCGTGGCGCTTTATAAGTGCTGAATAGTAGTAGTAGTAGCCCCTTATGTATAAATTTCTTTCCAACATCCATGGATCATCCTAAAGGTCTTCAAAGAACAAATGGCAAGACCTCCAGACTATCATGTGGCTTACATTTGCCATAGGGAAATTGGGCCTTCTTTATAAAAGAAGCAGAAGATGCGCATGAAAAATGGTCTCTAACAATCCCTGATACTACTTAAAGTACAGCTTTATGCTCCTTCTACAGTTAAACCCTTCGTATCTGCATCAAAATGGCCAAACTGACAAGAATAGCAAAAGACGCTGATGCTGTCCAAGTAACATTTAAATGTTGAATGGACATCCACAAAGTACAACGATCATATCCTACTGCTGTTAGGATATGAACAAAGGGAGTTCAAGCACATTTTCAAGAGGAAACTGTCTGCCAAGTTTCTCTTTGAAACTTCTGGTCAGCCGTGCACAATGAGTACTTAACTGTGGTTTCTAGACCTCTACACGGTATGGGTCCCAAATAGTTGATGTGATATGTTAAGAAATGTTCCACGTAGGTCTTTATGATTTCAGGAGAATCTCTGGTTGGCATTGCTGCCTGCCAGCATTTTGCAGTTATGACTTGGCAGGAACATAAGATCCAGGGTCCTGCTCCTGTAGTTTGGCACTCTCTCCCTCTGAAGATTAAACTGGAGTCTTCTTATTTGACTTTTCAAATGAAATCGAAAGCATGCTTATTGAGGAAAGCAGAGGCTAATTCATTTTATGAATTTTTGTAGTACTGTATTTGTTCATTTAAAAATTTAAAAGTGGTATACAAAAACCAGTTAAATAAATAACAATAATAATAATAGAGGAGGGAGGGATCAGACCTGCATGCAAAGCATGAAGTCAGAAAGACCCGCGTGCTTTTTTAAAAAATTGGATGTCCGCTCCGCTGCTGCCACCGCCAAGGACCCACGAAGATTGGTGATAGGACAAGGGCAGGCAGCACAGGGAGATGGCTGGACATGGAGGTGGGGGGTAAGGCAAGATGCTGGGCATGGGGTAAATGGCAAACCTGTGATGGGAGGGAGGGGGCACGCCAGATGTGCAAGTCGCACAGGGCACGTTTATGTCTTGGTACGGCCCTGGAGGGGGAATTTAAAATGTAAAAATCCCTGTACATTTGTTTCACTGGCATGTGTGTCACCGTGCGCTTGTCTTCTGTACAAGAGTATGTTTGTATCAACTAAGATGGGAAAGGGGATAGCATGCTAGAAGAAAATGGCTTGCTGGCTGAAATATCTGGCAACAAAGACAGAAGCAGCAGCACAAGAATACCCACAGGCAGGGGCGGCCCAAGGGGGGTGTGGGGCCATGTGTGGAGACTCGGTGCGGGGCCGCATTTGCATAAGGGCCTCATTTGCATAAATATTTGCATAATGTTACCATACACTAACTTTTAGTAAACATGCCTCTTAATGAGTGTATGGATAAAGAAAGACTAAAAGATTTCTACATTACTATAATCCAGTGCCAATGCCAGGCACATTAGGAACTACTACAAACACTGCCCATTTAGAACCCATAAAATAAAAAGTTACTCCATACAAACACACATTTGCGCGGCGTTTTTTGAACCACAAGAAGACATTGATGAACGTGGGCAGCAGCTATCGAACCCTCCTGAAGAAACTCTGGTGGGAGTGAAACGCTCAAAAAGGTGCCGTGGGAGGCGTAGAGAACAAACAAGCAAACTTCAGTTAAGATAAGCTTTTCAATAG
Organism: Ichthyophis bannanicus; assembly: GCA_033557465.1. Lineage (NCBI taxonomy): Eukaryota > Metazoa > Chordata > Amphibia > Gymnophiona > Ichthyophiidae > Ichthyophis > Ichthyophis bannanicus. The sequence goes on from CM066033.1 coordinate 662,966,917, forward strand.
CTTGATACACAACGGTGGTGGAGAGTTGGTGATATTTATATATCTATACGCAAAAAAAATTTTCCCTACAGTAGTCATTGATGTTATCAAAGTGCTATTTGCTTTTCCACTAAGTCAGTGGTTTGAAGCGCTATTGAGGTCTGAGACTACAATTGGGATTCTAAATAACTTGACAAGAATCAGATGAATTTTCTTTTCAAGTAAAGACAGTATATTACCGAGCCACCTCGGACATTGATGTGTGTTTGTATGGAGTAACTTTTTATTTTATGTGATCCTATTGTACTCCACGAAGACCAAGCTTATTTTCATTTAGAACCCATAGCAAACCCGCTGTATCATAACAGCACTACCAGGACTCACAAAGCACAAGACCCTACCTATCAAAAGGCAACACTATAAATATTAAACCAATACATTTCAGAGAACAACAATACATGACCTACTGGGGAAAGAGAACAAGTGGCAATGTCAAATAGGAATTACATAAACAGAATACCTCAGCTCAGTTACACGTGCAGAACATAGACAGTCACCAAACAAGAAATCACAATGTAGAAACAGGAAGACAATAATTAAACTGGGAACCCCAAAAGCCCAACAACACTGTAGAAATAAAACTATAAATGAATTTCCTCTTGTACTAAACAAAGCGCAGACGTTAATGATGCACATTTCCCAGAGCTGACATATTTCAGTTAATAAATTCAATAAAGAGATATTTTTCTACCTTTTGTGCATTTTTTTTCAGTTGCAATTGCTCCAGCCACTTTCTTCTGGTTTCTTCGTGTCTTCTGCTAACTCTCCAACGTCTGCTGTCCATTTGTCCTTTCTTCACTCTTCTAGTTTTTTCCATTCTCTCTACATCTGCTTTAACATACTAATCTCTCTCCTTTTGCTCTTTCCTCATTCCTATTTCATCCACTCAAATTTTACCCCGCCATCCTCAATCCCCACTTACTCTCCCAATATCCGGCCAATTGTAGATTTTTCTTCCCTCCCACACAAAATATTTTTTTCCCTCTCCATTTCACTCTCCCAATTCTATCCCATTCTAATCCTCCCACAACATCAGCTCCCTTCTAGTTCCAGCCCCACCCAGCATCCGCTCCCTTCTAGTCCCACATCAGCCCATTTCCAGTCCTAGCTCCCCCATCCGAGTCCCTCCATCAGCTCATTTCCAATCCCAGCCCCCCATAAGCCCATTTCTAGTCCTATCCTAGCCCCACCATCAGCCAATTTCCAGTCCTAGCTCCCCCATCCGAGTCCCTCCATCAGCTCATTTCCAATCCCAGCCCCCCAACAGCCCATTTCCAGTCCTATCCTAGCCCTCCGTCAGCCCATTTCCTGTCCTAGCCCCTCCTCACTCAGCCCATTTCCTGTCCTAGCTCCCTCCCCTCACAGCCCATTTCCATTCCAAGCCCCCCTCCCCATCAGCTATTTGTAGTTCAAGCCTTCCTTCCTTCCACTCAGCCCATTTCCATTCCAAGCCCCGTCCCCATCAGCTATTTGCAGTTCAAGCCCTCCTTCCATTCAGCCCATTTCCAGTCCTAGCCACCCCCCCCAGCCCATTATCAGTCCTAGCCCCCCCATAGCCCATTACCAGTCTTAAGCCCCCCATAACCCATTACCAGTTCTAAGCCCCCCATCAGCCCACTTCCAGTCCTAAGCCCCCCATCACCCCATTTTCAGTCTTAGCCCCCCATAGCCCATTACCAGTCCTAACCCCCATCAGCCCATTCAAGTCCTAGCTCCCCCATCCGAGTCCCTCCATCAGCTCATTTCCAATCCCAGCCCCCCATCAGCCCATTTCTAATCCCAGCCCCCCATCAGTCCATTTCTAGTCCTTTCCTAGCCCCACCATCATCAGCCCATGTCAAATCCTAGCTTCTCTCCACTCAGCCCATTTCCAATCCAAGCCCCCCATGAGCCTACTTTTAGTTCTAGCCCCCCATGAGTCCATTTCCATCCAAGCCCCCCGAACAGCCCATTTCCAGTCCTATCCTAGCCCTCCATCAGCCCATTTCCTGTCCTAGCCCCCCCTCACTCAGCCCATTTCCAGTCCTAGCTCCCTCCCCTTACAGCCCATTTCCATTCCAAGCCCCCTTCCCCATCAGCTATTTGTAGTTCAAGCCCTTCTTCCACACAGTCCATTTCCATTCCAAGCCCCCGTCCCCATCAGCTATTTGCAGTTCAAGCCCTCCTTCCACTCAGCCCATTTCCAGTCCTAGCCCCCCTTCCACTCAGCCCATTGCCAGTCCTAGCCACCCCCCAGCCCATTTCCTGTCATAGCCCCCCCCCATAGCCCATTACCAGTCCTAAGACCCCCAACAGCCCACTTCCAGTCCTAAGCCCCCCATCACCCCATTTTCAGTCTTAGCCCCCCATAGTCCATTACCAGTCCTAACCCCCATCAGCCCATTTCCAGTCCTAGCCCCCCATAGCCCATTTCCAGTCCTAGCCCCCCCATAGCCCATTACTAGTCCTAACCCCCCCATAGCCCATTTCCAGTCTTAGCACCCCCATAGCCCATTACCAGTCCTAACCCCTGCATCAGCACATTTCCAGTCCTAGCGCCCCCTATAGCCCATTTCCAGTCCTTCCCCCCCATCAGCCCATTTCCAGTCTTAGCCCCCCCATAGCCCATTATATCCTAACCCCCCTCCATCAGCCCATTTCCAGTCTTAGCCCCCCCATAGCCCATTACATCCTAACCCATCAGCCCATTTCCATTCCTAACCCCCCATCAGCCCACTTCCAGTCTTAGCCACCCCATAGCCCATTAGTAGTCCTAACCCCCCATAGCCCATTACCAGTCCTAACCCCCCTCCCCCATCAACCCACTTCCAGTCTTAGCACCCCCCATAGCCCATTAGTTGTCCTAACCCCCAATAGCCTATTACCAGTTCTAACCCGACTCCCCCATCAACCCACTTCCAGTCTTAGCCCCCCCATAGCCCCTTATCAGTCCTAACCCCCCTCCCCCATCAGCCATGACAGATTTAAAAAAAAAAAACGGCTGCTGCTGCCATTGCCGCCGTGGCAGCGGCAGAATCAAATGTCCCGCCGTGGGGCCCCGCCTGCCCGGCAGAGCCTCCCCTTCACCATCAGCTCCGGAGTCCCTCCCAATGCGCGGGCTTTCAGAGCCGCGAGAGCTTCTCTGACCTCTCGTGGCTCTGTTAATCCCACCGGGGCTGATGGGAAATCCCATCAGCCCCGGCGAGATTAACAGAGCCGCGAGAAGAAAGGGAAACTCTCGCGGCTCTGAAAGCCCACGCATTGGGAGGGACTCCGGAGCTGATGGTGAAGGGAGGCTCTGCCGGGCAGGCGGGGCCCCGCGGCGGGACATTTGATTCTGCCGCTGCCACAGCGACAGCAGCAGCAGCAGCCGGGTTGTTTTTTTTAATCTGCTTTTGCTAATGAAGAATGTTTTTTGCACAGGGCCGAATGTTTTTTGCGCGGGGCCCTGTGCAAAAAACATTCTTGCTCAATGGACGGGCCGGCCCTACCCACAGGCTAAAACCAGATAAACTACCTTTACAACCAAACTGACAAAAGAATGGAAGGGGGATGTAGAGAGATGCCTTTGCTAGAGTTATCTTCTCAGGCACACACACAAAGGAGTAGGGTGTTAGCCACAAATACCTTAGACTGCAGGGAGAGATAAGGTAGCCACCCCTCAACTGACCAATCAGGGAATCCTAGCCATTAGGTACATTCCAGATATGCCACCTAGATAAGCAAGGGGCCCAGAGAATTCTTCCAAATTGCTATTCTGCTCTAACCCACGTGACAAACTGCTATGCTAAGACTGTATTAAAACCCAACTTGTATCCTTTGTGAGTGCTGGACTCCTTGATAGCTTACTATGAGCCAGCCCTGCTATAGCAGTATATAAAAAGGTATCTGCCTGGAAATTTTGTCTCTCTCTCTTTCCTTGTTTTGTTCTCTTCTTGCCAGGTATTATCTGGACTGGACTGGGACCCCGCTAGATGCTCGTCCCACGACATCAACAAAACAGAGTTGAACTAAAAAAAACAAACAAACCCCTAAACGTATTTGAAGCAAGTAAAAATGTACATGTGGGAAGCACATATAAAGGGTAATTTCATAATACCGCAAGTAGGCAAAGTGCATCGCTGCACATGTATTTGGAGTGAGCACAGGCTTTATTTTATAGAACAGGGGCATATGGAGGCTCCTTAACTTAGGTGCCTGCCTACAGGAGTCACAACTGCTTACGCCTAGGTTATAGTATTCCCATAGGTTGTATTGTATGAATAGTGGGGTGCACAGTGCTGATGCTCTCCTAGAGATTAAGGGTGTGAGTGTACATGCTAAATTTTGTGAGGTTGGAAAAACCAAATCTGGAGTTACAGACTGGTTATTAAATTGTCTTTACCACCCAGGATGTCCTGTAGGCAAGACCCTGAGGAGACCTTGTGTGGGTGTGGGAGGACTGCGAGTGCTTTGTGCCTATGGCTAAAGTTTAGATATTTAAGTTAGGTTCATTACATTTTAGGAGACTCGATTCCCCAAGGAAAATAGCTCTCTTATGGAATGAAGTACAACAATTAAAACTGGATTACTTTTTCTCTCAGGAAATCCACCTGAGGAAGAGCGAGTGGCTAAAAAGGCATAAACAAGGCAATAAATAAAAGTCTTTTGAGCTTCAGATAAAGGTAATCCTGGGAAAGAGGGAATGGGAATGTCCAATTGTGGATTGCAAACTGGTTAAATGATAGAAAACAGGACTAAATGGTCATTTTTCTCAATAGAGAAAGGTGAATAGTGGAGTATCCCAGGGATCTGCTTTTTAGCATATTTATAAATGATCTGGAAATGAGAACAACAAGTGATCAAATTTGCAGGCAACACAAAATTATTCAAAGTTGTTAAATCACAAGAGGAAGTGCTTATTTTACCTTTACTAAAAATGCCACGGACAGGGCTACTTCAGCACAGCACAGCCACAAGAGCAAACAAAAATGCTCCAGCAGCTGTGTTAAGCATTAATACGGCCACGGCAGCACAGATCAGGGAGAGCAAGTGGCTGGCTTCCTATGTCCTTGTTCTCGTATGCCTTGAGCCAGTGCCTCACTGGTTCGCTTCTTAAGCCGGCCCTGTAAAAGCTGTTATTGAAGCTGGGTTTAAAAAAGATTTGGACTAGTTCCTGGAGGAAAAGTCAATAAACTATTATTAAGATAGACTTGAGGAAATCCACTGCTTATCCCCGAGATAAGCAGCATGGAATTTGTCTACCTTTTGGGATTGTGCCAAGTACTTGGATTGACTGGGTCCTTTGGTCTAACCAAATATGGAAAAACTTATGTTTTCATAGTCTTAATTGATACACAGGGCTGGAGATAGGGTTATGCAAGCAGAGAAAGATAACTTAGTGATGCATGAAGGACTAGGGGCTCATTGACGCCTGAATGAGAAGGAACCCCTAGTTGCGGAATTACACTTTTTTCTCTTCTACGCTACTTTGTCCAGAATTGATTTTTTTTTGGTTAGCAAGGAGGCAGAAAGTGAGATGCTGCATGTGAGGATCAATAACATCACTTGGTCTGATCACTCCCCAAAGAGGTTGAAGATCAACTTAGGTCCTAACACTAATGTTAGGTGCTGAGCTCTAAATGAATCGCTTCTAGACGAGTGAAGTTAGTGCTGGACTTCAGGCGGGGATTTCAGAATGCTTTGCATTCAATGACAAAGGGGAAGTTTCTTTTCGGATGGCATGGGACACTTCTAAAGCTGTCTAGGAAGAAGAGGGAGAAAGGGAAACAGAAAATGCATCAGAGAGAAAACTGCTTGGTTGGAAAGCATAAAAAGAGGGGAGGGGCGAGTAGGATGATGGAGCGGGTGGGGGGACCCCAGAAGATAGCTTTTAGAGCTCTTGCATTTGGAGATAGCTTGTAAGATAAAGCAGCTTAAACATTTCTCTGAGAAAGGGGACACACCCAATAAACTCGGAATATCACCTAAATTAAAAACAGATGCAAAACAGGGTAGAGAAGATGCATATGGAAAAGGGGCAGATGGTTCACCCTCTGGTCACATACAAAATGTGTTTGGAAATTTCTACCAGGGGCTTTTATAAAAGGGAGGCATCTCCAGGTATAAATTGTAGATTATCTTGCGGGAAGTAGACAGAGGAGGACTCCATTAGATGTGGAGATTTCCTGGGTCAGAAATTCGAAGTTACATAAAGAAGCTCACATCGGGGAAAGCTCCTCAGCCAGGTTCTCTGCCAACTTTATAACAATGTCCTGAATGGGGAGGAAATTGCCCCATGTATATCGCAAAGAGTGGTAGTAGTATAGTGCCCCAAAGAGGACAAAACCCCAGCTTTTCGTGCCTCATATAGGCTACTTCCCTTCTTAACTTAGATGTCCAGATTTTAAGGGAGGTACTGAAGAGGGACTGGCGGGAACCCTGCCTAACTTAGATGCAGCCAATCAGCGAGGTTTCCTTAGAGGTCAGGAGGCATTGCACAATGTCAAATAGTGGATTTCATTTGGTTAGCCAAGCAAGGAGAGATCCTATGATACTCCTCAGCCGCGATGCGGAAAAAGCCTTTGATAGGGGTGACTGGCAATTTGTGCTGAAGGCTTTGGAGAGGAGGGGGGTAGGTCTCAGTTTCATGAGGTGAGTGCTGCTGTGGTCTCTCTCTTTTTTTCAGTCAGAAAGGGGGGTGCAGCAGGGGTGCATGCTTTCCCCACTCATTTTTGCGCTTGTAAGTCTTTTGCAGAAAGGTTGAGTAGGGATGAAAACATTAAAGAGATTTGGGGAGGTATAGAATATAAAATGTCCTTGTTTAAGGATGATGCTCTACGCTAATATTGCCGCTCTCCTCCCTTCCTGCTTAGTAGGAGGAGATAGTGTCATAGACCAATATGAGCAGCTGTCAGGCTTCAAGGTTAATTATTCTATGACTGAAGCTATGCATATTAGTTTATCTAGCCAGCTGCTCCAGCAATTAAAGTTGAAGTTTCTTTTTAAGTGAGAATGAAGATGTACAAAGTATTTGGTGATTCAGATTAATAATGAAAAATATTAACCTATATGAGGTTAATTATGAGCCTCTTATGTAAAAGATTGTGCTGGATTTGGAAACTTGAGGGGGGATCATATGTTTCATGGATAGGGTGGATCCATGATGAGCTACCTATTTAGGTCTCTGCCAGTGTTAGTACCCAAGAAAGCTCTGGTAACTTCCCAGAGGAAACTGATGAGCTTCATTTGTAAAGGAAAGCACCCTGGAATTTCCAGAAACACTCTTTTCAAGGCTAGAGAGGTTGGGAGGGGGAAGGTCTCTTGTACTCTAGGGCACCCCACCTGAAAACGTCACACCTCTCTGCATTCACCAAAGTTCCCACCGACCAGTATGAAGTTTTGCAAAGGTGGGAAAACCTAGGACTTTCTAGGAGGGGTCAGCTTTTAGAGGATGCTTGTGTGATATGTTCAGCTCAGGACAGGTTCACTTACTGTCAAGCAAAGTATTATTTGTTATCTAAAGGGGTTATGGAAATGCATCTCTTTGCTCCCTTCCCTTTTGAAAAGCTTTATTTGAAGGGCCCAAGTAGAATAGGGTTGATATCTAGCACCTAAAAGATATAGCAAGAGGTGATTGAACATTGATTTATTGAGGCATGGCATGCTAAAAGAGGAGGGGGGCCTCGAGGAGTCCCAATGGCATGAGATTTCCCTTAGTGTTAGCAAGGCATCCACCTGTACTAGAATTCTTTTGAGAATGGCTACAAAGTTCTTTACAAATGATATCTAATACCCCATGGTGACTTAAAATCTATCCCCAAGCACATAGTAACTGCCAGCATCAGTGCGGGGAGGAAGGGAATATGAACCATGTTTGATGGTGTATATGTATATATATACAGGGTGGCCCAAAAAAAGTGAGAACATTTCATAGCACATAAGTTATTTAAAAATTCAAAAAGATGTAAGATGTAAACGACTGACAAATTAAAGGAAAAAAAGATGGCGACTGGAAATTGTCAAAATAAAGACGTTATATAGCTAAAAAAGGTAAATAAGTAAACTATTTAACTTTTAATTTACGAGATGTTCTCACTTTTTTTGGACCACCCTGTATATGTATGTGTGTGTGTGTGTGTGTATTATATATATATATATATATATATATATATATATATACATACACACACACACATACATACATACATATACATATACACACACATACATATTGTATATATATTAAAGGTTTCTGAGCCGTAGTTACAGCAAGGATAAAAGATGCCCTAGGTATGGCTACTCTTTGGTCTTCTATGTTGGGAGTACCCATGCTGGATGTGCTGCCCAAGTGGCCAGAGGGATTCAGCAGCTGTTGTGTGCTGTCGGGCGCTATAAGGTGGAATAAGGCAGATCCTCCCTCCTCCTCAGAGTGGGTCAGTAGAATAACAGAGACATACACTATGGAGAAACGTATGTGTGAGCTTAAGCAGAGGGTTATGAGGGCTGGAACAGGTTTAAGTTTGATCAGAAGTGAATGAGAGTTGGGGAATGTTTTTGGGAGGGGGTTGGATTGAATGGATGAGGAGAGTTGTGTAGGGGAGCTTCAGAGGGGCAATAGTGTGGATTGCTGGTTAGAGACAGGTCGCTGTAGTTATGTGGGTTGGGTCTACATTGGGTATAACATTGGAGGGTGGATATGCTGGACAGTTATATTTATCTTTAGACCTGGCTGCACATTGATCTTTATATTTTGGTGTTCTCTAAGATGTATTCCATTCTTTTTTTGTAACTGCCAATAAAAATTTAAAGCAAAAAAAAAAAAAAAAAGAACATTTAGCTAAGCTCAAACAAAGAGAAATATGTGCGTGTATTTTAAATAGAGGATAATTTTATTACAGACTGCCTAATTTGTGCAGCAGGTTTGCATAAAGGTTACCCAGTTTCTTCATAGGGAACATATATGCATCCTTTACCTTGAAAATTACCCAACCAAAACTACATGCAGAAATTTACGCCGGCTCTTTTGCTCACATATTTATTCGTATTATATAAAAGTACATGCATAAGTCCAACACCCTTCTACCAAGCAATGCTTCTGCCTAGGTCAGATATAGGCATGCATATTCACAGGATCAATGCAAGAGTTATTGGATGCCCTAGGCAAACCTTCATCCTTATGATTCTCCCTCAACACTCCCAATAAATAGCTTTGAGCTGAGCGGGAGTCCTCTGCCAGCATTCCTGCTCATGGGGTGGTGCAACGCGACGGCACTTTGAATCGCGAGGGACAGGCCGGCCTATGCCTTGCAATTCTAAGTGTGATTGTGTTGCACTACCCCCCACAGGCAGGAATCCCATACAGCTTCAAGCTGCTTAGCGGGAACATCACTCCCTATCCCTGAGGTTTTCATAATTAAACAACAATCATGATCATCCCAGCATCACCCCTCTCCCAACAATCATATGAGAATGCGTAACTGGACATTGTCAAGGTAATTTTAGAATTTCTATTCACAATTTGCATGTCTGAAGACGCCTATTCAGATAAGCCAATCACATCTTTGCCTCAAGAACCATTTTATAAAGCACCAAATTTACATGAATCTAGTGCAACAATATCTATGACTCATGAGTGCACGCGGAGGCATGTCCTGAATGGCGATAAAAAGATCCATTGGCATCTTAGATTTCTGAATAGCTTCTCACGTTTAAAACCACTGGCAGATAGTCCATTTCTATACCTGCCCCTTGGCACGAACAGGATTTTAAAAAATGCTGGTTTCAGCCAGCTTTCAACAATAAGGATAACAGAGACATTCCCTCTTGTCATGGAAATAATTGTTTTTCCCTTCATAGAAGGATAGCAGGTGAAAATCAAGGCCTCTTTGCATACTGCTGCAGTGTTGCACGAATCCATTTCTAAGATGGCAGGTTGGGACGTGTGTGGGGTTACATATATACCTGCACATTCTGACATGCCGTCACAGACACTTCTATAGTGCCAATCCTGGTGACATCCATATTTCACACATGCATGTTTTTTTTAAATTAGCCGTCTCTCTGTGCCCTTATTCTGCATGTCCTCGTTTTCTTTATATATTTGCAGAAACATTTATCTTTTGGGGTGGTAGCAGGCTGATTTTAGAATGCATTTACATGTGCCCACCTTCTCTGCTACCCCCCCACAAGGAGTTTCAGATGTTTTGACTTGGACATCCCAGGGGGCATCTAAATGGCCTTACCAAAATGTGCTTTTATACTTTTAAGTATTAAAGTTTGCTTTATATGTATGTATGTGCCCACTCACTCTGCAGGTAAAGAACATACTAATAGCTCTGAGTTTGTGTGACTGTCAGAATCTACTAAGAACATAAAAGATGCCATATTGAGTCAGATCAAGGGTCCAGTATCCTGTTTCCAACAGTGGTCAATCCAGGTCACAAGTACTGGCAGGCTCCCAAAAAGGTACACAGCTTCCACATTTCTTGTCCCGGGATAAGCAGTGGATTTCCCTGGTCCTCTTTAATAACAGTTTATGCACTTTTCCTCCAGGAACTTTTTCATACCTTTTTTAAACCCAGCTACACTAACAGCCTTTACCAAATTCTCCAATAACATACTAACATAACATATGACGGCAGATAAAGACCAGTATGGTCCATCTAGTCTGCCCAGCAAGGCGGCAAGAGTAGGTGCACCTGCCACTCCATGCAGGTCACCCCTCCCCATGCCTTTCTTTAGGGGTGCACCCACCACTCCGTGTAGATCACCCCTATTTGTTCAGATATAATAGATAGTTATGTTTATTTTGATTTTATCCTGTTGCTATAAATTCCAGAGTTTGATTACGTGTTGAGTGAAAAAAATATTTTCTCCGATTAGTCTTAAATGTGCTACATTGTAGCCTTCAGTGAGTGTCCCCCTAGTCTTTTTACCTTTTGAAGGAGTAAACAATTGATCTACGTTTATCTGTTCTACTCCATTCATTATTTTATAGACCTCTATCATATCTCCCCTCAGCCGTCTCTTTTCCAAGCTAAAGAGCTCTAACCTTTTTAGCCTCTCTTCATAAGGGTATCCTTCCATCCCCTTTACCATTTTGGTGGCTCTTCTCTGTATCATTTCTAATAATGCCATATCCTTTTTAAGATATGGCGACCAGAATTGTGTGGTGTTTTGATTTGACTGCTGCTGCTTTTTGCTCCCCTCAAAATCTGCGGCCCTAGGCACCTGTCTAGTCTTGCCCAGGAGTTGGACTGATCCTGCAATTTTAGAAAAGTTTTGTTTTACATACAGAAATACTTTTAACATGACCTCCATGGAGGGAAGGAGTAACTTTATAAGAGAGCATCTGTGTCAAAACAATAAAAGAGTGACTATTTTATAAAGACAACATGGGTGCCTATGTGCCGTTACCTAGTAATCAGCCAGAACTCCCCTGTGAAGAAGATGCAACTGTGTGCAGGTGCTCTAGGAATCCACATGCATATTTTATGAAATGCAAGCCTCCATTGCAATGCTTTTCCCGCTCCCCCTAGGAATGTGTACGCCTCATCTTTTTGGCACGAGTACTGCTATGCGCACATAGGGATACGGTGTTCCCGGGGCCGTAGTCTGGGTGGAACAGAAGCAGAGTTGCAGTGCACTTGTGCATTTTATAAAATGCGCGACTATAGACCTAGGGCCCAATATTCTTCTGGGACAGCTTTGTGCTGCTTTGGCGCATAGCCATCGCCACCAACTTTTAACCCTGGATATTCAATGAAAGAACCATCAAAGGTGGGAGGAAAAACACTACGGAGGTAATTCTAGAATGAGCGGCATACATTTGTGCGCCATTGATGCATATACGTCACCTGTTTTAAGTGACGTACACATGGGGACGGCACATATGCACGGAGTGCCATTCTGTAAGTACACGGATCCGCAGGGCAGTGGTGCAAAGTTTTGGAGTGGGCAAGCACAGGGGTGGAGCTTAGGAAGAGGGCAAATTTCTGCACGTAAGTTATAGAACGCATGTTGCCTTTACAAAACAGGTTTAAAATGAGTGGGGCCAATATTCAGAGCGATTAAGGTGGTTAGCACACCTGCTAGTCATGTTAACTGCGGCCACTAGGAACTGCTAAACCACCAGGTTAACTTTTTTTTTTAAGTCAGGTGGGGGGGTTCAGGGGTCAATAGACCACCAAGTTAATCTTTTAAAATCAAGTGGGGTGTTCAGGGGGTTAACTTAGGGCACCGACCCCGACAGTATTTTGATGGCTTTGGGGGCTTTTCCCGATGCCACGATCGCCCCCAATGCCATCAAAATACAGGTTGGGGGAATTGGGGCCACTGGGCCACCAGGAATTTGCTTTCCATATTTTGATGGTATTGGGGGCTTCTGAGGGGAAGATGATCCAGGCATCAGGGGATGCTGTCAAAATACAGTCAGGGGCAGCACTAGAGGTTTAAGCCACCTCAGACCCAGGCGTAGAGATGTTGGCACTAAAGCTGGTTGCAAAATCCTCTACGCCTGTCTCTAAATTGGGCGCAGCCATTATTTCCATACCAGTTTAGTATATGCAGCTCATTTGCCTACATTTAAATACTCTTGGCATTAATTGTACGCTAGTTTTTCTGTCGCTATTTACGCGCGCATCTGTCTCTTTTCTGCATTTGATGCTAGCGTAAATGTGCTTAAACGTGCTGGTTTCTGTGCTTAAAGGTTGCGCTAGTTTTCTGCATCGTCTTGTTAGATTGTAAGCCCTCTGGGGACAAGGAAATGCCTACGTACCTGGATGTAACTTGCCTTGAACTACCATTGGAAAGGTGTGAACTAAATCCAAATTAATATATAAATAAAAGCAGAGGCTCCACTGGCAGGAAGGAGAGAAGCCCGCAGTTTTAAGATTTCAGCTTGGGTTCTCTTGCGGTGCAGAAGACTGCATCACATTTCTACCTGTACAGAGGGAGGGGAGGGGCATCACATGAGAAAGATCGCTAAGCCACAAGGTACTGCTACTGGAAATCTCATGAGATGTAAGATTTAATTGGGCTGTGATGGTACAGACTGGTAGGAAGAACACTAAAGAAGGATCCTGAAAATACATCTTACACATACTGTGACTAGTTTCCTCAGACCGGCCACCAGCCCGATCTATGGTGTGCCTAGTTCCAGGCTACTGGGTGTCAATCCCAGACGGGCCAGCATGGTCTGCACTCACCAAACAGGATACAAGCAAATCACTCACCAGGATGACAGGGCATATGGCAGCAGGGGGCAGTATGTGGTCCTTTAGCACACCACAGTCACATTCTGGGGATGCAACGCAGTCGTCATGGATCTGCCGGGAAAGAAAGCAAATAGGTCACCCAGCTCAGCACTCCCCTGAACGTTCTTGTCAAAATCAAACTGGAAGCAAAATAAAGAAAAGCAGCTTTAGTAGTTACATAGCAAAGATTTCACGCTTCAGACATTATTTATCAATTAGCATTTAGTTCATGCCTTTCTAGTAGCCGTTCAAGACGAGTTACATTCAGGTACAGTAGTTATTTTCCCTGTCCCCAGAGGGCTCACAATCCAAGTTTCTACCTGGACAGAGGCAATGGACAGTTAAGTGGCTTGCCCAAGACCACAAGGAACATCAGTGGGATTCCGTAACACTTTATGCAAAAGTTCCTCTTGTCCTTCCAGACCAGTCCAGACGCCTGGTTTGATGGTATCACTCTATATAAGGGCGTGTGCAGGGCACCGACAGTCATTATAGTCTCTATCTTCAACAGATGTTGTTGGAAAACACCACGATAGTGAAGGCAAGTAATCCTATGCCGTTTGTGCCTGACTTGGAGAGCCTAGGAAGTGCTGAGCCTGTCCAGGACTTTGCCGCTCCTCCTGTGGATGATATCACTAGGAAAGGACTTGGATTGGCTCATGACTGGTTATGGGGCCTTAGAGATGCAGAACTCATGGGGAAGGAGTCAGCCCAGCTATCTCATCACAGGTTTACTCAGTGTCTAGCTGCAGTAGCACCTATCTTCCTCTCCTGCATTCGGGAGGGCCAGGGGGCCTGGACTTGGTAGATAAAGCAGCCAAAGGGAATAGAGCTTTAGAAAAAAAAATGAAAGAAAAAGAGCAAGAGAGAATCGTTGCCAAACTGGAACTCAGCCCAGCAGTGCCCCAGTGGCCTTTCAGGATTGAAGGGTCCACAATTGGCAGAGAAGGCTTGGGGCATGTCTGGGCATGCCAAGAGCTGCGTGGCCTGTGGGAGCTGCCGCTCCTGTGTCCGCTCGGCTGTCTGATGCCACAAGTGTGGAAAGGAATGGGGCTAGAAGCACTGCAGGGCCTGAGGGAGCTCCTTTCAAGTGGCAACAGTGCTAGGAGACTGCGTAATAATAAAAAAAACCTATATAAATACTACTAGAAAAAGATTACCACAAATGCAGAATCTTCCAAAATCTATATGCAACAAATTCTTTGTCGGATGGAACAACAGGAGAAAAAGACTTATCCCTCTCAAATGCTGATAACATCCTTTTTTTTTCAGAAAAAAGCTCGAAGAACCACACTTATCTTATAAAAAGCAGAAGCTTTAAACAGGAATGCATTCCATTGAAAGTCCCACTCAAATCAGGAAAGACAGATCCCCAGAATCATTATCCACTCACTAGTTGTCTCCTGCCTTGCCTATTGCAACCTGCTTCTCGGTGGTCTCCTTCTAAATCATCTCTCTCCCCTTTAATCTATTCAAAACTCAGCTGCATGGCTTATCCTCCTCCAGTGTCGCTATGCTCATGTAACCCGTCTTCTCAAGTCACTACCTGGCTCCCTATCATTTTCTACATCCCAGTTCAAACTTCTCCTACTGACTTACAAGTGCCTTCATTTTGCAGCTCCTCACTGCCTTTCCTCTCTTTTATGTCACTCTGCACCCCTCCTCGGGAAACTCCACTCCTCTGGCGGATCCCTTTTATATGTGCCCTTCTCTGCCACTGCCAACTCCAGGCTTCGTTCATCATTTCTTGCTGCTCCATATGCCTTGAACAAACTACCCAAGTCTGTGCGTTGGGCTCCTTCACTAGCCCTATTCAAATACAGGCTAAAACCCTCCTCTTTGAAGTCGCTTTTGGATCCTGATGCTCTTCACTCTCTTGTCCACTACGTATGTGTATCTTACCCTACTCTAGTTCCCAGTTACACTATGTAGTTTGTTTTGATTAGATTGTAAGCTCTGATGAGCAGGGACTGTGTCTTACATCGATATGTACAGCGCTGTGTATGCCATGTATCGCTATAGAAATGATTAGTAGTAGTAGTAGTATGGTGGTCCAGATCTTTGTTAATTCTCCTTGACCATAAAGACTCTGGCAGTTTTGAGGGTCTTGGAAAAACAGCCCTCTGAGACCAGTTCCTCTGAAGACCCTTACTAGACAGGTTCCGGAGGCCAGCAAAATAATTTCCAGTCCAAAGGGTAATCAAGGATATGATCATAGCTGAATGGGACATTCCTAATGTTGGTCTGAAGGCGAGTAGGTCTATGTCCAAGCTTTACCCCTTTGTGTTAGAGGAAAAGGAGAAGTTGCAACTTCCAAAGATGGATGCATTGGTTTTGGTCATCACCCAGAAGACTACTATGTTGATCGGAAGCGACTAGACTCAAGGATCTGCAGGATTGAAGCATGGATGTGCTATTGAAGCAGTCCTTTGTCTTTGTAGGACTCAACAGCTCTGACAGGGATCCCTCACAGGGACATTAAATGATATTTTAGAGGCAGCACACCTGAATAACTCCAGTGAAGGATGTAGCTATAGTGGTAACAGTGCATCAGCTGTTGTGGCTGCGAAGTTGCTCAGTGAATATGGCATCAAAGAGATGACTTGGCAAGCTCCCCTTTAGGAAAGATATGGAAAAGACTGTGAAGCACTTAAGGGTCTTTGTCTTCAGGGTTCCAAGGCTTCCTGAAGACAAACTCTGAGGGGCGTTATCGAGATGGCCGTATGTAAAGCCTTACAGATGGAACAGCACTCTGCAGCATGGTTATTGCCTGGCTGGTAACTGCTTAACTGCATGATTAATGGAAGCAGAGTTTCTTTGGTCTATAGATACTGGTCTTCAGTCCATGGTCCACTCCTCTTAAACTTAATACACCTTCAGTCATTAGATTGGTTGCCAAATGAATGGCGTATTAAGTTTAAGAGGAGTGGACCATGAAATGAAGACCAGTACCTATAAACCAAAGAAACTCTGCTTCCATTAATCATGCAGTTAAGCAGTTACCAGCCAGGCAGATTGTTGCATTCACAGAAGGGGAATTTTGTTGGTGTGCCATCTTTGAAGGTGGTATCTGGGATTGGAATGCATGTAAAAACGTTTACGATAGCTGCACCAGAGCACTGGAATAAGTTACCTGATTTGGTTAGTGCTGAACGAGATCAGCAAAGCTTTCAAGAAAAGCTGAAGGCTTTTTATTTTTCATCAAATTTTGAAGATAGGGGAGGGGTATTGGTTATACTGTTATGTGTATGTCTGTCAATGTACTGTAATATTTAATATTTCTTATGTTATGTTGTAGCCCACTTAGAATATTTGTGATTGGCAGGCTAAAAATGTTTAAAATAAATTATATATATATATAAACAGAATATCATCGAGGGAAGTCAGTAGCTCTCCAATGGAGTTGGATCCCGGCCAGAGTAATCCTTTCAAGGCAAGCCAGCGAGGTCGTTAGAAAGGACATCCTAGGAGGCACAGGAAGTGCCCAGGGATCTGTGGTCCAGTGGAAGCAGGGGTGGGCACCTAATGTGGTTTTATCAAAAATGGAACCAGATTACCTTGGACCGACAGATCCTCGAAGTAGTGTACAAGGGATATACTCTTGAATTCGCATGGCATCTTTCCACTTTTATGGAGTCCTTCTACCGGTCCCCTCAAAAAAATAAGGGCCATCAGGGTGACTCTGGAGAGGCTGCTGCTCCTGGAGGCGATGGTTTCAGTGCCTCTGCAGGAGTGAAGACTGGGAAGGTATCGGATTTACTTTGCAGTCTCCAAGAAAGGGGATGTGTTTCATCCTAGTTTGGATTTGAAAGAGGTCAACAAGGACTTGTGGGTACTATGTTTTCGTATGGAAACTCTGCAGCACTCTGTGTTTATTAATGGTGGCAGTTCAGCAGTATTTGACTCCTTGGATCTCACAGAGATGTATCTTCATATCCCCGTCCAGCTGGAACACCAAAAGTACCTGTGTTTTTGGTCCTGGGGTTGGGGACATTTTCATTTCCAGGTTCTCCTGCTTGGGCTGATCATGGCCTTGAGGGCATTCTCCAAAGTGATAGTGGTGGTTATGGTTGCACTCCAGAAAGAAAGTTTTGATGCATCCATATCTGGATAATTGGCTGATTTGGGTCAAGTCATAAAAGTAGAGCAAGTTGGCAACAGCCAAGATGATTGGGCTGCTGCAGGAGTTAGGATGTGTGATCGACTTTGCCAAGAGTAAATTGATTCCTTCTTAGTCACTGGAGTATTTGGGAGCTTTCAATACTATGGTAGATAAGGTATATATGGTCAAAGGATTCAGAAATTATGCTTGCACATCCAGAACTTGCTCAGGTCAAGCCAACCCAGAGCATGGGATTATCTTCAGGTACTGGGCTCAATGGCAGTGACCCTAGATCTTGTGTTGTAGGCAGAAATCGCTACAGTCCTGATGGTCAGTGCAGGTTTAGGACTATTGGGTGAGACATCCTCTTTGAGGAGAGGTGAAATCCTGCATCTCTTGATGGTTGAAGGAGAACCAGTTGGTGACGTTTATCTGGAGTTCCTGGAGTGGATTACTGTCACAATGAATGCAAGCTTGAGTGAATGTGGGGGCTCATTGTCTGAGCTCAGCTTTAGTGGTCATTAGAGGAGTCAAAAGTGGCTGATTGATCATCAGGAAATGGAGGCTGTTCCTCCCAATGGGCCGGGGAAGGATGTTTCAGATTCTTTCAGACAATGCACAGTAGTGGCATATGTCAATCACCAATAAGGTATAAGAAGTAGGCAGCTGGCATAAGAGGTGGAGTCTCTACGATGGTGGGCAGAGAGGTACCTGTTGGCACGTTTATCAGTGCAGGTAGATGGAATGAAAAATATCCAGGCAGATTTCCAAGCAGGCACACACTGGGTCCAAGAAAGTAGCAGTTAGCAGACTTAGCATTCACATTCTTTGCCCCATGCTGGGGGAGTTTAGTCATGGATCTGATGGCAATCAGCAGGAATGTCAGGGTGGTCAGGTTTTTCAGCTGCAGAAAGAAGCTGGGCTCAGAGGGTCTGGGATACACTCATGCAGTCATGGACTCAAGATGATTTTATGTATACGTTCCTTCTATGACCCCTGGTGAGCAGAGTAATTCATAAGGTAGAGAGACATCCAGGTTTTGTGGTGCTTGTGGCTCTGGATTGGCCAAGAAGACTGTAGTATGTGAATCTGCTGAAATTAAAGGTGGGAGGTTCTCTTCCATTTCTGGATTCAAGGGACATTTTGGTTCAGGCTCTGATCTGGATGCATCTCTGTTCGATTTTATGGCCTGGCTGTTGAGAGTTCTAAGTTAAGGACGAGGGATTATCACAATAAGGTCATTTCCACCTTCTTACAGTCTAGGAAGATGTTAACATCTCTGGTTTATGTTCAAGTGTGGAGAATCTTTAAAGTATGGTGCTGGAAGCACGCACTGCTCCCCTTCAGAGTAGGATGTTGGATGTTCAGGCTCGGCAGGATGTGGCATTTAAGGCAACCATGTTGGAAGCAAGTTTAGCATTGTCCCATCCTCAGTAAATTCTACTTTTGTATTTTCAATGTGTTTGGACTGGTCCGCAGGGGAGGTGATGAGGAAGGATAAATTAGATCCTACCTACTTATTTTCTTTCCTCAAGGCACTGCAGACCAGTCCAGAGCCTGCTCTAACGGTTCTACATCTTGTGTGTGTATATTCATCAAAGAGTGTCATTTTCCAATAGCAGGATGGAGTTCCTATTTGGCACTGATCCTTGTTCTTTTAGGGTGCGGGGGAGGGGGAGGTTGGAGATCAACTTGGTGGGGGGGGGGGAGGTTGGAGATCAACTTGGTTAACCATTATTTCCAATATCCATTTGTTGGGAGGCGAGTTGGTTAGATTTACTTTGCTATAGGAAGCCTGATTGCACAGGACCTTATATAGGGCTATGTCATCAAACCAGTTGTTGCCTGTCTCCCTCTGTTGGTAGGAGAGTACTGGATGTGTCTGGAGGGAATCAAGGAAAAAACATTAGCAGGTAAGATTTAATTTTTTTGTTTTGCTAACACAGTTTTCGCCCCACTGTTGGAGCCAGCTCAACCATTAGACAAATTAGGCAGTCACCAAGGGTGGTGGCTTCTGGGGAGGGCAACAAAGAGCAGGGCATTCAAAGCTAAACAGTAGATTCTGACAGCTGGGGAGGGAGCAAAAGGCTTAAGGTTTGCCCAGGGCACCAACACATTGAATGGGGCCAACCCTGCCCACTGTGTATTTCTTTCCCTTCCAGATAGGGGAGGGACTGAGGAAAGAAGCATGGGTAGAAGAGGAGGGAGTGAAACCAGGAAGCCGGGAGGGGAAGCAGAGAATGGGATGAGAAGCAAGGACTGAGAAAGAGAGTGGGTTGTAGTAAAGTCTCAGAATACTCTGGGAGGTTTGTGTCACATCACCTTCATGTGGCACCAGACGCAACACTGGCCAGTCAGACTCTGGAAACTTTTTATTTTCTTCAGGCACTTGTCACACTTGTTAGCTTCACATCCACCTCTCACCCAGACATGAGTCTGTACCTGAAACCAAGAGATCAAGGAAGACAGGGAGAGAGAATCCAAAGGGGGACAGACATGGCAAAGTCATACAGTGGGATAAGAAAAAAGGAGGGAGAATAGAGAAAAGAAAGGAGATCCGTCAATATGGTAATTCAAAATACTCTGTTATACAGATGATATTACAGTGAAAAATAAAAAGTAAAACAAAAAACAGAAATCAGTCATACCCTCCGCTCTCTTCCCTGGGTCACAGCAAAGAGTACCTCACTCCTCCACCCTATCCCTAATCACAATCATGGCCTCATCCCTAGCCTCTGATCACAGCGGTGACCGCAACCCTCCCCTCTCCGGTCAAAGCATCATCCTCCCTGTCTCCCTGGTCCTAGCTTCAGACTTCTCTCAGGTACAGCCTCCTTCCTGCCTTCCCCGATTGCTGCCATGGCCTCTCCCCTTGCCTGGTCATAGCCACAGATTCTCCAGACCGTCCTCTTTAGGAGGCAGGGAGCCCACAGTACCAGCAGGGACTTACAGTGGCCTCTTTCCATGACTTGGCATAGGTGCTGATGCAGCAGGAAGGTGCTTTCCGTGCGCAGCGCTCGTGAACAGTGTATTTACAAACTGCAAGGATAAAAAGGGAGAGAGGCCTGAGAAACGGGGACAGAAAGGAGAAGAGGAGATACCGAGGAAGAGAGTGAGAGAAACGGGTGGGGGAGAGGCATGGAGAGTTGGAGGCAGAGATCCTTTCAGAACAAGCAGCAACAACAAAGCCTTCCTTCAAACAAGCTACTACAGCCACCAGCACAATCTTCTCTTTCTTAGATAAAAGCAAGTTTTACAGAAGACTACGGAAAGGTTTCCTGGAGGAAGACATAGGGGAGGTGGCTTAAAAGTGGGAAGGGAGGTTGCAGAAGAGAGGGGGAGATAGCTGGGGTGGGAGTGGCAGGGATGGTGCGGGGGGCAAGGAACATAGCTGGGGTGGAAGGGAGAGTGCCGAAGAGCTGGGAAGACAGGTAAGATGGAGAGAGCCAGTATAAGGGATGCAATGGAATGGACAGGGCTAGCTCAACTATTAGGCAAGACCTAGGGCAGCAGCTTCTGACGGGCAGCAAAATCCAACAGCAGTCAAAGTATGACAGCCACACAAACTCAGAAAGCCATCAGCACATGCTTTTAGCTTCAGGAGGAGCAGACACACATATACGTACATACAAAGCACGTTTATACTTAAAAATGTGATGTCCAATTATGCATTTTTACAGGATTGTTGTGGGAGATATCAATATTGGGATGATCATAATTGTTGAGTTTAATTATCAAAGTCTTGGGGAACAGTGCAGGGGGGATATCTGGGGTGGAGGATACAGTGCAGGGAGGGGGGGAGGCAGCTAGCTGACGTGTAAGGGCAGTGTAGAGGGGAGAGGGAAAGACTGAGCTGGAAGGGTGGGAGAGACATCTGGGGTGGAGGAGACGGGTCCTTAGTCACTCACACGTGCAGCACAGGCCTTGCTTCCTTACACCAAAAAGCAGTGTCTCGCATACATTGCAGTACACTGGACGGTTGAAGTGTTTCAGACGCCACATGTGTTGCCCATCATCTTTCATATTCTAGAGAGAGTAGAAACAGACCAAAATCAGGTTAAAATGGACTGGACTAGAGTAGAGATGGGAGAAACAGGCAGAGATTACATTACTGGCAAGATCAATTTTTGTGGTTTGTGGTCCAAAGTGGCCCCAGTGGCATCTTCTTCTCCCAGCAAGTGTGATATGACCCTGGTGTGATCTCTTCCTATTGGCAGGAGGGGAGCAGTGATTATTTCCCAAGACTACCCCCTCCTCTGCTCATGTCAACCTAAAATCTGAAGGGTGTAGAGTCCCATCAGCCCTGCACAGACACGGGTAAGAAGCACTTCTCTCCTCCTGCGGGCAAGAGGACATCATGCCAAGGGGTGGGTGGGGGGAAGAGGTGACGATGCCAACTCAGGTATGGGAAAAGTGGAGAAAAGAGCAATTTTTTGGCAGGATGGAGAGCGCCGTCTTTGGTTCTTGCATAAACAGCCTCAATCACTGGGGCTTGGAACGGGCCCCTTGTGAAGCCGGGGTTTATTTTCAGGGGCCATGCCTCCCACCAGAGACCCCAGTCCATACTATCTCCAGGCCCAGGAGGACGAGCAAGGGGACGGTAGTTAATCCTCCTCGCAGCCACTCTTCATAAGACACTGTCCCGTTTCCATCGAAGTCAATCTCCTTCATCATTTCTTGCAGGATCTGAGATAGCAGAGGGAGAAACAGACCAACGTTAGAGAGAGGTGCAGGCTGGGGACCCTTTGAAAGACACAGGCTGTAGTTGCAGAGAGGTCCAGATTAAGGACCGTTTGCATCTCTGGCAGAAATCAGGCCCCCCTCCCCCCAATCTATAGGGAGTGAAGAAGCAGCTTAGTGGTTAGAACAACGGTCTAGTACCCAAGAGACAGGGTTTCATTCCCACTGGCACTCCTCGTGACCCTGGGCAAGCCACTTTACCCTCCATTGCCTTGGAAGAAAAGGCCTGGCAATCTACTTGTGGTTATACCTTGCCAAGAAAACCCAGGGGCTGCTGGGTCACCAGAAGTCAGTATTGACCTGATGGCACTTAAAAAAAAAAAAAAAAAGACCAGACCTTACCGGAGATTCCATGGTTAAAAATAGTGCAAGGAGTGGCCTAGTGGTTAGGTCAGCAGCCTAGAGCCAGAAAGACCAGGGTTCAAATTCCACTGTCACTCCTTGTGGCCTTGGGTAGGTCACTTAACCCTCCACTGCCTCAGCTACAAACTTAGTTTGTGAGCCCTTTGGGGACAGAGAAATCCATATTGTACCTGAATGTAACTTGCCTTGATCTCCCCCTGGAAAGGCACAAGCTAAATACTATAATA
Source organism: Ichthyophis bannanicus (assembly GCA_033557465.1). Classification (NCBI taxonomy): domain Eukaryota; kingdom Metazoa; phylum Chordata; class Amphibia; order Gymnophiona; family Ichthyophiidae; genus Ichthyophis; species Ichthyophis bannanicus. The sequence goes on from CM066033.1 coordinate 662,989,602, forward strand.
AATAAACTTACACTAGAGCCTTTTCATTTTTGGGACCTACCAAATTATTTTAGACATGCAGGATGTGTCTGATTTTAGGGAAAAAAAGGTGAAAGCATTGTAACTTGAGTAAGCTTATGTATAGTTTTATGTAATCTTTACTGCTATGTTGTCTAATGGGTTTGTCTTTTGATTATGTGTTTGATTGCAATCCACTAAGTGCGTTAGACTAGCAGAATATAAATATGTTTAAATAGATAACTCATCATCATGGGCTTAACTAAACATTTGCCTAGAGCACCAGCCCTCCAGGAACACCCATTGCTACAACCTTCGCCCTGCCCGGGATCTACAGCAACGGCAGTGGCCGCAAACAGCTCCACGATGCTCACTTTACAACTTTGACGCCAGGGGGCTGTGTGCTTCTACCCCCTCGGACCACCCGATACCGACTTCCTGTTTGCAAACAGGAAGCTGGCATCGGGAGTCATTCTGATTAAGTGTTCTGGTTAAGAAAGTACATTTGAGGCATTTCATATTAGTTCAAGAAACAGACTGACATGAATTTGTTGGAGATTTGACAGCTGTCATCCATAGCATCTGAAGGAAAATCTACTAGCGGGACAGCTTCCAAAACAAGATAATTATGCTCCATGGGCCATGAATTGAAAGAACTACAGTGTGTAATGATGTGTAAGAGAATTTCTGGAACGTGGCGGTCCTGACAAATGCATCAAAGCCACCTACAAAAGAGCTATTTTCTCTAATTGGGTTTTAATGTCTGCAAAGAGTAGAGAGTATTGCAAAATAATGGGCTGATATGCACTAGTGCTTTCTGCCTTGAAGCAGAGAGTAAGAGAGGGCATTTGGGAACAATGGTGTATTCTACAATTACCCCTTCCCCCCCCCCCACCACCACCTTTCCAAGAGTTCCCACTAATTGCATATCACAAGAGGCAGAAATTTAAGAGAACCCCTTGCGTCTTTGAAACATCTGAGTACTCAGGAGATATTTTTTATACCTGGTAACACTAAGGGGTCGGTCATTAGAAACTTGGGGGTGGTACTGTATTCCTTCAATTTTTGAGCCAGTAATTTAATAGATTCTAGCGTGTAAAACACCATTTCATACACACAAAAGGGATTTTATAGAATGATCCCAGGCATAAAATTACACACAGGGCCATTAGGCACATCCTTGAACATGACTTTAGACTAGGTGTGTTCAGGGGGGGATTTTGGCCAGAGCATGGGTGGAGCTGAGATTTCCATCTGCTCCTAAGCTGAGGAAAATGTCTGCAGCTTCAGTTTAGTCACTATTTCTGCAGGTGCTAGTATTTTATAAAGCCATATAAGCGTATATGCATCTTTATAGAATAGGCTAAAAATAGGTTGCCTACTTGTCCTTCATGCATAGATGACCAGTTATAAAATTACCCTCTGAATGTACAGGTTTGCAGATTCTAGGAGGAGGTCTATATATTCCTCCAAGGCTTCTTGTTAATTCTGTTCCAATTATCTGTACTTGTGGAAAAGCTGCTGTGAGGAAAAAGAAAGGGTGCTTTGAAAATCAAGATCAACGACCATCACAGCTGCCTTCAGATGCAGGGAGTTGCACCCCTGTTATTAACCATTGCATTGTGTTGGGATATTCTTCTGAAGCCCTTTACTTCTCTCTTGAAGTCAAAGTTGAATTGAAGTGGTGAGGAGGAAATTATGAAGAAATGTTCTAAAGATCAGGTGAATTTATACATGGAGTTGAATGCCTCCCCCTGGATTATATGCTTAAATAGACTGGCTTGTGTTCTACTCTATATGAATTGTGTGGTCCTTATACAGTTGGCCACACCTGTTCATCATTTTCTCAACTTATTAGAGAAGTCTTCACTCAACATGCTTCATGGACAGAATTATCTTTACCTACATCAATGAATGTTAGTTTTCCACTGTGATCAAAGTGCTATGTATGATGTATTGTTGCTTTAGCTATTGGTCAACTCATGAATGAGAGGCGGTGAGATGCAGGGCCGGCCCGTCCATTGAGTGAGAATGTTTTTTACACTGGGCCCCGTGTTTCAGGGGGCCCCGCGCAAACAACATTCTGCATTAAAAGTAAATTTAAAAAAAAAAAGAAAAAAAGCTGACTGCTGCCACTGCCACCGTGGCAGCGGCACAATCGAGTGTCCCGCAGCCCCCCCCCCCTGCCTGGCAGAGCCCTCCCTCCCTGCATCAGTCCCTCTTCGCGCCGGCTTTCAGAGCCACGAAGGGAGAGTTTCCCTTTCATGGCTCTGTTAAGCCTGCTGGGGCTGATGGGAAACAGGAAATGCCTGTTTCCCATCAGCGCCGACGGGCTTAACAGAGCCACGAGGGAGAAACTCTCCCTTTGCGGCTCTGAAAGCCGGTGCGGAGAGGGACTGATGCAGGGAGGGAGGGCTCTGCTGGGCAGGGGGGCCGTGGGACACTCGATTCTGCCGCTGCCACGCTGGCAGTGGCAGCAGCCAGCTTTTTTTTTTTTTTTTTAAATTTTCCCTGGGGTGATGGGGGGGTTAGGACTGGTAATGGGCTATGGGGGGCTAGGACAGGCTGATGGGGGGGGGGTTAGGACTGATAATGGGCTATGGGGGAGGCTAAGACTAAAAATGGGGTGATGGTGGGTTAGGACTGGAAGTGGGCTGATGGGGTTAGAACTCGTAATGGACTGTGGGCTGATGGGGGGTTAGGACTGATAATGGGCTATGGGGGAGGCTAAGACTAGAAATGGGTCATTGGGGTTAGGACTGGAAGTGGGCTGATGGGGGGGTTAGGACTGGTAATGGGCTATGGGGGGTTAGGACTGGTAATGGACTATGGGGGGGCTAAGACTGAAAATGGGGTGATGGGGGGTTAGGACTGGAAGTGGGCTGATGGGGGCTTAGGACTGGTAATGGGCTATGGGGGGCTAGGACTGGTAATGGGTTTAGGGGGTTGCTAGGACGAAATGGGCTGGTTGGAAGGGGAGGCTTGAACTGCAAATAGCTGATGAGGACAGGGGCTTGAAATGGAAAAGGGCTGAGTGGAGGGGAGCTAGGATTTGACATGGGCTGATGGTGGGGCTTGGAAAGGACTAGAAATGGGCTGATGGGGGGCTGGGATTGGAAATGAGCTGATGGAGGAACTCGGATTGGGCTGGAAATGGATGGGGGAGCAAGGACTGGAAATGGGCTGATGTGGGGCTAGGACTGGAAATGGGCTGATGCGGGGACTAGAAGGGAGCGGATGCTAGGTGAGGTTGGAACTAGAAGGGAGTTGATGTTGGGGGAGGATTAGAATGGGATGGGGCTGGGAGAGTGAAATGGAGAGGGGAAAATATTTTGTGTGCGAGGGAAGAAAATTGGCCGGGTATTGGGAGAGTAAGTGGGGATTGAGGATGGAGGGGTAAAATTTGAGTGGATGAAACAGGAATGAGTAAAGAGCAAAAAGAGAAAGATTAATATGTTAAAGCAGATGTAGAGAGAGAATGGAAAAAAACTAGAAGAGAGAAGAAAGGACAAATGATGATGGAGAGTTAGCAGAATACACAAAGAAACCAGAAGAAAGTGGCTGGAGCAATTGCAACTGAAAAAAAATGCACAAAAAGGTAGAAAGATATCTCTTTATTTTGAATTTATTAACTGGAATATGTCAGCTATGGGAAATGTGCATCATTAACGTCTGCACTTTGTTTAGTACAAGAGGAAATTAATTTATAGTTTTATTTCTACAGTGTTGTTGTACATTCCAAGTTTGGCTTTTGGGGTTCCCAGTTTAATTATTGTCTTCCTATTTCTAAATTGTGATTCCTTGTTTGGTGATGGTCTATGTTCTGCATGTGTAACTGAGCTGAGGTATTCTGTTTATGTAATTCCTATTTGACATTGCCACTTGTTCTCTTTCCCCAGTAGGTCACGTATTGTTATTCTCTGAAATGTATTGGTTTAATATTTGCAGTGTTGCCTTTTGATAGGTAGGGTATGGTGCTTTGTGAGTCCTGGTAGTGCTGTTAGGATACGGCGGGTTTGCTATGGGTTCTAAATGGGCAGTGTTTGTAGTAGTTCCTAATGTGCCTGGTGGTTGGCACTGGATTATAGTAATGAAGAAATCTTTTAGTCTTTCTTTATCCATACTCATTAAGAGGCATGTTTACTAAAAGTTGGTGTATGGTATCATTATGCAAATATTTATGCAAACGAGGTCCCTTATGCAAATGAGGCCCCGCACTTAGCCTCCGTACATGGTCCCACACCCCCTTTGGGCTGCCCCTGGTGAGAGAAAGTCTAGATGTTCTACAGTTGAAGCACTAGAGGTTGAGGTAAGAAAGTACTGTATAAGGGCTGACAGTGAGCAGGATTCTAATAGAAGAAATCATTAGGAGGAAGAAAAAAGCCCTAGAATTGGAGTCATTTGCAAAAAGGTGAGCTTGGACTCCAGGTCCCATCCCCAAAGGGGAAGACAAAAGGGAATGGACAGCAAAGGAGCTACTCAAAGGTGCAGTCCCAAACCTCAGGAGCACTTCCTTCCCTAGTGACAAATAGAAGGGACCTGAACTGAAGCCAGGGTATGAGTCTGGCAGTTAATGAATTTGGAAGATGTGTGTGGTAACTTGGGGTCTCTGAATCTAGGAATGGACTTGCCCCATCATTTTGTACACGGCCTAAGTAAATGAAAGAAGAATGAAAAATAAATGCCGATTATTGATAAAGAGAAAGAGCGGCAGAATTCCTGATCTGCTAGGTTCTGTACTTATGATCTGAACTGGCCACTGTCAGACAGAATGCTGGGCTTGATGGACCTTGATCTGACTTAGATTAGTTAGCACTGATGTATAAGAACAGAAGAAAATCCCTGCTATGTCTGTGTAGCTAAACATAGATTGGCTGGTGTCGTCTCTTTTGTATATGAGGTACTGAGAACAGGACAATTCATATCACTTTTGTTATGCTTAAAAGATAGTTTGGACATTTCTTTAATCTGAAGACTAGAGAGCAGAGGTCCCAGTAGAGAGGATGCTGCCTCGTGGCATTTCTTGGATGTGGGCTGTGATAGCACAGAATGAAATAGGCTGACAGAGGCCTTACTTCCAAAGTGGTGAAGTGTTTCTGGAACAATGGTCTTTTATCTTTTTCTATTAGGATTAGGTCTGGAGATTTGGATTTGGAGTTTTAGATTTCATTATTTGCCTTTCAAAATCTGAGTTCAAAACAAGTTACATTTCGAGTGCAGTGGTATTTTCCCTGCCCCAGAGGGCTTAGAGTCTGATATTCCCAAAAAAGCTGAGCTCCTAAATTTAGACCCTTACATTAAGTACCTAAAATTTCTGTCCTGTTATCAGCCAAACCTAAGAGCCCTAAGAAGGTCTTTGGAAAGCAATTCTGTATGTGGAGTGGCTAGATTTCAGAAAACCATTAACTGCAGGCGTAGTGACCCGGAGGATGCTGAGACTCGAAGGGGGTATGTCCCCAGCATGGTTTGGATGGGCCAAACAAATTATATGTGTATTCCATTTTACAATGGGAATACACGTATAAGCAAAAAGGGTCCCTGTCAGCTTTTGCACCTTCTCTGAACTGAGCACAACTTTTATAAAAGTGCTTGTTTGGGTCAGGAGTCAACATGAGAGACTGAGGAGATTAATACCCTTAATCCCAAATGTTTTACTTTTGTCTTTAAAAAACAAAAACCACTTTAGCATCTTCCTTGCTTAATTGGTGCCAACTATATGAATAGTTGTCTGACATACTTAAACACAGAAGTTGCAGAATTGTCACTTCCATACATGGAAGTTGTTGAGTGATGCTGTTCTTTCCTTCCACATCAAGGTTAATAAGAGCACTGATCCCACTGCACTGTATACGCCAGCATCCTTGTATGAATTTTACAGCAGAGCCTCTTGTAAAAATACCAGGGATGTTGCGAATGTCCTGACCTGGACATTCCAAATCCACCCTTGATATGCTGCTATGCAAAATGCAGCTTCACATTTTCAGCTGAAAGTTTAACTAGACCTATTTCATTTTATTTATTTATTTTAAAATGTTTATATACCATCTTAGTGATTTACATAATTCAATATCATTTGCAGCACAGATAGAACAATTCAAGACAGAAAGCAGAAGACAAGAGAGTATAGGACTACAACTTTAACTACAAAACATATAAAAACTATAAAGTTAATTCCCTACACAAATTATAACATTTGAATCCCTTTTCTAAAACTCAATAAATGAGAGTCCGTCAAATGTAGAGTAGAGCATTCCAACATTCCAAACCAGCTACACTGAAGGCTTTAGACCTCCAAGCGGACTTCCACATGAATGTCAAATCAGGAACTTCTAACAAATTACCCTAAGAGGAACATAAGGATCTTTTAAGCAAATATTATTTTATTTATTTTTCGATATAATCTTTTCCCATTCCTTCTAGCTTTCAATGTTAAAACTAGCATTTTAAAACTTCATCTCTCCCAAATAGAGAGCAAATGCAATTTCTTTAGGAGGGGTTTAGCACTCTCCTCCCCCTAATAAAAACCTGGCTATAGTGTTCTGCAAATCTTCAACCTTTTCATAAGTTTACCCTTCAATCCAACATATAGTACTTTGCAGAATAATCCAGAATAATCAACAGGACCTGCATTATTAAACAGAGTTCTTTTTCCCCTAAATAAGATTTTAACTGGAAAACCAATTTTAATTTATAAAATACTGATTTGGATACATCAGAAAGCCGTTTAATCCTATTTCTATTCCTTTCAATGAACACACCTAAAGACTGAAGTTTGTTTACCCAAGGGATGGTAGTACCACCAATCATAGGTAACAGTGTCAAAGACAATTTCTCGATACCCAGACAGACTGTTTTGGTTACAGTCAGTACCAATCCACTCTGCTCTAACCAATATTTTTTCCCCTCATTTGCTTATCCTTTGAGTTGCCAGTGACCAAACTTTCTAATGGGGCTATCAGTTGTACATATCAGTATAGATGTAAATCTCAAAACTGTGCTTCTGAACAACTCTACCTAACGGCTGCATATATCTATATCTTAAAAAGAATTGGGGAAGGTGAGGAGCCCAGTGGTCCCCCTATGACCAGTAATGCTTTGCAGACGGGTTCATAAACCGGTATTAATGTGGTCCTGCTTATCCCTGGGGATATGTACAGTGGCATCAAACTTTTGGGATATGTCAGATACTTGTGACCTGGATTAGCCACTTTTGAAAAGAGGAAACTGGGCTTGATGTACCTTTGGTCTGACCCAGTATGGCAGTTCTTATGTTCTAAATCACATATTTTATTCTAAAACGTCTACCTTTAGGAGCCTAAAAGTTATTGGATCAATATTTAAAAGGATTTATCCATGTGGAGGAGAATTTTAGAAAGGATGCAATCTGGGATGTCTAAACCAGAACATCTCAAAAAAAAGCCGGCACGTCCAGGTACAGACATGATTTCACAAACCTGGACGTGCCCGATATGGACACCTCTGGGGGTGTCTGATATTTCAGAACCTCGATGTCTAGGAATAGTCTAATGCTTAGAGTAGTGGGCCGGGAACAGGGAAGCCGGGGTGCAAATCCCACTGTTGCTATCACTGAAATTGTGATGAGTACAAGGGATGATGCATGCTTTCTTCTCTACACCCTCCGGATGCTTTTCAGCCAAAACTGTTGACCACATTAACCACCACTGTTGACCACATTAACCAATACACTCATCAGTGGACTGGAGGACATCAAAAAGGGCTTTGCACTAATTTTCCTCGACATATCTGCAGCATTTGACTCTGTGGACCATGAAATACTACTAACCCGTCTATATGACAAGGGAATCCATGGGCTGGCATGGGAATGGTGCAGATCATACCTGGAAGATCGCTTGCAACATGTCAGGACTGTTACAGGTACCTCAGAACCTTTCCAGTTAAAACAAGGAGTACCACAGGGCTCATCCCTCTCTGCGCTACTATTTAACATTTACATGCAGCCTATATGCGATATCACTCGCTCCTTTGGCATATCCTCGCTGATCTATGCAGATGATGTGCTAATATTCACACCATTCAATGTCAAGCTCCCAGATTACACAACATTAGTAGATTGCTTTAACGCAATAGCAGACTGGCTCCTCACGCAGAATATGCAAATAAACTACAAAAAAACCGAGGTACTGATCGTCACGAAGAACAGAGAATTCTCACCCCCCGAGACCCTAAGAGTACGTGACGCAGAACTCCCAATCAAGCCCTACATAAAATACCTTGGAGTAATACTGGACCATAGACTGGACTTTAAAGAACATATCAACCGTACCGTTAAAACAATTTACTTCAAGATAAGGACCCTACGTCATCTGAAAAATATGCTTGACCCAGACAGCTTCAGAACAATATTCCAAGCCATAGTCACACCCCACTTCGACTATGCGAATATAATACTCCATGGTCTCCCAAAAAACTCCCTAAATACATTACAACTAGCCATGAATGCCGCAGCCCGAGTACTATACGGTGCCTCAAAGAACGAACATATAACACTCATCCTAATGGAGCTTCACTGGCTCCCTATATACTGCAGAACAACATATAAAGCCCTTCTCATGACCTTTAAAGCGATAAATACTATCGCTCCTTCATCAATTTCAAAACTCCTCCATCATACTCTGTGATAAGGAAGCTTATCATAGCTCAGGAAGGAGCTATAGAAAAGATGATGTAACTCTGAACAAGCAACCTGTCAGTTCTGGTAGAAATAAGAAAACAGAATTTTCTTACAAAAGACTACCATTCCCAGAATGCACCAGGTTTCCAGCAGCCATTAGAGGAGCTGAAGTGGGGAAACGTGTGTTCAATCAGGAGGGCTATGAGGTAATCCCTAAGCACTCATCTCAAAGGGCAGGGCCTGATTCAGCACAGCTGCGCTGTATTAGGGAGGAGCACTCATCAAGGCAGAATAAGAATAGAGTTTGTTCTACAGATGACCAGCTTCATGATCACCTTGGATATTCAGAGAATTGTCCTCAGTATCCTGAGAATCAGCTTGAGTTTGATCATCAGTTTCATCTGAAGGATCAGCAGAAGCAGAAGCAGAAGCCAAACCGGACGGATAGAGAAGGAAAGAAACCCTCTGGAAGGAAGAGGAGAAAAGCCTTTGAGAGGTCTAGAAGAGTCCAAGGCAGTACGTATACTGGGAGGTATTCCAAGGGCCAGCATAGACCATTGGACTGGGGAAAGCCAGAAGAATGGTGCTGCAGAACAAGGAATCACCAGAGGCTACCTGTGAGGGAGACGGCTGCACGTGGAAGGGACTCTAAGACCTATGCCAGAAGGTATGTGAAGAGAGATCCAGTGTCCAGGGATCAGGACTGGAAGGCTGGACATAGGAACTGGACTACATACTGGCCAGGCTATATAGAGAGGAACTATAGCAACAATGGAAGCTCAGGTATGAACATTGATCTATGCCCTAGCTATAACCTTGAAAGACAGCAGGGAAATAAGTGTTCTCCTGAAAGTGCTCCATTGAAAGATTCATCTGTGCCAATTCATGATAGTGACCCTATGCTTGTTGATGAAGGGGAAATAATAGCAGATCAAGATATTGTTTATATGGACTGCTCTCTATCCAAACTCCGTTGGTAACTTTCTGTGATAAAGCACAGCAGCCATCACAAAGAAAATATAAATTTGTTCTTTATTCCACTAAGAAAAGCTCCTGAAGCAGGATTTGACTCACACAGTAGGAAGCCATCCAGCTAAAGGGTTTCAGCTGGATAACTGATAGCAATTGAGCTGCACCTAATTGCTTGTGAGCTAGGAGAGAATTACTTCTGGATCTGTGTGGAAAGTAATCAGAAGTTAACCTTACAAGAACAGTTTATTTCTTTCTTTGTGGCTTTTCGTTTGTTAGAGATATGCTAAGAAAACATTAGCTAATTACCTGACAAGTTTGAAGGTTGTTTTCCTGATTTTGATTTTTGACTTTGTTTTACCAAGTTAAACACTGCAAGCAAGTAACCTAATTTATGTGCTACCAAGCATATCTGTGCTGGGAGAAATAACCCCATAAATAAAGAAGTATCTTATTGGCTTTAACACTTGTGCACAACTAAATTATTGTCAGCAGCTGTGTCTGGTGTGAATGAACTACATTACCCACAATACCTTGCAAAAATCATATAAATATATGCATTGTCAAGACTGTGAAGATTCTCACCCAGGCAGCCGTCTGACAACTCCCAACATCAGATCTAGGAGATCAGCAGCGGCAAATACCCTAGCTACACCACCTGAGGCCACAAAATACAAACGTTCAACAACAGACAGGGCTTTCGCGTATTACGCACCCAGATGTTGGAGCAACCTACCTCCCAACTTTAGAGCTATTACCGACCTCAAGCAATTCAGAAAAGCCATAAAGCACCATCTCTTCATTCTACATTTCCAAAGCACATCATCAACCCTCCAACACTTACAGTAAAAGTGTAAATGCCTTAAGATGATAATAAGAATTTCTATACTGTGTATATAGGTTCTTTTCAAGTTACAAATATGTACAAAGTTCCCCAAAGTTATAATCCCAGTTGAATTATCCTGTTATATGTAAACTCAACAGTCTGTTGATTGCAATGAGTATTCCTGTTATAATGTAAACCGCGCTGATGAAAAAGAGTGCGGTATAAAAGAACTATAAATAAATAAATAAAACGAGCACTTTTCAGATACATGTTCATCCCTGGAGCAGGTCTAAACTTCAACGTGATGCCAGATGTCTAGAATGTTTGTGAGGTCAAGTGGGGATGTCCAGGTTCCTGGGAACGCTCTAGCCACACCTCCACCACACCCCTCACACTGGTGAAATCCACAGACCTGGCTTCTAAAATGGCTCTAGAGACATCTCTGTGCTTTGGATGTCTCTATGCCCATTTCTGGACGTCCAAAGCATGAACAGGGCTTCCAAAATGGCCTCCATAGTGTTCCTATTGGTAAATTTTCAGTGGCATTATACCGACGATGTTGCTGAAAATACTTAGAGACCACGCAGGGCAGAACAAGGGGAGAGCGTGGACATTCCACCTATCATTAAGGATAGTCAACAACATCTGGCTGCACTAAATTAAACTACTTAGCCGTATGACTAGTAGACTGAATGAATCGCTGCCAGGGCTGTACAAAGCCATAATTGCGCCCTGTGCTATTTCCTCTTGTGGCGTGCACCCCACCCTCTACTGGTTGCCTGCCCCTGCCCCCCCCCCCCCACGTTGCCCTGCCGCCACCGCCACTTTTTTGTTTTCTCGGAGGCGGCGGCAGTAGCAGCAGTAGCAGTGAGACAGACCCGTTTTTAGGCAGGTCGGGTCCCTCCTTCCCTTCTCTGATGTAGGTCACGTCAGAGAGGGGAGGGACCAGACCAGCTATGCAAACGTTGAGTTGCAAAGATCCGCGTTTGAATGGCTGGTCTACATCAGAGAAGGGAAGGAGGGGCCCGATCTGCCTACAAACGCAGGTCTGCTTCACAGCCGTTACCGCCGCCACCTCAGAGAAAACAAAATATGGTAGTGGTGGCAGAGCAACGTGGGAGGAGGGAGGGCAGGCCAGGGCTGGCAGGCAAACATGCGCCCCTAATCTTTTTGTGCCCTGTGCGGCCGCACCGCTCGCATAGGGCTAGGTACGGCACCGATCGCTGCTATCCACAGTGCAACAGTGATCACCAGTCTGTGCATATTTAGTGCTGCTCACTCTATCTATCTGGATAGTGGTGCTGAATAGATCTTTATCTTTATTTCCAGATTTGATATACCGCCTTTAGCTACACACACCAAAGTGGTTTACAAACCAATGAATAATAAATAAAAACAACCACACAAAACTAAAACAGTTAGAGTGCAGCCTCCAGCAGTTGCCCTGGAGCTCCTGCCCCGACAGACTGCCATAGAGAATTATCTTGCTGAATGTAAAGGGGAAGTGAATTCCACAAGTGGGGTGCCAAAAATGAAAAGCCGACAATCGATTAGCTCAAGCTGTGCCAAAAGAACAGCAGGCACCACCAACCAATTGTGCGATTGAGATCACAAAGCTCTTAACAGGAAAGAAAGAGACAAGGGAACCCAAAAGATAACGAGGGACACCAAAGCAAAATGCCTTGAAAGCTAACAAAAGAATCTTAAATTTAAACCTATAAGAAAGAGGGAGCCAATGCTGTGATCTCAAGAACAGAGTAACATGATCAGATGACCGAGAACAGGTAAGAAGCTCAACGGCCACATTTGGAATTCTCTGTAGCCGCTTAACAGCATTCAAAGGGAGACCATTATAAAGCGAATTCCCAACAATTACCAAAAAAAATTTACCAAAGTGAAAAATAAGGTAAGAGCAGACTACTCTAAATAGGGGCGAAGACCTCTAACAGTATGGAGAGAATAAAAACATGACTTGACCATGTCAGAAATCTGAGAAGAAAATGTAAGATGATAATTGAACGTGAAAACTAAGATCTTGAGCTGGGGAACAGGGTGGCTGTCTAGTACAGAGGGCAATACCCCGTGCAAAGGCATATTAGTTACCCACATAGCGCTACACTATTCTGGATTTAGCTTCAGTCAATAAGACTGAAGCCATAAAAAGATGGCATCAAGACATCTATTAAGAGGTCACAAATCCAACACATAAAGATCCAAAAATGCAATGAGCTGGACGTCAGCAAAAATATGCACCGAAAACCCTAAGGATTGGATCAACAAAGCCACAGGGGTTAAAAAAATATTAAATAATATAGGTGAAAAATAGACCCCTGGGGAACACCTCTGGAAAGATGGCGCACCAAAAAAGACTTAAGAACTACAATGGACTGCATATGTACGATTGGGCAAAAAAGAAGAGAACCGGGCAAGAAGCGTTCCAGCAAGGCCGACTTCCATCAACCACTGATGCAACAGGTCATGATCGATCAGAACAAATGCCACTGATAAATCTACCTAAATAAATAAGAGCAACATGCCCAGAATCAAGAGCCTGAAGCAGCTCATTAAACAAAAAAAATCAGACACGTCTCCATGCTATGATGGGGTGGGAAGGCTGACTGGCGCAGTTGCAGAATCTTACTCTTCTCTACAAAGTCACTAAGTTGAACTATCTTTTCAATAATTTTTCCGCAAAAAGTTAATGTTGAAACTGGCCTATAACTCTCTGGGCAATCAGAAGCGCCAACGCCCTTCGTAAGCACTGGCTGCACTGCAGCCTGCTTCCAACCCCATGGAAGAATCCCTGAACTAAGCAAAACATTACCCATAGCTAACAAATAAGGACGCAAAGACTGAAGCTTCAACCTCAATACAGCGGATGGCACAGAATCCTGAATAGAAGTAGTAGGACGAAGTTGATGACGAATGATCTGTAAATAAGAAGGTGAATTTAAACACTGCAGCCAGCGTTAAACAAAAAACCCATGAGGACTATGGCTTTTGAATACAGACCTCCCATGTTGATATATTTTTTAAAAAATAAATCTTCTTTCCAACAAAGTCGTCATCCCTTGTGTGGTTTGTTCCATGGCCATCTCCACTCTGGGTTTTTGATGTTTATAAATTTCGACCTGACATTCATCTGAATAGAATTAGGGGACTAATTTAGGTGCCTAGTGCTGAAAATTTCCCACCTTTTTCCCCCCTCACCGTAAAACTGCCTTACTGCCACCCACTTTTAGACTCCTAAATTAGGAGTTTAGTGAAATTTTAAGCATAAATTTAGGAACTCGGCCCTAATACATTTTCAGAGAGGCCAATTTATGAGCCCAACTCTGAGGGGGTCTTTTACCAAAGGGCACTAGCTCTCGGTGTGTGTGTGGGACATACATCTATAGCTAGCATGGGGCTATGACAGTGTGGGCCGACTTCCACACTAACTGCAAATCACGCATTGGGATGGTAAAGGGGATGGAAGGATACCCCTATGAGGAGAGGCTAAAAAAGATAGGGCTCTTCACCTAGAAAAAAGACGGCTGAGGGTTGATATGATAGAGGTCTATAAATTAATGAATGGAGTGGAACGGGTAAACGCAGATCAATTGTTTACATCATCAAAATGTAGAAAGACTAGGGGACATGCAATGAAGCTACAGGGTAACCCATATAAGACTAATAAGAGAAAATATTTTTTAACTCAATGCATAATCAAACTCTGGAATTCGTTACCGGAGGATGTAGTAAAAGCTGTTAGTGTAGCTGGGTTTAAAAAAGGTTTCGACAAGTTCCTGGAGGAAAGGTTCATAAACCATTATTAAAGGCAACCCGGGAAATCCACTGCTTTCCTAATACAAGCATTGTGGAACTTGTGTCTTCTGGGGAAACGGCTTGGTACTTGTAAACTAGATTGGCCACTGTTGGAAACAGGATACTGGGCTTGATGGACCTTGTGACCTAGTATGGCATATCTTATGTTCTTATGGTAAAGGGGTGAGTTAGTGGCAGAGAGTGGATGTGGTGGATATGGCACAGTTAGCATGGGGATAAACATATGCTATCCAGGATCCCTGCAATTGGCGTATATTCACCTAACCTCACCTCAGTAGATGGAGTGACGTGCATCCGTGCTATCAGTATGCAGTGCTAAGGCGCAAGGCTCCACGTTAAGTGCTGGGAAAATGCTAGCCACACCCCTGACAGTACCATGGTGGTGTGGCACCTAACGCCTCATGGATTTGGAGCTATTGGTGCATTAGGTGCAACATGTTAGCACCGTTTAGCAAAAGAGCTCCTTAAAGTTAGGAGCTTAACCCTTTTGAAAGCTGGCCCCTACGTTTATGCCTGAGGCTGCAGAGGAGCAAGTGGCATGCCCAAGGCCCTAAGGAGAATCAGGGGGAGCAGGAGGATCTGAATCCTGGCTCTAAGCACTCCTCCACTTACTACTGAAAAACAAGTGCGACAAGCATACAGAATATAGCTCATGGAAGTCCTTTCAATTTCTCGACATATTGTGCATGTGTTTCTCTATCCATCTGTGTGTTTGTGTGCATGTGCGTATCTGCGTTGCTTCTGTGTGTGTCTAACTTGAAGGGGAGCAACAGTTTGAATGGAGTGGGACCCAAACATTCCATTGGTTTCATTTTATTATTCTTTCCAAACCAAGTGTATTAATATATCTAGCCATTACATGTTGCTGTCAACAGATTTCAAATCACAGAATGCCAATGTCCCAAGCCAGTGAGTATTGCTGTGTTTCTTCACCACTAGGCCATATACACAGAGGTCAGTTTTCACCGGGAGTGGGGAGCAGATAGCACAGTTACTTACCTGTAACAGGTGATCTCTGGGAACAGCAGGAATAAGTCTTCACATATGGGTACATCGGCACCGACGGAGCCTGCGCGGGAACGCTCCCCAGCTTCCCAAAAAGGAAAGCTTTTGGGAGCATCCCACAGCACCTGCGCGCTGCCTTCCCGCCTTTCCTAACCGCCTCTCTCCAGTTCGAGTTTTAAAGCTGAGACAAAGAGAGAGAGGAAAGGAAAGATAGAGAGATATAACTCCTAGGGGAGGTGGGTGGGTTGTGAAGACTTATTCCTGCTGTTCCCAGAGATCCCCTGTTACAGGTAAGTAACTGTGCTATCTCCAGGAACAAGCAGGAATGAGTCTTCACATATGGGGACTCCCCAGCTAGAGATGCCCGGGAGATCACCAAGGTTGTGAGACCCTGAGAAGGGCTCTACCTCCTCCCATGGATCTCAAGCATCCAACCAGGGATGGAGGGTAGGAGTTGATTAAGCATGGAACAGGTGTTTGAGAACAGCCTGACCAAACAAGGCATCCCGGCGGGAGTCCTTGTCCAAACAGTAATGGGCTGTGAAGGTATGAACCGAGGCCCAGGTGGCCGCTCGACAGATCTGGTCGATAGACACAGAATTTAGATGAGCCATAGAGGTGGCCATGGCCCTCACATTATGAGCTGTGACATGGCCCTCCAGAGAAAGGTTGTTACTCTGGTAGGCGAAAGAAATACACTGAGCAATCCAATTGGACAGTGTCCTCTTAGAGACTGGAAGTCCCAAATGAGAGGGATCAAAAGCAACAAAGAGTTGAGAAGACTTTCTATGTTGCTGTGTCCTTTGTAAGTAAAAGCAAGTGCTCTCTTACAATCCAGGGAATGAAGATTCCTCTCTGCACTCGATGCATGAGGACCTGGAAAAAAGACAGGTAAATACACCTCTTGATTAAGATGAAAAGGTGAGACCACTTTAGGCATAAAGTGTGGATTGGTCCTAAGGACTACCTTATCATGATGGAACCTTGTATAAGGTGGATTAGCCACTAAGGCCTGCAGTTCACTGAGGCGGCGAGCTAAGGTGACTGCAATAAGAAAGATAACCTTCCAGGAAAGAAATTTCAAGGAGGTATGGCTAAGGGTTCAAAGGGTGGCTTCATGAGCTGACCAAGAACCAGATTCAAGTCCCATGCCACTGGAGGTGGTCTAATGGGAGGTTTAGTTAAAAGAAGGCCTCTCATGAATCTTGCAATAAGAGGATGAGAGGAGACAGGTTGTCCATTGAGAGGCTTGAGGGATGCTGCAATAGCACTCAAATGGACCCTTACTGAATTCGTCTTGAGGCCTGCATGGGAAAGATGCAGGAGATACTCTACTAAAGAATTCAAAGGTATTGCTAGAGGGTTAATACCCTTCTCAGCACACCAAATGGTAAACCTTTTCCATTTAAAAGCATAGGAACGTCTAGTAGAAGGCTTTCTGGAAGCATGAAATATATCCCTTACTTGCTGAGAAAGATGCCAATCTTGAAGGTCTAAGCCTTCAGCAACCAAGCCCTGAGATGGAGAGATTGGGGGTTTGGGTGCTACAACGTTCCCCCCTCCTGAGACAGGAGATCTGGAGCAGACCCCAGTCCAGGGAGGGAGCTTGAGAGAGATGCAGAAGTAGAGGGTACCACACGTGGCATGGCCAACGTGGAGCTATGAGAATCATAGTCCCTTGATCTCTCTGAAGCTTGAACAGGGTCTTGGGAATTAGGGGAATGGGTGGAAAGGCGTACAGGAAGTCTTGACCCCAATGAAGGAGGAAGGCATCCCTGGCCTGAACTCCCTGACACGGAATTCTGGAACAGAATCGGGGAAGTTTGGCATTCCACGGACTTGCAAAGAGGTCTATGTCCGGGGTTCCCCAAATTCGAAAGATTCTGACTATCTGGTCCATATGAAGGGACCATTCGTGTGGAAGCAGAACTCGACTGAGTCCGTCTGCCCAAGAGTTTTGAACTCCTGGAAGGTATACTGCCAGAAGATGAATTTGATGCTCTCTGGTGAAGGCCCACAATCTCAGAGCTTCGTTGCAAAGCGACAGAGAGCCAGTTCCTCCCTGCTTGTTCACATAGAACATGGCTACTTGGTTGTCCATGTGAATGAGGACTGTCTTGTAGCTGAGCAGGGTATGGAAGACTCTGAGAGCCAAGAAGATTGCTCTGAGCTCTAAGAAGTTGATATGTAGGGAGGTCTCCTGTGGGGACCAAATGCCCTGGGTGGAGAGGTCTTGAAGATGAGCTTCCCAACCCTTTGGAGAGGCATCTGTTGTAAGGATTGCTTGGGGTAACAACTGTTGGAAGGAGGACCCCAGCAACAGATTTTGAGTGGACTTCCACCACTGGAGAGACCAAAAGAGGCGCCTGGAGGTTGCTATTTTGTCTGACAGACTTCCAGATGCCTGGGTCCACTGGGTGGACAAAGTCCATTGAGCTGCCCTCATGTGAAGGCGAGTATAAGGGACCACATGCACCGTGGATGCCATGTGGCCTAGCAGTTGTAACATCTCTCGAGCAGTTAGGTGGGTTTTTAACTGAATCTGAGAGGCTAACTGCGCTAAGCGTAGGCAACGGGCCTGGGGAAGATAGGCCCTTGCAGTTGTGGTATCCAGCAAGGCCCCTATGAACTCTAGAGACTGAGTAGGGGTGAGTTGGGACTTTGGAATGTTTATAACCAGTCCCAGATACTGCAGGACACGCATTGTGCAGGCTAGGGAAGTCTGGGCCTCTGACTGGGATGGAGCTCGGATGAGCCAGTCGTCCAGATATGGGAATACAAATATTCCCAGAGTGCGTAGAAATGCAGCTATTACTGCCATGCATTTTGTGAACACTCTTGGAGCAGAGGCCAGACCAAAGGGAAGCACCCTGTATTGATAGTGCTTTCCCTGATAAAGGAACCGAAGGAACCTTCTGTGTGCTGGATGGATGAGTATATGGGTATATGCATCCTTGAGATCTAGAGAACAAAGCCAATCCTGACTCTGAAGGAATGGAAGGAGAGTACCCAGAGAAATCATCTTGAATTTCTCCTTGCATAGGAATTTGTTCAATTCTCTGAGATCTAATATGGGTCTGTAACCCCCTGTTTTCTTTGGAATTAGAAAGTAGGGGGAGTAGAACCCTGAGCCCTGTTGAAGAAGAGGTACTTCTTCTATTGCCCCTTGGGCAAGAAGGGTGGAAATCTCTTGACCCAGAAGGTCGAGGAGAGATGTTGGAGAATTGAACTGTCTCACCATGGTGTGAGGAGGAAGGTTTAAGAAATGAAGTTTGTACCCTTCCCTTATGATGGAAAGGGTCCACTGCTCTGCTGTGATTTGCTCCCATCTGGGAGCAAAGTGAGCTAACCTTCCTGGAATGGTGAGAGGCTCTGGTTCTTTTAGAGCCAGAAAGGCTAAGATCTCTAGGTGCAAGTCAAAGGCCCTGAGGAGGCTGAGGCTGTTGGGCTACAGTAGGCCTTGCAGCCTTAGACTTGGCCTGTTTAGGTTGTTGACGCTTTGCAGCAAAACGACCTGCAGAAGATGTCTGCTGACCATAAGCAGGATAATCCCTTCTTGGGAAAATATGCCTTTTTGAACAACCTCTTCTGGACAGGATTAGAGGTAGACTTTGAAAGCCTATCCAAAGCAGAATTTTCTGCATCCATCTGAGTGGCCTTTGCTTGCCAATCTTTGCCAAACAGGTTTTCACCTGTCAAGGAAGATTTCCTAATCCATCTTGGACCCAGGGTTCCAAATCAGAAGCTTGTAACCAAGCAATTCTGCGTGCACCTATGGCAATGGCCGAGGCTCTGCTGGCCCCCTCAAAAGAGTCAAAGGCTGCACGGTTAGAAAATTTGGAAACATCCTGGGCATGCTTAAGCCAGGTAAGAAAGTCTTCCCTTTTATCTTCTGGAAGAAAAGGGAGGAAAGTTTGCAGATGATCTGTAACTTCCTTCAGAAACATCCCCATATAGAGACTATAGGGGTTGATTCTGGAAACAAGCATACTGGCTTGAAAAACTTTCCTGCCAAAAGCATCTAAGGTTCTACATTCTCTTCCTGGAGGAGCAGATGAGTGCCTCTTTGCACTCTAACTTTTTTTCATAGCAGACTCCACCACAATAGAATGGTGAGGAAGCTGAGTTTTATGAAATCCAGGACAAGGAGGGACACGATACATGGTGTCCAACCTACGAGAATGAGAAGAGATGGTGAGAGGAGTCTCCCATATGCCTATCATGTGGTCATAAAGGATCTCATGAACTGGCAAAGTGGCTGCTTCTTTAGGAGCCTTGGGATATTGTAAAATATCCAATTTTTTGGCTCTAGGCTCTGTCTCAGGGGCTACTGAGATAGAAAGCCCCTTGGCCACTTCCCATATGAAGTCTTGAAAAGACAAGTCTTATGGAGGGGACATTCTTCTTTTTGGAGAAGAAGGCTCCTGAGGAAGAAGTACCGATGCTCCGACAGAGGCCTCCGATACATCAGAGTCTTCGGAGGAATCGAAGTATCGCCTATCTGGATGCTCTTGTAAAGCCCGATACGTATACCGGGTGGTATCGACATCGGGAGTCATCGGTACCGGATCGGTACCGATAGGCATCATCGAACAGGGTACCGCTGCAGTCGACACCGAAGTCGATGTCGATGCAACCGGTACCAGCACCAGAACCGATATCGGAGCCGGTGTCGTAGCCAGTACCGACAACGAAGCTTGTTGCGGTACCAGCGGCGTCGCAGCTTGTATGAATGCCATAATGGCACGCTGCATGGTCAAAACATTCTGATCCATCGACGCCATGAATGTCTGGAGGTCGGTACTGGCGGATTCCACCGGTACCCCAGAACATTGCAACAGGTGATCGGTCGAGGCCGTGCCATCGATATCAACCTGTGACCCCATAGGAGGAGCTTTGGAAGCTGGATCTTCCCGCCGGGGTACTTTTGCCGGTGCAGGATCCTCGAGGGCAAACCCGGAGGCATCTCGATGCTTAGAGGGAGATCTACCCTTCGAGGACCGGCTGGACTTATGTTTGGTTACACAGGTACACTAAAAAAATTTTTTTTTAAACTGCCTCTAATGTTTCAATTGATTTTTACGTTTTTTGGTGCGCTGAATCCAAATCTGGTAACCAATTTGCTCCATCACGTACAGATTTTTTGCTACATTGGGTTAGCAGTTTGAGGTGAACGTTTCAGATTGAGTGCGATCGAGATAAACGTTTCTTGGATGAATTCTTTATACTAATTGTTTAGTAGTTATTCAAATAAGAATAAAGAAAATTGTAACAAGGCAGCACATAAGAATAGAGTAATGTCAACAAAACACACTGTGATGGTAGCAAAATTGTCTGCACTTAAAACAGCCACATACATGTGCACAAACATTGAGCATATAAGAGCGAGGTTAGACACAAAGCAAAGCAAAGAAATGTGCAAAAAATGTTGTACAGGTATGTATGTAAGAATAGAAAACGCAAACCGCACCATTGCAATACATGAAGACAAACACCCGATGGTGTGAAAATAAAATTCTAATAAATGAGATCCGACACTGTGGTAATAACTAGCAAATTTTTATTTCAAAGTTTAGTAAAAACACGATATTTGTCAACACAGTTTAGATTTTAAAGTCATTCTTGGGTCAATCAATCTCCTGGTGGGCCCGTTTCTTCTTTCCCCGAATGCTTCTCTTTGTGCGCTGCTTGGTGTATTTTTCATCTGGGGTTTCCCGCAGCAGCAACCAGCAGAAATCAGCCATCATAGTGGTGTTCCATCTTCCTTGGTACCTTCTCTCTGCGTCCTTGATGTCCTGGTGAAACCTTTCACCTTGTTCTTCACTGTACGCCCCCAAGTTTTCGGGAAAGTAGTTCACATAGGAGTGCAAGAAATGGACTTTCAGGCTCATGTTACAGCCTTGTTCTTTGAAGGCATTGAGCATCCTGGCAACAATATCCTTATAGTTCTCATCCCGCCTGTTCCCCAAGAATTTGAGAACAACATCCTTGAAGGAATCCCAGGCTTCTTTTTCCTTCTCAGACATCGTTTCAGCGAATGCTCCATCTGAAATGAGTTTCCTTATATCAGGGCCAACAAACACTCCTTCCTTTAGCTTTGCTTCAGAAAGTCGGGGGAACTTTGAGCAAAGGTACCGAAAGCACTCACCATCTTTTGGAAGGGACTTGATGAATTGCTTAATGAGACCCAACTTAATGTGGAGAGGTGGTAATAGAATTTTATCACGAGGTACCAAGCTCTCATGAAGAACATTTTTCTCACCGGGTCTCAAATACTCCCGAATTGGCCAGTCTTTTTTCCCCCAGTGTAGGTCGCGGGCCTGGCTATCCCACAAGCAAAGGAAGCAGGGATATTTGGTGAAACCGGATTGCTGCCCTAATAGCATGGATAGAATTTTAAAGTCTCCACAAATCATCCACTTATGCTCATCATAACGAATCTTCTGAAGAAGCAGGGCCAAATTCTCGTATTTTTCTTGGAGAATAGCAGAGTGAGCAATAGGAACTGAAGCGAATGTGTTGCCATTATGAAGAAGAACACCTTTTATGCTGTCTTTTGACGAATCAATGAACAGCCGCCATTCAGCAGGATCATACTTGAGTTTAAACTTTTTCCATCACTCCGTATATATCGTTGCAAAATACCAAATCTTCCTCTTTGCTGAAATACTTCAAAAATTGTGTCTCGCGGTTGCGGTACCAATAAAAAGTTGTTCCTGGTGACAATAGATTTTTCTGTTTAAGCCGAGAACCTAGCAGTTGGGCAGCATCTTTTGGGAGTCCTAAATCCCGGACTAAATCATTCAATTCAGCTTGAGAGAAAAGTTCAGGTTTCGGATCTGGTTCAGTTTCAAACTCGGAAGTACTGGACTCATCGGGAAAAGCCATCTGATGAGTCTCATCATGATCAGAACCGTCCACACAAATATGATCCAAAGATTTTGGTGGTTCAGGCACAGGTACTTCGTTGCTATGAGGCATAGGCCTAATTGCTGAGGGAAGGTTGGGGTAACTTATTACGTTCTTATTTTTTAAGTTGTATCCCTTCACAATGCAAGAGCAAAAATAGCAGTCACTGCTGTGGTCTCTTTGTTCACGCCACATCATAGGTATTCCGAAACGAAATGCTTGTTTTTTACCTTTCATCCATAAGCGTAGATCTTCCTCACATGTCTTGCACACTTTGTGAGGAGCCCACGGTTTGTCTTGATCGCCTAACTTCAAACCGAAATAGGCGAAATATACTTTTTTAATAAATGCAGAAATGTTCCTCTGCCGCTTTTTCACGGTATATTCCCCACAAATAAAACAAAAACTGTCTGGAGAGTTGACGCAACCTCTGGCTCTGTGAGCCATCACAAATACACAGCACTGCAAACTACAACTGTAGTGAACCACTTCGAAATAAAGCTGGATTATGACTGAGCAAACAAAAGGTAATAATGAACTTGCAAGAAACTGAAATTTGACAGGAACGCTCATGTCGCAACCACCGTGTTTGAGCGAGCGAACGAGGCGAGGCGAACAGGAAAGAACATGCGCCAGCGCGAGTACTGGATTTAGCCCCCGCCTACCAATTGTCCTGTTAATGTATAAAATGAATACAAAACACTCTAAAATATCATGAGGGAGTGTTTCTAGTTAGTTAACCATTACAACCTCTATTTTGGGCCAAGAAAATAAACTGCAGTCGGCTAAAAAGAAATTATGTGAACATTCCTTATATGGGTAAGAAATCTAATTTTGCAAGAAAACGTGATGTGATGGAACATTTTGGCTATTTTTCCTGGATTCAGCACCCCAAAATCTATAGGAATCAGTTGCAAAACTGGAGGCAGTTTTTTGGTAGTGTACCTGTGTTACCTGAGATCCATAGGAGGAAGAAGCAGCTCTGGAAGACGTCGATGCCACCGAAGCTGCATCAGAGGGAAACAGTGTACTGAGCTTGGCTGCTCAGTTCTGTAAACCTCTTTTAGATATCATGGAGCAGGACGGACAATCCGTGATGGAATGGTCAGGACCCAAACACTTAAGACACCAGTCATGGGTGTCGGTAACAGAGATGGTACCGCTGCACTTAGTGCATTTTTTAAACCCGGAGGCGGGCTTTTCCATGAGGAATTTTCTGTTAGGCCTAAGGCCCAACGAAGAAAAAATACACTGAAGTGGAACGGAAAGGGTTTTTTTTTTTTTTTTTAAGAAAAAGAAAGAAAAGACCGGTGGTACCGGTCCGACGTCGAAGAAGGTAGACGCGCGACCAAAGAAATAAAATAAAGAACTTCTTCAGCGGTGACAGGAACACGACCTGCTGGCTCCGCGGAAAAGAAGAACTGGAGAGAGGCGGTTAGGAAAGGCGGGAAGGCAGCGCGCAGGCGCTGTGGGATGCTCCCAAAAGCTTTCCTTTTTGGGAAGCTGGGGAGCGTTCCCGCGCAGGCTCCGTCGGTGCTGACGTACCCATATGTGAAGACTCATTCCTGCTTGTTCCTGGAGATTCATTTCAACACCAGCACTATCGGTCAACTTAGATGCTGGCCAGGCCCGCTGAATACCAGGCCAATTAGGATCTTGGCAGTTGGCATATATGTACACCCCATGTTAACTTAGTGTGTGCTGTTAATAGATGAGTCCCTGTCTGCCACAGGGCCCATTTTATTCCTATGAGCCTTGTGACAGACAGCATGCACTAACCGCTCGTAAATGGCCCCCTTAGTGTGGACTATTGCACTTTAATGAACAGCAAAACAATAACATTTCTTAATTATTTTATTTTAGTCTAATGAATCATTAGCAATTTTTAAGATTATTTTTTTTAGAAGTAAATGGAATGAACAAACAAATACAAAACATTTCGAATGTATGTTAAAAAGCAAAATAAATCTCACTATCCTTTAGAAATCAGATACCCAACGAGACCAATACTCTTCAATACTGTTTTACGAGGGGAATATTTTCCATAGCCCACATACACGGTGCCAATTCTTAAAGAGCCACCCCTTGAGAAACGAGCAGGTGGAAAGCAGTCACCTTTAAAGCATCCAGTTGCTGTGCAGGTGGCCAAGCAGGGGGAAACAGGCCTTCCCCCAACTTCAGGGCCCCCACCAGAACACCTCTATGCAATGCAACTAAAAGTGCATGCACCATGGAATAACCCACACTGCTCACCGCATCTGGAGAGCAATGCTCAGACAGGCCATCTTAGTCAGGGAAGGGTTTGAAATGCAGTCACCTGCACATGAAACACTTCACACACTCCTGTGCTGGTATCTAAAGAGATATGTGGAGCTTCTATAGGTGGCAGTTGGGCTCTATCCTTAGCAGCATGAACAGGAACAACTGGGCTGACTGGATGGGTCAGTGGGTCTTCGCTGCTGTCATTCATTATGTTATGTTTCTACAAAAACCTCTTCTCTTCCCAAGAAGTGTGTTACAACATCCCCACCTTGAAGCCTTTGCATCATATACGGAAACCTCCAGAGTCCTGCAAAGGCCATATAACTACAAAGAGTTACAGCCTGCGACCACAGAAAGATGAGCCATAGAACTTCCTAAAGACTGCTGCTACAGAGAGATGGGTCACAGAGCCTCCTGGCGACACAGGGGGACAGAGACAGAGGCCACAATAAGAAACACAGTGGCATGAAGTCTCCAGGACGTGATTCACAGTTACAAAGAGAAAGATGGGCCACAGATACAGAGGGATGCAGGCTGCAGAGCTTCCTAGAGAAAATCGGTAGCACTTGCAGGGAACTATGCTGCCGCTACAGAGTAATAATGGCTGTGATATCACTAAAGTCATGGGATGCAGTTACAGATAGACTGAACTAGGGCCATCGGTTCACCCAGGTCAACCCAGAGAGGCTGATCCAGTCCTAGATTGTCACCTACTGCCTGCATGGAGATACAGGCCTGCTTTTATTTGGTATTTTTTCTCTTTTTTTTTTGTTTGCTCTGACAATTTCCTCCTATTCCTTTGAGTTACAGCTCAGTTGGAAACAGATGCCATAAGCCTTCATTTGCATCTACTTGGAAATTTTTGTCCTATTTTAAATCTGCACCCAACTCACTTTAGTCCAATTACTGTAGTGACAAGTCTTCATTTAGGATGTTAGCACCAGAGCTGCCCCCCTCTGGAAACCCGTTACTAAGTGTCACCATTATAACAAAGTAACATAGCAAATGAGGACAGATAAAGACTGAAAGGCCCATTAAGTCTCCCTAGATGTCTTCCTCACTTGTTCTCTACCACTCTGGGTAGATGAACATACAGATTTCTAACACCTATCTTTCAACCAGATCCCCCCACGTCATCCCCTCAACTGCACCTATTTGCCCAAATCATGCTCATTCACCAGTCCATGCACATCACAGCAGTCCTGATCAAAGCCCAATACAGCCATGCTTCTAATATGAGAGCTGTAACCATGGCTACCATGGGCTGATTGGACTCCCTCCACCCCAAGGGCTATGAAAACTGCATCCATGGCATCCCTGGCCAACCTGGGGGACAGAAAATCTAAAGCAGGAATCAAACACGTCCCTTCACATTGCAGTGCACAACACTGCTACTGAGCCACAGGCCCAGCCCCTAGTTCTACTTTTCTTAAGAAAATCAGAGCTACAGCTCAATGCAAGCAATGGGGCAAACCCAGGTCTGGATCAACCGCCTGTTATGTCATAATCAAGGCTTTGTGCCCTCAAGGTTCTGTAGGTGATGTGGTAACCTTAGTTAGACCAAGACTATGATTAGGGAGAGACAAACCATTTCTTCCTATGCTTGTTATATTTGCACTTACTATGAATGTTTTGTTGTAACCTGACTTGGACTTTTTTCGATAGGACAAACTAAACATTGTAATACATAACTAAATACAATGGAATCTCTGGAGAGAAAGACTATGGTTCCAAGATCCAGGAGACATGCTCACTGTGAGTGTATTCCAAGCCAAGGTTCATACTCACTGGTTTCAGTTCAGTGATATCCCAGTCCAGATACTCAGCCACACGCATCATCTGCGTTATAATGCGATCCACTTCCTGCAGGTATAAAAACACAGGATCGGGAGAGGGTGGGTGGGGAAGGTGGGGAAAGAAGGGAACGTCATACTAGAATACACCGCAACATGGACAACAGAAATGGAGAGTTTGAGACGGGGACAGTTCCAAGAATGAAAAGGAGGGAGACAGACCTCACAGTGTGAGATGAGGCGGAAGCACTAAGGATAAGACAGAGGGAGACAGACCCTTTGCCACATGAGAGAGAACGGGAGATTTGGGAGAGAAGGTTAAGGGAGATAGCCTCGCTTAATAAGAGACAGAGGACGATAGTGAGGGAGACAGCCTGTTCTAAGTTTGAAATGGAGGATGACATTCTGGGACTCTAAGGAATAGCTCTGTTCATCCTCTACTTCCTTCAGATTAACAGAATAATTACAGCTATTAGAATAAAATGCACTCACTGAACTGTCCAGAAGACCATTCGCATCCTTGTCGTACAATTTAAAGGTAACTGGGAAACAGAAACAAAACAGAAGGCAGGATTATAGAGAGACAGAGACAGCAGAGAGACAAACCGGGGGAGAGAGTCAAAGACAGGGAGGCATACAAGCAGAAAGGAGGAGACGAACACAGAGATACTCACACTCTAGTTTATCCTCAGCCCGGCCTCCCTCCAGCAGAGAGAAATAACAGGAGACATCGCTCACACTAACCAGTTCTGATCCTGCAAAGTCAAAGCAAACCTTAGCATCACTGGTGTAGGGGGCCACATACAAATTAATCAACAAGGTTTCAAGGTCCCTTGCTCCAACTGTTTTACAGTCTATGTTCAGATAAGGAGGATGGGGTTTAGTGGCTTGTTCAAGGACAGGTAGGCACAAGAAGAGCAGATCGCTCTTGCAGAACCAATCGAATGAACACAAGAGGCAAGAGGCAAGAGTGAATGATGAACACAGGTGCTTTATTAAAACCCCAACGCGTTTCAGCGAACGCCTTCTTCAGGGGGACTGAATAACTAAACAATAAAAGCTGTTGTATACTGATATATTGATTTTACTGTTGTCTGAGTGTTATTTTATATATCAGTATACAACAGCCTCCTTATTTATGATGCCCTTTTGTTTTAAGATTTTTCATCATGTTTTTAATATGTTTGTTTATTATCTTTTATTGTTTGTTAGTTATTCAGTCCCCCTGAAGAAGGTGTTCGCCGAAATGCGTTGGGGTTTTAATAAAGCACCTGTGTTCATCATTCACTCTTGCCTCCTGTTGCTCAAGGACAGTACTTGGTAGGAGAAGTGGGAAAGGAAGCAGGATCTCCAATCCAAAGATCTGTGAAAATCTAAAGCAGAACTCCAAAAACCCCCGAGAACTGAACTGACCTTTCTGAATGTGGCAACCTCGCATGCGCACAATATCATGTCACTACCCTTTGCCCAGGCCAGTGCTCCAAGAGACAGGGATATATAATGCTTTAAGCACTATTTCCTTATCTGTGCTGATCCTGGCAGATTTGTCTCCTACCTGGTTGATCTCTGATGTCTGTCTGCAATTCATTTTCACTAGATACATTTTGGAAAGACATGAAGAGACGTTGGCAGAGCTCATCTGAAATTTCCTCTGCTTCCAGGTAAGTCCTCAAGAACAGCTTGAAACCCTCAATGTTTATCGACTGGGAGAAGAAAGAAGGGGAAAGGCATAAGACAGTTAGGATAAAGTGAAGGAGGAGTGTATTGGAGCACAGCATAAAGCATAGAAGGATTTCCTAGAGCAATCAGTATCTTTTTCATAGCAATACAAGGTGCTAGCCTCATATGCAGAGCTCTGTCTGAGGAGTATGGGCCAATCTTTACAGACAATGAACACGGTGCCAATACTCAGTACCGTCCTTACAAATGATGAGAAATAACCTTTATTTCTATACTTTCACGTGGATTAACACAGCAACCACAGCACTCTAGCCATGGCTTTCTCTAGAATTGCACTACACGTAAGGAATATGTGAATGAGATATGTGGCCAACCTACCTGTTCCTCCTCTGATAGCCTATTCTTTTATTTACTGATGTTCTTGTGCCTGTGTTATGCAAGCATAGAAGGATTGGCTGGTTTGGGTATTCCATGGACGGGGAAGGTTGTGATTATTATTTGTGACTTAAATACTTGTATTTATTATGGGAGCAATTTTATAAGGATTTCTTTCACCCTTTTTTAATGTGTGTAAGAGAGGTCTTGTAAAATCACATGCACCAAAAGATCACACATAGGTGTTCTCCCGGGTGGAGCAGGGCAAAACTGCAATATACATGCATGTGTGTTTTATAATATACATGCGTACTTACATAATAACATAGTATATGACGGCAGATAAAGACCAGTATGGTCCATCTAGTCTGCCCAGCAAGGCAGCAAGAGTAGGTGCACATGTTGCTCCGTGCAGTTCATCCCTCCCCATGCCTTAGTTTAGAGGTGTATCCATCGCTCCGTGTAGGTCACCCCTATTTGTTCATATATAAGAGATAGTTATGTTTATTTTGATTTTATCCTGCTGCTATAAAGGGATCCACTGTGTCTATCACTGTATTTGCGCCCACCGCTTCCATCGGGAGGGCATTCCAAGCATCCACCACCCTTTCAGTGAAAAAGTATTTCCTGACGTTGCCTTTCAGTTTACACCCTTGCAGCTTCATGTTATACCCTGTAGTTTTACAGCTTCCCCATATTTGGAAAAGGTTTGTTTGTTCATTAATACTCTTTAAATATTTAAAGGTCTGAATCATATCTCCCCTGTTCCTCCTCTTCTCCAGAGTGTACATATTTAGGTCTTCAAGTCTCTTCTCATAAGTCTTCTGACACAGGCTCCAAATCATTTTGGTCGCCTTCCTCTGAACCGCTTCCAGTCTTTTTACATCCTTTGAGAGATACGGTCTCCAAAACTGAACACAATATTCCAAGTGAGGCCTCACCAGCGACTTGTACAGTGGCATTAGTACATCTTCCTTTCTGCTGGTAATTCCTCTCTGTATGCAACCCAGCATCCTTCTGGCTTTTGCCACCACCTTGTCACACTTTCGCTATCTTGAGATCCTCAGAAACAATCACTCCGAGGTTCTTCTCCTGGTCCATGCACACCAACCTCTCACCCCCTATCGCATACAATTCCCTTGGGTTTCTGCTTCCCAAGTGTATGCCACTGCACTTCTTCACATTAAATCTTAACTGCCAAGCATTAGACCATTCTTCCAGCTTTTGTAGATCCTTCGCCATGTTATCCACTCCCTCAGGGGAGTCCACTCTGTTGCAAATTTTTGTGTCATCTGCAAAAAGACAGACTTTTCTATTCAGTCCTTCAGCAATATCACTCACAAATATATTGACAGTACCGGTTCCAGGACCAAACCCTGGGGCACCCCGCTAATCACCCTCCTTTCATCCGAGGGAGTTCCGTCTACTGTCACCTTCTGTCATCTGTCAGTCAACCAATTTCTGATCCAGTTCACCACCTTGGGACCCATCCCCAAGCTGTTGAGTTTATTGATAAGCCTCCTATGAGGAACAGTATCATTAACTTAAATAATTAAGAAACTGAAAACTCTTGATGGCATAAGTCTTCACACCTTTTAACGCAGTACTTAGTGGAAGCCCCTTTTGCAGCAAGATCGGCCATGAGTCGTTTAGGATAATTACAGTATCTTGCCAGTTTTGCATAGCAGAATTATGCAGATTTTGACCATCCTTCTTAGCAGATTAGCTCAGGCTCTTTCATGTTGGCCGAGGATTGCCAAAGGACTGCAGTCTTGCCTTAGATGTTATTGAAAGGCCTGAGTAAAAAGCCAGGTCTTCAGACTAGTTTTAAACTTTCTCTGAGAGGATTTCATCCGAAGTTCAGCAGTCATGGATGTGAGGGGCTCGGAAACAGAAGGCAATAAAAACGGTCCACCAATTTCAAGTCCCTCCTCTAGACTCCTTTTTGTATGGCTTTTCAAATCCCTCAGTGATGCAGGATCCTGCTTCCCCTTCCATCCATGCCAACCTTATTATACCCTCTACGACCCTGCCCTACTCCCTTTCCCTAAGTTTCATTGTCATGTTCATTTGTGATACTCCCTCTTTCCTATTTTTATTGGAGTTCTTTTCTCCTTTTAATTTTATTATGTGCACTGCTCTGCTGAACCGAAGGGCAGTATAATAAACCATAAAACAATAGATAGAATACATACGCACTTTTACACCTTCTTCCGAGCGGCTGTAAATTTATGCACGAGATGTTCTGTGCTATGAGGGCTGGTTCTGGGGGCCTCTTTTATAAAGATACATAGGTGCTGGCGTATCTTTGACATTCCACATTGGTATAAAATCAAGCCCCATGTGTGATTTTATGCTGCACATTGCCTTTGTGTAAAATGGCAATTCATAAAAGCAAATAGTAAATAGAACGCTCTCAGCCAGGAGAACCACCATCGAGGAAGAGGTCTGGACCTGCATGATATTTAAGGTGGCGATACCGTCAAAAGTTATTGGAGATACAAAAAAGGAAAGAAAAATTTAATGGGGGGAAAAAGGTGGTAGGCTTTTGTACAAGCTTGGATGTTTCGGTATTACAGGGAATGTGTTAAACTGGTTTACTAGGGGGTAATTGTAGAAGCTCTGTTTGTGATTTAGATGTTGGAAAATGGGCATTCTGATGAGCAAATCACAAGAGGCATCCTCGGATCCATTTTAGAAAGCCGGGTGGTATATAGACATTCCTGGTGCGAGCACGTCCATGTAACATGGGGGCGTGGCCTGGGCAGACCAACGGAGATGCATGTTGCGGTGTGATTTTAGAACAGTATAAGCATATCTGGCCCTGGTTGTTGAGGCCTCCATGCCACCCATACCTGCTCCTGATCATGACTAAGGTGTCAAAAAGTGCTCATTTCATGGCTAAAACGCTTCCAGGGGGAAGAGCAAAATGTGCTCACATTGCCACAGTTAATATTCCCTGGACAAAGAAACCTGCATATTAATACAAACTCCAAACATATTACTGGCCCACCACCGCACATCTGATTATCTGAAATGCCCAGTCAGGATGTGCAAGTGTCATAACATAATCGCCCCTTTCTGAAATACCCCTGGCTGGCACATCCAAGTACCTGGTTCTGCTGCCGTGCTATTCGGGGACATTTATTTATTTAGCTGTATTTATATCCCGCTTTTCACTGGGTCAAAGCGGTAGAACATTAAAAGGGAGGGGGGGGGGGTGGACAATAATCAACTTCAGGGATTGGGGCCATCACCAGGTGGCCAACATTAATGATTTTAACAAATATTTGGGACATAGACATAGATATTGTGTCACAGTCTCATAGAACATATGTTCAGGGGGATGAAATAGGGTGGTTGGGAGGTAGTCAGTGGTGGGTGCTTGTTTCTGGTCCGAGGTATTCCTGGAATAGGGTGGTTTTTAGTTGTTTCCTGAAAGATAAGGGATCTTTGTTGCTTCTGATGTGATTCGGTAGAGAGTTCAAGAGGGTTGGTGCATATAGTTCAAAGGCTCTGTTGCAGGTCCGTTGATTGCATTTGGTTCGTTTGTGGGGGATGGTGAGGGAGTTGTTGGTGGTTTGTCTGGTTGTTCTGTTGTGGGCTGGTCGGGGCAGTAGTGTGCGGAGCTGGGAAGTCTGAGTTTGGTAGAGAGCTTTGTGAGTGAGTAGGGTGGATTTGTACTTGATTCTTGCTTCGAGGGGGAGTATGTGTAGCTCCCTCAGGACTGGGGTGATGTGGTATTGTTTTTTTGCTTTCTGGATAATCCTTGCTGTGGTATTTAAGGCAGTTCGAAGTGGGTTGGTATGGGTGGCTGGAAGTCCGTGGTAGATTATATTGCAGTAGTCCAGGTGGGGGAGTGTCATGGCTTGCATCACTGTTCTGAAGTCCTGTGGTTCAAGGAGAGGTCTGAGGCGCTGTACTGTTTTAGCCTTGTGGAATATTGTTCCGGTGGTTATTTTGATTTGTTGCTTGAGTGTGAGTGCTTGGTCTATGATTTTATTTTATTTATTTATTTGTGTGTTTTTCTATACCGCCCCTTCCAGAGATCAGGAGCGGTTTACAGAGAACATGTCAAAATATAACATTAACATTACATGGAACATTAACAGTGTAAAAATTAGTTACATAGGAAACTAAAAATATAATTATAAACGTATTAACTATTTACATTGGTTGAAGAAGCTTAATCATACTGATGTATGTAGTTTAATGACAGCCATAGAGATTATCTAGTTTAATTGTTTACAATTTGCTTGAGAGAACTTAATCATAGTGAGGTATGTAAATTCAACAGCAAAGAGATTATTTACAACAGTCCTACTAGGATTGACTAACATTCAGTATGAGTGACAAATGAAAAAGTGTGTTTTGGGTTAGGTTGGGTATGCTTGTGATATTAGATTTGCATAATCTTGTGCCTTTTGTTCGAGTGTAGGTTGTAAGTCATGAAAGTGTTGGGTGAACAAGTGTGTTTTTAGTTCCTTCCTGAAGGAGCTAAGGTCTTTAATCTCTCTCAGATTGTAGGGTAATTTGTTCCACTGACTGGGGGCGTAGAAAGAAAAGGCAGTATTAGTTGTTATCTGTTTAAGCTTTTTCATAGAGTCGGGAATTAGCAATATATTGAGGTTTGCTCTTCTTCTTAGTCTAGTTTCTGAGGGGGACTTAATTAATGTTGATAGATGTGAAGGGGCTATATCATTGACGAGCTTAAAAATGGTGACTAGTGTTTTGTATTGAATCCTGCTATGAATAGGTAGCCAGTGGAGGGCGTATAAAATTGGAGTGATGTGGTCAGATAATTTGTCTTTAAAAATAATCCGGGCAGTTACATTCTGGGCCCTTTGAAGGATGAGTAGATTCTTCTTGGATGTACCCTGTAGTAAGCCATTACAGAAATCTATGTGTGGCATTATCAAGGCCTGGACAACTGATCTAAAGTCACTAATGTCGATAAGTGGTCTGAGATGTTGGATAGTTCTGAGTTTAAAGAAAATAGTTTTGGCAGTCTGTTTTATGTGCTGTGTCATGCTTAGGGTTTTGTCCAGAGTAACTCCTAGGTATTTTACTTCAGACTTAACTGGGAGATTAATATCTAATAGATTGACAACAGATGGGGGGGGGGGGGGTAAAATTAGTGTTTCTGGATACAAAAAGTGCTTCAGTCTTTTTGAAATTTATATCCATATGAATTGAGTGCAGCCATTGTTCAGCTTCAATGATACAAGTTGCGATTACATCATAATTAGGGTTAGCTACATCACAGGGGGCGAACAACATAATATCATCTGCATAGATGAAGTATTTTAGATTGTGGCGTTGGAAGATTGAGCAGATGGGTTGGAGATAAATGTTAAAAAGTAAAGCCGAGAGAGAAGATCCTTGTGGGATACCTCACTCTTGTAGGAATGGTAGAGAAGAGGAATGATCAATTTGGACATATTGGAAACGGTTAGAGATGTAGGATTTAAACCAGCCAAGTGTTTTATCTTTTAAACCTAATTGTGATAACCTGGCTAAGAGGATGTTGTGATTTACACTGTCAAAAGCTGACGAAATGTCAAGGAAAATTAGCAAGAAAGCCTGCTTGGAATCATCCAAGCCCTGGATTAGTGAATCAAATAAGGATACAAGTAATGTTTCCACACCTTGGTAAGGGCGAAAACCGTACTGATGTTCATCTAAAGGAAAGTTAGTGTCAATATGGTCTTGCAACTGTATTTGAATTACTTTCTCAATGATTTTAGCTAGGAAAGATATACTGGCTATAGGACGGTAGGAAGAGGGTTCGTTGCTGTTAAGAGATTTATTTTTTAGAAGCGGGCGAATTGCTGTGTATTTAAGGTCATCTGGCATGAAGCCTTGTAGTAGGGATTGGTTTACTATTTTAAGAATGTATGGAGCAAGTTCAGCTTTTGCTGCCTTAATCCAATGTACTGGGCAAGGATCAAGAAGTGAGGTGGTGGTATTGAGATTTGATATTATCTCTAGAAGTTGTTTGCTTGAGACTAGATGGAAAGAGCTCCATTCAATGATATTTGCTGTGGTAGGTATCATGATAGAACCTGGACGAATATCGTGTTTAAGCTTGCTAGCAAAATGGTTTGCTAGGAGTTGGGGGTCTATTAGTGTTTTGTTCACGGTGGGATCTGGAACTTTGGATAGTGATTTAATAATCTGGAAAAGCTCTCTTGGCCGGTTGATAGCTTTTGATAAAGTTCTAGTGTGGTATAGTCTTTTAGCGGTATTTATAGCTTCCTTATATGTTTTGAGGTTTGTGAAGTATTGTGCTCTGAGTTCAGGTGTTTTTGATTTGCACCATTTAGTTTCCAATTTCCTGAGATCTTTCTTTAGTGTAGAAAGTTCTGAAGTGAACCAATTCTCAGATGCATTTTTTCTTAGTCTTTTATTTGAAGGCAAAGATTTAGCTTTAGCTTCCCCTCCTATAACAGAGTTCCAGGTTGATACTAGATCATTGAGATTGTTTGAGTCATTGTCTAGTTTCGTAATGAGTGATTCAATAAAGTTCTCCTTGCTAAACTGACGGAATCTTTGCTCTATGGGTTTGTTATTGATATGTGCTAAAATGGTGTGTTGGAAAGGGAGCGAGAAATGTATCAAGAAATGATCGGACCATGGGACCTGAGTCATAGTAGGTGGAGTAAATTGTGGTAATTGTGTATAGTGTGAAGGGAGGAATATTAGATCTAGAATGTGACCTTTGCAGTGCGTAGGGTGGGTAATTATTTGTGTAAAACCCATTTCATCCATTGCTTCAAGGAAAGATTGTTCCTGAATGTTTGATAGGGAAGCAAGGTTAAGATCTCCTAAGATAACATAAGGTTTCCTCAAAGAAGAGTTACATGCAACCTCGAGGATAGTGTCTAAGGTCTGCAAATCATTTGTTGGTGGTCTATATATAAGGCATATAGCCAAGGTATGACTTTCTATTTTGAGGATATCTATTCCATCATGCTTATCAAGTAACGTGGATGAGAGATTGAGGTTAGCTTTAGCTATTATAAGTACACCTCCACCTCTTTTTCTGTCCCTATTAGAGCTAAGAATAGTATAGTCATGCATTCTTAGTTGATTAAGAAGAACTGTATCAGATTCATTTAGCCAGGTTTCCGTTATGCAAAGTAGATGAGGTTCTTCATCAAGAATGAGGTCAATTAGAATCGGGATTTTATTTCTAATTGACCTGGCATTGATGAGTATACATTTTAGTTGTGTTGACTGGGTAGTGCTTTTTTGAGGTAGTCAATTGGAGTAGGATTCAATTGGATCAACCTTCGAGTATGAGTGCGCTGGTGAGTGTGTGGATTCCCTATTGCTGGATGTCTGAGATCGTATTTTTGAGTATCATGTCTGGGCCTGTAAGGGATGATGTGAATGTGTGTCAGTGTAGGATTAATTATAGCTGAGGTTAGAGAGAGAATGGGGGGGGGGGGGTGTTGATAAGTAAGAGTACTAGTGTACACATTAGAATGTTTAGAGTGATTGTTAACAATCTTCTAAGTTCCATTGTTAGTAGGAGATGTTTTAAGGCTATTGAATTAGGGAGATTCAATGTAACAAATAGTATAGTAACAAATAGTATAGATTCAATGTAACAAGTAGTGTATATATTCAATGTATCAAGTAGAATAAGTATACTATGGTATATAACAGTAGCAATTAGTGTAGTATACTATGATATTAAAATATTATAAGACAAAGTAAGCAGAAGTGTTGATCACAAATCAATAAATGATGTGTTAACATAAGAACATAAGATATGCCATACTGGGTCAGACCAAGGTCCATCAAGCCCAGTATTCTGTTTCCAACAGTGGCCAATCTAGGTCATAAGTACCTAGCAGTTTCCCCAAGGGACACAGGTTCCACAATGCTTGTATTGGTTCAAGCATTGATATCCTGGGTCCCTTCTTAATAATGGTTTATGGACCTTTCCTCCAGGAACTTGTCCAAACCTTTTTTAAACCCAGCTACACTAACAGCCTTTACTACATCCTCCGGTAACAAATTCCAGAGTTTGATTACACGTTGAGTGAAAAAATATTTTCTTTTATTAGTCTTAAATAGTTTACCCTGTAGCTTCATTGCATGTCCCCTAGTCTTTCTATATTCTGATAAGGTAAACAATCGATCTACGTTTACCCGTTCCACTCCGTTCATTAATTTATAGACTTCTATCATATCTCCCCTCAGCCGTCTCTTTTCCAGGTTAAAGAGCCCTAACCTTTTTAACCTTTCTTCATAGGAGTATCCTTCCATCCCCTTTACCATTTTGGTGGCTCTTCTCTGAACCTTTTCTAAAATAGCTACCGTAAAACCTCTAATAGACCGCCACCTCTAATAGAACGCCACTCCAGCAGAGAGGTTGAAAAATAGAGCGCCACCCTCTAATAGAGCGCCACCTCTAATAGACCGCCACTCTCACCTCGTGTAAATTTACTGCATTTAACATTCATGTGTAAAAGAAACGAAGATTTTCTCATAGAGTTTCTTTCTTTGTTCGAAACGATAAAAAGATTTGTAGTTTATGAATGTTAATGTAGACGTCTTGTTGGCGCCTTTTTCTGATGCAATATTTCATGTGTTTTCTACTGTACTATGCTGTATTGCGCAATGTAAAAGCAGTGCTCACCGCTAACATTCTAGTTTGATTTTGCTGTCAAAAAGTGATAGTTCACAGACGCATTTTCTGCACGTTACAATAGTCGGCTGTGTGTAAAGTTTGTCCACTTAAAAGTTTGGCCAGATAGTTGAAAAATAAACCGCCACTCTCTATTTGAACGCCACCTCTAATAGACCCCCACCTTGGCGGTCAATTAGAGGTTTTACGGTATATCCTTTTTAAGATACAGCGACCAGAATTGCACACAATATTCAAGGTGCGGTCTCACCATGGAACGATATAGAGGTATTATAATATCTTTTGTTTTATTTTCCATTCCTTTCCTTATCATACCAAGCATTCTATTTGCTCTCTTGGCCGCTGCTGCACACTGGGCCGAGGGTTTTAACATGGTATCCACCATGACGCCTAAATCTTTTTCCTGGGTGGTGGTTCCTAATGTGGAACCGTGCATCGTGTAACCATAGTTTGGGTTGTTCTTCCCTAGGTGCATAACCTTGCACTTGTCCACATTACATTTCATCTGCCATTTTGATGCCCAGTCTTCCAATTTATCAAGATCCTCTTGCAATTTTCCACAATCCTCTTGGGTTTTAACAACTTTAAATAGTTTTGTGTCATCTGCAAATTTGATAACCTCACTCCACTTTCCAGGTCATTTATGAATATGTCAAAAAGCAGCGGACCCAGCACAGATCCCTGGGGTACACCACTATTCACCTTTCTCCATTGGGAAAATTGGCCATTTAGCCCTACCCTCTGCTTTCTATCTTTTAACGAGTTCCTGATCCACAATAGTACACTGCCTCCTATCCCATGACTCTTTAGTTTTGCCAAAAGTCTCTCATGAGGGACCTTGTCAAAGGCTTTCTGAAAGTCCAGATACACAATATCAACCGACTCACCTTTGTCCACCTGATTATTCACTCCTTCAAAAAAACATAACAGATTAGTAAGACAAGATCTTCCTTGTCTAAAGCCATGTTGGCTGTCTCCCATTAGGTCATGACTATCTACATGCTGAGTAATTTTATTCTTTATGATGGTTTCTACCATTTTTCCCGGTACCGACGTCAGGCTCACCGGTCTGTAGTTTCCCGGATCACCCCTGGAACCCTTTTTAAAAATTGGTGTTACATTGGCGATCCTCCAATCTTCAGGTATTAGAGATGATTTTAATGATAGCAAACCCGCTATTAATAATCTGTGAACTATCTCATATTTCAGTTCTTTCAACACCCTTGGATGTATACCATCCAGCCCAGGTGATTTGCTACTCTTCAGTTTATCTAATAGTTGTAATACATCTTCCCGATGTATCGATATTTCCTTCAATTCTTCCGCACCTTTAAATACCACTTCAGTCATGGGTAACATCCCTACATCTTCCTCAGTAAAGACTGAAGCAAAGAATTCATTCAGTCTCTCCGCTATCGCCTTGTCGCCTCTTAGTGCTCCTTTAACCCCTTTATCATCTAATGGACCAACTGACTTTCTCACTGGTTTTTTGCTACGAATGTACTTGAAAAGGTCTTTACTTCGCGTTTTTGCTTCCGCAGCAAGCTTCTTCTCAAATTCTCCCTTTGCCTGCCTTATTAATGCCTTGCATTTGACTTGCCAGTGCTTGTGCTGTTTCCAGGTTTCGTCATTTGGCTCTTTTTTCCATTTCCTGAAAGATGCTTTTTTGGCAACAACAGCCTCTTTGACCTCCCCTTTAAACCATGCTGGCAGTTTTTTGGACTTCCTTCCACTTTTCTTAAAGCGTGGAATACAGCTGGTCTGGGCTTCCAAGATAGTATTTTTTCAACAACAGTCAAGCCTGATGTACTGTCGCCCACTCACCCTCCCAGAGGCCTTAGTGTGAGTAAGGTGAGCGGGGTAATGTTCTTCTTGAGGCTGTGAACCACTATTTTGAGGCTTGGTAAAGCCTTCTGGGTATTGTAGTTCAATAGCTTATGAAGTAAATAGTTGTGCACGAGATAGTAAGGTAAAAATAGGATTTATTCCCTTCCCAGGGTTGGATTTTAACCTTGAAAATACAGCAACAAAGTCCATACTTCTGGTACAGTGAAACAAAAGGATAACCAAACTTAGGCAATGCTTGTCTTCAGCTTCTTAAGGTAACACAAAAAGGCATAGAAAACAGTTTAACTTCCAAACACTCTTTGGACTGTTTTCCTTCTTATGATAATATTATAGCAATACTAGCATAGAGAGTGTATGCTATCTGACAGCGTGTACGTACAGTCCATGAATATCTCCGTGTCTGGAGCTTGGTAAAAATCACATTGCATACCATCAATGTCCTCCTCAGCTTCCCGTGGGGTGAACTCTTTTCCCTGCTTAATCACTTCCTCTGCAAAGGGTAAAAGGTTCCCTTCCCCCAACAGCCTAGAGGAGCCTGGGTGTTTACCATAATTACTATTGGCTCTTTCACACAGCTCCTGGTACGTACAAGGGACTTGGTTAGATTCCTCTGCTCTGCTATTAGGTGGTATTTTCCTACCTTCCAGCAAACTCCTTTCCAGGAACCTCCCTTGACTGCAACACGGCTCAAGGTAAAACTTTTCTTTTCTACTTTTCCTGGGTTTTCTCACAGGCAGAAGCTCAACTTCTGGGAAATAAACTTTTCCTTCAGAGTACTTAGCATTATAAGGTTGAGACTGCCTTATCTGTGTTTTAAAGCAATGTTCCTTGCTTTCTGGAGAATAGAGTTCCTCAGTGCACTGACTAGCTGTGCACTGCCTCCTACAGCGTGGAACTGCCTGTCTCTTTGGGTCAGCGTGCCTCCCACGACTCCCTTCTTCAGAGGAGCTTTCCTGGGTGAGATTGGGACTCCCTTCCCTTCTCTCGTCCTTCCACTCTGTTCCCAAGACAGTTCTCCTTTGGCTGGGTCCTTGGTTAATTCTTCTCCTCCCTCTCTCCTCACTACTCCCAGCTAGGGGATTTTTAAATGTGTTGCCTTTCCCGTTTGCTTGGGCTCCGCCCCTCATCAGCTGCCTCCCCTCTCCTAATGAGTCATGGGTTAGCTCCTGGTTTGGGCATTCCCTAGTACTGTGTGACAGTTTGGGGTTTCTATGCCAACCTTCCTCCATGTTTTCCTTTGACCTGTCAAAAGTGGATTCATTCTGAAGTACATTCTCTGTCTCCCTGGGCTCCGATCCTTGTGCCTCATGACAGATCCCTCGCCTTAAAATATTACGCGCTGCCGAACCTTCTGTCGGACAGTGCGTAATCCGGGAGAGTGCGTCGGCGTTGCCATGGAGCTTACCCGCCCTGTGCTGTATCGTGAAATTAAAAGATTGTAGCGCTAAATGCCACCTTGTCAGTCGTGCGTTGGAATTCCTCATCTGGTTCAACCACTTCAACGGGGCGTGGTCCGTTATGAGGAGGAACTTCCTACCAGTGAGGTAAAACCGAAATGCCTCGATCGCCCATTTAATTGCCAGGCATTCCTTCTCGACGGTGGAGTAGTTCTTCTCGGCCTTAGAAAGCTTCCGGCTAAGATAAGTGACCGGATGCTCGACCCCCTCGAATACTTGGGACAAGACGGCCCCTAACCCACTCTCGGACGCATCCGTCTGCACCACGAATGGAAGACTAAAGTCTATCCCTCTTAATACCGGGGCGGTGCAGAGCTTTTCCTTGAGGGTGGTAAAAGCTACTTCAGTTTCTGGGGTCCAGCGAACATTATTAGGGGCATTTTTTTTAGCATTTCGGTAAACAGAAGGCTTTCTTCTGCGAACCGAGGGATAAATCTCCTGTAATAGCCGATGACTCCCAAGAAACTACGTACCTGTTTCTTTGTGATGGGACGGGGAAAATCCCGTACACTCTCGACCTTGTTGGCCAGTGGCCTCACTATCCCCCTTCCCACTAAGTGGCCTAAGTATTTCGCTTCCTCAGTGGCAAATACGCACTTTGCGTAATGCCCGGAGCACCGCGTCCACCCTAGCAAGGTGTTGGGTCCACGTCGTGCTGTAGATGACTATGTCATCCATATAGGCCATGGCGTAGTCATGGTAGGGCCTCAACACCTGGTCTACCAACCGCTGGCACGTGGCTGCCGCCCTGTGCAGCCCAAACGGCATTCGCCTAAACTGATATAACCCAATAGGGGTGCTAAATGCCGTTTTCGGTTTCGACTCGCGGGTAAGGGGTATCTGCCAGTACCCCTTAGTTAAGTCTAAAGTGGTCAGGTACCTGGCCTGGCCCAATCGATCTAGTAAGTCATCGATGCGTGGCATGGGGTATGCATCGAACTGCGAAATATCATTCACTCGCCGGAAATCGATGCAAAATCGAAGCGTTCCATCAGGCTTCGGCACCAATACTATTGGGCTCGACCACGGGCTGTGGGACTCCTCAATTATCCCCATTGTTACCATCTCTTTAACTTGCTTGATCACCTCTATCTTTTTTGCTTCGGGCATGCGATAGGGCCGTTGTCTAATCGTTCGCCCCGGTGTGGTGATCACCTCATGGGCGACTAGGTGGATTTCGCCTGGCTTTGTGGTGAGGACATCCCTGAATCGGCTTAACAGCTGGGTCAGCTCCTGTCGTTGTGACAAGGATAGGCCTATGCCCAACCTCGGTTCTGGCTGTTCCCTCCAATCAGAGGTCTGTGGGCCAAGGTCCTCCTCCCGCTTTTCTTCCGCCAGGGCCGTCATCCCTTTCATCTCTCTCTGGCCCGTGGAACCGAATCCGCCGGCCCCCCTAGTTGTGGGTGTTAGCTCTGGAACTTCCTCCACTATAGGGAATCCTACCCGTTCACACACTAATTGTGCAATACGGTCTCCTTCCTGGATTCTAAAATCCCTCTCCCCAAAGTTAAAAATAAGGACTTTTATAAGGCCTCGGTAATCGGGGTCTATCACCCCCGCCCCAATGTCAATGGAGTTTTTCACCGCAAGACCAGACCTGGGAGCTATTCTTCCATAACATCCTTCAGGTAATTTAATTTGTATCCCTGTATTAATTAGGGCCTTCCCACCTTTTCCCACCACCGCCTTTTCAGCACTAAAAAGGTCGTATCCAGCCGCCCCAGCGGAAGCTCTTTGTGGGCTTTTTGCCTGTGGCATCGCCTTGCAAAATTGCAGCACAAATTTGGCCTTCCCTGGAGGCACTCCCTTAACTTGGGCCTGGGTTGGAGTAGTAACCCTTTTGGCTTTCCCAAACAGGGGCGCAGGGATTTTAGCTGTTAAAGCCTCCGTTCCTGTCGCTTCTGTTGGGGGTGGTGCAAGCTTGTAGCCTAATCTGTTCAGGCCTTTTCCCATTTCTTTGCAAAAAGGTGGCCAGTCACGCCCTAGCACAATTTCATGAGGCAATCTTGGTACTATGGCAACTAAAAGTGAGTGTGTGGTTCCCAACCCTCTTATGGTTACCATGTATAAGGGATAAGGCGATGATGCACCATGCACACATCGCACGCGGACCTGGCCTTCTGCTTGACTCGGGGGCGACGAGCGGCACCTTTCGATGGCCTCCCAGAGCCTGGAGGAAATCATGCTCTGGTCGGCCCCCGAGTCCAGCAGTGCCAGCGCTTCTACCGCTTCTACCTGAACCGGTAATAGAAAACTGTCCTGGGCGGGTTCATCCACTCCAGACATGAGGACAGTTTTCCTGGCACAAGCCCTCTTGTAATGCCCCGCTTTTCCACACAGGTAACATTTCCCCTTGTATACAAAAACATCACCATCCTTATTAGCATTTACACTTTGCGTGGTATACAATTTTCCTCTGGGATCTTTTCCCCTTTTACCAGTTGCCAAACCTGCAGCCTGCATTACCCCAAACCCTGAGGGGTCAGCTATCTGAGCCTCCAAAAACCGGTCAGCTAGTATAGCTGCTTCCTCTGTAGACTGACAGTTTTGCAACATGAGGTACGTCCTCATCTCATTAGGCACAGCTTGGATGAACTGCTCCAAGACTAATGTGTCTAATATAGCTTCAAAAGTTTTCGTCTCTGGAGTTAACCACTTCCAGGCTAAGTTTTTTAACCACTGCTGCAACGCCTTTGGGGTCTCTTGTGCTTTCAGGCGGGCTTCTCTAAATAGCCTCCTGTAATGAGAGGTAGTGAGCCCCAACCTATCCTTTACCGCTTTTTTAATCTCATTATAGTCAGCGGCAAGAGTGCCTGGCATGGCCTTGTAGGCCGATAGGGCTTCACCTGTAAGTGAGACCGCAAATCGGGTTGCCCATTGCTCACTAGGCCATTTTAGCGCTCCCCCAATACGTACGAACGCGTCAATAAAATCATCCACATTGTCATTTGGACTTAGTTGTCCTAGGGAAAAAGCATGACTTGCGTTTAGTCCTGTCCCTGGTATGACCATGGGGTTCTCAGTCAGTAGCTCCTGCGGCTTACTCAGCAGCGCCTTCATAGCGTCCAATAGGGGCTTCTGTTGCT
Source organism: Ichthyophis bannanicus (assembly GCA_033557465.1). NCBI lineage: Eukaryota > Metazoa > Chordata > Amphibia > Gymnophiona > Ichthyophiidae > Ichthyophis > Ichthyophis bannanicus. The sequence goes on from CM066033.1 coordinate 663,032,952, forward strand.
CCCTCATTAGGATAGCGTTCTGCTCCTGGACGTGCTTTGCTAGCTCCAGCTGCTTGTCCCATTGCTGTTGCAACCAGTACTTTACGTCTCTGGGCTCCATCTCTTCTTGTCAGCACCTGAGGCTTCGTGTAGAGGTCAGCATTCAGGAAAGGTCACTGTGTCTTTCTTGCTTCCCCAGCCGTCTGTTTTGCCAACTTGCTTCTCTAGGGTCTTCTGGAGCCGTAGTTCTCTTGCTGCGTCTTTCTCCCAGGTCAAAATCTGAAAAACTACGCCAGCTTGTCGCCCACTCACCCTCCCAGAGGCCTTAGTGTGAGTAAGGTGAGCGGGGTAATGTTCTTCTTGAGGCTGTGAACCACTATTTTGAGGCTTGGTAAAGCCTTCTGGGTATTGTAGTTCAATAGCTTATGAAGTAAATAGTTGTGCACGAGATAGTAAGGTAAAAATAGGATTTATTCCCTTCCCAGGGTTGGATTTTAACCTTGAAAATACAGCAACATAAAGTCCATACTTCTGGTACAGTGAAACAAAAGGATAACCAAACTTAGGCAATGCTTGTCTTCAGCTTCTTAAGGTAACACAAAAAGGCATAGAAAACAGTTTAACTTCCAAACACTCTTTGGACTGTTTTCCTTCTTATAATAATATTATAGCAATACTAGAATAGAGAGTGTATGCTATCTGACAGCGTGTACGTACAGTCCATGAATATCTCCGTGTCTGGAGCTTGGTAAAAATCACATTGCATACCATCAATGTCCTCCTCAGCTTCCCGTGGGGTGAACTCTTTTCCCTGCTTAATCACTTCCTCTGCAAAGGGTAAAAGGTTCCCTTCCCCCAACAGCCTAGAGGAGCCTGGGTGTTTACCATAATTACTATTGGCTCTTTCACACAGCTCCTGGTACGTACAAGGGACTTGGTTAGATTCCTCTGCTCTGCTATTAGGTGGTATTTTCCTACCTTCCAGCAAACTCCTTTCCAGGAACCTCCCTTGACTGCAACACGGCTCAAGGTAAAACTTTTCTTTTCTACTTTTCCTGGGTTTTCTCACAGGCAGAAGCTCAGCTTCTGGGAAATAAACTTTTCCTTCAGAGTACTTAGCATTATAAGGTTGAGACTGCCTTATCTGTGTTTTAAAGCAATGTTCCTTGCTTTCTGGAGAATAGAGTTCCTCAGTGCACTGACTAGCCGTGCACTGCCTCCTACAGCGTGGAACTGCCTGTCTCTTTGGGTCAGCGTGCCTCCCACGACTCCCTTCTTCAGAGGAGCTTTCCTGGGTGAGATTGGGACTCCCTTCCCTTCTCTCGTCCTTCCACTCTGTTCCCAAGATAGTTCTCCTTTGGCTGGGTCCTTGGTTAATTCTTCTCCTCCCTCTCTCCTCACTACTCCCAGCTAGGGGATTTTTAAATGTGTTGCCTTTCCCGTTTGCTTGGGCTCCGCCCCTCATCAGCTGCCTCCCCTCTCCTAATGAGTCATGGGTTAGCTCCTGGTTTGGGCGTTCCCTAGTACTGTGTGACATAGTTTGTTTGGGGTTTCTATGCCAACCTTACTCCATGTTTTCCTTTGACCTGTCAAAAGTGGATTCATTCTGAAGTACATTCTCTGTCTCCCTGGGCTCCGATCCTTGTGCCTCATGACAGTACGTCTTTAACCTTTGCAACTGCTCCTTTTAGCTTTTTCTTAACTGTTTTCCTCATTTTATCATAGTCTCCCTTTCGAAAGCTAAAAGGTAGTACTGTGGATTTCCTTACTATCCCTCCTCCACTAATTAAATCAAAGGCGATCATGCTATGATCACTATTGCCAAGTGGCCCCAACACCCTTATCTCTTGCACTAGATCTGGTGTTCCACTAAGGACTAGGTCTAATATGGCTTCCCCTCTGGTCAGTTCATGAACCAGCTGCTCCAAGAAGCAGTCATTTATTTCATCTAGGAACTTTATCTCCCTAGCATGTCCTGACGTGACACTGACCCAGTCGATACCGGGGTAATTGAAATCACCCATTATTATTACTGCGCTGTAACTTTTGTTAGCTTCCTTGATTTCTTTGAGCATTTCATCATCCATTTGGTCATTCTGGCCAGGCGCTCGATAGTACACCCCCACTGCCATTGCCTTCCCCCTTTTACATGGAATTTCAATCCATATAGATTCTACAGCAGATTTTGTTTCCTGCAAAACTTTAATCCTTTCTGACTCAATGCCCTCTCTAACAGAGAGCAACCCCTCCACCAATTTGATCAGCTCTATCATTATGATATAGTTTGTACCCAGGTATCACAGTGTCCCACTGGTTGTCCTCCTTCCACCATGTCTCTGATATTCCAATCATATCTAACCTTTCATTTAGTGCTATATATTCTAACTCTCCCATCTTATTTTTTAGACTTCTAGCATTTGCATACAAGCATTTTAGAGAATGTATTTTATTCATATTAATTTGGCTATTGTTAGACATGGGTAATTTGGGATCTTTAAGCTCTGTCTGCTCCATACTTGAGGGCATTTGGGCTACTTTACTCTTTTGTGGAACCTCTCTGCTTTTGGTAGTATCCTTCAAAGATACATTCTTCCGAACCATTCGCTCTTGTGCGACTGTCGGCTTTCCCCAAATATCTAGTTTAAAAGCTGCTCTATCTCCTTTTTAAAGGTTAATGCCAGCAGCCTGGTTCCATCCCGGTTAAGGTGAAGCCCATCCCTTCGGAAGAGCCCCTCCTTTCCCCAGAATGTTCCCCAGTTCCTAACAAATCCAAAACCCTCATCTCTGCACCATTGTCTCATCCACGCATTGAGACTCCGGAGCTCTGCCTGCCTTTTGGGTCCTGTGCGTGGAACAGGAAGCATTTCGGAGAATGCTACCCTGGAAGTTCTGGATTTCAACTTCCTACCTAAAAGCCTAAATTTAGCCTCCAGACCCTCCCTACCACATTTTCCTATGTCATTGGTACAGACATGTACCAAGACAGCAGACTCCTCCCCAGCACTATCTAAGACCTTATCTAGGTGGCACGTGAGGTCTGCTACCTTCGCACCAGGCAGGCATGTTACCAGGCGATCCTCACGTCCACCAGCCACCCAGCTATCTACATGCCTAATGATCGAATCACCAACTATAACGGCTGTCCTAACCCTTCCCTCATGGGCACATGGCCCTGGAGAAACTTCCTCGGTGTTATCGGCAAGCAATGAAACAACAATTATTCTGGCTAAATTCAATAAATAATAGAGAGCAAAACAGGCTGACTCACTATTGAAGTCCTTGAAACTTAGCGAAGTAGGTGATCAGAAACATATCAGCAATTACTGAGGTGTTGCAAGAGGGGTGGGTCCAAGGCTGCTAGTTCAGCTGGCGGGGGTATTGGGAAGACTTAGAGGGACCTGGTATCAGTGCCCCACCTAAGGGCCACGCCAAAGGGCCCTCTTGCGCAGCCCTCAGGCGTGGGCCCGCAAGGCACGGGCGCGCCCGAGTAGCGCTGCTTTAAATTTGCTGCTGAAAAGGCCCCGATTGGGCAGATGGTCCAGGTGGGGGCGGTGCGTTGCTCCGGCACGCTCTGTCCCCGCCGGGAGAGCTGGAGGAGAGCCGGAGATGTGCGGCGATGCAAAGAGGCTCGCGCCCGAGTAGTGCTGCTTTAAATTTGCCACTGAAAAGGCCCCGATTGGGCAGATGGTCCAGGTGGGGGCGGTGCGTTGCTCCGGCACGCTCTATCCCCGCCAGGAGAGCTGGAGGAGAGCCGGAGATGTGCGGCAATGCAAAGAGGCTTGATGACCGATGATGATGAGGCTTGATGATGATGATGATGATGATGATTCCTAGATATCTTATGTGCGGTTGTATTTGTATTTGTGTGGTTCCAATGTTGAGGTGTGAAGGTGGTGTGAAGTCTGGGTCCTTTGTTACTATGAGGGCTTCTGTTTTCTTTATGTTGATGGATAGGTTGTTCTTTTGTAGCCAGCTGGATACTTCAGTGAAGCATTCTGATAAGTGTTTATTTGTTGGGTTAGAGGTTGTGATTGGGGCATAGAGCATTATGTCATCCGCATAGATGTGATAGTTAATGTTGTGTGCGCGTATGATTGAACAGAGTGGTTGCAGGTAGAGCATGGCAGATAGTGTGGATCCTTGGGGTACTCCTTGGTGTTGCTGGAAGGGGGGTGAGGCTGATATGTTTGTGCGGATCAGTTGTTGTCTATTGGTTAGGTAGGAACGGAACCATCGAAGTACGGTATCTTTGATGCCAATTGCTTGTAGTCTGTGTATGAGGATGTTGTGGGAGATGGTGTCGAAGGCTGCTGAAATGGCCTACACCTGTGCATGCACTCAGCAGAGACAGTGTGATTTCAGAAGGCACGTCTATGTGCCTCCCCTCACTGCTGTCACTGCCCCGGATTTTTGGACGTTATGCTCTGGTTGTTCCAGACTCTTTCTAGAGGTCCCTTCTAAAATCACATTTCACATGTTTACCTCCTAACAAGAAGACGGGCCTGGAATGGTCTAAACTTGGGATGGCCTTCAGGGATGCTGCAAGGCTCCCCTTTATCACCCTTTCCTTTGCATGTACTTCTTCCATTGTTGGGCTCATTAATTTGCAATCAAGATGTCAAAACATTCTTCCTGCGCTGATGATATACAGGTAGTGTTTCTATGTCATTGCTCCTGGCAATCTGCTTTTGATCGTTTAAGTAATTGCTTTAATGTTATTAAAAAGCTGGACGCCATCCGATGTGCTGACAATTAATGCTGAAAAGAGCAATATTATTGCTAAGTGGATAAAAAAAGCTTAAGCCATTAAAAAGCCCTCCGATTCATGTTGTTACTATTTCTCCGTATAAAACTGTCAAAAGCTTGTGGGTGATAATTGATTCTCACCTAACTATGGATGTAGGAAGGCCTTAGGTAATTCTCAACTTTACCTGGCTGGTAAATCAGGCCAGCTGTGCCAGTGTCTTATTTAAGAAAATTAATGCAGGCACTTCTCTCTGGATTGTATTACTTTAATTCTGTGTATCTCAATCTTTCTAAGAAATCGCTTCCTAGACTGCACTAAATTTAATGCACTGTGGCTGAGATAATCGCTTGTAGCTGCAGATGGAAACAGGGTTACCCCTCTTAATACAACTTTGCTGTCTCCCATTTAATTAAATGGGCAGCTTTAAAAATGTTAATGATGGTTTTTTAAATGATCCAAAGAATTAATGATGGCCTATATTTCAATCTAAACACCAGCTAAGTCTCTTGGTTCACCAGATTCTCAGAGCTTTGAATCTAAAATTTTGACTTTCTGAAAAGCTCTTAAGATTTGGTTATACTTTAAGATTGTTGCATAATTTTGTTTATCTGAATTAAGCTTTATATCTTAAGGGGGGTCAATATTCAGGCTGATGCTGGCCGCGGCAGGTAAATAAAATCAGCAGTATCCAGAGAGTGGCTGCTGCAGAAGGTTCAGATACAGTGATCAATGCAGCTGCTGTCCAGGTCACCAAGCCACACACCTCTTAGGACGGTTTTTTGGGCTGTTCTAAGTTATGCTAATTGTTGGCTGGATAGTGGTGCCTGCTCTGCCCCTTGACTACCCTGGCACTTTCCGGATAGTGCCGCAGCAGTCAGAGAAAATATTCAGCAGCACTATGCAGACAGTACTGCTGATATTAGATTCAGGGGCATTTATTTGGTTAGCAGGTGCTGCTAACCACAAACGTGTCTTTGAATATCAGCCCTTACATCTATATGACCTGTAATAAGAATGCCTCATTTTACTGTTTAAAAAGTTCATTTTGTTTGTAATATTTTATTAGGAGGTTATTTGCTTGATTTTACTCTTTTAGTTGCATTGCTTCGGGATGTCATCTGCCGTTAACCATTTTTGTAACATGAAAGCAAACTATGGAGGTTGTTCTATAAAGGATTTTCATAGGGTTATGGGCATAGTGGTGACAAGATGATGTGTGATTTTTTGCATCCCATGTGTGGGTGTGTTCTTGGATGGAGTTGTGATTTATCTGCTCACTTTCTGTGTTAACATCAGGGCTGGTGCTACCTTTAGGCAAACTAGGTGGTTGCTTAGAGCACCAGCCCTCTGGGGGCATCCATTGCTGCTACTGCTGCCCTCTCTCCAGAACAGACAGTGGCGGCAATAGTTGCTTGCAAACAACCCCACGGAGCTTACCTTCAAGTTCTGGCACCATGGGGCCCGTTTGCTTCCACCACTCTCCAGCTCTCGATGATGACATCCTGTCTATACAGGAAGTCAGTATCGGGTGTTGGAGAGCGTCAGAAGCAAACAGCCCTGCAGCGCCGAAGCTTGAACATAAGCTCTGCAGGGATGTTTGTGGCTATTGATACCGAAGAAGGGTGGCAGCGGTGGCAATGGGTGCCAAGGGGGGTGGGGGGGGGGAGGGAGGGAGAAAGGAATGAGGTTCGCCTTAGCTGCCTCAACTCCTTGCGCCGGCCCTGGTTAATATTTACACCAGCTCTCAAGCAGGCATAACATGTTCACAGCTCCAACCTAGCTGTTATTTCTGCCAAATTACTCCTAGTATTTTATAAAACACACATAGGTTTCTATGTGTCTTTATATGGCCTTCACATATAGGCAACCCTCTCTGTAAGTGCCATAATTACATTTAGGTTTGAAGTGAAAGCATTGTTTATCGGTTACATTAAGCATGGCTTCTGGCCTCAGAGTACACTTTCACTCTTCTCTTCAGCTCTCACTCTTTTGTCCCACTCTGCACCCCTAATAGTTAATCCCTCCTTTCTGTTTTCGTGGCTCTCCCATGCTTTGGTGCACCAATCTTGTTGGCAAGAGCTCAGTGCTAATTCATTAAAGCGAACTAAGTGTCCCCTGTACATTGGCCGCTTCTAATAATGCATAATGGAAAACAGTCCACTGACACCAGCACAGGGAAGGAGCAAGATCTAAGATATTGGGGCACCAAAATGATGCGATGCCTGCTGAAAACACTTGCAAAAAAATTTAGCCTCCTTCCTTAAAGCTGAAGTGCCTTGATCATAGTGAGTACATTCCTGAATTCTCGGTCTCTCCCAGTAAGAGGAATGGTGCAGCACCACCGACGGTAAGACAAGAACTCACAATTCAATCCAGTTTTATCTATAAAACACCAATCCAGTATGCCCTAAGTGGTATGCACAATTTGTTTATTTTATGGCATATGTACCTACAAAAATATAGATGAATCACATACAGGGGTATGTTTACTAATCTGCGGTAGTGGCTTCCATGCAATATCGGAGCCGCGGCCCCATTGAATTTAATGGGGCCACGGCTCCGATATCGCATGGAAGCTGCTACTGCTGATTAGTAAACATACCACATAGTTACATAATAAAACCAAAATTCACATCAAACAAAATAACATTAATGGCAAACAGAACAGATATCTGAAAATTAAAACTAAAAACATACATAAATCATGTACACATAAGCAAAAATAAAACATAAAATCGAGATAAATAATAAATAAATAATAAATAATAATAATAAATAAGCATACAGGTCACCAGAAGAGATTTGAGCAACTATCAGGCTCTCCCTAGCACAAAAATGAGATATTTAAGGGGTTTTCTTAATATGCAGAAACTGTTATTGCGCAGGCACTGCGGTGCAGACTAATTCATGTGCTAACTGCATATCATATTATGTGTCAGGAAATGGCCAACTTAGGAATGGCCACACATGCGCAGTACTTTATTGCACGATAACCACGACTTGTGTAGATAGCCTAATTAGGAGAGGTAAGTGCATCTGTGCTATCTGTAACTGCACTTACCACATGGTAAAATACTGTTTTGTGCAGTAACTGGGAACACAGCCAGCAGTAAGCATACAGGTTTTGCACTTAGCCCATCTTAATTTTTGCAAATAACGCACAGTAAGTGCAAAACTTTACCACACTATAGAAGAAGGGCCACCAAGTTTAAAAAAAAAAAAGTTTTAATTTCAGAATACCTGCCAAGTTTAAGCTGTTTCCTGAGCATTTCATAATCAGGAAAGAATCACAAAGATTTGTGCAGGGAAGAGCACAGGAGCACCGGCTGCAGGGATATCACAGCCTCTCCCAGCAGGAGGCGTTGTAGGGAAGAATGCAGACGCACTGGCAATGGAGGAGAGACTCAGTTCCTGCAGTTCCAGCAGGAGGCGCTGTAGGAATGATGCAGGAGCACTGGCTATGGGAGTGCAGACAGTTCTGGCAGCCTCTGCCTGTCCCAGCAGGAGAGCGGCAGGGGATGGGACAGGAGTGTTGAGAAAGGGCATCAGAACACAGATTCCGCTTCTCAGTTACATATTAGTTTAGCATGAAAGAAGACTAGAGGTTCATTCAGAGCATCCATTTCCTGACTGCCTAACTGCTGCCTCTTCGGTAAATTAAATATTATACAAGGAAGAAAAACAAGATGTAAGACTGACAGGAAATAACTTTCTCACCTCACCCTGAAGATACTGGGACAAACTCCCATCTCCATAGAACTCCTGCAGGACGTCTTGCACCTTCCTAGTGCTATCTGAAAGGAACAAGAAAATGAACAAGTGCTGGAGGTTTCTCTCTTTAGAATCACTGTCAAATTTTCTCAATTCCACGTATAGCAACCCTCCTGCTTTAGTTCTTTTCCATCACGGCGTCACTTTTTTTTTTTTTTACTCAAAGCCTCAGTATTTTTTGGTCTGTGTCTCTTGTCCATCTGTCTTGAGTAGACTGTAAGCTCCAAAGAGCAGTGGGTCAGTCTATGTATTTCTGGAAAGCACTGTATACGCCTTCTAAAGCTGTATACAGAATGATTAAAAACAACTCCAGTAACAAGCCCTTTCTCACTGCATTTCCCCCATGGCTGCGCTGGAAGTTTGCTGTTGGAGCATTGTTTCTGCCTATGGCCATCACTTCCATCCTTAGGGTAGCCAGCACAGAAGCCTGCTTAATAATCAGAGCAAGGACACAGCTTGGCTGTCAGAGCTGCCTGTCCTCAAGGAAATCCTCCCCTCACCCCCCACTGACACAGCCAATCCTCAGCACAATCTTGCAGGTCTGGGTATAAAGGAGACATGCTGAAGGAAGAAGTCTGTGAATAATAGCATGTCACCCTCTTCTCCAGTATAACAGAATTACTCAGTGACCCTACCATGACTTGCTACTTTTTCTATGTTTTGGGAAAGGGGTTAGGGAGAAAGATTGGCATGTTTTGCTGTTGGCTAAAATCTGCCTCCAGCTACTGCTCGTATCTACTATTATTTTTTACACAGGAGGGGCGGTCAGAACTCAGAACACTGAAATGCAAGATTCAAGTCCTAAATCCTACCACTGACTCTCTGAGGAAGCCCTGAAAAATGTGAAGGCAACCTACAGCTCCATCTAGTGGCGAGGAAATCTTGAGAAGAGAGACGAGTGGGGGGCAGGAGGGATATACCTGGGGATTCAGAGGAGCATAACAAACCCCACAGGGTTTTGCTCTGTTCTCTTTCAATGGGCTTCCCATATTCCCCGTGTATTACTGGGCGACCTGTCCTAGAGATCCTGGGTCCAAGACCTACTAGCGTCAGACAGAAGGAAAGAAACGTGCTGAGAAAGTTCCTTTGCTCCTTCCCTAAGGGGAAGCAGCGTGTGGATGCCCTGCCCTGTGTAGATCTTCACCTCCTACATAGTCTCCTAACTTTCCGTCATCTGCAACAGGTGGGGAGCAGTAACTGTGCTGCAACAGCTCGGCATGGCAATCAAAGAGAACAGTAAGAGAGAGGGGGTATCTGCTGGGGAGGGCAAATAATCTCTCAAGCACCACATCCCCCCTCCCTCCTTGCATCCATACCTCCTTCCACCCCATATGCTGTACTTACAATCAATATACTTCTGCAGGTGGGCAAACTCCTCCGGGCTCAGTACAGTCCAGCCCTTGCTCTCTGACATCCTCCCGGTCTCCCCACAGCCACGGGGGCTTTGCGAAAGCTGAAACGGAAAGAGAGCTCGAGAAGTGAGGTAGCAGCGGAGTGCCAAGATCCACCAGGCAGGGGGAGGGGAAAGCACGATCCTGGTACACCCAGACTAGCTGAGCCGGCACATTCTCCTACACAGCAGCCTCTTGCAGTTTTGCCACAGCTGATTCCACTGCAGCACAGAGCTAGAGAAAGACGGTAGCTGTGCAGTGCTCAGAATGAAAGAACGCCGAGCTCTGCACTGAAACCCTTCAAGCGTATCTGGGAAACCCTGTAGCTTTCTAGCTTTCGTTTTTTTCTCCTCACCAATATATTTATTAAGTGCCTTCATCATCTCCACCTCCTGTCTCCGGATGGGAATCCTGGTACATCTGTGATTGCTGCTGGCCTCAGGGGATCTCATCAGCTTCCACACAGCCATCAGAGTCACATGTGCATCAGGGACAAACAAGGTCCTCTCCCGCTCTCAGTCTACCCCTCTCAGAAACATTCCACAGTGTCACTTCATCAAACAACAAACTGCACTATTTATTTCTTTGTTATGTCATAATCAAGGCTTTGTGCCCTAAACGTTCTTTAGGAAAAACTGGTGACGCCATAATCTACTAGGTCATCCCCACAGGAATCAGGCAAGACAGAGGATATGATGGCAAGATGCCTGCTTTCCATCCTTAAGGTTGTCGGTTCGAGGCCAGCCTCTGATGAAACTGGAGGGGAAAATGAATTTCAGGAGAGGGCTGAGACTATACACACAGGACATGGCTTGGGCACATGATGTAAAATTATTACACTACCCTACATCTCTGAGACAGGCTGGCTTGCCATCTTGTGTAATCTGTACTTTCAGATCCATGGTGGGTACTGAAATCAGTGAAAACCTTAAAGGCATGGTTACTAAACTGCAGTAAAATTTATTGGGGGGGGGGGCATATTCAAAGTACAGTATTTTATCCAGCAGTTGACAGGTGGCATATCAAGAAATAATAAACCATAATATTCAGTGATACTGTCCAGATAGTGATGCTGAAAATTGCCAGAGACAGTAGAAAATATTCCTGGTTAAACCGGGGCATTCTGAGGGTAGATCAGGGATGTTCCTGGTCATTATCTGGTCAGCAGCAATATTCAACCACTAACTAGATAGTTAAACCAGATAAAGTTAGGACAGGTCAGTGACAGTCCTAACTTTAACAGGTTTTAGCTGTTTGATTAGTGACTGAAATTCGCCACCGACCAGATTTTCAGTTCCAGTGCTGGATAAGTTCCAGCGCTGAACATTTTTTTTTTATAAAGCGGCGGTGGCTAGACACTTTAAAAACACCTAGCTGCCACCCCTGAATATCAGCCCCCACAATTTTACCACAGACCAGTTTCCCATGTGATTGACTAACCTGTAGTATCTCAGGTGAGAATATTATGCATTCCTAACTGCAGCAAGGCAAAGATAGTGGGCACAAAGGCAGGTTTGCTGTCTTTTAAATAAGCCGGTAGTGTAGAAAACAACCTGCCCCCTTCCACCCAAACTGTATACACCAATCCCCTTAATAGGAATCCTCTCTACCCTTGAGCCTTTCCCACTACTTACAAGGGCTTTCCCGGGGGGGGGGGGGGAGAGGGGAGGAGTACGTAGGAACACTTCCCGGTCATTCATGCTGTCGGCAGAGCTGGTGCAAGGATATTGGGTGCCCTAGCCAATGCACCCTGCACTGGTAAGAACCTCTTCGGTGACAAGGTGAAAGACATAATCAGTGTCATCAAGGACCACTGCACCGCACTCCAAACCCTTGCTTCAGAAGGTATGAAACAATTCTTGTACCACTGAAAGTCACAAGGATCCCAGTTCTGCAAGTCCTACTCCTCAACACGGTGCTACAGCTCCTACTACAGGTGTCAGCAACAATGCTCCAAACAGCAGCCACCCTACCACCAGTTGTACCAACAGAAACTGCGCCAGAGGGAATGCAGACAGCAAAAGCAGATGCCCCCCCCCCCCGACAAACAAAGGGACCCCCTCCTTATGACTACCTTGGTCATGTAAGCCCACCAGAGGGGGAGGGGGTGCCTCCCATTTTTCAAGGACACCTGGGGAAAGATAACAGACAAATGAATCTTGGATATCATCATCAAAGGCTACTGCATCAGTTTCCACAACCCCACACCAAAGTTCTATGCCGTCCAGCAAAATCCCAATGCACCTGCTCCCCACCATGATAGCAGAAACACACTCCCTCCTGGAGGAGAAGGCCATAGAGCTGGTCTTTCCCAATGAAAGCAATCATAGCTTTTACTCCAGGATTTTTTTGATTCCCAAGACGACAGAGGGCATCCACCCCGTTGTTGATCTATGGCACCTAAACAAGTTCATTCACAAGGAAGGGCCATAGATGTCTCTGCTTGCCTATCTGACATTGCTGCCTAGATGTCTCACCACTGTTTGAAACTGAATATGACCAAAACTGAGCTTCTTATCTTGCACCCTAAACCCACCTCCCCTCTTCCTCTACTTCTGTGGATAAACTTTCTATTCTTCCCCATTTCCTTGGCTGGCAACTTGGGGGTCATCTTGGACTCCCTCTCCTTCTCCACACACATTCAACTGATAGCTAGAACCTGTCATTTCTCTCTCTATAAGATCATCAAAATTTGCTCCTTCCTTTCTGAACACACTACTAAGATACTTATACACTCTTTAGTCACATCCCATCTAGACTATTGCAATCTCTTCCTTGCTGGTCTCCCTCTGAATCATCTCTCTCCCCTTCAATCTGCTCAAAATTCAGCTGCATGGCTAATCTTCCACTAGCCTCGATATGCTCATATAATCCCTCTTCTCAAGTCGTTTCACTGGCTCCCTATCCATTTCCGTATCCAGTTCAAACTTCTTCTACTGGTCCATAAGTGCATTCATTCTACTGCTCCTCACTACTTTCCCTCTCTTATCTCTCTCTACACCCCTCCTCAGAAACTCCATTCTTCTGGCAGATCGCTTCTATTTGTACCCTTCTCTTCCACTGCCAACTCCAGACTTTGATCTTTCCACCTTGCTGTTCCTTGTGTTTGGAACAAACTACCTGAGTCTCTATATCAGGCTTCATCTCTGGCCCTTTTCAAATTCAGGCTAAAAACTCACCTCTTCAGGCTGCTTTTGGATTCTTATCCGCATAGTCTCCTGCTCTCCAACTACAGGGTATGTGTTTTATTAACCATTCCCTTAGACATGTTCTTGTCCCCAGCTGTGGTGTTGTCTGTCTTGACTAGATTGTAAGTTCTGATGTGCAGGGACTGTCTTTTACATGTCTCTGTACAGCACTGCATAGACCTTGTAGCGCTATACAAATGACCAGTAGTAAGGGTATGTTCTGGCTGTTCTCTCTGGGGTTGATCCTCCGTTTCCTGCAAACCAACAACTGGCTGGCATTACTAGACCCCCAGGTTGCATATACCCAAATTTTGGTCCACCCAGCACACAGGAAGTACCTGCGTTGCTCAATCTCACGAGAGCCACTACCAATATAGAGTTCTCCCTTTCGGCCTCTCTCCAGCCCTGAGGGTCTTTACCAAATGCATCACAGCGGCTGCTGTGCACCACCGCAAAATAGGCATGTGCATCTTCCCCAACCTGACAACTGGCTCATAGCAGCCCTCTCACAACAGGAAGTCAAGGCCTTGATCGCACAGATGATCTCACTCCTATGATTGCTAGGCTTTATCATCAACATTAGGAAGACACAACTACAACCCATGCAGTCCTTGGAGTTCATTAGGGCATGTCATGACTCTTATGGTTTATTAAAATTTGATATATTGCCCTTCGTATCAACAGAGCGGTGTACAATAAACAAATTAAAAACAAAAGAGAAAGGAAAGGAACTCCATTAGTTAAGAAGAGGTATGGAGAGAAATGGAGGGAGGAAGTGAAGGGGTTGAGAATAAGAATCCTAAAGAGCCTGTGGGGGAAGGCTGAAGGCCAGTTGAAACAGGCGAGCTTTCAGAGAGGACTTAAATTTAGGGTATGGGGACTCAAGGCGAAGGTCAGCAGGGAGGGAGTTCCAGAGGCTGAGTCCCAAAAAATAAAAAGCCAAGTGCCAGGTGGATTCAAAATGGGCCTGCAACAATGAAGGGAGGTGGAGGCGATTTGCGTGAATTGAACAGAGGATCCAAGGAGGGGGGCATGTTGGATGATGCAGAAGGATAGATAAGCAGGGTGGGCCAGAATGCAAGATCTTATGGGTGAGGGTGATGAGTTTGAACTGGATCCAGTGTGTGAGGGGAAGCCAGTGAGACTTAATGAGCAGAAGGCAAACATGATCAAATTTAGTAGCATGATGAAACAGATGAATAGCTGTGTTCTGGACAGATTGGAGATGTTAAGTTGATATTGTCGTAAACAGGAGTATATGACATTACAGTAATCAAAGCGGGAGATGACCAAGGCCAGGAGCAAGGTGATGACAGAAGAATTGGGAAGGAGAGACCGGATACAGCATATCTGATGGAGAGCAAAGAAGGAATGTTTCACCACCGCACTGATTTGATCATGAAAAGTGAAGGAAGTATCAAGAATAACCCCAAAATACTTAAGAGAAGAGACTACAGGAATAGGTCATCCATCAAGTGAGGGAGATATTAAAGGGGAAGCGGAGGAATCAGTAAGCCATATAGCAGAGGCTTTGGAAGGGTTCAACTTCAAATCATGATCCCTATCCTAGCTCAGTAGAAATCATCCTCTAACACTGTTATAGCCAGAATTATTCTCCGTCTCCTGGGACACATGGCAGCATCCACACAGGTTGTTCCTCTGGCAAGACTTGCTATGCGCCATCTACAATGGCACCTATGCAAATGCTGGAATGAGCGCACCCAGCCTGTCGTACCAAATTACCATCAACTCAAACGCACGTGTAGCCCTTGCTTGGTGGATTAACCAAGACAACCTTTCCCAGGGCAGACTGTTTCAACAACTGCACCACCATCTTACCATGACAGATGCCTTCAAACCGGGCTGTGGTGCCTACTTGTTGTATCTACATATGAAAGGTGTCCTGTCCTCCAAGGAGCACAGATGCCACATCAAGCTTCTGGAATATGCTTGAGGTGTTCAGCTCCTGGATAACAAGCAAGGTCCTCCTGATACAGACTGCCAGGTCATCATGTTCTATATACACAAACAGGGTAGCAAGGGCTCCCTCAGTTTATGTAGGGAAGCCCCAAGATTTGGACCTTTGCCTTATCCAGAAGATGCCTCCTATAAGCCACCTATCTGTCCTGAAAATACAACCAACTAGCAGACAGCCTCAGCTGGCAGCAGGACCCACACAAATGGTCCCTCAACCCCGCATCATGTCCTTGCTTTTCCGGTGGTGGGGCATCATGAATATGGCCCTATTTGCCAGTAAAGTCAATATAAAATGCACCAATTGAGAGACAGTACTACATTTTAAATATTAAACATAACCATTTAAATTCCAGCTATTGGAAGCCAATGAAGTGAATATAATAATGGGGTGACAGAATCAGATTTTGATGCCCTTAGCAGAATTATCACCGCGGTACTTTTCAACAGTTGAATCCTCGCAGGCCTAAATTAAACCACTTTGCTGAACTGGATAGCAGCTGAATATTGCCGCTCTCAGTGGAGCAGTAGCAGCCACCACTCTCCTTGTAGATTCAATGTCACTCGCTATCTGGATAAAAACTTAGAAGATATGCGCATCATTTAAAAGCCACGGCCAGCGTTTAAAAAAAAAAGCCGACTGCAATATTTGAATAATGACCGACATATTCACCCAGCTTGGATTTATAAAGCTGAAATTCCTGAATCGAACAGCAGTCTTAAGCAGGTCAGATAGGTTTGCTCTTTCTTTTATTTTTCCCTAATCCTGGGAACTTAAGACTATCCTAAGCAATGTGGCTGAATTGTATCGCATCGTACTCGGGGGACCCAAGCGGGCTGGGTGTTCTTTGGATAAACGCTGGAAACCGATCTTGCTTATGATTCTGTGCAATTCAGTGCTTCTTCTTATTTGCTTTTGTGCTGTGACTAATGGAGTAGAGAGCGTCTGACTACGAACAGTGGTGTGTAGATGGGGCAGGGGAGGCCCAAGGGGAATGCAGGCCATGTGCAGAGATTCATAGTGGGAACTCATTTTCCTAAGTACTTACATAAATCAATAGGGGCTGAAAAGCAGAATCTCGTGTGAAAAACTCCACCACTCAAGCATAGGACTGGCCCTACAGTGGGTCCTCCAAATCTGGTGCTGCATCAAGTCCAAACAAACAGTCTTTAAACTAGTCCTGCACTGTATACAAATAAAATAGGTAATAGGATTGTTAGGACATTATGGCTGGGTCTACTGGGGAAGACGTAAAAACCTTTTTTCTGTGTACTGCCGGCTAATTACTAAGAAATGTTTAAATGATCACCTGCATTCCTTATTAAGCATGGAAAAGATAACAGTGAGAAGGCCTGGCATTAATGCAATGACAATTCTTTCAACTTTTGGAAAGGTTACTTATCAGCAATTAGGGCAGAGAGAATCTGATTTTTAATACTTGAAAATATTAAGGCTTCCTAGCTAGAAGGGTTCGTATTTTGTGATGCATGAGGAATGCAGCATCTTAGGGCTGGCTTCTGACAGCCCTTAATTGGGTCAGTTGCTTCTTTGTGATCTGGCAGCATCCTAGTTCGTGCCTGATGGTAGGTGGGTGGATGGCATGTGAAGGTGATATAAAATATGAGTGCAAAATTATAGTTTCAGTCTTTTTATTAGAACAAAATATCGTACACCAAACACCCAGGCATGTGGGGATGCTCACACATGCCTGGCTGAAATGGTACAATAGAAGCCATTTACAATGGAACCCTTCCCGACACGGCTGCAGATCACCATCATGAGAATACCAAGAACAGTCTCCCGTCACAAATCTGTCCATAGCCCTCCTTCACATATTAATAGTGGCAGTTCTAGTTCTGCAGGTACGGCATTGAGATATGTTCCCAAGATATTCATAAACAACTTCTCTTTTAAGGGTCGTCCAATGTTGATTTTCCCATGAGACACATTTCATGAAATGCTAGCCTTTACAGGGCGAGTCCTTGTCAGTCCATTTGACGGTACAAAATTTTTCGCTAAAAGCCAGGCTTTCCATAAAAATAACTTTCCACCTTCAGTACTCTTTGCCCCTATCATGCACAGTGTGAAATTATAAAACAATTCTGCTGCTTGAATATCTTAATTTTCCTTTTTTGGATATTGTACTTGGAAGTGAATTGTTTTTACCACACTGGCAATACAAATTATTTGAACTAAAGCTGTGATTTTAGCCCACAGTCACAGAATGAACAAAATTCCTGTTCGAATGTGGCCCTTGGGATGAATGTATGTGTTTCTGTGGCAGGTGGGGGGGGGGGGGGGAGGATGAGGAAGTTCTCTCTATGTGAAGGCATCTCTATGGGCTGGTTTATGTGAATGTCTGGGTCTTTATTTGTACCTACGTCTCAAAGACGGTGTCTGTATCTGTCCTACATGTGTCTGTGCACATACACCAGCTGCATGTGCTAATCACTTTACCTTGGTATCCAGAGAACCCTGCATCACTCAGGAGACATCTGCTTTTAAAGCATCTTCTGCCCAGCAACCCATGCTCGTGTGCAAGGATAGTTAATTAAAGGGGGCCTGGCAGTTCCGAGGAACTTTCACCTAAATATTTGATGGTTCTGAAACCACTTTGCGGTCACATAAAAAGAGCCTCTTTGAAGATTCAGTATTTATGGTCCACTTGCACTGTGAGTGAGAGAATAACTTCTAAAAAAAAAAAAAAGGAGTTCATTTTAGTGCTAATGCCATGCAGCAACAAACAAAACCACTAAGAGGCTTGTGGCTCCAGGTGAACTGCCAGGACCGGCCTTAGCAACTACAGGATCCAATTTAGACCATTTTGGTGGGGCCTCTTGGACTTAAAGATTATTTCATATTAGTTATCAGGAATATATGCGGTGATACATTGCCAAGAAAACCCAGAGGCAGCTAGGTTGCCAGGAGTCAGCACTGACTTGACAGCACTAAAAAAGCAAAGCAAAGCAAAACCAAACCAAAACACAAAACAGGAAAAAGGTGGTGGTCATGTGACACGGTGAGCCAGGAAAGATGTAATTTTCTGAGCTTCAATGATCACTTACATCCACAAGCATCCTTTGATAGAATTCTCCCCAAGTGGCCCATCTGCTGCATGATAGCCTGCCCTACCCATGTGGTAGCCCGTCAAGGGTGAGTGATGAGCTATGTCCAAATTACAGAAGAAAGAAAGAAAGAGAGAAGGGCTGACCGGCAGTCTCCAAGATGGTGGACGCATTGGTGGAACTGTGCTCTCCAGCGAAAAGTAACAAGGAACTGGTCTCAAATGTTTCTAGGACAAATCGTGTCGACATTGGAGAGCACATTCTAGGCCATCACGACCAAGCTTGATCAAGTGGCGAGCTCTCTCGAAGCATTCAACTCCAGACTGGCTGAGACAGAGCTCCGTGTATCCAGTGCAGAGGAGGAGGCTCGGGCCCTTAGGACCGAGCTGGCTACTTTAAAAAAAAGGTTGTGACAGCCTGCAAAGACAGAATTGATAAACAAGGAAATCGACTGAGGCACAAAAATTTGTGGATCATGGGACTGCTTGAATCTCTTGTCGATGTGGAGCTGCGTAGCTCCCTGGAGACCTGGCTGCCCCTGGAGCTCAAATCAGGAGACCATGTGCCAGGCCTTACACTCGAGTGAGTACATTATACGGGTCCCCGGTGGAGTCTCGAATCTCAGCCCCATGCAGTACTTGTGTGTGTGTGAACTTCCTGCACAAAGAGGAGATCCTCCACACGGCTCGGAAGATGCAGCTCAGCTACAATGGCTCCAGAGTTTTTATTTTTCAAGATTACTCAAACCACGTGGCACAACTGCATAAAGACTTCTCTCCCATCTGTGCCTGCTTGCATGAGAGACAAAAGCGTGGTTAGTCACCTGTAACAGGTGATCTCCGGGAACAGCAGGAATTTCGTCTTCACATATGGGTATCGTCGGTACCGATGGAGTCTGCGCGGGAACACTCCCCAGCGTCCAATAGGAACGCTTTTGGGAGCATCCCTCAGCACATGCGCGCTGCCTTCCCGCCTTTCCAACTGTCCCTCTTCAGTTAAGTTTGTAGCTGAGTGAAAGGATAGAGGGAAAGAGACAGAGAGACAACTCCTAGGGGAGGTGGGTGGGTTGTGAAGACTAAATTCCTACTGTTCCCGGAGATCACCTGTTACAGGTGAGTAACTACGCTATCTCCAGGAACAAGCAGGAATGTAGTTTTCACATATGGGGACTCCCTAGCTGAAGATGCCAGGGAGATAGCCCCAGGAAGCTGCCACCTATAGTAAGGTGGGCCATGCTTCCTCCCATGGATCTCTGGCATCCCATCAGGGTTGGTGGGTAGGAGTTGAATTAGGTCTGAAAGAGATTTTGAAGAACGGCTTGGCCAAAGAAGGCATCCCGACGGGAGGCTTTATCTAGGCCTGGGGTCACCAACCTCCAGAGGGCCGCGGGCCGCACAGCCGACTACCGGGAGCCTCGCGGGCCGCACCCCCCTTCTCCCCGCCCCCGCGAAAAAAAACAACAAACGCAAAATTATGAAAACAATGGCTGATCACCTTTATTGAATTTAATGAGATGGCTGATGATTCATGCTAGCAGACAAACGCTTAAAGTCCGGCTTCACAGATGACACTGACAGGAGAAGGGACGCTTGCAGGTGGTCGTCGGTGAGCTGCGAGCGCGTGGATACAATGGCGGGAATCCTTGGCGGGCCGCACGTAATGTTAACCGGGGTAGAGCCTCGCGGGCCACACGAAGGGACCTCATGGGCCGCATGCGGCCCGCGGGCCGCAGGTTGGTGACCCCTGATCTAGGCAGTAGTGGGCTGTAAAGGTGTGTACCGAAGCCCAGGTGGCTGCTCGACAAATCCGTGCGATTCACCCCTTTCTTACTCCGCCTGCCCTTACCACACTGCTACTGTCACTAGTTATGTCGTGTGTTGATTTCTCCAACTCTGTCTTCATTGGTCTCTCCAAATCTCAACTGAGTAGATTACAAAGGATTCAAAACACTGCTGCCCACCTCATCACCCTCTCCTTTTCCATCTCCATTGGTTACCTGTCCCCTTTCGCACCCAGTTTAAGCTGCTCATTCTAGTTCACAGGGCTCTACACACTAGCACTCCAAAATACCTGGCAGATCTCATCACATTCCACACTCCCAGACACACTCCCCGCTTGTTTCACCTCAACCACCTTAATCTCCCTTCTCCCTCCCTCGCTCATCTTCAATCCACCCGCTCCTCTGCCTTCTTTTTCGCAGGCCCTGCACTCTGGAATTCACTCCCCGCCTCCCTTCAACTAGAACCCCATCACGCCTCCTTCAAACGTGACCTAAAGACCCACCTCTTCTCCTTGGCCTATGACCTTCCCTCCCCTTTTGTTTAATCCCATCCCCTACGTATAGTCCTATATCTTTTTTTTCTCGTACTAATCTATCAATGATTGTAACTTCCTTTTCCTCCTCCCTGGCCTTGTGCTTGTCTCTAATCTGTTTGTACATTGTAAACCGCTCTGATTGATAAAGTAGGGCGGTATATCAAATAATTAAACATAAACATAAACATCAATAGACACAGAGTGAAGGTTAGCCATAGATGCTGCCATGGCTCTCACATTGTGAGCTGTGACATGGCCTTGAAGAGGAAGACTCTTACTCTCATAAGCAAAAGGATATGCATTGTGCAATCCATTTGGATAGAGTTCTCTTGGAGACTGGAAGTCCCAAATGACTAGAATCAAAAGCAATAAAAAGTTGAGAAAACTTTCTTTGTTTCTGCATTCTTTGTAGGTACAAAGCCAAGGCTCTTTTACAATCCAAAGTATGAAGGTTCCTTTCTGCATTAGAGGCATGAGGCCCCGGAAAGAATACAGGAAGATAAATTGATAGGTTTAAATGAAAAAGGCAAAACCACCTTTGGCATAAAGTGTGGATGAGTTCTGAGAACAACCTTATCATGGTGAAACCTAGTATAAGGAGGATCAGCCACTAAAGCTTGCAATTCACTAATGTGACGTGCAGAGGTGATTGCAATCAGGAAGATGACCTTCCAGGACAAAAGCTTTAGGGTTGTAGTGGCTAAAGGTTCAAAAGGCGGTTTCATGAGCTGCCTGAGAACTAGGTTTAAATCCCATGCCACCAGTGGTGGCCTGATGGGAGCTTTGTTAATAGAAGACCTCTCATAAATCATGATATGAGTGGATGAGAGGAAATTGGCTGTCCATTTAGAGGCTTATAGGAAGTTGCAATTGCACTAAGATTACTAAATTGGTCTTTAGACCAGAATTTGATAAATTAAGTAGATACTCTAGTATCGATTCCAAAGGTATCATAAGGGGGTTTAACCCTTTCTGTGAACACCATATAGTAAAATGTTTCCACTTGAAGGCATT
Source organism: Ichthyophis bannanicus (assembly GCA_033557465.1). Lineage (NCBI taxonomy): Eukaryota > Metazoa > Chordata > Amphibia > Gymnophiona > Ichthyophiidae > Ichthyophis > Ichthyophis bannanicus. The sequence goes on from CM066033.1 coordinate 663,054,398, forward strand.
AGAGCGTCTTGTGGAAGGTTTTCTAGAAGCCTGAAGGATGTCCTTTACCTGTTGGGAAAGGTTGAGATCCTGAAGGTCTAAGCTTTCAGAAACCAGGCCCTGAGATGCAGGGACTGGGGATTCTGGTGCCATAGCATCCCGTTCTCCTGGGAGAGGAGATATGGAGCATAGCCTAACTCCAGAGGTGCAGCTTGAGAGAGATGTAGAAGCAGGGGATACGATGTTTGGCGTGGCCACCGTGGCGCTATGAGGATCATATAACCTCTGTCTCTCTGAAGCTTGAAGAGTGTTTTGGGGATGAGGGGAATGGGTGGGAAGGCATAGAGGAAGTCGTGACCCCAGTGAAGAAGGAAGGTGTCCTTTGCCTGGCAATTTTGAGCCGGAATCCTGGAACAGAACCGGAGAAGTTTGGCATTCAGTGGACTTGCAAATAGGTTTATGTCTGGGGTTCCCCCAATCTGAAATATCTTGGCCACTTGGTCTAGGTGGAGAGACCATTGGTGAGGCAGCAGTACTCGGCTGAGTTTCTCTGCCCAAAGGTTTTGAATGCCTGGAAGATATACCACGAAAAGGTGAATTTGATGCTCTCTGGCGAGGGCCCATAGTCGTAAAGCTTCGTTGCATAACGACAGAGAGCCTGTTCCACCCTGCTTGTTCACGTAGAACATAGCTACTTGATTGTCCGTTTGGACTAGGACTGTCTTGTAGCTGAGCTGGGCATGGAATACTCGAAGAGCTAGATAGATTGCTCTGAGTTCCAGGAGGTTTATATGAAGACAAGCCTCCTGTGGAGTCCAGGTACCCTGGTTAGAGAGATGATGCAGGTGTGCTCCCCATCCCACCTGTGATGCATCTGTTGATAGGGTGGCCTGGAATAGGGGTTGCTGGAAAGGAGACCCCACTAGAAGATTTTCCAGTGATTGCCACAATTGCAGGGACAAGATCAGTCATTGTGAGTTTGATATCTTGTTCGACAGACGTCCTGTGGCCTGTGTCCACTGTGTGGATAGGGTCCACTGGGCTGCTCGCATATGAAGGCGAGCGTAGGGAACCACATGAACCGTGGATGCCATATGTCCCAATAGTTGTAGTAGTTCTCGAGCAGTTAGGGAGGACTTTGCCGCTGTTTGAGAAGCTAGCTGCATTATATGAAGACAGCGGGGTTGTGGAAGAAAAGCCCTTGACTGTCTGGTATCTAGATGAGCTCCTATGAACTCTAGGGACCGAGATGGAGTAAGTTGGGATTTTGGGAGGTTTATGACCAATCCCAAGTATTGAAGGATTCGCATTGTGCGAGACAGTGCAGAGCTGGCCTCTGGAACCGTGGGGGCTCTAATGAGCCAGTCATCCAAGTAAGGGAAGACGAATATCCCCAGGGTTCACAGAAATGCAGCTACTACTGCCATGCATTTCGTGAATACTCTTGGTGCCAAAGCCAGACCAAAGGGAAGAACCCTGTATTGAAAATGTTTTCCCTTGAAAAGGAATCGTAAGAATTTCCTGTGATCTGGATGGATCAGAATGTGAGTATATGCATCTTTTAGATCTAGAGAACAAAGCCAATCCTGACTTTGAAGGTATGGCAGAAGAGTTCCCAGAGAAATCATTTTGAACTTTTCTCGGAACAGATATTTGTTCTATTCTCTGAGGTCTAGAATGAGTCTGTGTCCTCCTGTTTTCTTTGGAATAAGAAAATAGGGGGAGTAGAAACCTGCACCCTGCTGAAGAATGGGCACCTCCTCTATTGCTCCTTGAGCAAGGAGTGTTGAAACCTCTTGATCCAGTAGATTGCCTGTAGAGGTTTGGGAATTGAACTGTCTTACGATTGTAGGAAGGGGCATACTGTGAAAATGAAGCTTGTACCCCTCTCCCACAATGGACAGAGTCCAGTTTTCTGTTATTTGGTGCCATCTGTTGGCAAAATGACACAACCTGCCTGGAATGTTTAGGGATTCTGGACCCTTCAAAGGCAGGAAGGCTAAGTTCTCTATGAAGGAGTCAAAGCCCTTGAGGGGGCTGGGCCTGTGGAGCTGGTTGAGCTCTAAGGCCTTTTGGCTTCTTTTGTCTGGATTGTAGTTGTTGACCCTTCTGGGCAACTTGACCCTGAGCTTGCCCTTGCTGGGTATAGGATGGATAAAACTTCCTCTTTTGGCTGAAAAAGGTTTTTTTTATAGGGTTTCTTTTTGGCTGGAGTGGCTGTAGATTTTGACAATCTGTCTAAAGTGAAATTGTCAGTATCTATCTCATTAGCCTTCTCCTGCCAATTCTTGCCAAAGAGGTTTTCTCCTGTACAAGGGATGTTTCCCAATTTATCCTGTACCCAAATCTTCAAGTCTGATGCCTGAAGCCAGGCAATCCGACATGCACCAATGGCAATAGCAGAGGCTCTGCTGATGCATTCAAAGCAGTCAAAGGCTGCACGGTTTACAAACTTGGAGACATCTTGAGCATGCTTGACCAGAGTGAGAAAGTCCTGTCGTTTGTTCTCAGGGAGAAGGGGGCTCATAAGCTCCAAATCTCCTGTGACCTCTTTGAGGAACATTCCCATATATAAAATATATGAGCTGATCCTAGCTGAAAGCATGGAAGCCTGAAAGGTTTGACACCCAAAAGTGTCAAGAGTCCTGCATTCACGACCTGGAGGATTGGATGCATGTTTCTTTGCACTTTTCATCCTACGCATGGCTGACTCCACTACCATTGAATGGTGTGGTAGCTGAGTCTTTTGAAAACCAGGACATGGTGGAACTCGATACATGGTATCGAGTCTCCTAGAATGAGGAGATGTGGTCAAAGGTGTCTCCCACATTCTGAGCATCAAATCATGAAGAATTTCATGAATGGGTAGAGTGGCTGCCTCCTTGGGAGCCTTAGGGTATTAGAGAATTTCGAATTCCTTTGCTCTAGGTTCTTTTTCAGGAGCTACTGTGATTGAAAGGCCTCAGCCACATCACGAATAAAATCCTGAAAAGACATGTCTTCCGGAGGAGACATTCTGCGTTGGGGAGAAGAGGAGTCTTCCGGGAGAAACACTCTGGTACCGGCAGAATTATCAGAGTCATCGGAATCGGAGGATTCGAAGTATCTTTGATCCCGATGTTCATGCAAAGCACGGTCTCGGTATCTATTGAAGTTGGTACCGAATTGGTCCGGTACCGATCTGTCGATGCCAGAAAAAGTCTGCATGGGAAGGATTCCCACCGGGGCCGGTACAGTCGGTGCTGGTACTGGTATCTGTACCGGTGCTGGTACCGGCATCGGTACTGGTGCCCATTGAACCACCGGCATCAACGGTACTGCAGCTTTAAGGAAAGCTGCAAGACTGCGTTCGATAGAGAGGAATCTCTGGTCTATCGACGCTGCCGATGCCAGGGTATCGGTACCGGTAAAAGCGGCCAGAACCCCTGAGCATGGCACCAGTAGTTCTGCCGAGGTCGAAGCCTCGAGAACATCCTGGAACCCCGTTAATGTTTTGGAGGCCGAAGCCTCCTGCCGGGGCTGTTTTGCTGGTGTAGTTTCCTCAAGATCACTGCCAATGGCCTCTCGATGCTTTGAAGGAGAGCTACCCTTTGAGGACCGGCTCTTATGTTTAGTTACCTGAGATCCATGGGAGGAAGACGCGGCTCTTGAAGACATCGATGCAATGGACCTGGTATCCAAAGAAAAGAGGGTACCGAGCTTTGCAGCTCGGTTCCGTCTTCCTCTTTTAGTCATCCCCATACAGGAGGAACACTCAGATGGAGAATGGTCAGGGTGTAAACATTTTAGACACCAGTCATGGGTGTTGGTGACGGAGATGGTACCTACCGCCATACTTAGTATATATATTTTTTAAAACCACTAGCTGGTTTTTCCATCTTTTAGGAAAAATGGGGCCTAATGTGCCGAAAATGGCGCCTAGCACCGAAAGAAAAAGTTTCTGAAGAGAAACAGTTAAAAAAAATATATATATATATTGTGGTGCAGCAGAGGATACACAGCCCATGGAAGTGCAGGTAAAAGAAGAGCTTACCTTAGATTCAGCGTTGAAAAGAGGCACTAGGCACACTGAAACAGTCGAGCAGGGAAAACTGTTACTACGTGCCAAACAGAAAGCTCATCAGGAACACCTGATTGCAAATCCCCACGTCACTTGCAGGGCTAGGGATTACATAAGACAGGGTTCCAGTCAGTGGAGAGAGAGGCAGGACACAACCCCGGAGGAGGGCAGAAGCCAGAGAGAGAGCAGCAAGAGGTGTGGCTACAGTCAGCTGAGCAGAAACCCCAGAGGAGTGCTGGGAGGAAAGTTTTCTGTCGGAGAACCAGGAAGTGAAGGTAGCTCCAGCACTCAGGAGAAGAGGTTTGAGGCAAGCTGCATTGGGAGAAGGCATGCCACCCGAGTTAGTCTTCAAGAGAAGCCAGGAGTGTCCTACCACACAGGAGACCGGTATGTGCCAGCACTAAGCACAGGTCAGTTTAGAAAGAGAGTGTTGGGGGATGGGAACTCCAAATACACGTGCACATTAAGAAATAGCTGCAAAGCTAATACTAACTTCACTGCTGCACAACCAGCCTGGGAGGCTAGAGAGAAGAGATACAGGGAGCCAAGTGCCAAGACAATCCCTACGGATAAAAGGAGGCATCCATGTGCTTACAGAGAAAGGTTTAAAACATATAAGTGCCAAGGGCGCGGTCCTGAGCATAGATACAGGAAGCAAGGAGATTCAGACCTTTTGTTCTGGGAGGAAAACCCAGAGAGAATCTACTGCATGCCAGACAGGTATAAACCTGAAGAGAGAGGAACCTTCACTGAAAGCTATAGTGAGTTGTCACAAGAAGACGTGCCTGAGTACTCCACACAGGAAGAGTGTGATACAGGGAGTTTGGGAAGTGCTGGAGAGGGTATGTTGTGGGAAGATAGCAGCAGCCTTCCAGACCCCTCTCCCATGGACTGTAGCATTTGTTACAAGTGCAGCCCTGCTGTTTAATTGGATGACAAAAAGAACTTTGTGAATTTAAACAAAGGAATATAAGTTTGCCGATACTATTTTTGTTCATTGCTTGTTTCTGAAGTTTTTTTGATCTTGTTGATAGTCCGAGCGGGACGGGGAATAAAACCCATCTTATTTTCTCATTCACTTTTTGCTCTGAGAGACTCTTTCATTTACCTAGCAAGAGCAGATTACTTGTTTTACAGACCCTAGGCAACCGCCTATATAGGGTTAAAGGGCTCTACCCACGGGCCCCATCACAATATATATATATGTTTTTTAGAAAAGAAGAAAGAACCGGCGGTACCGGTAGGGGTCGTGCGGAGGCAGGCGCGACCACAAGAAAACAAGTTTAAAGAAGAAATTTTCTGCGGTGACAGCGACTATGTCCTGTCGGCTCCGTGGAAAACGAAGAACTGAAGAGGGACAGTTGGAAAGGCAGCGCGCATGTGCTGAGGGATGCTCCCAAAAGCGTTCCTGCGCAGGCTCCGTCAGTACCGACGATACCCATATGTGAAGACTATATTCCTGCTTGTTCCTGGAGATTGTGCTTCGCTTTGCTACATCCTGTGCAGCTCAGAGTTGCAGTGAATGGGCAGATGGAACTTTTCAACATAATGGAGGCCATGCGCAAATTTATGGACAGTTTGGGACCTGTGCAGGCGTGACAAAGCCTGGAGATGCTGGATAGGGACTTATGGCTGTTTGTAGAACTCCTGACTGGGCCTGGACTGAAGAACATTAAGTTGACTATGCTCTAATCAACTGATGCACTGGGCCATGGCCGGCTCACATATCCTGGCCTTTGGAACCCCAGGACCTTATATGCATAGGACCTATTGATTTCGCTTGGCACACACCGTTTGGTCCCGCCTGAGCTCTGGTCACAGTCATGCAATGACAGAACAGCTGAGGGGGGCCCGTGGGCCTTGGGCTGGATGCTGAGTCAGCTTGGAGGGCCCAGATCGATGCATACCTACCTGGTTTGGGAAGACATGGGACTGTTTTTTTTTTTTTACTACTTACGGCTATTGTGCAGCATACTCACTTGGTGGGAAGTGTAGATGTATGAGTGAGATGAATGCAAGTGAGATTGAGGGCCCGGATGGAATGAACCTTGTATGTGTGTTGTGACTGGTTGTGTGAGGGTGTAATGGGGGGGAAGGAGGAGAGGGGTGGTTGGGAGTGATATTGAGGGGATATACCGGGACATTGGTAGAGGAGAAGCTTTGGGGGAAAGGGTAGGGCTGGGAATGGTGTTCTTAGGATGGGGAGAACCCTATATATGAAGGTGCCTACTGGGAATACCATGTCTATGATCATTCTGTGGTGGAATGGGTGACCTGACACTGTGTTGCATTTCATGGAATGTGTGTAGGCTGAGATCCCCTATAAAGGGGCAGAAAATCCTGAGAATGTTGAGAGATCCAAAAGCTAATCTGGCTTTGTTACAAGAGACTCATATGGACCCAAAAGAGCATGACAAATTACGTTGGTGGGTGAGACAGGTATTTGGGGCCTCTTTGGGGTCCAAGAAAGCTGGGGTAGCCTTGTTAATAGGCAAAGGGCTAGACTTCGATCCTGGAGACATAAGTGGCGGATCCACTTGGTCGCTATTTGATTGTTTGGGGGGGGGGGGGTGGAGTGGTTATCTGGGGAACTGGTTACATTTTGCAATGTGTATGGGCAAAACACCCCGAGCACTGTAATTCTTTGCATGCCTGGGCAAACTGCTTCAGTGTTATGACACCCACCCATTGGTGGTGGGGGGTGACTAACTGTATCCTAGACCCAGCCATGGATAGATCCCTCTCAGGGGAGCATGGGGCTATTCACTCCATCCAGAAAGTCTAGTAGCTGTGTGAACTTTTAGATTTGGTAGATGTCTGCCACACCTTTCATCCCCACGAGCGCGACTTTACTTATGTCTCACGGGTACACGGCTCCCTGTCGCAACTGGATTACTTCCTGTTGCCAGCAGGCCTCTTATCATTGGTTTGGGATACTAGAATTTGTAACATTGCTGTCTCCGACCACATACCGGTCTGGATTGACCTCACTTGGCGAGGAGGACGGTAGCGGGTTGGCAGGTGGTGGTTCCCCATGCACCTCTATCAAGACCAATCCTTTCTGAAATTCTTACAAGATAAATGAGATGCCTACGTGGCACACAATGTGAATCACCGAGATACCCTCGCTTGGGAGATGGCCAAGACAGTCATAATGGGGGAGATCCTTAGCTACGAAATAAGCCACAGGTCCACATATTCTCCAACTAGGATGGAAGATTAGGAAAATCCGGTTAACTCTTGGAGTCCACAACTTGGATGATAGATGATGGGACCTTATTGCGCTACAAACTGAACTAAATACCCTTATTCATCAGAGAGCCTATAAATCTATGATCTATTACAAGCACAAGCTCTTCCAGTATGGCAACAAGGCAGGGAAATTGCTATCCTTCCTGGTCAAGAGATGGCAGAGGTCGCAGAGAGTGTCAGTCCTAAAAGATGGGGAAGGGCTGGTGACCGATGAACACAAGATGTTGGCTATATTCTGCCAGTTCTGCCAAAACCTCCATGCAGAAGGACAAGGCCCTCATTGGGGGGAGGCAGACTATTTGGAAGCTGTCCTTCTGCCATCTCTTACAGCGGAACAAAAAGAGGCTTTGAATAGACCCTTTAGTGAGGAAGAAATTGACAGAGTTATAGTTCAGTCTAAAGTACAGAAGGCTCCTGGTCCAGATGGCTTTAGCAATGAATGGTATAAGAGGTTAAGCGACTGCGTGGTAGATCCCTTGCAGCACGTATTCAACACCGTTGTGATGAAGCAATCCTTCCACTATAACTCTAACTGGGCGCACATAAATAGTGCTTCCTAAACTGGGCCGTGACCACCTTATATCACCCAATCTCCCTGCTGACTTGCAACAATAAACTCTTGGCCAAAATACTGGCTAACCATTTAGCACTGATGATGCCAGATGTAATTCACGATAGCGAGGTTAAGTTCATGAGGGACCCCCACCCTATACTAAACCTTCGGCGGATAATAGCATCTTTGGAAGTGGGTCAAGGACAGCGTTAGGGTCCTTAGTGGTTAGCTTTGATGCGGAAAAAGCCTTTGACTGGTGAACTGGAGGATTTTATTCGCGGTTTTAGCTAATTTGCGGTTTAAGGGATGGTTCCTGCAAGCGGTTTGCCTTCTGTACACAACCCATCGGGCAGCCATGATCGTAAATGGCCAGGTCTCCAAGGACTTTTCTTTAGATAGAGGAACAAGGCAGGGATGCCCACTTCCCCCTCTACTGTTCCTCCTATTTCTGGAACCATTATTGCGGTCAGTGCGGGCTAATACCCATATTGAAGGAGTCTGGGTAGGAAACGCTACATTTAAAATTGTGGCCTTTGCAGATGACATCTTAGACCTCCTTGGAATATCTGCTCGCAGAGTTTCAAGGCTTTGGTGCCTGATCACGACCGAAACTGAATATGAATAAATCAGAGGCACTGCCTGTAGAACCAAAGGTACAAGAGCAGTGGCAGGGTCCATTTCCCTTAAAATGGGCATCAAGCTCCTTCAAGTATCTAGGGCCCAGTTGCCCATGGACCTGTCACTGCTGTATTGCCTGAACATCCCACCCCTGCTGAAACATGAACAGGAGCAGTTCCAATGCTGGGAAAACCTGCTGCTCTCTCTCTGGGGCAGAAGGCACTTTACAAGATGACATTTTTGCCATGGTGGTTGTACTTCAAGTTTTGCCATTGAGGTACTGAAATGGGATTTACACTTGTAGCAACAGCAGTTGGGTCAATTCCTTTGGAAGGGCCGCAAACCACACATATCATTTTCCCAGATGTGAAGGGGCAGGACCAGGGAGGTCTTGGGGGTCCCAGACTTGGAATGCTACAATCTGGGCTGTGTCCTCAGACACTTGCAGGACTGGCTCTACATGTCACCTTCATGTACACCTTTGAAAATGGAACAGAAGTTGCTAGGTCCTCTTAACTAGTTGTATGTCCTTCACGCATGGCGTGAATGCCTCTCCCGCCCCGTAAGGAACAGTCATGTACTACACTCACTGCACGGGGCTTGGCAGTCCCTATGTCATCTGTTTGGTCAGAATCCCATAATGCTGGGTCTCTTGTTCCTTTGAGGCAACCCTGACTTTACAGTGGGCAGCACATCAAAGACTTTTCAGACTTGGGGAGTGCAAGGCCTCCATTACCTATACCAGTTCGTGAATGAGGATGGGGAGTTAAAACATTTCCAGGACCTTGTATTAGAGTTCCAGCTGGCCACATAGGATTACTTTGTGTTTGTTCAGGTGCGACATTATATCCCTGGAAGAACTCGGACTTGGCCCCCAATTTGTTAATAAGCTTGTCACCTACTTTGAAATCAATAGCCAGGAGCGGATGTCATTATCTGCAATGAGGAAAGCATTGGCTTCCTTGGAGACTAATAGCCACAGTGGCCTGGTAGCGACCCGCTGGAACATGGAGCTAGATATGGGGTGGACAGGTGAGGAGATCACCTGAAGCATTAAAAACGGATACCACAAGTGACTACGGAGGTTCTTTTGCACGAACTCCTGTATGTCATGCTGCGGGCGTTTTAACCCCCATCAAGGGCATCTGTAGCGGGGTTGACTAATGCAGATACTTGCACCAAATGCCAGGCCTCGTGGGTCATCTTGTCTCATGCTGTGGCTCTGTCCCCAGATTCAAAGATTTGAACCAGGATACACGGGTATTTTGAGACAGTGCTAGGCTAAGGGTTAGGGTTCAGCCCCGTGGGAATAGTGGGAATAGGGGCCAAACTGTTTGTGCATAAAGCATGCCTATTGGGCCTGCAGGGGATTCTGCAGGTATGGCTAGACCAGGAGCCGCCCAACTATTGGGCTTGGCGAAATATACTGCATTGCTTAATGAAGATGGAAAATATAACCACTCAGAGCCAGGAACAGATCTACTGTGAAACTAATGAAGCTTAAGCTTCAGGGCCCCTAATCCCGGAGGGGCCCTAAAAGCGACTTTAGTCTACATTGCTTAAAAATTATGGGTCTACTGTATGAGAAGTTTTTAAAAAAAATAATATAGTGTAAATCAATACAAAATAATAGTTAAAATAAAAATTAAAAGGTTATTAAAGTATGTAGGCTAGTTGTAAACGATAAAATGTTCCGAGATATAGTGGTTACATTTTTAAAACATTTGTGGTGATCTGTCGTGGAACAACCCCATTGAAGAGGATAACAGTGATTACTGGTTGTGAAGGGGCACCCATAACAGTTCAAGCTTCAGGGCCCCCCAAAATGTAGGTCTGCCTCTGCTTAGATCTCTGTGCCCAGACATGTAAATAATTCATGGAAGTGTGGGAACCCTACATAAAGTCGTTGTCATCCAGAGGTCGGAGTATGGCTCTCAATTGTGTGTTCATTTAAATGCTTGATTCAATGACTTCTTCACTACTTCCCCAATGTCTTCTCCAATAAGCTGTCTCAGGCGGGGGAGGGGGAGGGGTCAGAGTAGGATGTAGGCTAAAGAGGGTGTAATATGGATGAGGGAGTGGGACACTTGTTGATACCTAAATAGGTTTGCAGCTGATGTCTCACCAAATGACTCGGTTAAAAATGGTATATAAGCATTGATAAATAATAAATATAGTGGGGGGGGGAGGGGGGCAGGGGGGCAATGAGGGAGAAAATGAAAAATATAAACTTGTTTGTATTTTGCTCAAATTCCTGGCTCTGTCAGTGTCTGCACAAGCTGGGAGTGTGAGATTCTAGTTAACAATAAACATGATTTAAACATAAAAACAAAAGAAAACAATATCTGTATTTATTAGTTTCTATTTTGGCATAAAACCTCTTAACACAAAACTATACTTATAAAGAATTTTTTTTTCTGTTCTGCAAACTCTTTCAAAATTTTGTTGAAGTTTAACATTTTTTCTTCATCATACTCTGGAGGTAATTCTGCAAGTAGCAGCTAGATTTACGTGTGTTAATAGCATCTATTCTGTAAAGTTGAAAATGCATGGATTTGACGTTATGGAATAAAAGCATAAGTAGCCACAGATGTGCATAAATGAAGCTGTGGTCACTTACATCATTGGCTCCAAAGACTGCATAACCTTGTCTAAGACTTGGAAGGGACAACTCTAGTGCAAGTTTCTTTGTGGGAACGGGGCCCCCCATTTGGTCAAACAGGTTAAATTAGCCTAAGACTGTCCATGTGAAATGATTTTGTGTCTGTGCACTGGAATTCATAATTGCCTATTAGAACTTTGCTAAGATGGGATAAAATCTCAAACAGTCGATAGAGGGATGGGAACGGCTGGAAGACGTTAAAAAAGTAGTGAACGAAACAGAAAGGGGGTATTTTAAGGGCAACAAACCTTTTTATTAGGAATGTAAGTAAATGTAAAAGGAAAAGGAGGCCACTATGGATCTTGAAAGCAGTGGCTGACAAGGTGAAGAAAAAAAGATGGCCTTCACAAAATAGAAGAGATCACAGAAAGAGGACAACAAGCATCAATATTCAGAAAAACTTAGAGAAGCTAGGAAAGTAGTCAGGAAAGCAAAGAAATAAATGGAAGAAAAAATAGCCAATGCAGAAAAATGGGGGGACAAAATATTTTTCAGAAATTTTAATGAGAAGAGGAAGTGCAAAAGTGGTATTCTCAGACTGAAGAGTGAAGGAAAAGAATACGTAGCAGCTGATGAGGATAAAGCATAATTGCTTAACAAATATTTCTGTTCTGTGTTCACAGATGAAGGGCCAGGAGAAGGACCTCAGAAAACACTGACAAACAGGAACAGAAGTGAACTGGATCTTGAACAATTTTCAGAAGACTCTATTCACGAGGAGCTAGCTAACCTAAAAATAGAAAAAGCAAAGGGGCCAGATGGGATACATTTGAGAGTGCTGAAGGAACTTAGGGAAGTTCTAGTGGCTCCACTCTCTGACCTTTTCAGTGCTTCTTTAGAGTCTGGTGTCGCCCCAGAAGACTGGAGAAAGGTGCACAAAAGCAGAACCAAAGTTGAGGATGGGAACTACAGGTCGGCTAGTAAGTGAACTAATGAAAACTCTGCTGAAACAGAGGACAGTGAGGTTTTTGGAGTTCAATGGATTGCACATTCTGAGGTAGCATGGGTTTATTTATTTAACAATTTTTTTACCCCATTTTTCTACAAGTCAAAACGGTTTACATGGAACTGAGTTGATACAGAGAACGAGTTACAAGAAACATCAAAAGCCATTTATAATGAACATGAAAGCTATTTAACTGTGAACAGAGAACAATAAACTTTTTGTAAATTTCAATACATTAAAAATCAATATTTCTCTAATGAACTACTATGCACATAGGGGTAGGGAGGCATGTGAGGGGTGAAGGGGTTGTTAAAGGAGCTTTATGGGGGTAGATTGGAGGATGAAATGATTGTTTGTATGAGGTAGGCCTGATCTGTGGTTGTTGGGTTCCTTGTTGCAAAAATGTTCTAGGAAAAGGTGGGTTTTAAGTTTTTTGCAAAAGTCTGTGGTTGATTTGATATTTCGAATTGAGATGGGTAGTGAATTCCAGAGGGTGGGGGCGTACAAGGAGAATGCTCTCATTCTTGTGGTTTGCTTGGATTTGCGAGTCTGTGATGGGAGACTGAGAAGATTTTGGGTGCTCTTTCTTCTTGATCTGTCAGAGTTCAGGGTGTGAATTAGTGCTTGGAGTTGCTCTGCTGATTGTTTATCTAGGGTTTTGTGAAGAGGGTTAGAAATTTAAATTGCGTTCTGGAGCTGATGAGAAGCCGGTGGAGGTATTCGAGGATTGGAGTGATGTGGGTTTCTCTTGAAGCTTGTAAGATAGATCGAGCAACAGTATTTTAGGCGAGTTGTAGTGGGAGGAGAGCATACTTTGGTAGACCATGATAAATGGAATTACAGTAGTCAAACAAGGGAGTGGTGGTGGCTTGGCAGACTGAGCAGAATGTATCGGGGAGGGGGTAGGAGGAGGCGTAGCTTTCGGAGAGTTTTGAGTTTATAGTAAACAGCTTTGGTGATATTTTGCATATGGGCCTTGAAGGTCAGCTGTTGGTCCAGTGTGATACCTAGGTATTTTATCTGGGTGCTGACTCAGATATCATTGTTGCCGAGTCTGAAGGAAGCAGGGGGAATGAAGTTGGGGTCTTTTGTGACATGGAGGAGCTCTGTTTTTTTGAGGTTGATGGAGAGATTGTGAAGATGGAGCAAGTTTATTACTTCTGAGAGGCAACTTGAGAGCGTGGAGTATTTAGGAGCGAAAGTGGAGAATGGTGCAAAGATCATGATGTCATTGGCGTATATCAAGAACTCTATTTGGAAATGTTGGAGGATGGCACACAGTGGGTGAATGTAAATATTGAATAGTAGAAAGGAAAGGGATGATCCTTGTGGCACTCCCTGGTTCAGAGTGAAAGGAGCTGAGGTTTGTTAGTGGCTGGTCTTGTCACACAAATCTCATTAATTTCTTTGACTAGCTGACCAGAAAGTTGGACCAAGGGAGAGCTCTAGATGTGGTGTACTTAGATTTCAGTAAAGCTTTTGACACTGCTCCATATAGGTGAATTATAAATAAATTGAATGCCCTAGGAATGGACCCTAAAGTGATTGACTGGATTAGAAAATGGTTGAGTGGAAGGCGACAAAGGGTACAGATAAATGCTGCTTATTCTGAGGAGGACGTTACCAGTGGTGTGCAGCAGGGATCGCTCCTTACTCCGATTCTTTTTAACATTTTTGATATTCTGATATTGCAGAAGGGCTATCAGGTAAATTTCGCCTCTTTGCAGATGATACCAAAATCTGCAATAGACACCCAGGCAGGGCCGGCTTAAGAGGTGAGCCAGCGAGGCACTGGCTCAGGGCACACCATAATAGGGGTGCTTCCAGCCTGCTCTCTGTCTCCCTAGCAGCGGCTGTGTTAAGCATTAACACCCTTCCGGGAGCATTTGCTTTTGCTCCCATGGTTGTACTATACTCAAGATATCAGCACTGTGGCTTGAGTATAGCACAGCCATGGGAGCAAAAGCAAATGTTCCTGTGGCTGTGTTGCTGCAGACAGCAGGTATGGATAATGCTGGGCTGTCGGGAAGGGCAGGAACTGAGCTAGGGGGCTCGAAATGGGCTCATACTAGGACTGGGGGGCTGGAACTGACAATGAGCTGATATTGGGGCTGGGGGGACTGTGAATGGGCTGATATAGGGGCATGATTAATACTGGCAATGGGCTGATATTGGAAATGGGGGCCTAAGACTGAGAGGTTGGCTGATACTGGTGCTGGGAGTACTGGAAATGGGCTGATACTGGGGCTGGGGCTGTACTGGGGCTGGGGGAATGGTACTTAAAATGGACTGATATTGGAGCTGAGGAGGTCTGCAAATGGGCTGATTCTAGGCCAGGGGGGATGGGACTGGAAAGGGGCTGGGACTGGAAGGGAGCTAATTCTAGGGCTGGGGTCCTCAAATTGAAAAGGGGGCTAATGCTGCCAAATGCTAGGGTCAGAATAGTTAAAAAATAAATAAATAAAAGGGAGATGCTGGGGGAATGAGAAGGGAGAGGAGGACAGATATTGTGGGGAGTGGGGAAGAAGCAAAGTCAACCAAAGGAAGACTGAGAGGGAGGGGTATAAGAACACATGCTGGGGTAAGGAGGAGGAAAGATAAGGTTAATAAATATTAGAGAAGGAAGTAAATGGGTGGGTGCTGGGGAAGGGAAGTAGGAGGCAGCAGGGAAGGTACTAGGGGCATAGGATGTGGGAAAGCAAGGTGGAGACTCTAAGACTGGGTGAGAAAACAGAAGAAAGACTCTAAGATAGGCTGGGTATTGGGATTTTAAGTGGGGCTTGGATGGGATTGAAAGTGGGAGCTTGGAGTTGCTTGGGAGGATAGTGGGGACTAAGAAATTGACCAGAGAATGAGGACAGTGGGGGCAAGATGACTGGGTGAGGGGTATGAGTAGGGTTGTGAGACCAAGTGCAGAAATATGAGGAAGGGAGATGATTTGAAGGGCATGGAGGGTTTGGGGAAGGATCGGGGGGTAGTTGAAAAGGACTGAGTGCTATGAAGTGGATGAGAGTCACAGGAAGAGACAGGTCTTCCTTGAAGCAAGCGAAAGAGTAGAAATGGGAGAAGTGAAAGGGGAAATGGACATACAAAAGGGCCTGAAGGTGGAGATAAGTGTTAGTGAACGAGCTGGGGATGGTTAAGGGATGAGAAGTAGAAGGTGGTGAATGAGACAGGAGAGTAAATGAGTATAGAGGAAGGAAATGGCGTTCTAGAAAGTGGGTGAAAGCCAGTGGGGGGGGGGGGGGAGGGGGTGGGTAGGATGTTGGCAAAGGAATGAGATGGATGTGGAATGGAAGGACTAGGGAAGTAAGATTGGAAATGGAAAGCTGGTAAGTAGGTGAACGATGGCTTTTGTCCGCTACACTTTACAGAAATGGCCCTTGCCAAAATCTCCAGTTCCTGGCCAAATCCAAGGGTCTTTACTCAGCCCTCATCATTCTTGACCTATCTGCTGCTTTTAACACCAAAGGTCACCACCTTCTCCTCAATAGCCTGTCCTCACTTGGATTTAGAGGCTCTATTCTGTCCTGATTTTCTTCTCATCTCCCCAAAACACTTTTAGTGTATGTTCTGGTGGATCTTTGTCCACTGCTATCCCACTTTCAGTTTGTTTACCTCAGGGATCTGTCAGGACTTCTTCTTTTCTCTCCCTACACTCACTCCCTTGGTGCCTCGATTTCCTCCCGTGGTTTTCAGTACCATCTTTATACTGATGACTCTCAGATTTATCTTTCTGCACTTGAAATCTCTCCAGGAATCCAAGCCCAGGAATCCAGCTTGCATGTCTAACGTTGCTGCCTGGATGTCCTGGTGTCATCTGAAACTGAACATGACTAAGACAGAGCTTCTTATCTTTCCGCTTAAACAGGGCCAGTGCTACCTTTTTTGCTGCCCTGTGCAAGTGAATACTGTGCTACCCCCCTACCCCACCCCACTGTCCACTCAAACTCACGCTCAATCCGGAATAAAATCCAGATCATAAGAAACCTCCTAGAACCCCAACACATAGACATGCTATATAACTGAAACGTGGATCTCCGTGACGGACAATGTGCTACTAAACAATCTTACATCAAACGGATACAACATCTACCAATGCACACGATCACAACGTAGAGGAGGCGGAGTGATGATTGTATCCAAGAACAACCTCAAATTACGATGCCATACAAGTGAAAAAGTACCTATGAATCCAATTCCATCACCATAACCAATAAACTGATGACCATCTGCCTCATCTACAGGACACCAACCGCTAGCACCAACAACTTATCAGCCATCCTGGATAAAGTGATAACAGCATCAAAAACTGGAAAAAAAACCCTAGTATTAGGAGACCTTAATCTACCATCCCTGCAACAGAATTACGACCACACCTTAATCCAAGCAATGGCAACAATGGATCTAACACAATTCATAAACACCCCCATGCACCATAAAGGCAACACTGGACATAATTTTCTTCAATGGCCATACAACCCAGTTGGGCTCCCCACATTCAATCCAGGCTCATCCAGTACCCTGGTTGGATCATAAGCTGATCAAATTCTTCCTCCCACAGAACCTCACCAGCAAAAGTCACAATCTGCATCCATCAACAAGAAGGATTCAAACTTTCAACAAGGACAACTTCATTCAGGAAACCCTGCCACAACTGCTTGAAGACCCAACTGACCCCAATATCCTCATCAACAACTGGAACAATGTTACCAGAAAAGCAGCTATTGCCACAAACACCACCACACCCTCACACATGAAGCAACCCAAAACAGAATGGTATATATCAGCCCTCCGCAATCTAAAACGACAACTCCGTAAACATGAACAAAAATGGTGCAAAACTAAAAACAATGAACACAGACTCCAATACCTACAACTACTGAATGACTACCACACCTCAGCAGACAAGGCGAGATGTGAACATCATACTAAACTACTCAACTCTGCAATCTGAGCAAGAGAGCTCTTCAACATCATAAAACAGCTGACAAAAATGCTAACCACCGACAACCACAACATCACGCTCACCCCCCAACAGCTAGCTCAACTCTACAAGCAACTACATCCCCAACAGAAATCCCTTGCCCCTCCCCTGATGGAGACGACCACCCTAACCCCTGGATCTCCTTCTCAGACATCACCAAAAGACAAATAGAGGACACCATATCATCTCTGAACACTATAACCTCCCCTCTGGATCCCTGCCCTGTCACATGGATTAAGGCATCCAAAAAGGAGTTCAGCAGCACACTCACCAAAATCACATGCCCACGTCTGAAAACTTTATCCATATGTCCAACCTACCCTGGACCCTAATGACCCTTCATCCTACAGACCCGTCTAGATCTGCGTGCCTACCATTTGCAGCCAAGATTGTTGAGAAAACCGTCCAGCATCAACTTCAAGACCATAGCAATAGACAACTTCTGGACCCACAACAAAACGGATTCCATCCACACAATGGAGAAGAAACACTACTAACCACCCTGATCAATATTCTTATTCAAGGAATGCAGCACATCAACCAAGGTTTCCTATGAATCTTCTTAGACATCTCCTTGGCCTTTGCCACTGTAAACCACTACATCTTCCTGCAATGTCTCTGAACAAATGGAATTCAAGGCACAGTACTTAAATGATTCACATTATACCTCACAGATAGACAACAACAAATAAAGATTAGACAAAATACCTCCATTCCATACAAACAGACTCAAGGAGTCCCCCAGGGATCCACCCTCTCTGCACTCCTTTTCAACCTCTACCTTCAACCGCTCTACACAATCATAAGATCACACAACCTCAATGTGCACATCTACGCCGACGACATCATGATCTACGGACCAATCAACACAAACCAACCCTCACTATCTGCCCACCAAGAATGCTTCACCGAGGTATCCAACTGGCTAAAAGACAACTGCTTTCAAATCAACTACAACAAAATAGAGGCACTCAGTATAACAAAAGACACTACCTTCTCCCCCACACTATGCAATAACACTGAACAACACGACAATCAAAACCCAAACCGAAGTCAGGTATCTTGGAATCACCCTCGGTCAACATCTCACATTCAAAGCCCACATCAACAAAACCGCACGGACAATATACTACAAAACAAAGACACTTCAACATCTCTGTTCACTACTAGAGCCAACAGACTTTCATACTGTGCCTCCATCATACCACACCTGGATTACTGCAACACTGTCTACCAAGGCCTACCAAAATCCACGCTCCTGCTCATGCAAACAGCTCTCCACTCAACAGCAAGGACCCTACAAGCAGCAGCAAAACAAGACCACATCACACTTGTACTCAAGCAGCTCCACTGGCTTCTACTATAGAGCCGGATAAAATTCGGCTAACTCACAAAGCGATCCACTCCGATCCCCCTACACATGCTATTTCAGACCTCCAAACCATGCAGATCTAGACGAGCCTCCACAATGAACACACTCACCATTCCCCATATCAGAACCAAATCCATCCAGCAAGCATGTAAAACGAGCCTTCCAACTGTACGCACCCTCTATATGTAACACTCTACCGGACCAGATAAGGAACATCACAGACCTAAAATCCTCAAGAAAACACATCTATCCACAGAGCATTTCAACCCCATCACATAACCCCTCCAAAGAAGAACATAACCAGATGATAATTACCACTACTGTAAATAGTTATAACTGTATATAGTTATGAACTCAAGACCTATTGACTGCATGCTGTATATCGTTTAAGATGTTGTTATAATGTATTTTCAAATTTGTTCCATGTAAACCGCCTTGACCCAGTGAAAGGCCGTATATAAATACAGCTAAATAAATAAATGAATAAACAAACCAACACGTCTTAGAGGACATCAATACTTTCCATACTGGGAAAACAGAACAAGTGGGACTACTACAGATCTCTATAGAAACTACATGTTAACAGAATACTGTACCTCAGTCATACATATAAAACACAGACAGACCCTCAAATACGAAACAAAGGACCACAAATTAGAAATAGAAAGACAATAATTGAACAGGGAACCCCAAGAAGCCAAAATCTGCATTGATGGCAACACTGGAGAAATAAAATAGAAATGTATTTCCTCTTCTACTGAACAAAACACAGACATCAACAATGCACATTTCTCAGAGCTAACATATTCCAGTCAATACATTTAAAATAAAATACTTTTTTCCTACCTCTGTTGTCTGGGCATTTTATTTTTTCATTCATAATGATCCCAGTCTCCTTCTACCACCCTCTGTCTTCTCTCAACCCAGGGGCGGCAGCAGGCCTTTTTCTTTGGAGGAGCCCAAGCACCACCCCAACATCCGCCCTAACTCTGCCCAATGGGCATCCACTTTCCCACGAGCAGACAAGAAGGGTCCTTGCCACAATCACAGCTTTTGTTCTTCTGCCCGTGAGGGATGGGATCCTCATGGGCAGCCTGCTGCTGCAATCATGGCAAAGATCCTTCCTGACTGCCCGCAGGAGATCGGATCCCCATGGGCAGAACAGGAAGAGTCTTTGCCATGATTACAGTTTCTCTTCTTCTTCTGCCCGTGGGGGATGAGATCCTTGTGGGCAGCCTGCTGCCTGACATGCCCTGATTTTTGGTGAGGCCAGGAACCGTGTGGCACACTCCTTTCTGATGCCTATGTGTTAACCTTCTTTCCAGTGTCTGCTGTCCATTTTCCATTTCTCCTTGCTCCTTTTGTCTTCTTCCATTCCCTCTCCACCTGTCTATGAAATATTGCTCTGTCCCTTTTAGCTCTTTCATAAATGTTTTTCTTTACTCCCTATCTGCCCTTCAGAGCCCAGCATCTCTCTTTCTCTCTGTCCACATCTCAGAGTCAAGAATCACTCTCTCCATCCCTCATCCTCTCTGTCCACATCTCAGAATCAAGTATTTACCTCTCTGTTCACCATCTCTCTTCATCCCCTCATAGCTCAGCAACTCCTTTCACTCTCTCTCTCTCTGTTCCCTCCCGCCAAGGAGTCCACAATTTCCCCATCCCTTATGGACAAAAGTAGATTTCTGACACTTGTCCTCTCTGTGCAACTTACCTTTAAATGCTGATAATGCATTTATAGACTGCATGCACAGATTCTAAGCTAATACAGTCTCCCATGCAGCCATCACTTGGTGTCCCTCTCTCATTTCCACACCCCCCCCCCCCTCCACGGAGCCGATTGCAGTGGAGGGCCAAAGAGCCCTTGAAAATCAGAGCAGGACCTTGGAGTCCGTGTACGCGCTGCATGTCAGGTGTGAAGCATGCACATGGCTTTCAAAGCTCCATGCTGACTTTTACTGCTGACCTATCCCACAGGAGGCATGGTCGGCTCACTATGATGACCATACTGCCCTCTTGAGGCTGCCACCCCGTATGGGTGCACAATTTGCACAGTAGGTGCGCCGGCCTCTCCCTAAACTCACCTACCCCCATCTCCTTTCTCTCTTTCTGAGGATCCTCCCTGTTTTGCTTAACTTGCAATCTTGGGGTCATCTTTGGCTATTCCCCCTCTTTCTCTGCACACATCCAACAAATATAGAAAAAGAAACAACAGGTTATAGCTAACATTAGCATAGTCTGTCCATTTCTTTCTGAACACACTACCAAGATCCTTATCCACTTCATAGTCACCTCCTTTCTTGGCTATTGTAACCTGATCCTTGCTGGTCTTTCCCAAAATCATCTCTCTCTCAATCCATTCAAAACTCAGTCACTCGGCTAAACCTCAGCCAGTATCACTATCCTCATGTAACCCCACTTTAAGTCACTTCATTGACTCCCTATCTGTTTCTGCATACAGTTCAAACTTCTCCTACTGACCTACAAGTGCATTCGTTCTGCAGTTTCTCATTACCTCTCCTGTCTTATCTCTTTCTACCAGCCCTCCTCAGGAACTCTGCTCATCAGTCATTCTCCTTCTATCTGTGCCCTTCTCTTCTACTGTCACCTTCAGACTTTGTTCGTTCCACCTTGCTGCTCCATATGCCTAGAACAGACTGCCTGACCCGGTACATCAGGCTCCATCTCTGGCTCAGTTCAAATCCAGGCTAAAAACCCACCTCTTCGAGGCTATTTTTGGATCCCTTATTCTCCCGTTTACCACCAGTGGTGTAAATTATGCCCAAGCGACCGCTGCAGTGCAGGGCTGCTCCAAGGAAGAATGAGGTCCACTTGCAGCCACCCCTATATCTTCTGAAGTGCACTTCCTCTGCTCTAGAGGCCCATGCACTGTTTACTATCCTTATGTGTTATAACCATTTCCTCTTAGTTCCACTCTAGTCCCCTGTTTGTTGTATAGTCTGTCCCTTTTTTGAAAAGATAGTAAGCTCTATAGAGAAGGCACAGTCTCTTACACGTACGTGTACAGGGCTGCGTAGGTCCTGTAGCGCAATACAAATAGTAAGTGATAGTAATAGATAATAAGCAGCCAAGAATGTGACGTCTGAACTATTAGTTCAGGTTCTGTGACAGTGATAACCTCCTCTTGCCCCCAAGAATTATCCAGCAGAGCTGGAGTTGTGGGAGGAATATCCCCCTACTCCATTCCTTAGCTCTCCTCTTTCTTTATATGTACAAGAGAGATTTCATGGCTATGAAGGAACAAACAGGGAGATTATCATTTCATTACAGCAGAGCTCCAAAGCTATCACATGACCCAGCTCTCAGGAGGGTAGGAGAGGAGTGAATTTAGCCTAATCCTGTTTTTGTTTTTTAAATTTTCCTCCTACTGTATTCTGGGATTTCTAGTCCCTGCTTCTCCCATTGGGCTTCAATGCTGAAGGTTCAAGAATGCAATGAGATGGTGTTTTGGAAAGCCGGAGTGGCCTTATAGCTCCCTCTAGGCACTGGATCACTTGGCAACATGGCTTCCTCCTTTGTCTTATGTCCAGACTACCTGTTTAGTTTCCCCTGCCCTGGATAGCGAAAACCACATCCAAACACTCTGATTAAAGTGGTTAGTCAGGTGCAGGAGTTGTTCAGCAGTGTGGGGATCTGGGGACAAAAGTTTTCTTTACAACATGGAAACAGATAATTAGACTGGTAAAGCATAATGCAGGCTGACTGAGAGTCTGACTACATAGCAGTCATGTAGACAGTATATTTCACATCCTGATCAAATTCACAAAACTCCTAGTCAGAGATGCACGAGGAAAAGTAAAACGTACAGAACAGGTTAAAATAAGGGCAGGAAACTTTATAAGACAGTGGAGTCTTTGAAAAGAGCAAGGAAAAAAAAAAGGTGGCGGCCATTGGAGCATGCTGCCTGGGCTACTGTCAGATTAGGACATCAAATGTTGCGTAAAGAAAAAAGGTTTTGAGACTGGCTCATTCCTCAGGCTGGAAGGAATGGAGCTCAGTAAACAAAAGCAATATGGCGAGAGATCTCCAACTGTACCAAGGAAGGAGAAAAGGGATGGTCAAGATTAGTATGCTGGAATCAAGGAATGCACCACAGTCTAGGTTCAGCAAACTGAAAACTCTGAATTTAATACGAAATGAAATCGGTAGCTGGTGCTGGTCTGCATGAAGCGGAGATACATGATACAATAACTTGACCACAATATTTTGGACAACTTGAAGTCTTTTAAGGAAAGAGAGCTTGCTATTGTTATAGAGAGAATTAGCATAATTTAGTTGGTTTAGGATCAAAGCATGAGTTAAAACCTGAAGGTCCTCAGCACTAAGAAGAGATCTTATGTCAAAAATGTGTCTAACAGCAAAAACGCATGTTTTGGTTACAGACAAGATCTGCTTATGAAATGAAAGCTGGATATCAAAGTAGTAACCCAAGATCAAGTCAGAGGCTTTTAGTGTAATTGAAAGACCAAAGATGCAAGCTAAGAGCATGGGTGGTATAGTCTACCAGCGATTCACACGGCTTCAGAGTTAGATGGATTGACCTTCTTTGGTGGTGGGGAGGCGGGGGGAGATATTCAAAGGCATTTACAAGGTTTGCAGATGGTTTGAATATCTGATTTTATGGCAGCAGCTAGCCACATTAGATCGGCTAACCGCTGCCGTTGAATATCCCCCCCCCCCCTCCTATGTTTTTTACTTGAGAGCCAAACAAACTATTGCCTTTAGGCAAGAATTCAGA
Organism: Ichthyophis bannanicus; assembly: GCA_033557465.1. Taxonomy (NCBI): domain Eukaryota; kingdom Metazoa; phylum Chordata; class Amphibia; order Gymnophiona; family Ichthyophiidae; genus Ichthyophis; species Ichthyophis bannanicus. Next base: position 663,077,586 of record CM066033.1, read on the forward strand.
GGGTTGAAATCTGATGATAGAGAGTCAGTATTGGACAATGACTGAATGTCATTGACCGACACCATGTTTCTGTTTCAGAGCTGCTAGAGGACTAATAGGTTGGACAGCATAGGAGGTAAACATAGAGCCTTGGGGGACCCTGAGGCTCAAAGAGTATTGTCTGGAAAATATGGAATCTGTATCAGCCTTAATGGACCTGGAACTAAGATAGGAGACATACTAGTCCACCACTTTCCCTCCAATTCCCAGTTCCGAGAGGTGACCAATCAACAATTGATGGTCTATGAGATCAAAAACATGAAATAAATCCTCTGGGACTCTCATTCACTCAAGCAGCCAATGCAAAAAGAATCACCGAGTCCAAACACTAAGCAATGAAGAAGAAGTGATGATCAAATTTCTACAACATCTATATGCGTCTTATATGCGTTTAGATGTTGTGGAAATTTGATCATCACCTCCCCTTCATTGCTTAGTGTTCGGACTTGGTGACTCTTTTTGTATTGGCTGCTATGAGATCAAAGGCAGCTAATAGGTCTAGATCATGGGTTTTCAACCCAGTCCTTGAGACATATCTAGCCAGTCAGGATTTCAGGATAATGATAATGACTATGAATGAGATAGATTTGCATGCATTGCCTCCATATTCATTGTGGTTACCCTAAAACCCTGAGTGGCTACATGTGTCCTGAGGACTGGATTAAAAACCCCTGGTCTAGAAACATCAAGGTGTTAGAATTACCTCCATTCAGCATTGCAGTCAGGATAGGTTCTGTGCTGGGCCCCAGGTGGGAAGCCAGATTGCCTAAGATGTAGTGCATTGTGATTTCCAATAAAGTTTGCAGGGTTGACTAGACACTACTTTCTCTATTATCTTAGAGATGAAGGGGAGGTGTGTCACAGGGTGATTGAATAGTAGGGTCCAGGTTAGGTTTCTTAAGAACAGTGTGAATAATTGCTTGCTTCCCAAGTTCAGGAATACACCCAGTAGTAAGACTGAAGTTGACCAGAAGTGAACATTTATAAAGTTGGACACAGTGTTATGCGTATATTCAGCAGCCTTGAATATACAGAGAATGTGCTAGTCACCAGTAACTATACATGCAGTGATGAACTTCAGCCACTATCGGGGTTATTCTGTCCCACGAATAGCGGGGATGTCCATCCCCGCTGTTCGTGGCCTCCCCCCCCCCCCCCACCAGTGTCTAACTTACCCACCGGTTGTACAGGGAAGATAGACAGGGGTGGGAAGGGGGGGGGTGGATCAGGGGTGGAGTTAGGGCAGGCGGTGGGTGGACACTGGCCCTGGATGTACAGGGCCAATTCTAATGTTGGCTCTGTACGTCCAGGGCTGACGACTTGTATGGTGGAGTTATTCCATCTCTGAGATGGACGTAGTGGATTGGCGGGCCCAGGGCGCGGATGGGGCAGGGGGAGCCCCGAGGACATTCCTCGCAGTCCAATCCTGGCCTTAGGTGTCCGGATCGGGGGTTGGGCTGCAGGGAATTAGCTGCATGAGCCGGCGCCTGGGATCATGGCTTTTAAATGGAGCCGCGGTGCCATGAAAACCAGACGCCATGGTGCCGCAGTTCCATTTAAAATCCCTGACTGAGTTAGTCGGGCATGTCCTGTATGTGCAGGCCGGGCTGAATCTCAGTCCCAGCCTGCATGTACGTGATTCTGATTCTGATTCTGCAGGGCTAGACGTGCCCCGCAGGATCAGAATTGCAATGCACTCTGTACGTCCGGGATGGAATCAGACTGTATACGTACAGCTAGGTGGTTAGTTTAGGACAGCTTTATACAGGCCTAAACCAAACTGCTTAACTACATACAGAGTAGCTGAATATTGCTGCAACATGTATAGTTGGGCGCTCCATCCTGGCACCATCCATCTAGTGTTGGGGCATTCAGAGGGATTACAGTATCAATATCTGTATAGTGCCACTGAAAATCCATGGATGGGGGGCATCCACCCTTAAATGTGTAAGTCTCTCTGTAAACTGACCCAAATAAAAATAAAGGGATATAGTCCAAGTAGAGGTTTCTTCACAAATTTCTGACAGAGAAGTGGTAGCCTTATGGAAGTAAGCTGAAGGATGATCACGAACTTGAGGAAGAATGCAAGGACTGGCCAGTACAGTCTAGTGGCAGATCACCAAAAACTGACTGGGGAGAGGAATTCTTATGGTCATGAACTCTGGTGGGAAAAAAGCTGACATAATCACCAGCGGAAAACATGTGCAAGTCTACAACTCTAGCCACCTTACTGGGCAGACGAGATGGACCATGCTGGTCTTTATCTGCCGTCATTTATTTGTTACTATGAATACTTACCCAAACGTTCCACATGCCTACTTTTTACATGGGCTGTGCGTGCAATTTATAATAGTTTGTTTCCACATGGAAAACCCAAGGGGTATATTTTATAAAAAATTTCTGGTGCGGAAAAGGGCTTTTATAAAATTACTCCAAGGGTTGTGCACAATGACAAGAAGGTGCATACTTTTACACAGCTCAAGCATAGGTGTGATTTTGCGGCAGAATTTATAAAGTATGCGTGATCGCATAGACTGAACGTACATGCACTTACACGAGCTCCCTAGATGATGTACGTATCTGCAGCTTCAATCTAGCCATGATTTCTGCCAGTTTACTCTTAGTATTTATAAAGGCACATAGGCCCCTATGTGTCTTCATTAAATAGGTTAGAAATAGGTGCCTTCTTGCCCTCTCAACCTAGCTGACCTGTTATAAAACTACCCGCACCTTAGTTCCCCGAGACCAAAATCAATTTCTGAACTATTTCCAGTAGATAGGAAACATTAGTCACTCTGCTCTGTTTAGAATATATTTATTAGTAGTAGGCTTGTGTGGCCAGGATCCAGTACTCTTGCTAATCAGTTATCATTTCAGTTAACTCTACTGAGTCTTGCGCTGTGATTATCAACACTAGTGCCACACTCACTCTCACCGAGCTGACTCCACCCCAGTACCACAGCCTCATGGGCCTCCACTCACTGCTCCCAAGGTGACACCATGCAGTCCTACTGTCTCACAGGTCACACACTCACTGCTCCCAAGCTGAGCACCTCCAGTAGTACAGATTCATGGGCCCCACACTCACTGCTTCCATGCTGAAACCCCTCCAGTACTATAGCCCCCCCTCACCAAGTGCTATAGCTTCATGGGTCTGCATGTACACTCTCTAAGCTGAACCACCAGTACTACAGCCTCATGGGTCCCACACTTACTAACCCCAAGCTGAGCCACCAAATTACTATAGGCTCCTGAGGTCTATTTCCTTTAGAATTACGGCTTTATGCTACCATCATCTAATCCTATGTTCCCCTGTCAGCTCCCCAGCCCACCCACCCAAAAAAGAGGTACTTCTCAGTGGACCCATCTTTTCCTCAGTCTCTGGCTATATTTGTTTTAGTTTCTTATCATACAATGGTGGAACTGGAATATCCCCTCTCTTTGAAGCTCATACACAATCATTCCTTAAAAGGAGCTCATTCTTTCCTTGTGCAGGAGCTGGTAGGAAAGCCTGCCAGTCCCAAGAGCTAGTCATAATTCTACTGGATCAATAAAGCAGCATCCTGATCCAATAAAGTAAAGGGCAGGCCCCAGGCAGTCACTAAATCACCACATCTACCACAAAAAGAGAGAATAACTGGACTGAAATCTGCACTTCCGGTGTTCTCTCTTACATTGAGCTGTCCTGGCTGGAACTGGGTCTTCTCCACACAAGCGGCTTCAGCAGGAGACAAGAACCACCTAGAAAGTTGAAAGAGAAATATTGTCAACTGTGCATTGTCGGGGAGGGGTGTCCATATCCACCTTCTCTGGATCACTTTGCTAGTCTATTTTATGCTTCTGTTTCCTTCCTTCGCGCTTCCTCTCATCAGAGAGGCATCATACATTATCTGCATATTTCCTTTTTCATCATCGTGCCATTGTGTGTGGCCTGTCTCTTAACCCTTTCCCATCATGCACCATCTCCAAACTGCTTCCTGCCTATTTTGCCTCAGGGAGCCATCCTGCTCAGCTGAGGATAAACCACTGGAAACTGACAATGTGCTTTCCAGGAGAAAGACAGGACCCAAGGACCAGCTAGGAGAAAGGCCCAGTGATACTGCCACAGACTTGAGGCTTCTTGCCCTCTACTCTGAATCATGTTGGGGGTCACCACTGTTGCAGGTTAAAAGAAGATCCTTACAGGCTACTAGCCTAAACACTTAATTTCAGTGAAACGTTTCCATTGATCCCTGAAAGAGTCTCCTCAACCTTTTACTAAATTTATGTCTAATCCTGATTAAAAGAGAGTGAGGAAAAACTTCCATAGTACATATAGTTACTACTACTACTAAGCATTTATAAAGCGCCACCAGGCGCACACGGCGCCGTACGATGAAAACACAAAAAGACAGTTACACTCTACTCTTGGGAAGGAGGGACCCAGATGTGCTCACTGCATGCGAGAAGAGGTATACAGATATGGGTTAGGTTGTTGTTAAAAGTGTGTCTTTTTCTTGGTTTAACTGATGGTTTTCTTGGATTGCTTGGGGGGGGGAGGGGGAGGAAGAAGAGGAAGTTAAATAATTTATGCTGATGATTTTTTTACATCAAACCTCCAGGCAGATTTCAGAACCTTAGACTGTGAAAGTCTCAAAATTACAACAACCTTAAAATACATTTAAATCAACATGAACTTTCTGATTTACAAACATGCGATCGCAGCAAAAACAAATCCCCAAAATAACCCAAGAACATCTGCACACAGTGTAACAAAAATACTACGTTTCAGAACATGCACCGTCATACTGTTCACAAAAATAAGCTGAACTCTATATAGTTGAACTAAAAATGAGAGAGAATCCAAACTAAAGTTTCACAACAGAAGAAGAAAATGGTCGCGAGACAGGCAGATAGTGGTACCCGCGGGAAACAGTAAGGTGGTGCTTCTCCACCAGGACAAAGTCCTTGGGGGCGACAGGGGCTTTTGATCCATCCAGGACTAGCATATCCATTAGGTGAACTAGGTGGTAGTCTAGAGTGACAATGATCTAGGGGTGACCCATTACCGCTGCTGTTAAGACTCTTCAGGAACTTCAGTGGCAGCAATGGCTTCAAACAATCCCACAGCACTTACATAAACCTCTAGCGCTGCAAGGCTGTTGGTGCTTCCGCCCTCTCCAACACCCAAAGCTGACTTGCATGGGAGTGGAAGCGGCCGATTAGCCTCTTCTGTTCCCAGGCAGAGGAAGAGAGGGCGGAAACACAAACAGCCTCGCCGTGCTAGAGCTTTAGGTAAGTGCTGTGGGGCTGTTTGAAGCCGTTGCTGCTGCTTCAGGTCCCAGAGATGGGTGTGGAGGCAGAAGCATGAGCAGCGGGTGCAAGGGATGAGTTTTGCCTAGGGAACCTCATATTCTTGCACCAGCCCTGGATCTATCTGTAATGGAAGTGCCCTGGAGAATAGCCCTCTGCTTCCCACTGCAGCCCTTCTCTCCCAGGCAGCATGTGGTGAGGGGGTGAGCTTGGAGAAAACAGAGCGAAAAAGAAGCACTCTGCTCCCTAACCCTCCCCGTCCTTCCTGTCATTTAAGGATAGGAAACAAACATGAGGGCAGAAAAAGACCATATGGCCTTTCTAGTCTGCCCTTCCATACCAACTACTCTAGTCCCTTTTTCCCCCTTTACAGATCTTCTGTTTGTCTTCTGTGTTTTACTGGACACCACAGAGCAAAGTGTACCCATACTAACTGCTCCAGCCTCTTTCCCTTCTATCCTGGAATCAAAATGCAGCAATAAGAGATAGCTGATGAGGAAGAAGGAAATTGGAAATTAAGAGACTGGAGGAGAAGCAACCTGGTTAGAGAGAGATGGAGAGCAGACAGGATTAAGTGCCGCAACAGGGAGAACCAGAGAGAGAGTAAAAGATGGCAAAGAAAAAAAGAAAAGAAGAAAAGCGAGATCCAGTTGTGATTGCATCGAGTTTGAAGAAATGATGCTGTGAATAAGAGATTTAGAGGTACAGAATAAGGGAAAATGAGATAAAAGGAAAAGACTGATGTTAGAGTGAGGGGTAAGGGAGAAGTGATGAAGGCGGACAAGAGACGAAAGGCAAAATAGTAAGGAGAGCCTGCAGAAGGACTTAGGAGAAAACAGACAAGAAGGAAATTTAATAATAAAAAAAAGATTATTTACATATTTACTGTAACATTTGGTATACTGCCATAAGCCCAGTATATGGCATCATAGTGGTTTACAATAAAATCAGAAGTCCGTGTAACATGGTCATAAACATAAATCACAAAGATAACATACAAAAGACATTAGAAAAATAAACCCTCTATGGCTCCGGAAATAAACTGGATCTACTAGAATCCACTTCAAAATCTTTTATCTGGATTTAACTCCCACACAGAATCTGCACTTAGAAAATAATTGGACTGTGTTGGCAATTTGATTTTTCTTTATGGTACATACTTACTTCTCTTGCAGGTGGGATGTACCCCACCAACCTTGAGTCTTTTATATTGGGCTTAAAAGTGTATTGTGGCAACAAAACTTAAAAAATGTGGGTTTACGTATAGTTTGAGAATAGATTCTACAATTTTTCACAGAGGCAGTCCACTCGACAGTCCTTCTAAAAGAGGTGCTTGCTCACTATTGGCACTAAAGGGAACAAGCCTCGATTCACCCAGCAGAAAATTGGTAATCTTACCCTCACTCTGTCCTTCCCACTGGCAGGAAAGGAGCAGCACTTTCTATGTGTGTGCCTCCTCTCCTGGTCTCAATCTGACATCAGCGTGGAGTCCTCTAATCTTGCAGGACCTGCAGCCTCTTGGAGGTAATTTTCTAAGGGGGAGGGTGCATACTTTAAACAATAAAGTACACACCCACTTTGGTGGCATTTTAGTCATTTATGCCTGTATATGGTCACATATACACGTGAATGGCCTCTTATAAAATGCTGACCAATGCAAAAATATGCACAGTCACATGATGGCATGTACAGTACTTTGCTGGTGGGCATGCACATAGGCAGAGTGCATACAGATTATAAAATACTATAAATTTACACGTGTACTGGAGGCACAGTCCAGAAGAACGTTGGTTGAGTGTGGGACACATATTTGCAATACAATAATCTATTCCTGTTGCTAACACTGCACCCTTTGATCACGGCAAAAGACATCAAGTTCAACTGTGTATTTTCACATGCAATGGATGTACCCTCCCTCTTTCTGCATCTCTCTCGCTTTCCCCTCATTCTTTTTGTATCTCTCTCTCTCTCTCTTAAAACTGCAAGACTGCACAGTTGACATTGTCTTGGATTCTCTCTCTCTCATAACGTGACCTCTTTATTAACAAGTGGTGGGATCCTGCCAAAATCTTATCAAGGGACTCTTGCCATCTCTGTTTCCATAGTGTCATTCAATGGGGGGCTCCCCATACATCACTGTCATCACAGGTTTGCCACGGTCTCCGCCAAAACACAAAGCAAGATGCGGATGGTTTGCTTGTGCTACTAACCCTTTGCCGGTTGCCAGTCCCTAGAGAACAGTTAGGCATCCGTCCATCTGCCCACACAAAGGGTAACAAGCAGGATGTGAAGTGCATATCATCTGCAAAATTACTAATGTTCTGCTCTCTGTTCTGTATACACTGTGGTACAATAAATACAAACAGCTTTTTGCTTTTTTTATTTTTAACTGAAGAAAGCACTCTGCGAGCGAGTTCTGAGCCAGTTCATTGCCTAGCTTCACGGTAATTATATTTATTATTTACAGAGAAACCAGTCTAAAAGAGCACTTAAAAACCAAGGCTTGCAGTCGTCCATTTTCGCTCACTCGCTTGGATTTTTTCTCGTGTGCTCAAGCCCCTCTGTCTTCCCCTGTATGTGCAATGCCCTGGGACGCCCTGAGAATTTGCAGAACTTTCAGCCAATGCCTGACACGGCCCATGTGCTCCATTTGTGATTGAGGTTGTAGATTTTCCTGGACCCTGGAGTGGAGCTTGCTCCAGGTTACCTGGCCAGGCTGAGCTAATCCTGGGTTTACTGCATTGCATACTGGCTTTATTGACTCTGAGGACTTGTAGCTCATATTTTTTCTTACATACAGTAGTGGCCAAAAAATTAAGGCAAGAGTCCAAAATATCAGAATTGTATTAGAAAAGTATGTGTTATTGTCACTTTAATGGTCAAAAGCTTTAAAGAACCAAAGATATATATGTCATTTTCAAAGTTTTATTCAGGAAACAATATGTGTGTCAATATTTGATAGGGTGTCCATGATTTTTCAGCACAGCCTGGATTCTTGTAGGCATACTGTTAACTAGCGTTTTACAGTATGCCGGAGTGATTTCGTTGACACATACATGCTTGAGTATGACTTTAAATCTGCTTTTGAAGTTGGACGGTGTGCTGCCACCTTTTTCTTCATTAGATTCCAACAGTTTTCAATTACATTGAGATCCGTAGAGTTTGATGGCGAACTTGGCAGCAGTTCGATCTTGTGGTCCACGAACCATTTTTTTTTTTTACTGTTTTTGCAGTGTGGCACGGTGCCAAGTCCTGCTGAAATATAGTTGTGCCAGAAACATTCATGTGTATTTTAACTTTACTATTCAGCACGGATATGTATTTTGCAGCATTTACTCTTTCACCTTTCTCAAAAATGTGCAGGCCACATCATCCATTCGCCGAGATATCACCCCATACCATGACCGATGTTGGGTGTTAAACAGTCTTGATCGTGTACTTCAGATTTATTCTCTCGCCTGCTGGTCGACAGACGTAGTTGTAACCACTCCCACGTACTTGTTGAAATGTACTTTCATCTGTGAACATTGCCCTCTCCCACCATTCAGCAGATTTGTCTTTCATCTTGCTACAAAACTGTATGCGGGCAGCAATTTGTTTCCTGGTCATCATAGGCTTCTTGGCAGGTCTTCTGGCCACGAGTTTGAATTCATCCACAAGCCGTCGTCGGACAGATCTGGCACTTATCTTTATTCCTCAATCATTAGCTAACTGAGCCACACGTTGAGATGAAGTATGTGGACTAGATGTAATAATGCTTTTGAGGAATCGGTCATTTCATCCAGTAGTTATCCGTCTGCACCCACATTTCGAACGATGTGTACAGCCACCTGATTTCAGAACATTCTGAACTGCACACCTTGATATATGCAAATATTTTGCAATAGCACATTGCGAATATCCTTCAGCATGGAGTGTGACAACTTGTCCCTTTACAAAGTCATTAATATCACACTTTCTACCCACCTTGATTGTATGTTTCACATGTAACTTTCAATCTTTTCCTAGTTGTAAAAATTCAAAACTTCATCCAAGAAACCTACTACAGAGTGTAAGTAAACTAAAATGGACGCCAGATGCATGGTGTGACTAATCGCCATGCTGATTAAATAAGTAAGCACATGTGACATCTCCACAGTACATTTAACAATAAATTGTAGAAAAAGATACCTGCCTTATTTTTTTGACTACTACTGTATATTTTAATTACATGCCCACAAAAGCCATGAAATAATGATCTGGATCTAACAGGTGACCCTTAGGGTGGCATTACTATTGAATCACTTGAACATAAGAATCTGAGGCCTTAACACCAACTCATTGCTTTTAGGTACTATAAATAAAATGGCAAACCTGCCATACCATGACAGCACTAACTTCCAGTGCTCACACAACAACAATTCTACCTACAAAAAGTAGGGTTGTCCACTGTCCAGATTTTTTCTGGACAGTACAGCACTTAAGAGCAGCATTTTGAATCCAGAATGAAGACCTACATGCCCTAAAAACGGGGCAGTCACCGCCACATAACACTGGTCAACATTGAAATCGTTACTGACTTTCAAAAGCCCTAATCTGTAGTATCCTGGTGAGCTGAACATGAATATAACATTAAAAAATTTTTATTGGCTTTCGTTTTGAAGATATTGCATGTAGTTCATTTTTGATGTTTCACCGTGTAAATCTATCCAGTAGGACATCAACAACATCCCAAATAAGCCTTGAATGATGTAATATTGCATCACATTGCATAATACCAGCATGCACACATCATTTTCTGATGCAATGCAATACTACTGCCAGACGGCTGCTGAAGCCATCTGACATCAGCAGTGTACTATATGCAGTCGGAAAGGTTGAGCATTTAAAATATTTCAGACTGTGTGCGAGACAGTTTAAGCTACTGTTACATGTAACTTTTATTAATCATATAATTTTAGCCATTTAGGTACAATACAGAACAGTAATGCCGCGAAAGTGCGTTAATACCATTGACAATTTCTGCTACATTTGTGGGGAAGTGACATTTGCCAACCAGAAGAAAAGTATCACTTCTCAGCTGAAGAAGGCATATCATCTTTACTTCGGATGCAAGATTGGTGACCAAGACAAGCCTTGGGCCCCGCATATATGCTGCGCTGCATGTACAACACAGCTTTCACAGTGGTTGAATTGCAAAAGACCATCAATGCCGTTTGCAGTCCCCATGGTGTGGAGAGAGCCAAGCAAACACATTAATGACTGTTACTTCTGCTTGGTTCCTCCTCTTTCCAGAATAACGAAGCAAAAGAAGTCGAGCATAGTCTACCCAAACATTCTGTCTGCATTGAGACCAGTTCCACATGGTGAGGGACTTCCTATTCCAGAACCTCCATCAGAATATTCTCTTGATTCAACTGATGAGGACAAGGGTGAGCCAACCTGATCTTCTCCTGGTCCGTCAGCATGCAGTGACCCAGATTTTCACTGGGATGCATTATCAACTCCACACAGAATAGCACAGGAAGAACTAAATGACCTGGTTCATGATTTGGACTTATCCAAGAACAAGGCAGAATTGCTAGGATCAAGACTCCAACAATGGAATCTTCTAGAAGATGTCAACATTACTTCATATCGAAAGCGCCCGCAGCAGTTGGAGCCTTTCTTCAGAAAGGAAGGTAATCTGGTATTCTGCTCCGATATTGAAAGCCTCATGAATGCCTTAAAAATCACTCATGACCCACAAGACTGGAGACTATTGTCACGCCCATAGCCCCTTACATGAGTATGGAGGGGCGTGCTTGTTAGATAAAGTTCCCCAATTAAGCAATATCCAGACTGGCTATCTTGCAAAGGATTGTGGTACTGGTAGTCCAGTCATGCAGTGCTTGCTTTGGAGGTAAATGAAGAGAATGTCGTTGGCTCGAGTGTAAGGCAGTAACAGAATATTTATTTATGAGGTAAATTCAGATTGCACAAAGATTCTATTTGGTAACACCTCAGGATGTATTTTCCAGGACTGTATGTTCAAAATAACAAATACAACTGAAGGGTAAAGCAAGTTGCTTGTAAAATTCATTAACAACAGAAAGTCCTTCTCAGTCACTGCTGGCACACCTGCTCAGCAGGGCTGGATTAAAGGAAAACAAACTCAAAAGCTTCTTCACCAAAAACTGCTTTCCTTTTTACATTTAAAGCACTTTTGTATCCAACGTGTGCATAGCCTGAGCTGTGCTACTCTGATACCAGCTGGTTAACAAGCTCCAAACAACAACTCTTTGCCTTTCTCTGCACAAGTATTTACACAAACGTTTAGAGCCAGTTACTAGAACGTTTTCCCTTTTGATGTTTGATCCTACTTTCAGGATTTCTCTGTGCTAGCAACCTTGCAATAAGAACAGTCCATGAGATTATCTTCCCCCTCTGTATTTATAGCCTGTTCTTCTACTTACATCGGCTCTATATCAGGAGGTAGATCAGAGGGCTTCATTAACTGACCTTCCCCAGGACAGGAACCGTGTCTAAACACTTTGCCTTGCTTTAGGTTAGATAAATGCTCATAGTTCATACCTGGGTTAAAGCTGGCATTAGGCTGTCCTCTCCAATATTCTGGCCAGTATGTATTGGAGCTTTTATATCCTGTCCTCCAGTCTATATTCCTGGACCTCAGGGCATCTGCTCCATACCTCTTCTTAGGGTTCCTAGCTGCAGTTCTCCAAGCCTTTGGATCTCTCCAATCCCCTGGAGCTGGCTTCTCCCAAGAATCTCTCCAAGAACCTGTACCTCTCAGAGCTCCTCTTTCCTTGCTCTCAAGCTTACCTTCAAGCCTCCTCTCAGGATTGCCTCCTTGCTCTCCTCGTCGTCTCCCTGGCTTAGGCTTCTCTCCTCCTCTCCTTCTGCTCTCTGCATATTCTGCTCTAGTTTTAAAGTTCCCAGTTTCCAACCCCTCCCTTGCACTCCCCAGGTGTTGGTGATTACAGTCTCTCCTGGCAGCTGAGTAATTAGGAGTGACGTAAGGGTTTCTCCATCTGGGCTTATACTCTTGCACCTCATCTCCACTAGAGGCTCTCTGCAGGCTACTGCAGCCTGGAATAACCTGTCTTTTAGGTAAATATGCAGTTTTACTTCTGTAACCTGCCAAAACAGGTCCCTTGATTAGGGTAAATTCCCTTCCTTTATCAGTATTCTCTAGCCTCTGGGCAACTTCCTCATCACACTATATAGACTCTTCGAAACTGAGTCTGAAGGCTGTGCTTTTGAACAATGGAAACCGTCTTCCATCTATTCCAGTAGCGCATGCTGTCCACATGAAAGAGACATATGATAACTTAAAGCATCTACTGATTTCCATTAACTATAACAAGTACAGCTGGCACCTCTGTGGTGACTTGAAGGTAGTTGCCCTTTTAATGGGACTGCAGCAGGGATATATACAATACATGTGTTTCTTATGTGAATGGGATAGCCGAGCAAGGGATTGACACTACTTGCGGAAGGAATGGAATCGCAGACAAAATGTAACAGTTGGAGAGAAGAATATCCAGCACCCAGCTCTAGTTGAGGCTCACAAAATCCTGCTACCACCCCTTCACATCAGACTAGGTTTGATGAAAAACTTAGTGAAAGCCATGGACCGCACTTCGCCAACTTTCCGATACCTGCATGAAAAATTCCCTCGACTCAGTGAAGCAAAGATTAAAGAGGGAGTTTTTGTGGGTCCTCAGATTTGAGAGCTCTTCAAAGATGACCGGTTCAACAACTTGCTGCAGGGTGATGTGAAACAAGCATGGAATGCTTTTCGCCTAGTGTCAAACTTTCTCGGGAATGTTAGGGCAGAAAACTATAAGGAACTAGTAGAAGACATGCTGATGCAGTATCAGAAACCTGGCTGCAATATGTCTCTAAAGATCTGTTTCCTTGATTCCCATCTCAATTTCTTTCCTGACAACTGTGGTATGGTTAGTGATGAACAGGGCGAACATTTTCACCAGGATATTGCAACAATGGAGCAAAGATACCAGGGAAAATGGTCCACTACAATGCTGGCTGACTACTGCTGGATACTCCCCAGAGAAGCTCCCGAACAGCTGTACAAGAGACAGGCGAAAAAATCTAAGAAGTAGTCTATGACTTGGTCTTTTACAGGTATTAACCGAAGGCCTATTATATTTACTATTGACATGCATTTCGTGATGTAAACATTAATTCTTGTAGATTATAAAAAAACTAGAGCCAACTTTGCAATTTCACTGTCATATTCATGTTCAGCATATAAAAATTGATAAGAAATGACTATTTTCATTTCAGTAACATGACTTTTGTAAAATTTGTTGACCAGTGTTCAGATGGCTCAGACTTGGGAATAGCTGTGGGGGTAGTCAAGAAGCACTTGTGCCTCTTGCACTGCTGATCCCACCTCTCTCTATGGCCAACGCGTCACCAAAGCCAATAGACCATAGCAAGAGATGAAAGCAACAGAGATGTGCTTCCTGTTTGACCATATAGCCACTAGCAGGTGCAGCTCACCAGATGTGGCAAGTAGACCAGTTCCCTGCTGGTCATTTGCCATCAGGAGTGACAACAGTGTCCCAGGGAGCCCATTCCAGGACCACTGCCACTGTGCTAATAAGGAGAATGGAGAAACCTGATGGTCTAGTGCCCATAGGCAGAAGGGATGGGAGCAGAGGCATTGCTTAATGGCTCAGGCACATAGGCAGGACCAGCCTAGGCTAACTGAAGGGGTGCTGTGTGTTGAGCAGAGCTCAGAAAATGTGAGCTCGCTTGACTCTCTCCATTGTGATCAAAAGGGCACATGTTTTTCCATCCAGATAACCTCTTTCTAACGCAAAACGTACGCCGTGATGCAGCAGAGCGCGCTGTCGTTAGTACAGACTATCTAGCATGATGTTTGCACAGAATTTTATGCGCTGGTATGGGCGCAGAATGTAGGAAGGGATGTGACATGAGCACAGTCAAAGCGCAAATAACTGCGCTAACAGTACTGCACAGTGCATTTAAATCCATTTCAATGGACGGTACTGAAGCAACTAGCTATGCAGCACAGATGCAGAGAAGTGCATTGAAGAATGAGCTCAATGCTGGGATTTTAATGCGAAGTCTGACATTAAAGGTCAGCTCATAGGTCCGAGGTCAGTGCTGGTGAGGAATTTCTGCCTGTTTCTTGAGCATGCAGCCCCCACAATTTTTTTTTCTGGCTTTGTTGAAGAGAGTGCTGAAATAAAAAGGTGGCTGGGAGGGGAAGGGTGCTGGAACAGTGTTATGTTCTACATGTGCTGGATTGCTATCTGGCGCATAAACAGCAGACGTTCTGCTCAGAATAGCAGCAGTGTTTATGATAGGGGCGTGCGCATTTATTTGGTGTGGGTGGGTGTATAGATGTGTGTGTGGTGGGGGGGGGGGTGGGGGAGTGCACATACATGCGGTATGGTGTAGTGTGAGTGTGTGTGCAGGTGCATATATGTAGTGTGGGATGGGGGGTGTGGGCATATGCATGTATGTGATGTGGGGCTGGGAGTGGGGGTGTATATGTCTGCGTCTGCATATGGCGTGGGGGTGGGGCATGCCTCTCAGTATACAGACATTCCGGTCCCTTCCCCTCTTTTCCCCTGGGCTTCCCACTTGAGTGTCTCTCCTACTTTACCTCTGCTCCTCTTCCCATATTTTCCCCTTTTGTCCCTTTCCTCTGGCACTCTCACCCCTATTCCTCTGCCCCAGGGGTCATCCCCTCCCCTTTTACGTTCACTCCTTTGCTTCCGAGTCCCTCTGCCCACACACTCATCTGCGCTCTTCCGCTTCTAATTTTCTGTGCTCTGGAGACCTCTTTCCTTCTTCTTGTGCCAGCCAAAGATAGTCTTCCCCTTTAGCAGGCAGAACATGCCTAGGTTGCAGTTGTGGCCTGCACCTCTTCTTCTGCCGACAGGGATTGAGGTCCCCGCCGGCCGTACCTCTATCTCGCCAGCTGGTGGTGGCTGTCAAGCAGTACTTCTGAATAAGGGGGGAGGGAGGGGGGGGGAGAAGGATAGGCATCTGTTTGTTTGTGCACACAACCTAAAAGTTTGGAAACCTCTGCCCTATACAACTAAAAACACCCCCTACACTTAGGGAAATGTACTGTGAAAAATATAACAAGCTGGACTGTTATATATCCCTAGACAGAAGCTACACGCTATCAGAATATCACACTTCAGGTCACACAGGCAGAGTACAGATAGATCCTCCAAAGGGCCCCTATTTATTTTACCATGTTAACTGCAAAGGTTAACTTGCAATGCCTGCAAAACCTCCACAGTAATTCTAGAGGGCAGTTCTGGGACGTGGGGAAGGCAGCCATGCTCCTAATGCAGGACAATGGTCGCTACTATGTGCTAATGGCGCAGCCACAAACTTTCGATCTGGTAAGCACAGCGCTGGAGGTGTAGATAACTGTTTTGCATTACTGCTGCAGTAGCAGGAAATGCCGGTTAATAACACCTGCATTAACTGCACGGTGCATTCCTTGCCTTTTCCCTCATCTTAACAAGAAAGTCCACATTAGGAGCTTAATGCCGCAGTTAAGATGACTCCGTGGGTTATTTATTTATTCATGTATTTGATATACTGCCTTGGGCACAGTGGCATCCAGGTGATTTGTGAGTTAGTTGAAATTACTGGATCACATGCAACACCTAGGTTGAATCATAATAGCCCCACGTTAAAATCAACAGACTACATAGACAAAATTGGATAGGAAGTGAGAGCACAGCAATAATTCCCTTGTCTTTTAGATGGTAGAGCCACATTAGGGAGGGAAACAACATAAAACGCTAAGCTTGAGGCTAACAGCTCAAGAAGACCTGTTCATAGAACTAGGTCCTTGAGCTCCGATTGAAATTTAGGAAGATAATTCTCGGCGCAAAGGTAGTCTGGTCGCAAGTTACATAAAGCTGGAGCTAAAGCAGGCTAAACAACTTGTATAAGACGGGACTCTTAATAGACTGGCTTGCGCAAACCTTAAAGGATAAGATGATTAGTAAATAAGGGTCAAATTTATGCTTTTGTTGTGTTGCACTTGTATTCTGCCTCCCTCAAATAGAAGGTTGACCCAACATGGTCACAACAATGCAATCATCAAAATACACCATACTAATGATATATAGGGCTTCTGTTTTTTTAAAACTGATAAACACCGATAAAACATCTCTGATGCAAAAGCATTAAAGTAGGTGCTTATCAGCTCTAGTTCTCTCTCATTTTTCCCCGGCTTGTCTTGTGTCCTTCACTCAAGTTTTTGTGCCTTTTCTGTAAGGACTCCTAAGTGATGTAAATGCACATATTTGATTTCACCAGACAAAAGGTACCCAGCAATAGTAACGGGTGCAAAACCACCAAATACTGATTACTATATTTTAGCGCATATAATGCGCGCGGTATACACTTTTTTTTCTTACTGCGCATCCCCCTCGCACAGTATTTGCAAAGGCATGCTATACCAAAACATTTTTACAGGGAGCCGCATTCAAGATATAAAATCTCTGCCACGAATCGTAACCAACGGTGAACTTTAATGAAAACCAGAATATGACTGTAAAACCTTTATAGTTAAATGAGTAGTTACGTGTATAATTATTGTAAACCAATAAAAGAGTCCATACAAGAATATTATGGTTTCAAAATCTATTTAATTAATTTTCATCATCCGATTCCATAAAACCTTCAAAGTCATTTCCCTCATCAACATCATCATCATTGAAATAACACAGGTACACTAAAAAATTTTTTTTTTAAACTGCCTCTAATGTTTCGATTGATTTTTATGTTTTTTGGTGCGCTGAATCCAAATCTGGTAACCAATTTGCTCCATCACGTACAGATTTTTTGCTACATTGGGTTAGCAGTTTGAGGTGAACGTTTCAGATTGAGTGCAATCGAGATAAAAGTTTCTTGGATGAATTCTTTATACTAATTGTTTAGTAGTTATTCAAATAAGAATAAAGAAAATTGTAACAAGGCAGCACATAAGAATAGAGTAATGTCAACAAAACACACTGTGATGGTAGCAAAATTGTCTGCACTTAAAACAGCCACATACATGTGCACAAACATTGAGCATATAAGAGCGAGGTTAGACACAAAGCAAAGCAAAGAAATGTGCAAAAAATGTTGTACAGGTATGTATGTAAGAATAGAAAACGCAAACCGCACCATTGCAATACATGAAGACAAACACCCGATGGTGTGAAAATAAAATTCTAATAAATGAGATCCGACACTGTGGTAATAACTAGCAAATTTTTATTTCAAAGTTTAGTAAAAACACGATATTTGTCAACACAGTTTAGATTTTAAAGTCATTCTTGGGTCAATCAATCTCCTGGTGGGCCCATTTCTTCTTCCCCCGAATGCTTCTCTTGGTGCGCTGCTTGGCGTATTTTTCATCTGGGGTTTCCCGCAGCAGCAACCAGCAGAAATCAGCCATCATAGTGGTGTTCCATCTTCCTTGGTACCTTATCTCTGCGTCCTTGATGTCCTGGTGAAACCTTTCACCTTGTTCTTCACTGTACGCCCCCACGTTTTCGGGAAAGTAGTTCACATGGGAGTGCAAGAAATGGACTTTCAGGCTCATGTTACAGCCTTGTTCTTTGAAGGCATTGAGCATCCTGGCAACAATATCCTTATAGTTCTCATCCCGCCTGTTCCCCAAGAATTTGCGAACATCATCCTTGAAGGAATCCCAGGCTTCTTTTTCCTTCTCAGACATCGTTTCAGCGAATGCTCCATCTGAAATGAGTTTCCTTATATCAGGGCCAACAAACACTCCTTCCTTTAGCTTTGCTTCAGAAAGTCGGGGGAACTTTGAGCAAAGGTACCGAAAGCACTCACCATCTTTTGGAAGGGACTTGATGAATTGCTTAATGAGACCCAACTTAATGTGGAGAGGTGGTAATAGAATTTTATCACGAGGTACCAAGCTCTCATGAAGAACATTTTTCTTACCGGGTCTCAAATACTCCCGAATTGGCCAGTCTTTTTCCCCCAGTGTAGGTCGCGGGCCCGGCTATCCCACAAGCAAAGGAAGCAGGGATATTTGGTGAAACCGGATTGCTGCCCTAATAGCATGGATAGAATCTTAAAGTCTCCACAAATCATCCACTTATGCTCATCATAACGAATCTTCTGAAGAATCAGGGCCAAATTCTCGTATTTTTCTTGGAGAATAACAGAGTGAGCAATAGGAACTGAAGCGAATGTGTTGCCATTATGAAGAACACCTTTTATGCTGTCTTTTGATGAATCAATGAACAGCCGCCATTCAGCAGGATCATACTTGAGTTTAAATTTTTCCATCACTCCGTATATATCGTTGCAAAATACCAAATCTTCCTCTTTGCTGAAATACTTCAAAAATTGTGTCTCGCGGTTGCGGTACCAATAAAAAGTTGCTCCTGGTGACAATAGATTTTTCTGTTTAAGCCGAGAACCTAGCAGTTGGGCAGCATCTTTTGGGAGTCCTAAATCCCGGACTAAATCATTCAATTCAGCTTGAGAGAAAAGTTCAGGTTTCGGATCTGGTTCAGTTTCAAACTCGGAAGTACTGGACTCATCGGGAAAAGCCATCTGATGAGTCTCATCATGATCAGAACCGTCCACACAAATATGATCCAAAGATTTTGGTGGTTCAGGCACAGGTACTTCGTTGCTATGAGGCATAGGCCTAATTGCTGAGGGAAGGTTGGGGTAACTTATTACGTTCTTATTTTTTTAAGTTGTATCCCTTCACAATGCAAGAGCAAAAATAGCAGTCACTGCTGTGGTCTCTTTGTTCACGCCACATCATAGGTATTCCGAAACGAAATGCTTGTTTTTTTACCTTTCATCCATAAGCGTAGATCTTCCTCACATGTCTTGCACACTTTGTGAGGAGCCCACGGTTTGTCTTGATCGCCTAACTTCAAACCGAAATAGGCGAAATATACTTTTTTAATAAATGCAGAAATGTTCCTCTGCCGCTTTTTCACGGTATATTCCCCACAAATAAAACAAAAACTGTCCGGAGAGTTGACGCAACCTCTGGCTCTGTGAGCCATCACAAATACACAGCACTGCAAACTACAACTGTAGTGAACCACTTCAGAATAAAGCTGGATTACGACTAAGCAAACAAAAGGTAATAATGAACTTGCAAGAAACTGAAATTTGACAGGAACGTTCATGTCGCAACCACCATGTTTGAGCGAGCGAACGAGGCGAGGCGAACAGGAAAGAACATGCGCCAGCGCGAGTACTGGATTTAGCCCCCCGCCTCCCAATTGTCCTGTTAATGTATAAAATGAATACAAAACACTCTATCATGAGGGAGTGTTTCTAGTTAGTTAACCATTACAACCTCTATTTTGGGCCAAGAAAATAAACTGCAGTCGGCTAAAAAGAAATTATGTGAACATTCCTTATATGGGTAAAATCTAATTTTGCAAGAAAACGTGACGTGATGGAACATTTTGGCTATTTTTCCTGGATTCAGCATCCCAAAATCTATAGGAATCAGTTGCAAAACTGGAGGCAGTTTTTTGGTAGTGTACCTGTGTAATTTAAAACCGTCCAGGATGCTCTTCCATAACATATGCATTGTCATCGTCACTCCTTTCGACATCTTCATCATCATCTTCGTCATCACTACGTACCCGATCCTCGTTCTTATCATAAACAATCCTGGCTTTTCGGAATCCATTTCTTATGGTTTCCGGGGATATTTTGTCCCAAGCAGAACACAACCAATTGCAGATTTCCATTAATGTAGCCCTCTTTAATTATCCTGATGGTGTGAATTCATGAATTCCCCGCTGCATCCAATTATCCCACTCTCGTCTGATGACGTTTTGAACAGGTGATTAACTGCTATATCTAGCAGCTGCAGCTTGCACGTAAGACCACCCAGTATCACTGAGATATGGGCACCAGTCGAATTAATATAATTTTGCACATTTGTTTCTTTATGGGCAGCCATAGAATCGAAGATCAACAAAGACCTTTTAGACAAGAAACCACCAGGCCTGGCCCTATAACATTTATTGATCCATATTTTCATGACCTCAGAGTCCATCCATCCCTTTTTGCTACAGTGAACAACAATATCTTGTGGAAATTTTTCGCAGGGCATAGTTACTCCCTTGAAAACAACCATCGGCTTCAATTTAAGCACACTTGCTGTGCAATCCAGGACTACAGTGAAGCAAGCCCTCTCGTGTCCAGTTGTTATTGCGACAGTCTTCAAACCGGAAGCAGCCACAGTCCTGGTTGGTAGAATGTCAAAAGACACAGGAACCTCATCCATGTTAATAACATCCATTGCCGAAATGCCTAACTCCGAAATTTCTTTGCTGACAAATGTGTTGAAATCTGCCATCTTTTGTTCCCATTCACACGGAAAGACCATTCCTCTTCATAAATTTGCAAATCCAGATGAAACTAGCCTGGAAATTTGAAATTCCTCTTTCGTTGGCCAACAGTTTTGCTTTGAATTGAATTGCGATATTTGAGACAGCTTGATTTTGCTCCCTTCTAGACAGAATCCACTTTTTTAAGTCACTCTCTAGCTCTGGCCACTTTTCTTTGGGACCCCGATGTGCACGTTTTCACGGGTTCATTTCCTCTAGCGCCATTTTCTCCTTTCTCCAGTCGCAAACAGATGACTTGCCAACATCAAATTCTCTTGCTGCTGCTCTGTTGCTTGTTTCTTCCGCTCTTGCCACAACTTTCAGCTTGAAGTCCGCAGTGTAAGACTTGCGTTTAATTCCGGGCATGATGCCAAGATTATAATAGAAGAGATCGCAAAGTTTAAATGTAAGGTATAATAGAATTGAGGGCCTTTTATGAAAGACAAAGAAGAAATGGTGTTGCATTTATAATGAAGAAACTTGCAAGAACTGTAATGAAATACAATGCAGTCAGCGAACGCTTAATCTCTATTCGTCTACGAGGAATGCCTATCAACACAACTATAATTCAAGTATATGCCCCAACAACAGCTGCAGAAGAGAATGAAATTGAAGAGTTCTATGAACAAGTACAAGCTGAAATTGACAGAACATGCAAACAGGATATCCTGATAGTCATGGGTGACTGGAACACAAAAGTTGGCAACAAAGAAGAAGGCAGAGTAGTTGGAAAATATGGACTTGGCAACAGAAATGAAGCCTGGAGAAAGACTGATAGAATTCTGCAAGACCAACGATCTATTCATCTCAAACACCTTCTTCCATCAACACAAGCGGCAACTGTACACATGGACTTCACCCAATGGATTGTATAAAAATCAAATTGACTACATCTGTGGAAGTCAGCGATGGAAAAGTTCTATAACATCAACAAGGCAAAACCTGGAGCTGACTGTGGTACAGATCATCAACTTGCACAGTATGCAAACTCAAGCTAAAGTTGAAAAAGAGCAAACCACTCATGAATGCAGCAAAATATGACCTTGAGAATATACCACTGGAATTTAAAGACTGCCTGCAAAATCGATTTGCTGCTTTAGATACAAATGACAGAGCTCCAGAAGAATTATGGAATGACATCAAGAAGGTTGTGTTGGAAGAAAGCAAGAAGTCTCTACAAAAGGTGAAAAAGCAAAAACGGCCAAAATGGATGACGGAAGAAACTCTGAAAATTGCCCAGAAACGCAGAGAAGCTAAAGCCAGAGGAGAAAGACAATCGCAGAGCTCAGAGATTTCCAACGTGCAGCAAGACAGGACAAGGAAAAGTACTACAAAGACGCATGCAAGGAAATAGAAGCAGAAACTATTAGAGGAAGAACAAGAGCGGCTTTCCTAAAGAGTTAAAGAAAAAGTTCCAGCCTCGAACTGGAATGTTACAAGATGCTCAAGGTTCTATGTTGAATGATGCTGTGAAGATCAAGAAAAGGTGGAAGGAATATGCAGAGTTTTTATATGATAAAGATCAAGTGGACCAACAGCCGTTTCAACCTGTACCTTATGATCTGGAATCATTGATGATGAAAGAAGAAGTTGAAGCAGCATTGAAAGCCTTATCAAAGAACAAAGCACCAGGCATTGATAGCATTCCCATATAAGTATTACAGCAATCTGATGCAGCTGTTACCGTACTTACAAGGCTCTGCCAAGAAATATGGAAGACAACATCATGGCCAACTGACTGGAAATATCTGTGTTTATACCAATACTAAAGAAAGGTGATCCAACTGACTGTGGAAATTATCGCACAATCGCTCTGATCCCACATGCCAGCAAGATTCTACTGAAGATTATTCAAACAGACTACAACCATACCTGGAACAAGAACTACCTGAAGTGCAAGCAGGGTTCAGGAAAGGGCGAGGAACGAGAGACATCATTGCGGATGTGAGATGGATCCTTGAAAAGACTAAAGAATACCAAAAGGATATCTATTTGTGCTTTATCGACTATAGCAAGGCATTTGACTGTGTAAACCATGAGAAACTCTGGGCCACATTAAGAAGCATGGGTATACCAGAACACCTGATCGTACTCTTGCACAATCTGTACAATGATCAAGAAGCAGCAGTTCAAATGGAACAAGGAGAAACAGAATGGTTTAAAATAAACAAAGGTGTAAGACAAGGCTGCATACTTTCCCCCTACCTGTTTAATTTATATGCAGAACAAATCATCAGAGAAGCAGGATTGTATGAAGACAGAGGTGTGAAGCTTGGTGGAAGACTCATCAACAACCTTCGCTATGCTGATGATACCACATTACTGGCTGAAAGTGAAGAGGATCTGAAACATTTGCTTCTCACAATCAAAGAACATAGTCTCAAAATGGGCCTGCACCTTAATGTAAAGAAGCCAATGATCATGACAACTGGCATAATCAACAGGTTCATTGCTGAAGGAGAAGAAATTGAGATCATGAACAACTTTAACCTACTTGCATCAACTATCAATAAAGAAGCAACAAGCAGTCAAGAAATCAGATGACGCATTGCTCTTGGCAGAATGGCTATGAAAGACCTAGATAAGATTCTCAAGAGCAGAGATGTCTCTCTCCATACAAAGATTTGACTTGTTCAAGCCATGGTATTTTCAATAACATCATATGGATGTGAAAGCTGGACAGTGAAAAAGATAGGAAGAAAATTGATGCCTTTGAATTATGGTGCTGGCGGCGAATATTGTGTGTACCATGGACTTCCCGAAGAACAAACCAGTCGGTACTAGAGGAGATCAAACCTAAGCTTTCTTTAGAAGCTCAGATGACAAGACTTCAACTTTCATACTTTGGACACATCATGCGAAGAGAGAGATCATTAGAGAAAGACATCATGCTTGGCAAGATAGAAGGTCAACGCAAAAGAGGAAGGCCAGCAATGAGATGGATTGATACAATAACAGCAGCTACGGGTACCAGTCTGTCAACAATGAGCCGCCTGACTCAAGACCGAACACAATTTAGGATAGCTATCCAGAGGGTCGCCATGAGTTGACTCCGACTCGACGGCACTTAACAACAACAACAAGCAAGCGACTACATGAACTCGTCCAACGGTGAACTCGTCACAGTGAACTCGTCCAATTGTTTTGAAATCAAAAGCTCCAATTGATGAAAGCTGTAAACTCGTCACAGTGTATTCGTCCAATTGTTTAGAAAGCAACGTTACTAAATTGATCTGAAAGAGCATTCACGATAAAAATTCTCTAGCTAGTCAATCGGAGACACAGGCGCAATACACGCGAGGGCACGTAATGTGAGAACTTTATAACACAAAAGCCCAATTTCCGCGCTTTATATGCAGGTGCGTATTATATGCAGGTGCGCGTTATATGCACTAAAATACGGTATTTGTACCCTCGAAAACACCATAATTAGGGCGAAAATAATCACCTAAATTTACAATTTATAAACACCTAAGATACAATATAGAAATAAAATGCAATAATAAATAAAAAAGGCACCCCAACATATATCAGTGAATAGCAATTCATTCTTAGCATCATAATCAGTGCTTTTGTCAAGAGATAGAAAAAAAAAAAAGAGTAACAGAAAAGGAAAATAAGATGATACTTTTATATTGGACTAACTTAATATGTTCTTGGACTAGTTTTTGAAGGCTTAAACCTTCTTTTTCACCTTCCGAAGCTAGTACAAGAATGTATTGAGTTAGTCCAATAAAATGATATCACCTTATTTTCCTTTTCTGTTTCTATGTTTTTTCTACCATTAAAGTGAACTAATAGGGCAATCACACTACTTTAACTAGAAAGAAACCCAAAGGTACTCAGATGCAGGGTCATCCAGGGGAGGAGGAGAATTAGGATAAAATGTCCAGTGGCCCACACTCCCACAATACAGAATAAATGACAAGTCAGAAAGAGAATCATGCAGACAAAAGCTGAACGGAAAACTCCAAGAAGCCAGACACGCATGCCATCTTACACCGAGCAAAATTTAAAAACAAAACAAACAAAAAACAAACAAACATACAAGAGATGCTCCTTTCCCAAAGCTGAAAATTAAAGTCTTCTGTGAAAGAATGAGCAGGAAAACCTCTGCATGATGCTGGGGGGAAAGGAGAAATGGTGATTGCAGCAGCAGAATATGTTGTATCTCATCACCAGGCCAGAAACATAATTTGATCAAATGTAATAATGAACACCAACTAGGGCTGCCAATTGGCTCCAGATGCGCCCAATAGGCTTGATCCAGTACCAGGTTTACACCATTATATGCAGGGACATGTAATTCTGATTTCTCCATTGCACTCCATATGAAAAGCAAGATTACATGTCCCTGCACGCAATGGGGTAAACCCAGGACTGGATCAGGCCTGTCGGGTGTATCTGGAACCAGTTGGCCACCCTAATACCAACAGAATATAGGAACTACACATGTTTTAATTCCTGTACTGTGTAATTTTTTCCTTTTACATTTAGGGGGTCATTTACTGATAGTGCATGCTAAAGCTATTAAAGTGTTTTGGGCTTTTTTGCCGCAGGGCTCATTGTTTAAAGCTTAAACAATGAGCCCTGTGGCATATGTTAACTAGTAAATGATCCCCTTAATTATTTGGTGCCATGGCAATAATGTTTCTTGAATCACACAAGAGAAGGGGTTTCGATCGGGGGTTCTCAAGACACACTTAGCCAATCAGGTTTTCAAGATAACCACAATGAATATGCATGAGAGAGATTTGCATACAACGGAGGGAATGCATGCAAATCTCTCGTGCATATTCATTGTGGTTACCCTGAAAACCTGACTGGTTAAGTGTGT
The DNA here is from genome assembly GCA_033557465.1 of Ichthyophis bannanicus. NCBI lineage: Eukaryota > Metazoa > Chordata > Amphibia > Gymnophiona > Ichthyophiidae > Ichthyophis > Ichthyophis bannanicus. Next base: position 663,103,167 of record CM066033.1, read on the forward strand.
CTTGAGGACTGGGTTGAGAGCTACTGGATTAGATAAAGGCAAGGGGAAAGGGGTGAGGGAGAAGGCAGGCTAATCCCAGAGAAACTGTGAGCTGCAGTAACAGGGAAGAAACACCGGCAGAAAAGATTTTAGAAAAAGCCAGGAGCTTTTTCTATGGCTAGAAACAGGCCTTCAAAAAGCTAAAAACAACAATGGAAAAAAAAGATAATCCAAAGTACAAACCCATGGGTAAAGAAAATCTAAAAATAATAACCAGAAAGAACGAAACCCAAATGAGGGGAAAACAGAGCGGCAGCAATGAGAAAGAGAGAGAGGCAGCTTCAGACAGTGCAGGCCCAGCAACCATGGAGGGAGTGTTTCCACGGCAACCCCAGAAGAAACAGGATAACATCTGCCTCCCTGATTCTGTCCACACAATAAGACGAGTTGCAGAAATGGAAAATAGAAGTCAGAAGTCTCAGGGCTGAATAAGATGAGGGCTCTCAACGTCTCACTTTTGACCACAAGAACACAGTTTTCTGAGAACGCTTTTGTGAGGCTCTCCATAAAATAACTTTGTGTGCCAACCTATCAGTCCAGGAGGTGTCTACCTTCATCGACCCAGATATGAATTCAGCCTTGTAAGGGAAGGCCGAGGGAGCTACGTACTGCAAGGCCAGAAAGTCAGAGAAAACTGAGCAGTGCAGTACCTGGCATCCATCGTTAGAAGAACTTTGGAAATATTTTGTGTCCAAGTTTGCCTGAAACTAAAGTGAGGAAAAGCAAGTGCACCTGAAAGAGCTGCAAGCAGGTCGTAAAGCCATCTGGCTCCATTTTTTTGAGAACTAATCCAATCTTGGTTTTATTTCCATTGCACTCCTGGATTTGTAGTTCTGCTTTTTTTTTTTTTTTTTTGAGAGAGAGAAATCAAAAGAACCGGGCTGATATCCAGTCTGCAGTGATCAGCAGTTTCACCATCAGTCCGTGCCACAAGTAAACTATACCAGATATTCATCGACAGTATCCAGATAGCAGTTATTGCTGAATATCCAGTATTTGTGGTCAGTGCGAGTGGTTATCTGCATAGTGGCAATACTCAGCCACTATCTGCATAGTCAATCCAAGTAAACTTAGAACTGCTTTTCACCAGTCCTACAGTAGGCAGAATCTTAATGCAAATAACAGTGCTAAAAAAATCGCAGCTATCTGGACAAGTTCTGGATTCTCCCTAGCCCTGGCCAATGACCGCCCGGGCACTCTCCAGATAATGCTGTGGCAGTCAGAGGAAAGATTCAGCAGCGTTATCTACATAATGCCGCTGAACATTGGCCTCTCCAGGGTTTATACAATCAGCAGGTCCTGCTAACTGGATAAACTCTTTTGAATATTGAGCCCTACATGTTCATGCATGCCTTGGATAAAACCAGGACTGGATCAGCCTGTCCTGAAAAAGAGAGCCAGACGGCAAGTCTATATGCACAAATGCTAGGTATTGGAAGCACGTCCTATTCCCAACTGTGACATCATGGCATTCACTTTTTCTAAATCTATCTGGGTCCACAGTAGTTCAACAGAATGATGCTTCTCCTGTATATTACAGTCCACTGTGGCATCTCCACTGCAAATTATAAGCCACTGCAAGAGCTCTAAAGTGCTTTTAAAAGCGAGGGGCCAACCCCTTGAAAATCTTGCCGTTTCAGGTATCTACAAACCCCTGTCTTTGAGATTTTGATCATTAAATTCAAGAATCGTGATTATGTCAATACCATCTCTTCCTGAAAGACCCTGTAAAAATGCAAAATCGAATGTCATGCTTTTAATATTAACCTTTGTGTTGTGTTTGTATATTTTACAGTATAACACACACACATATAGATAGTGACACAAATATGTATAGAGATACATAATGAGGGTAATTTCCAAGAAATATTTACCCAGTAAATGGGCTATAGCTAAAGTACATGCTGATGTTTCTTTGAGTTTGTATGGCGGTTGGACCTATTGTTTTGTACTGATGAAAGTTCCCAGAAGGTGCCACCCTAGAACTAGGTGAGCACTTAAGGGTATTTTTACTAAAGCGCAATAGGCTTTTGCGGCGAACGCAGCATGTCTGTGCAACTAGTGCTGTGCTGGCTGCAAATGCAGTGTGCTATCTGGTGGGGGGCATGAGCAGCACTTCCCCAGCACATAACTCACCGGTTGCAGAGAGCGGGCCCAGCAGCACCATGGATGCACTTAATGAGGTGATGTTATCTGCACCCACATTGTCTGCAACCTTGACGGTTACCACACACTGGCTACACCGGCGGTAACCGTCCATCCATTTGCCATTCACTCTGGCAGTTAACACATTTTGTGCAAATAGTGCAAAAACCCGCTGTGCTATCTGCAATTGCCCTGCACTTTCTGCTGCATGAACAGGTAAGCACGGCTTTGTAAGCACGCCCCTTAGTTTGCTTAGCCCTGCTTCCTTTCCCCAGGCCCCTGCAGCCCACCTTTCTCCCTCCTCTTTTCATGGATGTCTTTGCTCCGCCTCCCATCTTTTTACTCTTTCTGCAGCATCTTGCATCTTTCTGTGACTAGGCGTTGCTTGTCCCTTGTCCAGACCTCTTGTACTTTAAAAGGCAATTGCCTCCTCTCCTTTAAAGGATAAGGTGGATTGGTACGGACCAGGCAGGGAGATCAGATCTAGTAAGGGCAGCTTACTGCGTATCCCTAATGTGCAGAGGGTGTCCGCAGGCTCACACTGGAGAGGATGTTTTCTGTTGTAGCACCCTTGGACATTAGGCAGGAGACAAATCACCTTGCCTGTAGAAAAAGCTGAAATGCTGGCTTTTTTTGCCTCTAATCCCTAGTGATATTCCTGCTGGCTTGTGGAATGCTCTGCAGCCCATAAGGAATGCTGGACCGCTGTTGCCCTTAGAATGACAATTTAGCTGATTAATTGAGTAATGACAGGCTACTTGCCCAAGCTGTTCTGCTGACGTTCTCCGTTTTTGACCCTAACCGGTATTGTTGATTTGTGAAAGACAAATGGCTGGTGCTTAAAATTTCATTGTTTGGCTTTATGCTTGTGACTAATTTGGGAGTTTTACATTTCTGTTTTTTTAAACTGTTACGACACGGCTTGTTTCTATTTCTTGTGCATTGCTCTGGGCAGTCTTTCAAAGTGATATGAAAATAATGATACATGCTGCAAACATCTGGTTCAGCAGAGCCTCTGTCCCTGCCTGCTTCTAAAAGAACCATCAGTGCCAGAAGGGGGCAGAGGAGAGAGGCAGATAGGATCTATGGCACTGGACAGACAAATTTGCGAGTCTAGTAAAAATGATTTGGGGAGAGTGAAAAGGAAAATGAAGGCAAGGCTAGGCTAGCTGCCCAGGCTGCAAAGTGTTTGGGGGGAGGGGGTGCCAGCCACAAGAGGCTTCTCTCCTTTATCTCACACTGCCCTTTACCCCTCTCCCACAACACAGTACCAGCTCTCTCCCCCTCTTGCCTTGCACACATCTCTGGAGAACACCTCTAATTGTGATTCCCAACTTCCTACATCCCCTTTTTCTCCCCACACCCTACACTCCTACCAGGTGGCTGCTTCCTCAGTCTCTCCCCTAGGCATGGCTCTTTAAGATCTAGAGCAAGCCTTCCCAAACCTGTCTCAGAGACCCCATTACTGTGCATAACTGTTACATATCTAAAAGTTCTATGTAAACCTGTTGAGTTCCTGTTCTCTGTAAAACTGCCTTGGTTCCCAGATAAGGACGGTACAAAACAAAAAATCTAACAGATAAATAAATAAATGAATACATACATACATGCATGAGATCAATTTGCATACACAGCCTCTACAGTATAGGAAAATTTACCTGGATATCCTGAAAACCCGACTAGCTGTGGGGGATCAACTGGACAGACTGGGGAAACCCTGATCCAGGAGCACCATATAGCTTATATCACAGAACTATGAATGGGTATTAGAAGCAGGAAAGGCAGGTTTCGAGCACCGGGATGTCAGGGAAAGGGGGAGTACTGACTTAAGTCAGGGTGGGAGAGCCAGAGTTAACTAGAGAATACTGCCAAGACTGGGAGAAGGAAAAAGAACCTGGGACCTATTTGGAGGTAAAGAGAAGAGGAAAGAAGCCTCCTGTGATTCAACTTATCGAGAAGAAAGGGAGAGAACTTTGAGAGTCAGAAAATGGACTCAGGTGAGATTGGGAGGGACCAGGAGACAATACTGCAGTCAAGAAGCTGGAGAGGTTAACTTGTAGAATCAAACAAGTGAGAATGATGACAAGAGAGAAGGGAGGGGATGAGGAGAGAGGACCACTAGGGATTGAGATGATGGGGGAAAGGAGAGAGGACCAAACATTAGAACAATAGAGACACAAATCTCCACTGCAAAGAAACAGAGGCAGGAAAAGTGGAAGAGGAAGTGATGGAAAAGCGGAAGGCGGCGAGAGCAGCAATGGGAACAGTAAAGCAGAAAAAGAAGTAAGACGACATGGGTTGGCTGTAGGGTGGTATCTAGTTTTCATCTGTAAAATATGCGGCAACCCTAGCCAGGCCTTGAACTCAACAGCATCAGCAACAGACAGTGACAGCAGGGACCGAGCCAGTGTATGCTCCTAGGCTCTCCCCCTCCTGCATGGAAGCCAGAAATGGGGCCGGTCCAACCACTAGGCAAACTAGGCGGTTGCCTAGGGTGGAAGCTTCTGATTGGCAGCAAAGAACAGGGCATTCAAACTAAACAATAGATTCTGAGAGTCAGGGGGAACATAAGGCTTAAGATTTGTCTTGGGTGCCAAAGCCTTGAAAAAACTCTTGGGCCAGCCCTGGCTAGAAGTCAGCGGGGCCTATCAGTGCATGGCTTAGCTTTGCTTTCACTGCCTGCTGCTGCCGAGACTGGGCCTTGCCCCAGCAGCTGTTTCACGCTTCAGGAGAAAATCAGATCAGGGGAACAGGGGCAGGGAAGTAAATCTCTTTCATTAAAATGTATATTTGCCCCCCAGTGTCCCTCCTCCTCCAGTTTACAGGGGTCACAGATATTGTAAAATAATAGCCCTCATTAGAGCTACCATCAGTCCTCTTAAGAGGACATGTCCTTTGGGGCTCTTCAGATGTATCCTCCAGGTTTTATGATTTTTAGGAAAAACAGAAACTGTCTGTGGCCTATTAGTCAGCCTAGACACATGGGGGTGCTAGAGAGAGAGAGAAGCAGCCGACCCCAGAGGCAGCAGTCTTGGCCCTGCAGAGCTCATCTCCTCTCTGTTTCTTTCTGTCTTCTGTGGCCATTCCACGTGCTCTGGGTTCCTGTAAAGCTCCTACAGTGAGATCTCTCCGCCCAGGTTCGCTCCCCTGCGTCCTCGGTGGAGAGAAAGAAAGAGGATGAGGATTAGATAGGAAGGGATATCACTAGCATCCGTGGTTCTCTTTTGTTTAAAGGCAATTCATTCATTCACGAAAGAAAAACTGAGAGAGAAGCGGAGGAAGCATCATATTAATCTGTGACCATTGGAGACTAGAATAAAATTCCAAAATGCAAGTGCCACTTTAGTGAGGAAACGAGGACAAATTTTCCATGCTTTTGGAAAGGCTGAGATGATTGGGAAGTTGAGGGCTTAGCGTGCAGATGCATCTCCATGACAAATAGAGGTGCTGTTGATTTACAAACTCACTAGGGGTGTGTATAGGCTAAAAAATAAAAAAAAGATTTGGCGAGTCTTCATTTTAAACAGAGTTTGGAGATTTTTTGAGCTTTTTTAATATTTTTTCACATAGTTATATTTTCTGTGCACACTGTATGCACACAAGAGTTGCATGTGCAAATCGACTGTATGCATATTAATTTGTGGATATATATGTGCACAAGCGGCCTGCATACAGAAAAACGTATAGGTGCCTGAATAAACTGAAAACATGCTGACAAGTGCACACCGCTAGAACTCGCACAGATTCAGATAAGCTTAAGAAATCCGTTGGAGGAACGAACTCACCTTCAAAATTAACGGACTAATTTGTAATACCTTGCAGAGAAATGGAAGACGCGATATCTGCAGGTGAAGATATTTTGCTTTCCATACCTTTATGCATCATAACAGTTATGGGTCAATGGACGGTTCTTCTGTCTTGCTGAGATAGTGTTTTCCGATTCAGAAACAGTCAGACAGAAGTAATTGTTAGACTGTGTGCTTGCATCACATTCTGTTGACTGCCTGAAAGCACGGGCAAACACCTTGCTGTGGTGTAGCTACAGTATGGTTGTTGTTAAGTGCCGTCGAGTCAGTGTCGACTCATGGCGACTGTCTGACTAGCTCTCCTAGGATGACTGAAAAATTGGATAGTCTACAGACCAAATTGATAGAACTTCACAAAACGACCAATGAGGCTGCAAATACTAATACTACTCACCGTGCGTGCAGCAATACAAGGCATATGCGGCACTGCACGGGAGATTACGTCACCAAAACTCTGAAAAAGAACCACACCCTTTGAGAGCTGAGCGGCATTTGCTGGCAATAAACTGCAATACAATGTTTCTTCCTCCTTCATCCAGCCCGATGAAGGAGGAAGAAACATTTCTACTCGGCAGAAAGGGAATTTGTGATTGATTACCCAGGACACTTTTTAAATAGTTCTGTCCATTGTGGGGCAAAGCTGCTTGGATCCCAGTGAAGTAAGCTGAGCTATCCTTTGGCACAGCCATTTGCTTAAGGTTTCCCAGCCATCAAGAGCAGGAAAATCAATGTAAATCCATTCTGAGAGGCAGTGGGCATTTAAATTGCATGCAAACAACGGAAAATAAATAGCTCCCTGTGTGAAAAACTGCACTAAAACTTAGAGGGCCCAATATTCAAAAGGTATTTACACAGTTTTCAGCCCAGTAAACCATGTTAACTGGAGATATTCAACGGCACTTATACAGTTAGTGCCGTTGAATATCCCCGTCCAAGTCCCCTACGCGGCCGGATGCTATCCGGTTAGCTCAATATCGGGCCCAGAATCTTTTACTCTTTTTTTAGAACTAAATCTTTACACTAACTCTAGGCTACTGCTATTACTACTACTACTGACCATTTGTATAGTGCTACAAGGCATATGCAGTGCTGTATAGGCACCTGCAAAAGACTGTCCCTGCTCATCAGAGCTTACAATCTAGTAGAGACAGACAATACAACGGCTGAGGACAAGAATACATCTAGGGATATGGTAAGGAAACACATAGGCTGGACCAAAGATGTTGCATGGGAGTAAAGGACTCATCTAATGTAAAATGTAGCACTTCACCTCAGATAATGCAAGGTCCCTGGTAACCCAAGTGGGCCCTAATTATTCTTTCCCCCCAGTGGCACAAACCCCCTCCCCCTGGTGGCCCAAATGACTTTGCACCCCCAATACTCATCTCCAAAAATCTTCCTGGTGGCTCGTGATCCCTGGACCCCCACCCCCAAAGATCTCTCTGGTAACTCAAGTTGCCCCCTTGTACCTCCCACCCCTTCACCCGATCCCACAAAAGCTACTCTGGTGTCCCAAGTGGACCCCACCAATATCCCCTCAGAATCCATCAAACCCACTTCCAGAGTTGGGAGGCAGAAGATATGCCCACTCACTCTTACCTCAGAGCCACTGTTTTGGAAAATGGCAGCATCTGACCTCTCATGGGGCACTGGAAGGCACCACGAGGGGTCAATCTATCAAATAAGGCACTATTTTCCAAATAAAGTAAGCATTGCTTTGTTTGGGAGACTGACCTCTTGCTGTGCCTCCTGACATGAGAGGGTCAAGTGCAGCCATTTTCCAAGATGGCAGCATGGAGGATGAATGCTGTTGGATGCCTCCTCAGGATACCTAGGTCAGCAATGCCCTGGAGCAGATAGCTCTGGTAGAAGGAAAGGGTATGGAGGGGATTAAGGGATGCTTGTCTTTCTCTTTCTGTGATCTCTTGTAATTTATGAAGGCCATCCTCTTTCTTCATCTTTTTAGCTACTTCTTTTGAGAACCATAATGGCCTCTTTTTCCTTTTACATTTATCTAATTTCCTAACAAAAAGGTTTGTTGCCCTTATAATATCCCCCTTCAGTTTCGTCCACTGCTTTTCTACATCTCCCATCCATTCCCATCCCACTAACGACTCCTTGAGGCATTGTCCCATCTTGGCACACTTAGTTTTCTGGAAGTCTAGGACCTTAACTTTTCAATGAACTTTATCAGTTGTAGTCCTAATACTGAGCCATACCATCTGGTGATCACTAGATGCAAGATGATCACCCACTAGCACATCAAAACACTCATCCCATGGGTATGCACCAGGTCCAGTATGACCTTCTCACGTGTGGGTTCTGTTGCCAGTTGTTGGAATAGTTCTCCCTGTAGAGAATCCAGGATCTCCTTACTTTTAGACGACACCGCATCAGAGACGTGCCAATCAATATCTGGCATATCGAATTCATCTATCAGCAGCACTTCTCCTTTCACAGCAATACTGTGAATGTCTTCAATTATATCTCTGTCCAGTTCTGCGTGGTTTTTTTTTTTCAAATCTGTCCATTCTTGTCAATGTGTGAGCCAATCCCTGCTCACATACTGACATGAAGAGATGCACCAAACGGCTGCATATTACCACAGCGGTGTGTGCGGTTTAGCATAGTGCAGCATTTTAACACAGTGCTTGCTGCCACAAGACCTTGGTGTGCACATGGAAAGCATTCTCAAGATTTACAACTACTTCCATACTTACGCTGTCTGGAAATGTGTGGATGTTGAATATAAAAAAAAAACCTTCTCTGTCACAGCAAGGCTAGCTGGCTGGCCTCGTTTCCTAGAATTACAAGGATGCTTTCAGCGTTTCCCACGTTAAAGTCTTTCTTCTTGTTCAAAGGCAAACCACCTCCTCTGCTCAAGACCCTTTTCGATGACAATTCAGCGAGTTGGACCTCTGCACAAACACACTCTCGTGAGCACATTCCATTCCCACATCGAAGAATTTTAATGGGAAAAGAATTTCATTCTGGGAATGCTGAAAAACACTGAATTTAGAGCACAATGTCCTTCCCCATCTCAGGACCCAGCACTGCTTGTCCCTGATGGTCAAAGGAATGCAGGCCCGAAAGCACACCAAGGGGCTGGAAGGCAGAGTGTGACATATTCTGTGATAGAAAATCTGTACTGCAAGTGCACAGAGTTTGGGGGAGAGGGGGAGGGGGTGTACAGAGCCTCTTTAAGACTTCTGTTCCTTCACATGAATTAGCCTTAATGAGACACCAAACTGGACTGATGTGTAAGCCTGTGTTCAATAGCTGTAAAGAACGGCGTGGATTGGAAATTGATGACATCAGGTGCATCGATCAATGCAGCAATCTGCAAAAATGTATGAAAGCTTGCAACGATAAGGGTTCAAAAAGTGCTGTCACGCCAAAAATGGATCAAGTATTTTGAAAAAATCACAAAACATTAGATATTACTCAGAACTAGTGAAGATCACACAGTTGTTAGTTGCTGACCAATGTGAAGGCAGAGCACATTTTTGCACTGACACAAAGCTAGTGGACAAAGAAGGGAATGGCCTAAGTGTGGATTCACTGAAAGATTCTGCTTGTGTAGGACAACGTCAGAGATACTTCTTATGAAGACTTTCCTGGGTATTTCCTGGGAACAATCAAGCACTGCTGTGAAAGATTTGCTCTTAAGACAAGAGGCAACCCAGAATAACACTGACTGACCACCTGTATCTTGTTGCAATCATTTTTTTTAGCTAACATATTGAGACAGTCCCCCATGGATTAGGGCACAGAAGGCCTTACATGTGGATGGGGATAGGTGGGACAATCCTCTAGGGGAGTCTGAAAGCTGTCCCAGGGGTCCACAGACCACATCTTCACCATTCAGCCTCCAGTCCACCATGCTTGTTCTTTATGAAGAGTAAAATGATGTGCTGGTTATTTATAAATATTGTTTCTGATATTTAAAAATAGTTATGTGAGTGGCAGTGGTGCTAATTGTATAAATGCTATTAATTTTAAATCCAGGTCATGTATACACATAGCTTTGACCACTGAATTGCTAAGCAGCCAGTCTTACCCATTTAAACAGGGCGTGGCTGGGGAATCTTCAGAGCGGCAAAGGATGGCAGCACATACTAAGGGATCATTTTGGAAGCCCTATTCACGGTTTTCATGGCTGAAAACACCCATTCAGATAAAGAAATCACATGGACGCCAAGTCATTTTCAAGCTTCAAAGACATATGTATCTGGTGTGATGATGTCCGAGTCGCATAGGAGTGTGTCTGGGGCAATTTTAGACCAGTGCTGCAAGTCTCACCTTGCCGCCAGGGGCAAACATGTCAATTCCTGCTCCAGGGAACAAACGGGACTCAGAAAAGTACTCATTTCGGCAAACCAACAACTGTAAGGTTGGGAAATGACTCACTCCCCCGATATTTTTTGTTCCTTCCAGGAAAAGTGTCAGTTAGGTAAAAAGGCATTTCTCCTGGCTCCTGGGCCACAGCGCATCCCATTTGCAACATGGCAGGCTGGCAGAGGCAGGGCAGGGATTGGAGGCGCCCTAGATGGACCGGCTTCATCCTCCTGCCCCACCCCCCCTCCCCATTGCCACCCCTCTGTGGCGCCAATGACAAAGGAACCGTCAGGGGCAGTTCAAGGCAATCTGCTGCCTGAGGCAAGGGATGAGATGGTGCCCTCCCCTCGAGGCAGGGGGGGGGGAGGCTTTCTCAAAATTGCAGTCAGAGACTGAACAAAATCAAAAAGTTAATTAAATAATATGGAGGAAATAAAAAGATGTTCGCACACCACGGAACTAAAAGAGAGAGCGAGAACCACTGCACAGTTTAACACACCAAATTAGACACTCATTTTTATTTTGTTATAAACTGTGTTATGGTTGTGCCTTTTTCTTTTTGAACATATATTTTGCATTCACAGAACCCCTCCCCACCTCAACAATGGGGGCAGAGCAGAACTAGGTCATCCACCCACAAAACTCAATATCTAATTTAAAAAAAAATCTGATTCTGACCATCTCACTAACAAACATTCTCCAGTACCAGGCATATTGTGAACTAATACAAAGCCCTAAAAAGTCACCAATGATCTACAAGGCCAAATCAACCATATCATAGTAGCATAAACTTCCAAAACAAATACAAAGGGCCTACCCAGATAAAAGCAGCACTATAAATATTGTAGCAGGCCCTAGAACATCCATACACCTATTGAAAAGTTAAACAAGTCAAATTACTACAATACAGGTCCCTTCGTACAAACTCCATGTTAACAGAACTCCTGGCCTCAGTCACACACTCAGAACACAGACCCTCACCAAGTACAGAATAAGTGAGGATAACCTACAGTGAAAATAAAAATATCTAGACAAAAATTAAACTGAAAGCCCAAGAAGCCAGACTCTGCATGCAATGCAATACCAGAGAAAAAAAAGAGACTAATTTCCCAGTACTGTGTAAAATATAAAAATAGTGCAAAGTCCAATCACTCATTTGAAAATAAAATTATTTTTCTACCTTTGTTGTCTGACCATTTTATACTCTGATTATGATGGTCTCAATCTGAGGCTTCTGCTTTCTTCTGTCTTCTCTTAGCTCTCTTTCTACGGTCTCGACTTCATCTGCCATTTCTTGTCTCTCCTTTTGTTTTCTTCACTTCCTTTCATCTTGGATATTGATTTTTTTTCTTTCCGCCTTTCTTCTATTTATTTCTCTCTTTCTCTGGCCACCCAGATTTCACTACTCCTTAATATCCAGTTCTCAATCTCCCTCTTTTTTACGCCATCTACCTACCGCTTTTCAAACTCTTCTTCCCCTCTGTGTTGCCCAGCATATGTCCTCCTTTCTCCCCCTCATTGTCCAACATGTCTCCCTACATCCCCCATCCAACATTTGTCTCCCTGCTTCCTCCCTCCAGTATGTCTTCCTGTCCCCTCCCCTGTTGTCCAGCATTTGTCCCTCTGTCGTCCCCCCAGTATTGTTCAGCATTTGTCCTATTGTCTCCCCACTCCCCACCCCCCATTTCCCAGCATTTGTCCCCCATTTCCCCCTTTATTTTTATTTATTTATTTGCGCATATTTTTATACTGCCCCTTCTAGAGATCAGGAGCAGTTTACATCATAACAGGTTAAATTAAAACGGTTACATGGAACAGTGTTTAAGAACTTTATACACAGAACAAGGTAGTTGAGGTTCCACCTCGAATTATTTACATAGAGTGGTACTAAGTGTGGCCACTTTTAATTATTACAGAGCAATTTACAGGAGTGTGGGATTGGTATACTTCTTAAGGGTAGCAAGTCAAGCATTACATCATCAGTTTCAATGTGGGGAGGAGTGGGGGGAGGGCGAAATGGGAGGGGGGAGGGTAGGTAGTGTAGTGAGCAAGAATGCTGTAGGAGTTGGTAAAATGTTCTCTAAATTGTTGAGTTTTTAAATCTTTGCGAAATGATTGAATGTCCTTGTTTCCTCTTAACGTGTCAGGGAGGGTATTCCATTGAAGTAGTGCTATGTACGTAAATGCCCTATTGCTAGTGAACTGTTTGGTAGTGCATATGGAATGTGGTACTTTTAGTATGTTTTGGTTGTGAGTTCTTCTGCTTCTATTTGAGGGTTCTACTTTGATGAGTGTAGAAAGGTGGGCTGTGTTATGTATTAGTTTGAAAATTGTCATTATTATTTTGTATCTAACTCTGGATGAAATTGGGAGCCAATGGAGCTTGAATAGGAGGGATGTTATATGGTCGGAGAGATGTGCTTTCATTATGATTCTTGCTGTAACATTTTGAGCCAACTGAAGTATGTTTAGTGCTTTTTTTTAATATTCCCTGTAGGAGGCCATTGTAGTAGTCCAAGTGTGGTGTTATAAGCGCTTGCACTATTGTTCTGAAATCAGACAGGTCGAAGAGGTTTCGCAGGGGTTGTAAAATTCTTAGCTTATAGAATATGGTTCTATTTAAGAGCCTTAGGTGGGGCTCCATGCTAAGTGTTTTATCAAGAGTAACCCCTAAATATTTTATTTCCTGTTTGACTTTGAATTGATTGTTATTCAGGTGAATTGTTGGAGTGGGGTTGAATTCAGGGGTTTTTTGATATGAACATTACATCGGTTTTCTTGAAACTGATGCTCATATTGTTTTCATGAAGCCAGGTTTGGGTTTCCTTCAGGCAGGCTGCTAGTGTATCATAAATCGGATTACATATGTCTAGGTGATTGTACAACATAATGTCGTCAGCATATATGTGATAATTTATTTTGTGTTTTTTGAATATTGCGCAGATTGGCTTTATGTATAAATTAAACAAGAGGGCTGATAAGGCTGACCCTTGGGGTATTCCCTGTGTTTGGGGGAATTTGGTTGATGTTTTTTGATCGATTTGGACATGTTGTACTTGGTTAGTTATGTATGATGAAAACCATTTAAGGGTGAGTCCTTTTATGCCTAGGGTATTGAGTCTTGATATGAGGGTCACGTGGTTTATGCTGTCAAATGCTGCAGTTATATCCAGGAAGATGAGGATGAATGCTTTATTGGTGTTTTCTAGTCCCTGTATTAATTTGTCAAAAAGAACTAAGAGGAGCATTTCAACTCCATGAAAAGGGCAAAATCCATATTGTTGTTCATCTCTAAGGCATTGTTGAATCCATGAAGTCTTGGAGCTGGTGTTGAACTGCTTTCTCGATGGTTTTAATTACAAAAGGGATGCTTGAGATTGACCTATATGCAGAAGGGTCATCTTTGTTTAGGCTTTTGATTTTTAGTATAGGTCGGATTAAAGATCTTTTGAGGTTGCTCGGTATGGTTCCTTGTTAGAGGGATTGATTTACTATGTTTAGTAGGAAAGGGGCCATTTCCGATTTCAGTGCTTTGATCCACGAGACTGGACATGGATCTAGTGGGGATGCTGTTGTGTTTAATTTTGAGATTATATCTAAGATTTGTCTTGTGTCTATGGTGTGGAATGTCCGCCAGTTTTTTTTGGAGTAGCCACGGCTGAAGGTCTCGGGGGGGGGGGGGGGGCTAGGGCTATCTTTGGGGTTTAGTTTGGTGGTATAGAAATCAGCTAGAGTCTGTGGCTAGATTGGAATTTTTAAATAGCTATCTTGTGGGGGCTTGGTAATCGATTTTACCAGTTCAAATAGCTCCCTTGGGTGATTTATGTCGTTATTTAATATTTTGGAGTAATAGTTCTTTTTTGCTGTGTTCATTGCCTCTTTGTAGAGTGTAAGCATTAACAAGTAACATGTTTTATTATCTGTGGTCTTTTTGGATCTCCATTTATGTTCAGTTTTTCTGAACTCTATTTTTATCCTAGCTAGATCTGGAGTGTACATCCTTCTGATTGTTTGTGTGAGTGAGTTTGCTGTTTGGATGTTGATTTTGCAGCTGCTGCTATTCCTGAGTTCCATTGATTTAGAAGTTCGTTGAGGTCAGTTTGTGGTGTACTGAAGTGGGTGGTGATCACTCTTAATAGTGTGTTTTTATCAAAGAGTTTAAATCTAGTTGTTCTCTCCCCTTTATCCAGCATTTGTCCTCTGTCTCTCCCCTTTCTCCAATATGTTCCCGTCTCCCCCTTGATCCAGCATTTTTCCCCGTCTCCCCCCTTTGTCCAGCACGTCCCCCTGTCTCCCCCTTTGTCTGGCATTCCCCCCCCCCCCATCTCTCCAATTTGTTTCTCACTTGTCCTCCTCCTGTCCCCACTCCCTCCACTTGCACCCCTCATCCAGCAGTGGCGGCGGCACTCTGGTTGTTTTTATTTTAGATTTTGCCACCTCTGGCCTGTCTCTGCTTTCCCGCCACTTTTATTTTTCCCTCAAGAATGCTTGCAGCGAGAAAAAAAAGCAGTGGGAAGGCAGAGGTAGGCTAGAGGCAGCAAAATTTAAAATAAAAAAAACAGCCAGAGTGCTGCCGTTGCGCCGCACAAATCAGCCTGATCGCTTACAGGTTTCCTATAAGTGATCAGGCTGATTTGTCCGGCAACAGCAATCCAGCTCTGCTTTAAATTTTAGATTTTGCAGCCTCTGGCCTGCCTCTGTCTTCCTGCGCGAGAAATCAGAGGCAGGCCAGAGGCTGCAAAATCTAAAATTAAAACAGAGCTGGTGTGCTGCCGGCATCGGAGTGCCGCTCACATCAGAGTGCTGCCTGAGGCTGTCGCCTCAGGTGGCCTAATGGAAGAACCACCACTGGGAACCGTGACACAGCACTTACCAAGGCTCCAGTGCTGCATCGCAGTTCCAGGCTGCTATAATTCTGGTTTGCTGGTTTCTGCTGGTTTGCTGGTTTCTGCTGAATTCTGGTTTGTGTCGAAGGGGGGTGGAAGCAGCCCATAATAGCAATCTAAAACCGTGATGCAGCACTGGAGCCTTTGGTAAATGCTGCATTGCCGTATCTTTGTCATTGCTGCTGCTGGCCCCAGAGAGGGGTGAGAACAGCGGCAACTGATGCTTCCCCACCCCCCTCCCAGAAGGCCAGCACTTTAGGCAACCACCTAGTTTGAAGGATGGTAACACCAGCCCTGCAGGCTGGGATGTGTAGGGAGGAAGATATATATGGGCACACTCTGAAATTGTACACATCCATTTCCAAAACATACAAATTTCTGAAACCAAATGAAAACCTGCACATGTCCGACCTCTTACTCAGTATGTCCCCGTTTTCCCTTTTATGCAGAGGACACATTATCTTTCAGGGTGAAGGCAGATCGGTTTTACAAGGCACTTACACGAGCCCACCTTCTCTGCTGTCCCTTTCACTAAATTTCAGACATTGTCACTTACATGGCCTTTCTATAATGTGCCTTCCCATCACTAAGCTTCTTTCTCCTTTTCTGACCCTCACATTATTATGCCATCTTAATCAGCCAGAAGTGTCACATTTGCATGCTCCAGAAATACAGCATCTCATTCACAGCTGGATGCCCAGCTTGGCTACTTGCTATGGTTCATATAGGGTACCAGGATACTCTGAAGGCATTTGGCAAAGTCACTTATAAGAGACTTTTCACGATATTAAAAAGTCATGGGCTAGAAGGGAGGAGTGGCTCAGTGGTTGGGACAGGTTATCTCAGGCCGGAGGGCCGGGGGTTCAATTCCCGCATGGGGACCTCAGGCTGGAGGGACTGGGGTCTCTAGTCCCATGGCCACTCCTTGTGGTCTTGGGCAAGCCACTTAACCCTCCATTGCCTCAGGTACACTTAGATTGTGAGCCCTTCAGGGACAAGGGAATTAGAAAAGTACCTGTTAGTAAATACATACATGTAAACTGCTCTGATGCATAAGTAAAGGGCAGTATTATCAAGTGCCTAAACCATAAACCAAGGTTACTATTTGGTTTTAGGCAGTATATCAAATGATCAAATAAAGATAAAGATCCTATTGTGGGCTGGAAACTTCCTAAAAAGAGAGAGAAGGACTAAATAATCAGTTTTCCCCTTGGAGAAAAAGTAAATAGTAGAGTGCCCCCCCCCCCCAAGGGTCTGTAGTGCCTTTTAATATTTTCATCAATGATTTGGAAAAAAGATGCAATGAGTGGGATAATCAAATTTGCACATGAAACAATTGCATTCAGTGCTGTTAAATCACCAGTGGATTGTGAAGAGTTGCAAAGCCGAGTCTCTAAATGGCAGATAAAGTTCAGTGTGGAGAAATACAAAGCTTTTATTTTATTTAGTATTGAGCCTCATGCCTTTCCAGTAGTAGTTCAAGGTGCATTACATTCAGGTACAGTAGTTATTTAGGCAGAGATGCACATAGAAAAAAAGAATCCCAACTATAGGTGCACGATGATGGGTTCTTTATCTACAGTCAACGCCAAGAAAGGGATGTCCAAGTCATTATGGGCAATATTTTGACAGTCTCAGGTCAGTCTACTATGGTGGTTGAAAAAGCACAGAGAATGTTAGGAGTTATTTGGAAAGAGCTAGAAAATATCATAATACTACTACTGATTATTTGTATAGCGCTACAAGACATACGTAGCATTGTACAGACACATGTAAAAGACGGTCCCTGCTTAGTGGAGCTTACAATTTAGTCAAGACAGACAACACAACAGCTGAGGACAAGATATATCTAGGGGAATGGTAAGGAAACACATAGGAGATTAAGTAGATCAGGATCCAAAAGTGGCCTTAAAGTGGTGAGTCTTCAGCTTAGATTTGTGTCTCTTGGGGAAACTGCTAGGTACATATGACCTAGATTGGCCACTGTTGGAAACAGAATACTGGGCTTGATGGACCTTGGTCTGACCCAGTATGGCATATCTTATGTTCTTATGTTGAAACAGGCCAGAGATGAAGCCTGATGCACAGACTCAGATAGTTTGTTCCAGGCATAAGGAGCAGCAAGGTGGAAGAGTCGAAGTCTGGAGTTGGCAGTAGAAGAGAAGGGCACAGAAGGGATCTGACCGAAGAGCAGAGTTCCTGAGGAAGGGTGTAGGGAGAGATAATAGAGGAAAGGTAGTGAGGAGCAGCAGAACGAGTGCACTTATAGTAGGAGAAGTTTGAAATGGATACAGAAACAGGGTGCGACAACACTTGAGTAGTGTGTGCAGTTCTGGTCACCACATCCCCAAAAGATATAGCAGAACTAGAAAAGGTACAGAGAATGTCAGCCGCAATGATAAAAGAGATGAGGCAGCTCCCTTGTGAAGAAAGTTGAAAGAGGTTAGGGCTCTTCAGTTTGGAGAAGAGACAACTGAAAGGAGATATGAGAGAGGCCTATAAAATCCGGAGTGAGGTGGGAGCAGTTGTTTACACTTTCAAACAGTACTAAGATACGAGGACACTCACACTAGTTAGTTCCTTGCTATAGTCTGGTTTTCATGCTGTTTTCATAGTGTTTATGTTTCAAGTGTTTTTAATTTGTGGTGCATTTGTGTTTGCTGGATTCCACTTAGTATTTTGTAAAACCAGCAGATTATAAATGAATAAACCAACTGAAATGAATAAGATAGGCGTGTAACCAATACCAAGTGAGAACATTAGAATATAAGATATACTGTGCTGAGACAGAGCAAAGGTCCATTAAGACCAGAACCTGTCTCTGAAAGTGGCTAATCCAAGTCACACAAGTGTCAGATCCATTTTGTGCTGTTCATACCCAGAGATAGATTGGGAAAGCTGTCACTTATCTAGCTAATAAACCGTTTATGGATTTTAACTGCAGGAACTTGTATAAACCCCTTTTACACCCAGCCATGCTATGTTGACCACATCCTTTGTCAACAAATTTTACAGCTTGATTGTGCATCCAGTGAAGAAGAAATACTCTCTCTCTGATTGGTTTTAAATGAGCTACTTTTCTTTTAGAGCACACTAAAATCTGACGGCTGCATGTACTCCATCTTAAGATGTGCACGTAACTTACACCTCCAAGGTCATTAGGAAGCTGTGATCAAATTTCCCCATAACAAAATGCAGACATCACTTAGAGGCCAAGTCGCATGCTCAGTGAAGGAGGGGGGCAGTGCATAGTGAAGGAGGGGGGTACTGAATACTGATTTTTTTTTTTTTAACTCCACAGCCAACATTTAAAAATACACACTGACTGCCAGCTTTGTTTTCATTCCCTGTATCAATTGGATGGATTCTCCTGCATGTGGGAAGTGTAGGCCAGCCGATCTCACTGACTGGGACAATGCAACTTAGGGACGGTACCCTGCGAGAACTGCCTTTTCCTTCCGTTAGTAATTCAGTCCCTAGCAACAACATCCCTCTCCCTTCTGCTTTCTCTTCTCTTTTGTGCCTGTGGTCAAAGGAGGTTTTGAAGCTTTTCAAAGTCCCTCCTGCTTTACCTGGCTGAACATAAAAAAAAAGACATAGCAACCTAGCGGTCAAAGCTCCTTTATCAGAGCTGTTCCTTCTCTACAGTCCTGTCTTAGAGCTGATGTCCCTGCACCAAGATTAATGTGCCTCTGTAGACTGTTACATTCATCCTTCTGTCACCGGCACATACGAATGCCTCTCTGTAGTCAAACCACCTGTTCCTCCTTCACCTGTACCAAGATTAATGGCCCTCTATAAGCTTACACACCTGTCCCTCTCTCACCTGCAGTTAAGGTCTCTGTAAAATAATACAACTGTCTTTGTGTCACCTGAACAGACTCACTGTGCTCTATAGACTGATGCATCTTTCCCTGTGTCACCTGCATAAGTTAATATCTCTTCAAAAACACACTCCTGTCCTCATGTCACCTGCACAGCATCATGGGATCTTCAAGGCGGGAGAAAGGATCCATAAGTAGCATTAGGCTGAGGCAACAAAGAGCAACAGTGAGGAAGGAATAGTGCAGGTGATATGGTACAGATGCATCAGTCTACTGAGACAGGTTACCCTGTGCAGGTGGCAGAGGAACAGCTGTTAAAATTACTCTATAAAGAGATGGGTTTTTTTGGCTTTTGCTCCTGTGACCAAAGGCCAGATATGCGAAAGGCATTTACATGGTTTACAGCCCAGTAAATCATGTAAATGCCTTAAATGGGGCTATTCAATGGAACTTATATGGTTAGTGCCGTTGAATATCCCCTTCCAATTCCCCTAGCGTCCCGATGCTATACGGTTAGCATCGGGGTGTGTCGAGGGCGTTCGGGGTGGAACTGAGGCAGTGCCAAGTGATAACTGGGCATCGGTGATATTGCGTGCTGCCCGGTTAGTGATCTGCACCGAAAAGATAGGAGAGGAAACCTCTCACCTATCTTTTAGCTCAGGAGCTAACCGGGCAGCACGCAATATCGCTGCTGCCTGGTTACCTAATGTGTCTCCGGTGTGTGCTGCGATCCCTGGATATTTAAGGGAGGAGTGGTCTAGTGGTTAGGACAAGGTACTTCAGGCCAGAGGGCCGGGGGTTCAAGTCCCACCTGGGGACAGCAATCTCAGGCCGGAGGGACTGGGATTTCTAGTCCTATAGGCACTCCTTGTGGTCTTGGGCAAGCCACTTAACCCTCCATTGCCCATGTTCCCTGTAAGTATTAGTGTATGTGTCTCATATCCCCTCGTGTTAAATGTATCCCCCAATTGACCGCTTTGACCTGGTGAAAAGCGGGATATAAATACAGCTAAATAAATAAATAAAATAAATAAATGTTGGAACTGCATACAACCCCAGCACTGAATATTCGGGGTTAAGTGCTGGAGGGCAGGGCCATGTGCCGTAGTGGTGCTTAGCTTGCCCAGAAAAATGTCGGGCTTCAAATGTCAACAACTGTCCTTAAATTATCATCTCTGGCTGGCATCCATTATCGTCTAAGAACCTCAAAACCAGAAAAAAATGTGCTCTTGAAAATAAACCCATCCCATCTCTTTCTGTTTGATGCAGAAATCCTGCGTTAAAGCTCTAGAGCAGGGCTTCCTAATGCAAGTTGAACACAGACTTATTGTGCAGCGATGCTGTAAGGGAAGAGCCTGCAAAGCACCAGCCTGCTGCCCAGGAGATCTGCTTTCCATTCCATCTGGCTCTCCTTGTGGCCTTGGACAAGTCACTTTACTCTCCTTTGCCTCGGAAGAAAAGGCCGGACAATCTACTTCCGTCATACCTTGCCAAGAAAACCCAGGGGCTGCTGGATCGCCAGGGGTCAACACAAAGGCACTTAAAATAAACTAAAAAACAAGGAGAACAAGCCTCATACAGCACTGTCACGCCACTGGGGTGTATCCTGGGACAGTTGATTCCACTTTCTGCATCCCAGTATGTACCCTGAGAGGGTGGGGAGCACTCTGCCATATAAGTGATTTTTGCCATCAAAGGCAGATCCACCCTGCCCGGTCATACCAGGATCTACTATGCAGAGCCAGATGGCACCATATTTCAAGATATATTGCTTATGCCCTCTAACTGTTAATGAACCAGGGAGGGGGTGTCCTTGATGCTTTTGTGGGGATTCGGTGATGGGGGATAGGGGTCACTGGGCCACTAGACTATTTCCTTGGTTCAGGAGGGATGGGGTGTAGGGGCCACTGGGCCACCAGGGTTTTTTCTTGTTTTTTTTGGGGGGGGGGTAAATCATGTTTGGGGGGTCTGATCTACTGTGGCAAAGTGTCAAACTCCACCTCAGATGATCTTTTTGCTCCCTGCTGCATCTTTACACCTGCCTTAGGCTGGTGTAAAGATCCTATGTTAAAAGAAGAGTAAAAAAAACGGTGCCAAGTTTCAGCATAGTTTTTTTTACACTGGGAGCAAATAAAAATTAAATTATTATCTCCAGGAACAAACAGGAATGCAGTCTTCACATATGGGCAACATCGGCACCGACGGTGCCTGCACAGGAATGCTCCCCAACATCCGATAGGAAGCCTTTGGGAGCACTCCACTGTGCCTGTATGTCTGCTTTCCCACCTCCTCTCCTCGGTTCTTCGTTTTCCACAGAGCCAGCAGGACATGTCGTCCTGTCACCACCAAAAAACGTCATCTTTTTGGTGTGGAACATCGTGTTTCTGCCCTCTCGTCGATGCCAGTCTGTCGAATCCGACACCTGTCATGATAATTCTTTTTTATTTTACATTTTTCTTTAACACGGTTCTCACCACTAAACTAGGCCTTTAGGCCTCCATAGCCTTCTCTTCAATCTTGAAGACAACTTTTTTGAGGCATGGAAAAGCCAATTAGTGGTTTTAAAAAAAAAAGTACCAAATGTGCTGGTACCATATCAGTCACTGATAAACATGACTGGTGTCTAAAACGTTCGGGCCTGAACATCAACCTAATTCTTGTCCTTGTGCCAGCAAATGACAAAGAGAGACCTAAAGAACCGAGCCATAAGAACATAAGAAATGCCATACTGTGTCAGACCATGGTCCATCAAGCCCAGTATCCTGTTTCCAACAGTGGCCAATCCAGCTCACAAGTACCTAGCAGTTTCCCCAAAGGATACAGGTTCCACAATGCTCATCCTGAGGTAAGCAGTGGATTTACCAGGTCCTCTTTAATAATGGTTTATGGACCTTTCTTGTCCAAACCTTTTTTAAACCCAGCTACTCTAACAGCTTTTACTACATTCTCCAGTAATGAATTCCAGTTTGATTAAGCATTGAATGAAAAAATATTTTCTCTTATTAGTCTTAAATGGGTTACATTGTAGCTTCATTGTGTGTTCTCTAGTCTTTCTACTTTTGAAGGCATAAACAACCGAACTACATTAACCTGTTCCACTCCATTCATTAATTTATAGATCTCTATCATATCTCCACTCACCCTTCTCTTTTCCAAGTTGAAGAGCCCTAACCTTTTAAAAAACTTTCCTCATAGGGGTATCCTTCCATCCCCTTTACCATTTTGGTGGCTCTTCTCTGTACCTTTTCTAATTCTGCTATATCCTTTTTAAGATACGGCGACCAGAATTGTGCACAATATTCAAGGTGCAGTGACACCATGGAACGGTACAGAGGCATTATAATATCCTTTGTTTTATTCTCCATTCCTTTCCTTTATGGTTCCTAGCATTCTATTAACTTTCTTGGCCACTGCTGCACACTGGGCCGAGGGTTTTAACCGCAGGGACCTATCAGGCGCTACTCTCTGCATTTAAAACTAAGGGCACGAAGGTGCACCCAGCGGGCCCACGTCTAAGGGCCATGCCATAGGCGTGGCCTCAGGCGCCCCAAGCTACTCTCACTACATGACCTTCCACATGTAAGTTACTACACTATTCTTAAAACAGTTTTGCTTAACTCAATGCATCACGCACGCATAGTTTGGCAGTCTCTATTGTTCTAATACGACTTTAGCCATCGCATATTCTCCATGCAATGACCTCATTGTCCCCACTGATTACTTTGTATCCTTTGTACTCCCAGCACAGTTTTAATATTGTATCACTTTGCTTCTCTTGCACTACTGTGACTTATCAGCTATTTTCCCATACACTTCCTAATACATCGCATCAGCTAACATCCTTCTCACAGCTGTAATAATGTTGCCAAAATCAGCACTCCTCCTTCTCACCATCCTAATCTGCAACCCCTTCAATGGGCCAACTCCCTATTCCAATATCAGCATCAATATCTTAAACCAATAATACCCTTTCATTACAAACAAAGAGAACTGGGTACATTCCACCCTCCTCTCTACCTCCATTCCC
Source organism: Ichthyophis bannanicus (assembly GCA_033557465.1). Taxonomy (NCBI): domain Eukaryota; kingdom Metazoa; phylum Chordata; class Amphibia; order Gymnophiona; family Ichthyophiidae; genus Ichthyophis; species Ichthyophis bannanicus. Next base: position 663,126,232 of record CM066033.1, read on the forward strand.
CTAGACCAGTGGTTCTTAACCTTGTTGGAGGTACTGAACCCCACCAGTTTCATATGCACATTCACCGAACCCTTCTTTATTGAAAAATAAAATATGATTTTTTTTCAAATTCAAGACATAGGTATATGTTTTACTGTTCACAAAATGAATCGGGCATTAACATCACTTCAACACAGCTGGTTTTATGAGTGTTTCACCAATGGTGTGTGGTTTGCCCTGCTTTGCGATCAGGTAAGCAACGTCGTACGATGCTGTGAGGATCGGTTTGTTGATGGGTACAAAGCCGAGAGCAGGCAGAGTAGCCTTTTCATCGAATCTGGCTCTCTTCACCTTGAATTCAGCAAGCGTTGTGTTCTTGTATTCCCCATCTCCATGCAGGTTAAGGAAGTGTTCCTTTAGTTTTGCTGGTACTAGACTAGAATTGCTTAACTTGGCATTGCAAATCATGCAGATAGGATGCTGACTCCCATCACGTTCTGTTATATATGCGAATCCATGTTGTACATATTTGTCCGACCACTTTCTTTTTTTGCTCGACATAGTTAGTATGGATTAAAATATTAAGAAAAAAATCACACGACATACCATCACGACAGTCACAAGTCGACTACTGAGTGCACCAAATTCCTTGCAGCACAGATTGGCCAAGCAATGTAGCGTGATCACCTGCAGCCAATGATGGCCAAGCGGGGCGTGTCATCATGAATCATATGAGTTGGGTGCGTGCCTTGTGTCTTGACCTCCGCCGAACCCCTGAGACTGACTCACCGAACCTCTAGGGTTCGATCGAACCCAGGTTAAGAACCACTGCCCTAGACTATCTAGGCTCATACCCATAAAAACACAACCTAAGGCAGGGGTCTCAAACACGCGGCCCGCGAGACAACTTTGTGCGGCCCGCGACAGAGAAAAACAAAAAAACCCCAAAACCCTGGCTTCTGCCGTTGCCGCCGTGGCAGCGGCAGAATCAATTGTCAAATTAAAAAAAAAAAGACTTCTGCTGCTCAAGCAGCAATATCACCTGTCCTGCGGCCCCTTCCCCTGTGCCCGGAGATCCGAATCTGCTCTATCAGCGGCGTGCTTTTCAAGCCGCGAAGAGTATTCCCCTCTCGCGCGGCTTGAAACCGCGCGAGAGGGGAATACTCTTCGCGGCTTGAAAAGCACGCCGCTGATAGAGCAGATTCGGATCTCCGGGCACAGGGGAAGGGGCCGCAGGACAGGTGATATTGCTGCTTGAGCAGCAGAAGTCTTTTTTTTTTTAAATTTGACAATTGATTCTGCCGCTGCCACGGCGGCAACGGCAGAAGCCAGGGTTTTGGGGTTTTTTTGTTTTCCTCTGTCGCGGGGGGGGCGGGGGGGGGGCGCGGGGGCGGCGGGGGGGGGGGCGGGGGGGCGGGGGGGCGGGGGCAGGGGGGGGGGGGGGGGGGGTGGTTATGACTGGTAATGGGCTATGGTGGGGGCTAGGACTGGAAATGGGCAGATGGGGGTTAGGACTGGAAGTGGGCTATTGGCAGGGGGGGGTTATGACTGGTAATGGGCTGGGGGGGTTATAAACTGGTAATGGGCTATGGTGGGGGCTAGGACTGAAAATGGGGTGATGGGGGTTAGGACTGGAGGTGGGCTGATTGGGGGGTTAGGACTGGTAATGGCCTATGAGGGGAGGTAAGACTGAAAATGGGGTGATGGGGGATACGACTGCAAGTGGGCTATGGGGGGACTAGGACTGGTAATGGGCTATGGGGGGGTAAGACTGAAAATGGGGTGATGGGGGGTAAAACTGGAAGTGCGCTATGGGGAGGTTAGGACTGGTAATGGGCTATGGGGGGTCTAGGACTGGTAATGGGCTGGGGGGGGTTGCTAGGACTGGAAATGGGCTGAGTGGAAGGGGGGCTTGAACTGCAAATGGCTGATGGGGAGGGGGGCTTGGAATGGAAATGGGCTGTGAGGGGAGGGAGCTAGGATTGGAAATGGGCTGATGGGGGGCTAGGATTGGAAATGGGCTGATGATGAGGCTAGGATAGGACTGGAAATGGACTGATGCAGGGACTAGAAAGGAGCAGATGCTGGGTGGGGCTGGAACTAGAAGGGAGCTGATGTTGGGGGAGGATTAGAATGGGATGGAGCTGGGAAAGTGAAATGGAGAGGGGAAAAATATTTTGTCTGGAAGAGAAGACAAATCTACAATTGGCCAGGTATTGGGAGAGTAAGTGGGGATTGAGGATGGAGGGGTAAAATTTGAGTGGATGAAATAGGAATGAGGAAAGAGCAAAAGGAGAAAGATTAGTATGTTAAAGCAGATGTAGGGAGAGAGAGAATGGAAAAAAACTAGAAGAGAGAAGAAAGGACAAATGGACAGCAGACGATGGAGATAGCAGAAGACACGAAGAAACCAGAAGTGGCTGGAGCAATTGCAACTGAAAAAAAATGCACAAAAGGTAGAAAAATATCTCTTTATTTTGAATTTATTAACTGGAATATGTCAGCTCTGGGAAATGTGCATCATTAATGTTTGCGCTTTGTTTAGTACAAGAGGAAATTAATTTATAGTTTTATTTCTACAGTGTTGTTGTACATTCCAAGTTTGGCTTTTGGGGTTCCCAGTTTAATTATTGTCTTCCTATTTCTGAATCTTTTAGTCTTTCTTTATCCATACTCATTAAGAGGCATGTTTACTAAAAGTTAGTGTATGGTAACATTATGCAAATATTTATGCAAATGAGGCCCCTTATGCAAATGAGGCCCCACGTCTTATGCGGCCCCCGGGTTACTTTACAAGTCCTCATTTGGCCCTCAAAGCAATTTGAGTTTGAGACCCCTGACCTAAGGCAACCTCAAACCACACCGAAAAGAACATCCTGAACCTTTAAGATGGTTCTGTCAATACAAGATCTCTAAAGAAGAAAATTCCCATCATCAATGACCTTATGAACGATTCAAAACCAGACCTCATATGGCTCTACGACACAGACACCATTCTCCTTAATCAAATGAAAGCTCCAGGATACAATATATGCCACTGCATATTCTATGCAAAACATCACTAGGAGCTCAACAAATTTCTTCATCAAGTACTGAAGCTTCAGATATACTAACAATCAATACAAGAAAACTTACAATCACTCTAATATATAGACTCCCCTCCTCAGAAACCAACGCACTAGACAACATAATCGAAAATGCATGCTCTGCTTCACCACCAGACAAAGAACACATTATATTAGACAACTTCAACCTGCCTTTTCTCCATAAGGCACAAAGCACATCCTTCCTCCAGGCAATGGAAGACATTGGCTACAAACAAAAAATTGACACTGCAACACATGCTAAAGGGAACACTTTGGACCTCATCTTCTACCCTAAAACCTGGTCCCAAAATGAAAACATATCTATTATAAATATTCAACCAGTTCCATGGTCGGATCACTATCTCATACGTTTCACCACCAAATATGACCCCTGTCTCTCCAATAATACTCAAGAAATTCCTTTGCATATCATTTGACAAAGAGGCATTCATTAACAAAATTATTCCAGATCTCTCAATCAACAGCAATGACTTCAATGTCCTCACCACAACATGGAACAGAACCCTAAGTGCAGCATCAGTAAACCATCATAAACATCAACTGAAAAAATGCATAAACTCTCAACCTCGGTATTCTCAATCCTTGAAACAGATGAAGAGAGACCTAAGGAGGGTGGAAAGAAGATGGCGACTCACCATATCTGATGATGACTCAATTACATGAACACTTTAAAAATCTACTGTCAGGGGGGCGCTAGTGAGCCCGCTATGTGATGGCCGCATCCTAGCTGAGCTCCGTCTCAACCTCCACAAAAACTACAGCTAACATGCGCTAATTACAGCAAATTCCCCCGAAATCACCTACCCTGGGTCGGCGCCGGTGAGCGGTATCCTGCGGAAGCCTGATCGGTCTCCCGGTAAGAGCTCTGGCAGCTGGGCGGCGGTGGAGCCCATCTCTACAGTGCGGCCTGCTGAGTTCCGCTTCTTGATGCTTGTCTTGGGCCCGGCGCACTCCGCGGCTGCCCCTACCCTCTGGGTAAGCTGAGCGGTGCTTTAACAGGTTTCCCTGGGGCTGTTCCCATGGATCTCTCCGTCGGGTCGGAGCACGTGCGACGGCGGGCCGCCGGGTGGAGCAACTTTTCCGGGGCTGAGCTGCCTGCACGCAACTTGTGAACTACATCGGGGGGGCTGAGGAGAAGGCCTGGAGTTTTGGCGGCGAAAATAAATGCCCAACATCTCAACCTTTAAACGCAAATCTCCTGAGGGGGGTTGGTTTACAGACTGCCCCTTTTTCTTCTCCGAATCTCAGAGTCTCTGAATAATATGTAGAACCACCGACAGTGCCTGCCTGTTAGCGAGTTAGACCCCTACTGAGACCTACATTTATCAGTGTGGATTCCCTGTGCCCTGCTGGGATTTCTATGAGTTCTCTGTGATCTTGGATCCACTCTTGGAGCCACACCTTGCAGCCGGGGGCTTTTTGTGATCTACTCTTCTCCAGCCCTTCAGAGCTCTCTGAACACTATATCTGGCAGCCCATCTACCCGAGGGGGTCAAAAGCAGCCGTCTCCATCTTTGCATTGCTGCTCCTTCTGAGCCTTGGTCTTTGCGGACATTGCCTGTGCTTTTCTCCTAACACTGTGTGCTAATACCTGTCCTGCGGGCTTGTGAAGCCCAGTGCTCTGTAACCTCTCTAGAGCCTCTGCCCTTGCTGACATTGACTCCCTCCCTCTCCTAACACTGTGTGGCATTGGGGGCCCTGCAGAATGGCCGCTAAAGCTAAAAATTTTGATATCCGAGAGGGGACGCGTTCTTCCCAGCGTCTGCAGAGTAAATCTGGGGCCGCAGGCAGCCCCCCTGAGCAAATCCGTCCATCAGACACTGATGATGAGACTGTAAATGAGGATGATCTGGTTTCCCATCAGCCGCTGACCTCTGCTCAAATCAAACAAGAGCTCCGCAGGGGTTTTGCGGAGTTAGCCAGCGAATTCCGCTCATTACGCGAGGAACTGGTGAAGGATGTTGCAGAACTCCGAAATGACGTCAAAGAGCTGGGTGCCCGTGTGGAGGATGTGGAGACCAAGGTAGTTGACCATGATGGATCCTTGGTGGATTTACAGTGTGCGCTTGACCGGCAGCATGCGCAAGCAATGGAGCTGACCTACAAAATTGATGACATTGAAAACCGCTCCCGCCGCAATAATGTGCGCTTTCGAGGGATTCCAGAGGCGGTGGGGGGCGGAGAGGATTTGCCGACTGTGCTTAAGCTGTTGATGACAGAATTGCTCCCGGCGGAGGACCTGACTGCCCATGCCTCTGGGATGGAAATTGAACGAGTTCATCGGGCCTTGGGGAAGCCTCCCAATAATCAACCTCGTGATGTTATTGCGAGATTCTTGCGCTATTCTGATGCTGAGCTGCTCATCCGCCGTGGCCGGGAGAGGAAAACGATCCGCTTTCAGGACGCCACAGTATCCATCTATCAAGATCTTTCGACGTTCACCTTGGCGCGTCGGAGGGAGATGAAGCCAATTACGACGGTCCTGAATAGCAAGGGGATTCGTTACTCTTGGTCTTTTCCATTTCGAATGAACTTCCTTTTGGGAAACAAAAAGATTTCTGCAAAAGACCATACTGAAGCCTGGCGAGCTCTTCGTCAGGCGGGACTAGTTGATGATAATGCTCAGCCTCACCCGCCGCCCCCTAAGCCCCATCACTCTAAGTGAACTCGAGTGGGTAACTCCGCTTGATTTTTTGGGGAGTGGGAGTGCTCCTATTACCTTTTTGCGAGCCCCATCTGCTGGGTCTCTCGACCCTCAGCTCTGGGATAGCAGGACTGGCTCTTGATGCCTGACCGTTTTGTGTTTTCTCCCAGTAGTTTTTTTCCACTGAGTTATCGGTCATTGGCGTGAGCTGGCCTGGGCTCCCACTCTAGTGCACAGGGGGGGGTGATGGGTGATTGGCAAATGTCTTGATGATGATATTGTCTTGTTGAGGAGACGTGATGGAGTTGCTGACTCAGGGTGGGGGGGGATAGTGGGGAGCTGTTATCACCTGCTTTGCTTGTGCTGTTGCTTTGTGGGGGTTTGGGGGGGAACAGGTTTGTGGTCAATTTACCGTGTCCTGTATTACCTTTGACAGGCAGGTGGTATTGACGGGAAGGGGGGGGGGGGGTTGGGTGGGTTTGGGAGGAGGGACTATGGCTTATGTTCTTGGAAGATGGCATGGGTGGACCCGACTAACTAATTCCCCGGGTTTGCTGGGGGGGAGCTACCATTGGGACCTTTTGGGTAGCTGGCGGATGCGAGGGGTTGGATTGTAACTGCTGATGGTGTGCTTTATCTCTTTGAATGTTAAGGGCCTTAATTCCCCGAGGAAGCGGTCCCTGCTGTTCTCAGAATTGCGCACTTTGCAGGGGGACATGGTTTACTTACAGGAGACCCATCTTCAGAATTGCAAACAGGGCTGGTTAAAGAGGTCCCCGTATACTGAAGTGCAGGTGGCCTCAGACGCGCGAGTGGCCTTACTATTTCATCAGAGCCTCTCTCTACAGATAGAGGAGATAAAGCGGGATACTCTGGGGAGGTGGCTTTTTTTGAATATCCGTTTAGAAGGACACTTGCTAACTTTAGCTAATGTTTACACGCCCAATACAGGTCAGGGGGCCTTTTTTGCATGATTGAAAGCTTTACTGGCGGATTTTGCAAAAGGCCCCATTGTTCTGGGGGGTACTGTAATACGCATTTGGTGCCCCACTTGGATTCCACAAGTCGCGCTGGGGGAAGAGTGGGGGGGCCGGCAAGAGCCCTTCAGCGCTTTATGCTAGACCTGGGTTTGCGGGACGTTTGGAGGGACACCCATGGGGGGGGAGAGAGGCTATATGTATTACTCTCCGGTCCACCAGGTTCACACTCGCATTGACTATTTTTTATTGGATCAGCGCCTGATGGACGGGAGAGTGAAGGCTGGACATGGAGCGCTGACTTGGTCAGATCATGCCCCGTGCTGGCTTGCTCTTCCGGCCGGATTGTACAGTGAGCACCAACGGCTTTGGCGCCTAGATGTGAGGTTCCTACGGCGGCAGGGTGCAGTACAGGACCATGTCCGTTTTATCACGGAATTTTTTGAGCTTAACAATTCTGGGGATGTTCCTCTCCCCACGGTGTGGGATGCTTATAAGGCTACGGCTCGAGGTCAACTCATGGCGGAGGCGGCCCGCACGCGCAGAGTGTGGACGCGTGACCACGACCGGTTGGTGGAGGAGGCTACTCGCCTAGGTTTGGAGCACGCCCGAACTGGTTCGCAACAGGTCCTGCGCCAGTGGCGGACTGCTCGAGCCAATTTGGACGCGTGTTTGCAGAAAGAATTAGATAATAAGCGCCGGAAGTTACGGCAAACTTTTTATGAGCATGGGAATAAAACAGGCCACTTCCTAGCCTTGCGTCTTCACCAACAACAATCCGCGAGAGTGGTGCGCGAACTGCGCGACGCTGGGGGACGGAAGAGGGTTATCTCCCGGGAGATACGTGATCTCTTTGCTGACTTTCTGGAGCAGCTCTATAAGGCGGAGCCCTTTGAGCGGGATCGTGTACAGGACTATTTGCGGGGGATTGGCCTGCCACACTTCTCCGACCCTGATCGGGCTCAGCTAGATTCTGAATTAACGGTAGACGAAGTGGAAACAGCAATCCGACGTTTGAAAACTGGCAGTGCGCCAGGTAGTGACGGCTTCCCAGCAGAATATTATAAGAAGTTTCGGATACAATTAGCGCCAACCTTGACTATCTTGTTCAATGAGATCTTGGGTGGGGTCTCTTTACCACCGACCCAGCGCGAGGCATTGATCGTGATGATACCCAAGCCTGGTAAACCACTACACGACGCGGCGTCGTACCGCCCCATCTCCCTGTTAAATGTTGACGTTAAAATATTTGCCTCTGTGCTGGCGGCACGCTTGAACCGGGTCCTTCCGGGCTTGGTTCACCCAGATCAGGTTGGATTCGTACCAGGTCGCCAGGCAGCAGACAACATTAGGCGTATGTTGCAGGTCATTCATGTAGCCCAACGGGAACCACAACCAGCCCTGCTGGTGGGGATAGACGCAGAAAAAGCTTTTGATCGGGTTGATTGGGACTACTTGTGGTGTGTTCTGGAGAAAATGGGCTTCGGCTCTAACTATATCTGTTGGGTTCGTAGTCTTTATCAGGCGCCCCAGGCGTGCGTTCGGGTCAATGGGGGACACTCGAGACAATTCTTGCTGGGGCGGGGCACGCGACAGGGTTGCCCTCTTTCACCCCTACTCTTTGCACTCACGATGGAACCCTTGGCTTAGAGCTTCTGAGAACATCTGGGCTTGAGGGGAGTCCATATTGGCCCTGCGGAATATAGGATTGCACTCTTTGCGGATGACATCATATTATCCCTGGTGGATCCGTCCACTTCCCTTCCAGTTGTTCGAAAGCTATGCTCGGGTATCCGGTTTTAAAATTAATTACACTAAATCGGAGATCTTGAATGTTGGGGTCCCCGGGGCGGTTTGTGCGGAGCTTCAAGCAGCTTATCCCCTTCGATGGGTGTCCAGAGCGTTACGTTATTTAGGGGTGCAGTTGACTGTGGAGCGGGCAGACCTCTTTAGGGCCAACTATGACCCCTTGCTTCGTCAGATTCGGCGGGATCTAGAGGTTTGGAATGGCCTGCTCCTTTCCTGGTTCGGGCGTATAGCCGTAGTCAAGATGGTGGTTGTTCCCCGCTTTCTTTACTTTTTTCAGGTTCTGCCGCTTCCCATCGCGCGGGCCACTTTGGCGACCTGGCAGCAGCTGCTTATGAAATTCGTCTGGCATTATCGTCGCCCGCGTTTGGCGCGACAGGTTCTTTATGCTCGCACGCGTTCTGGAGGTATGGGCATGCCCAATTTACATTGGTACTATGCGGCGGCGCAATGTCGGGCGGGGGTGGAGTGGATGATTGCTGATAGCACTAAGCGATGGGTACAACTGGAAATGAACTTGGCGGGGGGAGCCGGCTTGGGAGACTGGCTGTGGCTTGGTCCAAAACTCCGCCGTGGTAAGCGCACTAGCAATCCCTATATTCTTCATACTCTCCGTTGTTGGGACCAGCACTTTCGATCTCGCGACAGGGACTTAACCCCTTTAGCCCCTATAGTAGATAACGCCTCATTTCCGCCGGGGTTAAGTGATACAGTCTTTCGGCAGTGGGGACATCATGGCCTTAGTCGGGTCGGACAGCTTTTTGATGATGGTCAATTACAATCTTTTTGTGCGTTACAAGATGAATTTGACATACCGGCCGGGCAACATTATCAATATATGCAAGTGACACACTGGGTTCGATCCAAGCTTGTTCGGCCCCAGGTTGCTCGGGCCCTGACAGATTTGGAACGTTACTGTGAGGGGTGCACTACCACTAGGGGGCTCGTGGCGACCTTGTATGCCCATTTGCAGGGATCTCAATCGTGTTCTACCAGACACAGGGAACTTTGGAACTCCGACTTGAACCTCTCCTATACTGAGCAGCAGTGGGAAAGGGCGGAAACTCACTTGTGGAAGAGTGCGGTAGCGATTAATGCCCGTGAAACTAATTATAAAATATTGTACCGTTGGTACATGACTCCGGCGCGGATCGCGCGCATATATCCTGGGGCGGTGGACCTCTGCTGCCGTCACTGTGGGCAACGGGGTACCCTAGGGCACATTTGGTGGGATTGTCCCCGCATTCGCGCTTTTTGGAGGGGTATACAATTCCGGATGCAATTGCTTCTGGGAGTGAGTGTCCCTTGGGACCCGGGGAATTTCCTGTTTGGGGCCTCGGTGCCGGGTGCACGGGCTCTGCAGCTTGCTTTACTTCGCCATGGCCTGAATGCAGCTAGGTTATCCCTTGCAGCAGCTTGGAAGCGTGCCTTGGCCCCCTCCTTTCAGGCTTGGCTGGAACGGATGTGGGATATGTATGCCATGGAGCGAGGGGTAGCGGTCAGTAGGATGCACCTGGCGCACTTTGAGTTGGTGTGGGCTCCCTTTGTCTCTCGTTATGGTGCGTGACTGTGCTGGATAAGAGGGGGGGGGAATATGCAAACTTTGCAGGGAGCTCGCCCCCTGAGTGTGTCTTTTGCTTACCACCTTCCCGTGCTTGAACACTAGCAAGCCATAGTTGGGGGGGCTGGGAGGTTGGGTGGGAGGGGGGTCCCGGGCTAGGGAGGTTTCGGGGGGGGGGGAGAAAGGGAGGTTGGGGGTTACTGTTCCCTGTTTCCTTATTTTAAAACTGCAAAAATGAAGGCATATTGTTGAATGTTGCTGTGATCTGAAGTTATGTTATTACTGTTGCATCTTCTTTGAAGATCTTTGTGGTTTATGATTCTATGTATTCTTTGGAAGCCTTTCAATAAAAAAAAAAATCTACTGTCAGAACCTTTCAAACTCAAAAAAAGAATACTACTCAAAACTCCTATTAAAATCTCTCAACCGACCAAGAGAACTTTTCCTCATTAATCCAAAACCTAACAAAACAACCAAATTCCAAAAACCCATCAATGAGTAACCTAACGACTCAGCACCTCGCAAATCATTACATGGAAAAATCCAAAATTCAAGGCATTCTGCAACACAACCTCCTCTTTTTCAGAACCTACCAGCCCTACAACTTGGACCTCATTTTCACCAATAAGCAAGGATCAGATAGATCACTGTATCAAATCACTGAACGCCACCACTTCAATCCTAAACTCTTGTCCTGTCAGCTGGATTAAATCAACAAAATCAGAACTTACACCATTCATTCAAAAAATTGTTAACCTTTCTTCATCTCAAGGTCATCTACTACTACACCTTGTGAATCCTATCAGAACCACCACACTCAACCCCCACTTACGAAGCTGACACCCCCACCAGTGAAAACCATCGAGGAAACAATTGCCAACATCAACACCACGACAGCTCCAAATGACCCTTGCCCTGCCCACTGGATCAAAACAATGCATTCAGAACTAAGCCCATTCATAGCCGATATCGCAAAGCAATCCTTCATAACTGTAATCTTCCCTGAGGACCTAAAGAAAACATCCATACGACCATTACTGAAGAACAATCAGCTAGACCCAAATCAAGAGGACTCTTACCGACCAATCTCCAGTATCCCTTTCCTAGCCAAAATACTGGAGAAAACAACTCAAAGACAGATTCAACAGCATATAGACACAACCTCTCCGTTAGACCCGTGCCAACATGGTTTCAGGGAGGTGCATGGCGTAGAAACTCTGCTGACATCATTAATAAACACATTCACAAACGGGATAGATAACATTAAGAAAGGCTTTGCCCTGATCTTCCTAGATATCTCCGCTGCGTTCGACTCAGTGGATCATGAACAACTCCTCATAAGACACCATGCTAAAGGAATCCACGACCGTGCATGGGATTGGTGCAAGTCTTACCTTCAAGGCAGATGGCAGCAAGTCCTGATCGGCAACAAGACATCAGAACCCTTCCGACAAAGACAGGGAGTACCACAAGGATCATCATTATCCGCACTGTTTTTCAATATTCATATGCAGCCAATCTGTGACATAACCCGCTCTTTCGGCATATCCTGCCTCATGTATGCAGACGATGTCCTTTTATTCACTCCAATAACGGTCGCATGCCCAGACCTCACAATGTTAATCAAGTGCTTCGATGCATTAACTGATTGGCTCTTCAGCCAGAATTTACGTATAAATTTCAAGAAGACAGAAGTGCTATTTGTCACACGGAACAAAAACTTCTCCCCACCATCAAAACTAAAAGTTAGAGAGGCAGAACGTCCGGTCAAATCCAACATACGCTATTTAGGAGTAATATTAGACCAACATTTGGACTTCAAAGACCACATCAAACGAACAGTAAAAACTATCTATCTCAAAATAAAAACCCTCCACCACCTGAGACCTATGATGGAAACAGACGACTTTCGAACAGTTTTCCAAGCCCTGGTAACACCTCACTTTGTACGCGAATATAATACTGCATGGTCTCCCAAAGAGTACACTCAACCCACTGCAGCAAGCCATGAATGCAGCAGCCCGTGTTCTATGTGGAGCATCCAGGAAGGACCACATCTCACCTATACTAAAAGAGCTTCATTGGCTCCCAATAAACTGCAGAATCCTATACAAAACCCTCCTCATTACCTTTAAAGCACTCAATAAGTTATCATCCTCCTCAATTGCTCTTCTACTCATCCAGACCCCCAATAACAGATCCAGAAGAGCACCTGCTGAAAACACTCTGGTCATACCAAGAGAATCCATAAAACTTAACCAATCAACCATCAATAGGGCATTTACAAGCTATGCCCCCAGATGTTGGAACAAGCTCCCTTCTAACATAAGAGCAATCAAAGATCTCACGCAGTTCAGAAAAGCCATCAAACATCACCTGTTCCTTATGCACTTCACTCAGCCCGGGGATCCCCCCACCTACATACTCACTCATATGTGGCAATTGACACACCTCCACCTCCATAAAACTAAAACCTAACCCTACCCCACATGACATTACAGCTCTCTATCTCCTCTTTATCCAACAGACTACAAACATGCTGTAGCTACACTTGGCAGCAAAACCTTGTTACGATCCCAACCTGTTTATTACATGTAGCTAAACTCAAATGTATATAGTTTCCCCAGTTATCCAAGTTCAAATCCCTGTTTTCTGTAAACGTAGGACTATTTGTACGTCCAAGTGTTTATTGTTTCAATGTAAACCGCACTGATGAGAAATAGCGCGGTATATAAGAATTGTCAAATAAATAAAATAAATAAATAAGTCTGCCAAACAACTTAAAAAGAGCATCCATATGTCTAATCTTGAAATAAAATACAATAAATAAATCTTGCCGCACCTCCTACAGACCAATATCTAACTCATCCTTCTTATCCAAAATCATTGAAAAATCAGTACAATTGCAATTCCAGGACTTCATTGACTCAAGCGCTCCTCTAGACTCCCATCAATATGGATTTAGAGAACATCATGGAGTTGAAACGCTTCTAACATCCCAACTTGATACGATTATACAAGGAATCAACAGATCTCCATTTTCTAGATATATCCTCGGCATTTGGAATGTTGTGGTTTACAGAGTCAATCAACCACTTAAAGTACCTCGGAATAGGTGGCATTACTCTACGATGGTTTCAAGACTACTTGTCTAACAGTACCCAACAAGTACTCTTCAACAATAACCTCGCCAACATATTCTCCCAACCACAAGGCATCCCCCAGGGATCTGCATTAGCTGCATTACTTTTCAACACATATCTACAACCTATCTGCAAAGCCATACAATCACATGATGTAGACTACCGAATCTATGCAGATGATATAATATTATTCACAACATTTGACACTTCAGACCCTAACTACATGAAAATCACCAACTGCTTCAACTCAGTTAACGTCAGAGTCAACGTGAAGAAAATAGAAGTACTCATCATTACTAGAAACAAAGCATTTGACCCACCCTGCCTACTACATGTAAACAATGCCACACTTGAAATAAAAAAAAATAAAAAAAATACCTTGGAATTTATCTTCATCAAAATCTTGACATGACCAAACACATCCTCATGACTACTCATGCAATTTACAATAAAACCAAAATGATACAACATCTGAGACCTCTGCTCTCCCACTCGGACTTCCACTCAGTAGCTCAAGCTCAGATATGCCAACATTTTGACTACAGTAACAGCGTACTACACGGACTCCCCAAGAAAACCCTAAAGCCCTTACAACTTGCTCAAAATATGGTTGCGCGTACAATAATGTGAGCCAAAAGATCAGATCACATAACCCCCATTCTTTTCCAACTCCGCTGGCTACCAATACTTCCAAGAATCAAAGTCAAAACTCTTATGAACATCTTCAAAATCATAAACATAGCACCAACTATAGAACACTGATAAACATTCAGCAACACATAAGAACAACAAGAGACAACTTGAAAAATACCCCATTCACTTCAAAAAATATAAAAAGAGTAAATCAATCAACAACCAATAGACATTCTTGCTCTATGCACCTGCCATATGGAATAATCTACCTAATACCCTAAGGGAAATGAAAGCCCTCACTCAGTGTAGAAAACATCTCAAAACATCCATCTTTAAGGACTACTATTAATGTGATCTGCCCCCATAAATATCATAAATACCACTGGTTGACATTCCAATGACCCCATTTCCTAACCATTGCAACACACCCTATCATGTAAATCACTTTAACTACTAATGATCTTCTTCATGTAAATAGTTATTGCATCTTATTGTTAATTGTAACTGTTATTGTTAACTGTAACTGTTCTTTGTAACTATTCCTTGTAAACTGCCTTGCGCAGTAGTTAAAATGTTCCCTGTAAACTGCTCTGATTACCAAGACAAAGCGGTATATAAAACAAACAAACAAATAAATTATCCACAATGAAGCCTAAATCTTTTTCCTCAGTGGTGGTTTCTAAGGTAGTACCTTGCATCGTGTAACCAAAGTTTGGGTTGTTCTTTCCTGGGTGCATAACTTTGCACTTGTCCACATTAAATTTCATCTGCCATTTGGACACCCAAACGTCCAATTTATCAAGGTCCCCTTGTAATTTGTCACAATCCTCTTGGGTTTTAACAACTTTGAATAAAGCACAGTTACTTAACTGTAACAGGTGATCTCTGGGAACAGCAGGAATAAGTCTTCACATATGGGTACGTCGGTACCGACGGAGTCTGCGTGGGAACGCTCCCCAGCGTCCAATCAGAACGCTTTTGGGAGCATCCCAACACGCCTGCGTGCTGCCTTCCCGCCTTTCCCAACTGCCTCTCCTCAGTTAAGTTTTAAAGCTGAGGCAAAGAGAGAGAGAGAGCAAGAAAGGGAAAGATAGAGATAGAGAAATGCAACTCCTTGGGGAGGTGGGTGGGTTGTGAAGACTTATTCCTGCTGTTCCCAGAGATCACCTGTTACAGGCAAGTAACTGTGCTATCTCCAGGAACAAGCAGGAATGAGTCTTCACATATGGGGACTCCCAAGCTAAGATGCCTGGAGGAGTCCCAGCATGTTGCGAGTTTAAGAGCCATGCTATCTTACCAAACCCCCAGGCATTCCAGGGATGGAGGGTAGGAGCTGAGCTAAAAAGATGTGTTGAACAGCTGGACCAAACAGGATGCCTAGATAGGCCCTGTGCAGGTGATATTTAGTGGTAAGATTGAAAATCAATAACCCAATATGGACCTCACCTGGTGGCATTGTAGAAGGGTATATGGAGGTTCATGAGGATTTGTGAATATGAACCAACAGAATATCCCCAGGGGGTACCTCAATGAAAGAAGAGGTAAACAACTGTGCAAACAACAGGTTGAGGTAGAACCCTTAGGGTGAAAGGAACAATCCCAGTGGAACTGGGGTAGTTCAATGAGGTAGGACTTAGCGGAAAACGCGGAAGTCTCCATTGGATGAAACTGAAAACTCCTTTGACCTTAAGAGACCTAGTTCTTATAGGAGAGGGAGCTTGAAAGATCTCCATATCCGATAACAATAAGGATAGGAGTAATGAGGCATTGTAGCCTCTCATTTTCTGAAGATGCAGGAAAAAGTCCCTCGTAATGGAAAAGGAAGGTAAATAGTTACCCCTGTTATCCAAGTTATTTCTTCCTGTTCAAATGTAAACACAAAGTACCATCGGAAATGTGTAAATTCTTTGTTCAATGTAAACCACGCTGATGCTGAATAGTGCGGTATAGAAGAGACTTTAAATAAATAAAATAAATAAATAAATGTGGAGGGCTTCAGGTGTACTCAAAACTGAAGGTCATGGTATAAAAACTCCTGAACTACCACAGGAAGTGGTTGATCACAGAGAACCCTAAGTATGCTGGGACAGCATGGAAAGGGATAGAGAGTATCTGTCGGTCCATGGTGGAATATATATATTTGTATAGTTATATATATATATCTAGGCAGACAGACAGAAAGAGTATATGACATATACTGTGGGGTCCTGTAACCCATAAAGGTTCTTCAAATGGAGTTCAGGCATATAAGGAAGCAGCTCTATAGCTAAGTGGGCAGTCTGCTCCCCAATTCCGATAAGGGAAGTGGACTATTTGGGACAGAGAGGGATCATCTAAGAGGCAGCAGCTCACACTGGTCCCTAGATACAATATACAGGGGTTTTTTTAGCAGAAGACTAAATCAATGTACATCCAAATGCAATCAGGAGAGGAAGTGCACAACACATAATAAGAATACAAGCAATAAACATCAGCATGAAAATTAAAATTCCCCGTAACCCACCAAAAAAGGAGAAAAAGTCATAATGAATGCGGTACAGGAGGGTTTGACCCACAGTGTGACCAGAGCGGGGAAGCGACAATACATTGTGAGCAGGGAGCGGTCCCAATCATATAAAAAGAGCAGAGCAGGGCAAAAGAATAAAGAAAACATCATACTTATCTGACTAGAAAGGACAAAATCCAAACAGCACAAAAGAATAATAGCAATGGAGAACACTCCCCAATTCCGGTAAGGGAAGTTGACTGTCCACCACCTTTCTCAGACAGAGACTTTTGCTCAAAACAGTTGCTGTTTGTTTGTTTTGGTACCCAAATAAATAAAGAGCATTGTATTAGAACAATTGTAGTCTGAGTAATTTGTTGCTAATTGGTGACTATTGGAAGAACCTTTGTGGGTTACAGGGCCCCACAATACCTACACACTATCGTATATGGTAATCCATATCTATGGAGATAGGGAAATACAGATATATACATCACATATGTGTGTGTATATATATAGGGATATGGGCATAGACATGCAGATGTCCATAAACATGTAACATAGACATATATATATATTGATATATATATATATTTATACATACCCATGTCCGCACATAGGGTATGGGGAGAAAGATTTATCTAACAACAAGAAAGGAGGTACCTGCTTGAGCAGATATTCAGAGAATCCCTACCTCCTGGTTAAGGGTAGGAAGCACAGGGAGTTCTCTCATTGGCAAGAGAAGTCTAGAGTCCTCTAAGAACTCTTGCCCTTGAAAAACCAGGAATGGAGATCTACCTGGAAAATGCAGAGGATGTTTTTAATCTGCAGACAGTGAGTCTGAATCCTTCCATAACTCCAGCAGGTAGCTGGAGAAAAAGATGCCATAAAAATACCATATTTACCCTCGATGAGGGTAAAAAGGGGTATGGTGCATTGCTGTGCTCAACATGGATCATGCCATGAAGAATTGAGGATGGAAGGAAAAAACTAGACAGGGATGGTCTATACTGAAAGAAGGAAACCATCTCTGGTGAAGGGGTCCCCTGGAGATGTGGAGCAAACCAGGGAATTGGATAATTCTTTAGGTCTTCTCTTAATTAAAGGCCTGTGACCTTTATTTAAGAAGCCTTTAATGGAAATGGTAAGGGCAAGGAGAATCCAGTAAGCCTGACTGGGTACAACCCTTCCTAACCATCTGACATTATGTGCTCTCTAATAAGGCCCCATAGTGTAGAGCTGCTCCGTAGAGATGCAGAGAGCATGTTGCAGGTTAATTAGAAGAAAACCTGATGTTCAAGAGCCCGCAGGCAGCATGAACTACTCCGCCAAGCCCAAGAATTGGGAAGGCTAAGGAGAAAAGGTAAGGCCTGCAACAATAGCCAGAAAAGGTTGTTAAACCATCTGGGACTTAGTGGCAAGGCCAGAAACCATTAAAAATGGAGAACAAGCCCTGGCTGCTTGGACAGCAAGTCAGTGGTCTAAGCAGTAAGAGCCCCTGCAGTTCTAACTATTGATAGGGCAGCAGAAGGTCCCAAGGTTGGGAAAGAAATACAGACAGAAGTAGGAGAGGTAAGACTCCGCTACTGTCTGAGAAGCTGCCAGGAAAAATTAAGAATGCAAGGGGGAGACAGCTCTGAAAGAAACTGTTAGGGGCTTAAGGAAAAGCCCTCAGTAAAGTGGTATCACTCTTATAGACCAAATGTCCTGGAAAGAGTGGCAGAGTTGAAAAGAAGACTTATTGAGGAGGAAATCCTTAATAAGTAGTAAGAGAGATGCTGATACAGGAGAAAAGTCAAAGATAAGGGATGGTGACCTTATTGACAGCTGTTACTCCTCTGTGTAGTTCAGAGGACGAGGAGTAACTGTAGTACCTGTAAAGCATAATCAGCTCAAGGAGCCCATTGAGCTAATAGATAGGATGTGTCCTTAAGAGGGACATATGTAAATTTTTGGATGGAACCGATGTAGATGCTTGTAGAGGTAAGAAGCAAACTACAGGATCTAAACCTCAAAAGGAAAAAAGGATTCAGGGAAGAGTTTATCAGCAACCCTACGGCTGTTGGGTTTCCTGAACCCGTTGAGGTTGTGGTTTCCTGAGCCTGGCTGGGTGATTCCCCTGCCTAGAAACATCTGTATGATGGGTAGAAGATGGATAAAACCTTTTCCCATTAGTGGAACAAAGCTTAGTAGTAGACTTTCTACAAACTGGGATAGAGGAAGGCGTAGACAAGCCTCTGAAAGCAATAGTGTCAGTAGTAAAACTGAGCAGCCTGGAGTAAAGACTCCTTGTTAAAGAGATTCTCTCCAGTGCAAGGAGCATTTCCCAGTGTATCTTGTACAGATTTGTCCAAGTTTGAAGCTTGGAGCCAGGCTCTACGTCGTGCTCCTATGGCTATAGCAGAAGTTCTGCTAACAGACTCGAAAGAGTCTAGGGAAGCACGAGTAAGGAACTTAGAAATATTTTGAGCATGATTGACTAACATAGAAAAATCGGCTCTTTTAGGCTCTTGAAGGAAAGGGGTCAAAAGTAATAAATCTTTTGTGACCTCCTCAAGAGATAATCCCATATAGAAAATATATGAAAGGATTCTTGCTGAAAGCATGGATGCCTGGAAAGTTTGATGTCCAAAGGCATCTAAAGTCTTAGCCTCACGACCTGGCGGATAAGAAGAGTGCTTCTTAGTACTCTTAACATGCCTCATTGCTGATTCTACAACCAGAGAATGATGAGGGAACTGAGGCTTTTGAAAACCTGGAGAAGGGGGCACCTTGTATAGAAGATCCGTTGCCCTAGAAGGTGGGGATACCGTTAAAGGAGTTTCCCACGCTCTAAACAGGAGATCCTGCAAGGTCTGAGGCAAAGGAAAACATAATGAGTTCCTTTGTATTGCAGGGGATCAGTATAGGTTGTGGATCCCCTGGTGCAGGGACTTGACCAGGTATAGAAATGTCAAGTAACTTTGCCATATCAAGCAGAAAAGCTTGAAAAGAAGTCTCCCTTGAGGGGAGTCCTCGAGGAAGAGGAGGAAAAACTAGATCTGTTGAAGAACTTGCTCTAGCAGCCACCTGTTCAATCAGATTCTGTGGAATAGCAGATCTGGAGGGGTGGAGCATCGGATTATCTTTGAAAGATAGTTGTGGGTACTGATGAAACCTGGTACCACAACTCGTCGGTAGCAAGTCGTCCATGCTAGGGATCAATTCCAAACTCGGTATGGAAGGAAGCGAGCCGGCTAGCATGGGAGGTACCGACACCGATGCCGATACCGAGATCGGTACCGTCGGTGACACCGATATATGAAGATCAGTCTGTAATGGCACTATCGGTACCATGGTAACCGAATGTGGCAGACCTTGATCATCGGTGGAATGTCTACGGTACCGTCTGAAGTTGGTACCGAGACAAGTCGGTACCCAGCCATCCAGACTAGAGATCGATTCTAGACTCGGAATCGAAAGAAGCGAGTCTATCGATGCATGTCGGGAGGGTACCGACGTGGATACCAGCATCGGTACCGGGACCAATGTGGGAAGATCGGTCGGTAGTGGCTCTAGCGGCACCGAAGATACCGAGAGCGCTCGACAGCGATCATTGGTGTGGAATGTTTCATCCAGCACCATTGCCGATGCCGGGGTACCGGCACAGCTCAAAGCGGATACCACCACCGGGCATGGCTCAGGCATGTTCACCGAGGTAAAAACCCCGGGAACAACCCGAAACCCCGTTAGTGCTTTGGAGACAGAAGCCTCCCGCCGGGGTTTTAAAGCCAAAATGTCCTCGGGGGCAAGCCGAAAGGCATCTCTATGAAGGACATGAGATCTACCACCCGAGGACTGCCTAGTCTTTACAGACTTTTGTTTGGTTACCTGATCCTGCGAAAAAGAAGATGGAGCTGGTACCCTCAGGAGTGAGGGGAACGGCGTATCGAGTTGAGCTCGATGCTGAAAACTTCTTGCAGAAATAGAAGTGCAGGAGGGACAGTCCAGCGGATTGTGTCCAGGTCCCAAACATGAAAGGCACCAATTATGGGTGTCTAAAAGTAATTTGGTAGTGCCACAGTTAAAACACTTTCTAGTGGCTAGAATTTCCATGAGGGAAATGTAGAGGCCTAGCAGGCCAAAGCCTGTCAGGCACACAGTCCAAAGCGTGATAAGGTGGAAAAACACTTTATTTGAAATCTCAGACCTAGCAACCCGACACAGGCCGTGTTTCGGAGACCTTCATCAGGGGTTGTCTACATAGGTACTAAAGACATAGAAATAATATATTAAAAAATCAAATAATACTGAAAGAACAAATACTCATAGACATTCGGTTCTCTCTATTGCACAGAAATAAAAATAAGTATGTACTAATAAATAATAAAAATTATATATATAAATAAATTAGTAAAAAAATAATAATAATACTCATATAAATAATTAAAAAGTTAAAAATTAAAAATAAAAATAATATATAGTAAAACTCAAACGCTTGAAACACGATACTCAAATAAATATAAATATATAAATAGTGCGATAAAAAATACAACAAATTAGACCACAAATAAATCCATACAGACACATTTAGATACAGTCCTTGTGAAGATAATCAACATCATATTTGTATTATTACTACCTTATTTGTAGAGATGACATGCAAACCTCTCAGGAGGTACACAGCTTCTGTGTAGAAACGATGGCACACAATAAATGCAAGGAGTAAAAAACTAAAGTGGAGAAGACATAAGAAAAAGCATCTGTATACCATTGGAGATAACTTATATATATTCTAAGCATAAATTATTGGAAACTAAGGAACACAAAGAACACGCAGCAGGCAGAACTCTAGGTTGGATGTGGGAGGAGTAAACAACCGAGAGAGACCCAAGTACTCATTAACCATCTATCGTAATAAAAAATGGTGGGAAAAATAAGGATCAACTAATTCCAACTTCTGTCTAAAAAAAAAAAAATATATATATATATATTTTTTTTTTTTGAAGAAATAAATTGTACTTATCAAATAATAATAATATGGACTAAGGCCAACGTTGCATCGCAGGAGCAGCTGAGGTAAAATCATTAGCAACAAGTATAAATAGTATCCGTACAGAAAATAGACAACAAACTCTTGAGAAATTCTTAAAAAACAGTGGAGTCAAAAGAGGGTCTGGAACCACAGAAACCCGATTAAAGAGAGATATATACTACACTATACAACTATATTCTTCTTTTTTAACCATTCTTTTTTAACAATTCTTTGCAATAGCGCTAAATTTAAAGGTTGATGCAGATGCTTCTAGCTATACAACAGTCCTAACGATGGATTCTTTAAAGTTTTTTCAAGTCTGTCCACGCCCCCTTTGTTTCCCGCTCTTGAGATCATTAATAGGCTTGCGCATGTGTCGGCGTTTTCTGAGCGAATCACGCTGACAGTCGGAAGAAGTTCTTCCAGTTTACTTGCGTTTGAAAGATCCCCTTTTTTTGCCAGCGATTTAGATAGGTAAGTCCAAAAAAATTCTTAAAAAAACGATTGAATAGGTGAAAAGCAGGAGAGTAGCGATTCTGCACTTTTTCCCCCTTTTTTTAAAAAAATGTGTTTGGACGATCTAATACACTATGAGCCTCCGTTGAAATTTGAAGTAATAATGTAGCGATTTGGATCCTCTTCTCTCCATCTGTTTTTATAACCTACAAAGTGGTTTTGTTTTTTTGTTTTTGGTTTACTCCTTACACATGAGCCGCCGATTGAGTAACATTATTAAGTAGGAGAGGAGCGATTCTTCAACCCCCCTTTTATTATGTATTTGAAAATCACATTTACCATAAGCCTTTGATAAATAGGAAGTACAGTGTAGTATATATCTCTCTTTAATCGGGTTTCTGTGGTTCCAGACCCTCTTTTGACTCCACTGTTTTTTAAGAATTTCTCAAGAGTTTGTTGTCTATTTTCTGTACGGATACTATTTATACTTGTTGCTAATGATTTTACCTCAGCTGCTCCTGCGATGCAACCTTGGCCTTAGTCCATATTATTATTATTTGATAAGTACAATTTATTTCTTCAAAAAAAAAAAAAAAAAAAATATATATATATTTTTTTTTTTTTTAGACAGAAGTTGGAATTAGTTGATCCTTATTTTTCCCGAAAAATACTCCTCCCACATCCGACCTAGAGTTCTGCCTGCTGCGTGTTCTTTGTGTTCCTTAGTTTCCAATAATTTATGCTTAGAATATATATAAGTTATCTCCAATGGTATACAGATGCTTTTTCTTATGTCTTCTCCACTTTAGTTTTTTACTCCTTGCATTTATTGTGTGCCATCGTTTCTACACAGAAGCTGTGTACCTCCTGAGAGGTTTGCATGTCATCTCTACAAATAAGGTAGTAATAATACAAATATGATGTTGATTATCTTCACAAGGACTGTATCTAAATGTGTCTGTATGGATTTATTTGTGGTCTAATTTGTTGTATTTTTTATCGTACTATTTATATATTTATATTTATTTGAGTATCGTGTTTCAAGCGTTTGAGTTTTACTATATATTATTTTTATTTTTAATTTTTAACTTTTTAATTATTTATATGAGGAGTATTATTATTTTTTTACTATTTTATTTATATATATAATTTTTATTATTTATTAGTACATACTTATTTTTATTTCTGTGCAATAGAGAGAACTGAATGTCTATGAGTATTTGTTCTTTCAGTATTATTTGATTTTTTAATATATTGTTTCTATGTCTTTAGTACCTATGTAGACAACCCCTGATGAAGGTCTCCGAAACACGGCCTGTGTCGGGTTGCTAGGTCTGAGATTTCAAATAAAGTGTTTTTCCACCTTATCACGCTTTGGACTGTGTGCCTGTGTCACGTGATAATTTGCCCTGTGTTGGACAGCCAAAGCCTGTCAGGCACCAAATAGGAACAAATTTCCTACAGAAGGAAATGTCTGTAAAAGAAAAGAAGAAGAAAACACCGGCGGTACCGGTGCGTCAAGGGAAGGTAGACGCGACCACAGGAAAAAACAAAAAATAAAGGAAGCATTTTCTGCGGTGACAGGAGGACGTCCTGCCGGCTCCGCGGAAAAACGAAAACTGAGGAGAGGCAGTTGGGAAAGGCGGGAAGGCAGCACGCAGGCGTGTTGGGATGCTCCCAAAAGCGTTCTGATTGGACGCTGGGGAGCGTTCCTGCGCAGACTCCGTCGGTACGGACGTACCAATATGTGAAGACTCATTCCTGCTTGTTACTGGAGATCTTTGTGTCATCAGCAAATTTGATCACCTCACTCGTTATTCCCATTTCCAGTTAATTTATGAATATGTTAAAAAGCAGCAGGCCCAGCACAGATCTCTGAGGTACTCCACTATTTACTTTTCTCCATTGAGAAAAGTGGCCATTTAGCACTACTTTCTGCCTTCTATCTTTTAACCAGTTTCTGATCCACAGTACTACACTGTCTCCAATCCCATGACTTTTTAATTTCAAAGAGTCTTTCATGAGGGATTTTGTCAAAGGCTTTCTGAAAATCCAGATATACTATATCAACAGGCTCACCTTTCTCTACCTGTTTATTCACACCTTAAAAAAATATAACAAATTAGTAAGACAAGACTTTCCTTGGCTAAATCCATGTTGGCTTTCTCCCATTAAACCATGACTACATACTGATCAGCAATTTTATTCTTTATAATGGTTTCTACAATTTTGCCCAGTACTGATGTCAGACTCACAGGTTTGTTGTTTCCCAGATCACACCTGGAACCCTTTTTAAAAATTGGCGTTACATTGGTCATTCTCCATTCTTCAGGTACTACAGTTGATTTTAAATGATAGTTCATAGATTACTAATAGTAGGTCTGCAATCTCATATTTCAGTTCTTTCAATACCCTTGGATGTATACCATCCAGTCCAGGTGATTTGGTACTCTTCAGTTTATCAAATAGTTGTAATACATCTTCCTGGTTTATCGATATTTATTTCAATTCTTCTGACACATCACCTTATATACCATTTCAGGCATGGGTAAATTCCCTACATCTTCTTCAGTAAAGACCGAAGCAAAGAATTCATTCAGTCTTTGCACTATGGCCTTGTCTTCACTTAGCGCCCCTTTTACTCCTCTATCATCTAATGGTCCAACAGACTATCTCACAGTATGGATCATTGTTCACCTCGGACTCAATGTCAGTGGCTTCCACTTCTTCAAGAGCATCGACTTCCTCTCATGGGTCTCAGGTTTCTTCAAAGTCCAAGCATAAAAGTAAGTCTAAGTCTCTGGCCGCTCCAAACTCATTGACATCAGCATCGAAGACCAATTCCAAGACCAGAGAGAAGCCCCAGTATAAGCATTGTGACTCCCATAGAGATGCTTCCAAAGTAGACAGACCAGTCAAACAGCCCCGGCAGGAGGATCTCTCATCCAAAGCACAAGAGAGGCTCTGGGACGCTCCTGAGGAATCACCTTCATAGAGCTACTGGTTCCATGTTCTGGGAAGGTGGCTCAGAGCACTGTGGGTGATTCCACCCAGACATCGGCCATCTCCATGTACCAGCACATGCTGGCTCTCGAGAGGAGTTTGACAGCACTCCTGGAAGCCTCAGTACTGATAACACTGAGAATTCCAGGAGTGCAGGCTTTGGCACCAAGCCTACGGCCAGGTGTATCGGCCCCAATGCCAGTCCTCAAACTGGCATCGACGGAACCCCTGAGGGTGATACTGTCATTGGAACCGACTGAAACCCCCGGTATCCAACAGATTCAAACTGACATGGCTCTTGGTTCCAATACTTCCGAGCATCGGTATCAGCATTAACCTTCGACATACATAAAGCATCGAGGTCAAACCCAAGACCACCGATACTTTGACTTCTTACCAGACTCTGATTCCACTTCTTCAGAATCTGATGAGGGATCACTCGATTCTTGAGAACTTTCAGACATCCCTTTGGACCCTTCACCGCATTAGGAAAGGTGTCGGTCCCCACCAGAAGATATGTCCTTTCAGGACTTCATACATGGCAGCAGGGCTTGTCATCACAGCAGCCTCAGAAAAGGAACTGAGGGCAGAGGAATTGGAGATACTCCAATACCCTCCCATGCCCAAGGAAGGGGCTACATTACCAGTGCATCAGATCCTACAGGATCTTATGCTCTGCATGTGGGAAGCCCCACTGATGATTCCGCCTGTCAGCAAGAGGCTTGATACCATGTAATGAAAATACCAGAGTGCCCAGGCTTCCAAAAATCTCAGTTCCCCCACCATTCAATGGTGGTTGAATCGGTGATTTGCCACATAAAGAGCTCTATAAACCATTCATCCATGCCACCTGGCAGAGAAATCGAGGACACTCGATACCTTTGGGCTTTGATGCTTCCAAGCATGCATGCTGGTTTTCAGAATAAACTCTTACATGCTGTACATAGGCATGTTTCTGAAGGATGGCACCATGGATCTGAAGACTTTCACCCCCATACTTCCTGAGGATAAGCAGAGTGCATTCCAGACACTCATCAAGCAGGGCCAAAATACTTCTACATTTCTTACCAGGGCCTCTTTCGATGCCTTCGAATCAACATGCAGAGTTTCAGCAGTCTGCATTGGGGCTCACAGAATGGCCTGGTTACAGGCATCAAATCTCAAGCAATGGCTCCAGGATAAACTGGCCAATATCCCATGTACCAGAGAGAACCTTTTTGGCAAAGATTGTCAGGCAAAAGCAGGGAGATTGAGATGGACTATCTCATCCTGAAATGCCTTTCCAGGAAAACAGCTGACTCATCCACAAGGAAAGCTCTTCCCAAAAAAAAATTTCTATTCTAAAAAAGAAGAGATACTATTCTTCTTAACCACCTTCTGCTGCCTATCAGCCTCAGCATCCTCAGCAAAGACAGCAAGGCCCTGGCCAGCCCAAGAAGAACAAGGCTCCTAAGCCTCAACCTGCTGCACAGACATAACCTCTGCCTGGGTTTTAACTCCTTTCTGAAGAGTCCCAGCCCCTCCATATGCCGGCAGACTCTGTCACTATGCCCACAAGTGGCCCTCATAACATCAGAGCAGTGGACACTCCAGATTGTCCAAAGGGGTTATCAGCTTCCATTCGAAACCTTACCCCCCCCCACACACACCTTCAAAACACTCTGTTAAAAGAAGAGGTGACCACCCTGTTTTCCCAGGGTGCCATAGAAAGAGTTCCTCCTCCTCAAGAAGGGATGAGCTTCCACTCTCCATATTTTCTCATTCCAAAGAAAATAGGAGGATTCAGGCTCATCTTGGATCTCGGAGACCTAAACAAATGCATGGTCTAAGACAAATTCAAAATGATTTTTCAGGAACTCTTCTACCATATCTCCAGAGACACTATTGACTATGTTCTCTAGATCTAAAAGAGGAATACTCACATTTACGGATCCATCCTTTGCAGAAGACAATATCTGTGCTTCATGTTTTAAGGAGACCATTATCAATACCGGGTTCTCCCCTTTGGTCTAGTCTTTGCCCCAAGGGTCTTCACAAAATGCATGGCAGTAGTTGCTGTCTACTTACGCACCTTGAGGGTATTCGTCTTCCCTTATTTAGATGACTGGCTGATCAGGAGAGATTTCCCTCAAGAGGTAAGGCTCTCCCTTCATCGTACCATCACGTTGCTCCAACACCTGGGCTTTGTCATAGACTTCCTAAATTCTCATCTCGCTGCAACCCAATGACTGAAGTTCATACACTCGGTTATACACTCAGCAGGCCCAAGCTTTCCTTCTACAGGATCGCTGTTCCCACCTAATTCAGCTGGCAAAGCGGGTGAAAAAGCAAAGCCGAGTAACAGCTTGAGAGATGCTATGGCTATTAGAACACATGGCCTCCACAGTCCATGTCATCCCCTATGCTCGATTACACATGCGACATGTGCAATGGAAGCTGTCTTCTCAATGGACACAAACAAAGGAGCATCTCGGAGACAAGATCCACATCACCCCTCAACTAATCAGATCCCTTCAGTGGTAGTGTTCTCCAAGACCTATACGGCAGGTCACCTTTTCAGATGCCTCCACCACGATCTTCCCTGACAATGGATGCTTCCAAGCTGGGTTGGGGACAATGTTCCCTCTAATTTTCTGTTGGCTGTGTGCGCATAAAATATCAGCTGTGTGCAGCTTTTGAAGGAAGGCTAAATTTTTGTGCGCCACATAATGACACTCGGAGTTATATACTTTAAAATTTGACTACATGTCAGAATACAGTATGTACACCACATTGATTTTAATCAAATTAAATGAAAATAGACGATTACTAAATGAAGCGGGAAATTTCTAGTAATTACAATCATAACTTTTAAATTTTAAGACATCTGTGTTGTTTTCTATCAGAATCAGAGCTGTAATTTTTGTGCGCTCTGTTGTAAAGTATGTGCGCTCGCTCGGCGAGGTGTGTGTGCGCGCACATGCGCACAGCTTAGAGGGAACAGTGGTTGGGGAGCACATCTGAATGACCTAACCACATAGGGCCTGTGGACACAAAGGGAATCTGCCCTGCAGATCAACCTCCTAGAACTTTAGGCATTGACAAATGCTCTTCGAGTTTTTCAACCCCAACTTTCGGGGCAACCTATTCTAGTCAGGACGGACAACCAAGTTGCCATGTTCTACATGAACAAACAGGTGGGGGGGGGGGGGTGAGGTCCCATCCCCTTTGCAAGGAAGTGCTTCACCTGTTGTCCTTTGCCATCTCACACCACATTCACCTCCCAGGCGAACTCAATGTCCTTATGATAAGCCATTCCTCTGAACAAGGAAAATTAGAACACCGCCAGCTCATGGTCCTGCCGCGCTAAGATCCTGAATCCTTTGGAGCCCAGAGTTCCAGCAACCAAGTTTGTAACATAGTTTCATAGTATCTTACCACTTCCCCTCAGGACTTTCATGCTAATGTTTTAGTGCTACATTGTATATACTAATGTTTTGCATTACCTGATCTAAACTGCTAACAAGCTACTAGTCTTACTTTTTGAGCCATTCTGATTTTTTCTGACTACCTCACCATTCCATTCCATAGCTTAGCTGGTTAGGCTGAACATACTTGTCTGTTACTCTCACTAGCTAATATCGTTACTGTGTTTACTATCCATACTATTCACCATGATATCTCACTGTGTACCCACATACCCATTCTCAATCCTCATCTGCATTATTTTAATAGTCCTTACCTTCGACACTCTAGCCCTTAACGTACATCATAACTCCATACCTGTCCTCCGAAGATCCTGGAGAAGATTCCCTGACTATACCAAATATCAAACCGAAACACCTCGAAGCATACCAGGCTCACATGTTATCTATGTGAACCTACAGCAGCATAACCTAACTCGGCGTGTACAACCCCACTCTCCCCCTGACCTTAAATGTGCACTAATAAATGCGCGATCCATAAGGAAGAAATGGCCAGCATTAACGGATATGCTTTTAGCTCATAATCTTGATATTTTATGTATCACCGAAACATGGTTGTCTGCATCCGACTCCGTGATTCTTCACCAGAGTGTCCCTCCCAACTTCTCAGTTCACTCATGCCACAGAACCGACCATCGTGGTGGAGGAGTACTCATCCTAACAAAAGCGGATCTCAAATTTCAGATTACTGCCTCAAGCAGCACCTCGTCCCTTGACTCCCTTACCATTACAAACAAACAAATAACCATCAACTTGCTATATAGAGCACCTTCATCATCTCCAGATGACTTAGCCACAATAATCGATCTTGCCTGCAACACCACAAATCTTCACACCATGAACTGGGTTTTAGGAGATTTCAACCTCCCATCCATTCAAGACAGCCATACCAATGCCTTTAATGATGCCCTCAGTGAGCTAGGCTACGTTCAACTCGTCGATACCACTACCCATATAAAAGGGAACATACTAGATTTGATCTTTGCACCGCAGCTAGCCTTCCTTCATGGGCACAAGCCTCTCCTAAATGTTAGCCCAGTCCCTTGGTCAGATCATCTTCTGATACGATTCCAGATACCAACTTGTGCTGTATCTGTCAAAGCTAATACTGATGACAATCCTACCCCAGAACAATTTAAGCGCTTCCATCCTTTCGATAGAGAGGATTTTTTAATGAAGACACTGATCCTACTTGACCTACCTGAACAAGGCCTCGACGACATGGTCGACTCCTGGAACTCAAACCTAGATGCCGTAATCCATAGATCTCCAACATACAAAGCATCACATAAGAAGAAGAATGCTCCTTGGTACTCCCAAGAACTACGCAAATCGCTTCTTCATCTCAGACAACTTGAGAGGCACTGGAGACGATCTAGAACAACCGCGAGCCATGAAGCATTCACAGCACAATTAGGAAAACATCGTTTAGCCGTTGCATCAAGTATGAAACAATATCATGCAAACAGACTACAACGCTCCCTGAACAAACCCCATGAGCTCTTCCAAATTGTAAAATCCCTAGCAAAGGAACCATCTCAGGGGAACTCGTTCCACCCAGACCCCCAGGAATATGCCAACTACTTACGCAACAAAAGTAACCAGCTTGCTCAACCTACTAAGCCTCTCATCTCAACTACTCTACCCATTTCCACCCCTCATCCCTCAGTTGATCATCTCTTAAGTGAAACCCAACACACCCTCACATCCTTCTCTACCCCAACCAACAGAGTCATTCAAGACACCATATTAAATATAAATACCACTACAGCACCTGCTGATCCGTGTCCAGCTCCCTGGATAAAATCCTTACGTGCTGAGCTCAGCCCATTCTTATCCAAGCTTATAGAAGTATCCTTCTCTACTGGAGCATTCCCCTGTAGCCTGAAACAGACTGCGATCAGACCTCTCCTAAAGAACAGTAAGCTGGACCCCTCAGCGATGGATTCCTACAGGCCTATCTCCAGCATACCTCTCCTCTCGAAGATCATTGAAAAGATTACACAACGTCAATTACAGGATCATATAGATTCCAACGCACCCCTTCATCCCTGCCAGCATGGATTCCGTGAAGCACATGGTGTGGAAACACTATTGACAACCCTATTCAACACCCTTTCCATAGGGCTGGATAACATCAGACAAGGCTTTGTTCTAATATTCATGGACATTGCCGCTGCCTTTGATACAGTAGACCACGAAGTTCTCCTTCAACGCCTCAGAGATAAGGGAGTTCACGGCTCAGCTCTATCATGGTGCGCGTCTTACCTCACAGACCGTTGGCAACATGTACGTTCTGGTCCCTCCACCTCTGACCCCTTCCTTCAAACTAAAGGTGTCCCGCAAGGCTCCTCATTATCAGCCTTACTATTCAACATTTACATGCAACCCATCTGTGACCTTATCCACTCATTTAACATCAACTGCCTTGTCTATGCCGACGATGTCTTGATGTACATGCCAATCTCGACTGAGCATCTTGACCTCTCCCCTCTAATCAAATGCTTTGATGCAGTCTCCGACTGGATAGAAGCACAAAGGCTTAAATTAAACTTCAAAAAGACCGAAGCCCTCTTCGTCACCAGGAACCCGGCTTTTATCCCACCTCTATCCATCAAAGTTCGGGACGCAGAACTCACATGCAAGACTACAGTAAGATACCTCGGAGTTATACTTGATCAGCAGCTTAATATGAAGGCTCACATCAATAACATAACAAAAGCTGTCTATCACAAAATCCGGTCCCTTCGCCATCTTCGCCAGCTGTTAGAACCTGAAGACTTCCGAACTGTTTTTCAGGCCCTAATAATGCCCCACCTTGACTATGCTAATGCGATATTACATGGCCTACCAAAGAGTACGACCAACCCCTTACAACTTGCTATGAATTCTGCTGCAAGAATCCTTCATGGAGCTTCCAGAAGATCCCACATCACTCCAATACTAAAACAGTTGCACTGGCTGCCCATACAGGCCAGGATCTCCTACAAGGTTCTAACAATGACCCATAAAGCCATCAAGAAATTCCCGGCTACTGCCATCACCGACCTAGTATCCATCACACCTCCTAACCGGCTAAGGAGATCGAATGCTGCAAACACCCTCATTCTACCTAAGGCAAGTACCAAGTGCTCTCAAGCTACTAGATCTAGAGCCTTTGCCTTTTTTGCACCATCTTGCTGGAACGCACTTCCGGCGCCTATCAGAACTATCAGCGATCTCTCCCAATTCAAGAAGGAACTGAAGCATCACCTTTTTCTCCTTCACTACGATGCCGCAGCCCCCCCCCCCCACAGTCACCTACTTCCACACCTCATGGTAGCTCCTCAAGCCCACGCATCTTACACTCCTAGTCTGAATACCTGCAACCACACCTTAACCGCCTCCATACTTAACTTACTCTGAGAAGCTCGTGCTGTGCACGTAACCATGTATATAGTTACATTAACTGGCCTGTATATAGTTATTGTTCTCCCTGTTAAGAAACTTGTTCATTGTATACCCGAGTTATTTTAAATGTTTATTGTAAGCACAAATCACTAAACTGAGATGTGTAGTTTCAATGTTTATTGTAAACCGCACTGATCTTAAATAGCGCGGTATAAAAGAAAATGTAATAAATAAATAAATAAATAAATCATTCATTCACATGAATGGACCTTACATCGGGAGATGGCTGCTTGGATCTTCCAAACATGAGGAACCTCACTTATAGATCTTTTTGCCACTTCACAAAACACACAGCTTCCACTCTTCTGCTCCAGGGTTCTGTCGTTGCACCGACAGACCCCGGATGCCTTCCTTCTGCATTGGAGACAGGGACTGCTCTACACATTCCCACCCTCCCTTGATACCCAAAATACTTTTCAAGCTATAGGCCAACAAGGGCTCAATGATTCTCATAGCTCCCTTTTGGCCCAGTCAACCGTGGTTCCGTCTGCTTCTTCGACTTGTGCAGACTCTCAGTCTGGGATTTGTGCCTGAACCTCTCTCTCAGGACAACAGGATGCTCCTCCATCCCAATCTTCACTTCCTATGCCTGACAGCATGGCTGCTGAAGGGATAGTGCTCGCTGACCTTAACCTGCCACAGGCGGTAATAGATGTCCTCCTTGCATCACACAAAGATTCCACCAGGCAATCATATGCCTTCAAGTGGCATAGGTTTGCTCTCTGGTGCTCCCTAAAGGACATTGACACATTTTCTTGCCCAGTGGAGTCCCTTCTACAATATCTTCTCCACTTTCCTTAACATGTCTTAAAACTATTCAGTCAGAGCTCACCTTAGTACCATTGCGGCCTCTCACAAACTACTGGATGGACAGCCTATCTCCTCACACCCCTTAGTAGCATGCTTCATGCGGGGTTTCTTGCTGTCCAAGCCACCCATTAAGCTGCCTCTAGTGGCCTGGGATCTCAATGTGATTCTTGCTCAACTTCTAAAGCCTCCTTTCGCGCCTTTAGAAACGTCAGTGAAGTGGTGGCTATCTTGGAAAGTAATCTTCCTCGTTGCCGTCTTTGTCAGCTCACTGCATCAGTGAACTGCAGGCTCTGGTGGCAAATCCGCCCTATACCCGATTCCACCATGACAAGGTGGATCTGCATATCCATCCATATTTCCTTCTGAAGGTAGTCTCCTTCCATCTAAATCAGTTGGTATTCCTCCTGATTTTCTTCTCTAGACCACATGCATCTCGGCCTGAGGCAGCACTACACACCTTAGACAGCAAGCGAGTGCTGGATTACTACATGGATATTACTAAGGATCACAGAAGATCCTCTCAATTATTCATTTCCTTTGATCCTAGTCATCTATGATGAAACATATGCAATCCAAATGGATAGCAGATTGCATATTTTTGCTTATGCACATGCAGGACTCTCTTTGGAGGGTCATGTCACTGATCATAATGTGCAGGCTATGGCAACCTCCGTAGCCAATCTCCGTTCAGTATCAATTGAGGAGATCTGTCGGGAGCTACCTAGTCCTTCATTCATACTTTTGCTGCACACATTGTCTGGACAGAGACTCCCGTCGGGACACTGTCTTTGGCCAAGTTGTACTCCAGCACCTCTATGGGACTTAAACTCAACTCCTACTCTTCGTCCTGGACTTCTATAGGAGACCAGAATATCATTGGGGGAGAATTGCCTCCTAGAATCAAATCCAGTGGGCCGCAACTCTTCCAGATACTTTGGCTACAAGCTTTTGACCTCAGGGATCACTGCTCTCCCCCCCCCCCCCCATATAAGCTAGTGAGTCCCATATGTGAAGACTGCATTCCTTCTTGTTCCTGGAGATAGTGTAGTTACCTACCTGTAACAAGTGATCTCCGGGAACAGTAGGAGTCAGTTTTCACAACCCGCCCTCCTCCCCTAGGAGTTGCAGGGTTTGTTTATTTGTTTCTCTTCCTCTCAGCTACAAACTCAACTGATGAGAGGAGTTGGGAAGGCAGACACACAGGCGCAGTGGAGTGCCCCCAAAGGCTTTCCTATTGGACACTGGGGAGCATTCCCATGCGGGCTCTGTCAGTGCTGACATCACCCATATGTGAAGACTGATTCCTGCTATTCCAGGAGATCACCTGTTACAGGTGAGTAACTACGCTTTGCATGCAATTAGAATATTCACTGTGCTATGCTTTAGGTTTAGTGGTTTTGCTAGCAATTTTCCCATGCTAGCTTGCTTTCTGCATTGATGAGCAAGACTAGCATGGGAAAATCTGTATCAAAGTACTGCATTAGAGCATTACACAGTTTGCTGCACCAAGCTGTTTGTTTGCTGAGGTGGGAGAGTTCATAGGATTAAGAACAAAAATACATATTCCTGTTTCTTGAGAGCCATGAACAGGTCAGCATTTCTGGACATCAACCCCAAATATTTATGTCTATTTGTATACATTAAGTCCGAGAACAGTGATGGATTTGGGCTTTTGCTATCTCTAGACACTGCTGGTGCTCAGTCACCACTTCCTAAACCTCAAATTTTCCTTCTGACCTCAATTTTATCTATTTCGCCCCTTCTCCTCCTCTTCCACCCCACCTGGATCTCCAATCTGATCTGATTTATTCTGCCCCTGTCCGGACCTCTGATTCCTTTTCTCGCATCACCTTGGATTGTCAGAAGGTGGCAGCAAGTGCGAAGAATGAGGCTCCATCCTCACAGTGGCCTCAATCTCTCTGGGTTGCCATGTGGGAGGTGGAGCCTGCAAACAAGGGTTGACAGTCTCCATGCTTCCTGCCTTCTATAAGCACCATCAGAGTTCCGAGGTCCACAGAAGTGCTGGAGAAAAGAGATCAGATGTCCAGGGTGGAACTGGGGACCTTTATTGATGGGGCAGGAATGTGGGTGGAAACTCTGCTTAGTGCAGCCAAAATTTGGGGGGCCTACTAAGACCAAGTAAGCCTGTGCATAAATCCAGGCATATTTGAAGATCAGTTTGCACAGCCTGTTTACTTCTGTGCAGTCCCCAAGGAACAGGGTTGTGAACTTTTGATTAAAGGGAAACAAATGTTTGGAATGTCCACACCCAGGAGCAGCACATCTACTAGTGCTGAGAAACACACATGCTGACACATGAGCGCCGCTGATGACAAAGACACAGACAGACACCATGACACACCCACATATGAAGACTGTAAAGTAGTAACTGCTTAAACAATTAAATGGGAAGCCAAGTCTTACCACTCAATCCTTTAAACCCTGTTGCCAGCCACCACAAAACAGAGTTGTGCTTAAGCCGGCGTGTGGCTGACTTCAGGGTTCTTCTTTCTCAGTGTGCTACACAGCTCCCCCACTACTGCCAACCCCGGGAACACGGAGTATAGGGACAGGTGAGGAAGGAAGGTGGACTCTTCCCCCACAGCAAGCAATTCAGTCTTCAGTGTATTTATTGTTTAAACAATTAACAATTTACATTTCAGCAGTTTAAAAGCTTACCTGTTAAACAATACTTACATCCTTGCCACACATACCCCTAGTCCTTCCTTCACACTCATCAGAAGGAATATCCTTTCCAGAACACCCATTATGCTGGTTTCACCCACGACTGAAACAGTTTCATCTTTTACTAAAGATTTTTTCATAGAGGATTCCAGGAGATGGTACAACGAGTCAGAGAGGATTAATGCTGGTTCTCTTTGTCCGACACTCTCTTTTCTGTTGCCACACAATTACTAGAGGGCACACAGGCATCAGAGCTCTTTGGCTCCAAACAACTTAATGAATATTCAAAACAACATCACTGGCAGACCTAGCTATCATCTTTTGTGGGTCTTCTCTTCTGCAGTATTAGGTGTCTTTGATGACTGAAGATCAGGGCCACTTTGGGAAACATTTCTCCTAAAAGTGAGGCTCCCAAGCTAGATCCCAGGCTGAGAAACACAAATCAGCCATTTTTCAGGGAGGTTCAGTTCTGTAGCGGGATCTCTTTGTGAAGAAGTCAATCACGGATGCAGCATTTTCCCGCTCTGAGATTATCCTGTGTGTAGTCATTTTCACATCTAGTTTGCCTCAGCAGGAGTCTGTCAAAGGTACTGATCCATGCTGTGGCCTAGAAAGCCCAAAGATCTTTTTTTCTTTTGAGGCATGTGGGAAGAGAGGAGGCTCACTATCATTCTCCAAGGCTCCTGCACCTCTTGGAAAGATACAGAAAGCTTTTTCAGCTTATTTATAAAGGTCACCAAGAAACAGGAAATAATGTAAGATCAGAGAGGACACTGGACTTGACCTCTGAATTAATTCTCTGGAGGGATTCATGGGCTCCCTGTAGTACCCCAGGCCTTCCTCAGACCCGCTGGAGGTGCAACGCCCTTGGACACTAGGTGAAGGCCTGCTCCACCACGATCTATAGAACGTGCATAATACCAGGACATGAAGCAAAGGACTGCAAAGATGTTACTGTGCACAGCCTCTGCAGGTCTGTCAGCTATACCTACAAGCTCTGCTTTCACACAGAAGAATCATATGCCCACAATGCCCTGCAAGACAGAACGACAAGAATAGAAGCCTTGCCCCTGGGGATTCATCCTGAAACCAAAGTCAAAAATTGATCCATCCCTGCATTCCAAAAAGCAAACAAGATGACTCCAGCAATGACTCTCAATAGGACCACTAAAAAAGATGCCTGAAAAATCCCTTTAGAACTTGCAAGACCCAAGAAAAAGAAGCAGGAGACTAGCAACAACTGTATAGCCAAGAAGCAAGGAGACAACACAACACAGGTAACTGCCCTCACAGCAGATGATACACTAAAAGGAGTGGAATAAGCAGATAAGGGCACTACTGAACCAGCTAGAAGAATTCCCCAACCCATTAACAGCTGATGACAACACATTCTCCCTCTGGGTTGGAACCCTGGAGGAAGTGATAATCATGTTTCCAGCAATGCCAGTACGTAATATCTTATGATTATGAGAAAGAAGTATGGCGGCAATTAAATAATAGTAAACATTATTTAATTTTGTCAGCGGATCCCACTGAGGAATTGCAGAAGGTAGTGCGAATGGTGACTACTGAAGCTTTTGAATCTGGTTTTTTGACTGAAAAAGAAAAATCTTTTCTCAATCCGTTATACCCTAAAGTACCGGCTTTTTATATTTTGCCTAAGATTCATAAGAATGTGTCATCCCCCCCAGGTCGCCCTATTCTGTCGAGTAATGATTCTTTGTTGTAACGAGTGGGAATATTTTTAGATATGTTTTTAAAACATGAAGTTCCTAAAATTCGGTCGTATATAAAAGATACTACGCACTTTTTGCAATTATTAGAAGATATCGATTCTGTTGAACAAGTGGATTGGATGGCGAGTTTGGATGCGGCAGCCCTTTATACCTCTATTCCTCAGGATGAAGCGTTAGAGGTTTTGATGAACATTTGGGATGCTAGAGAACAACCACATAAAGTACCAACTTCCTTCTTGTCTACCTTAGCTGGCATAGCATTGAAGAAGAATTATTTCATTTATAATCAGACCTTTTTCCAGCAGATTTCTGGGACAGCCATGGGTGCTACGTTTGCTCTGTCGCTGGCTAATCTATATATGAGTAGCTTTGAAGATTGATATATCTATTCTTCAAGGTATATGATGAATATTGTTAAATGGTATCGTTATATCGATGACATTTTCCTGTTATGGCGAGGTTCTAAAGACCTTCTGAATGAGTTTTTTTTCTTATTTAAATGCCTGTACTGTATGCATAAATTTTGATATAAATATTCAAGCTTATGAGCTACATTTTCTGGATGTTAAGATAATGAAACAGGATCGTCTGTTCACTACAGTTTATTCAAAGCCTACTGACTGAAATACTTTATTGCACTTTGAAAGTTTTCACCCTCAGCATTTGAAGCCAAGTTTACCTTATTCGCAACTTTTGCGTTGCCGGCGCATTTGTTCTACGGTATCTGAATTTGAAATACAAGCCAGATTAATGATGCGTAAGTTTGAGGATCGAGGGTATCCTCCTGATGTTTTGAGTAAAGCATATAAAAGAGCCAGATATAACCAACGGGAATGGTTGCTTCATCAAGATCCGGTAAGGCCTGAGCAAACGTTGTCGTCTGATGTTATATGTATTTTACAACATTCAAGCCTTTCTCATCGCATAGCATCAGCAATGCGTAGACGTTGGAATTTAATTAGCACACATCCTAAGCTTTCAGGCTATTACTGATGGCGTATAGCCGCGGACGCAATTTGAAGGACAGATTATGCCCAGCAGTGTTAAGACGAGATACTACGTTGGCCTTAACTGCCGTAGGCCATTCAGCTTGTCATCGGTGTTCTTTTTGTAGTATAATGAGTGCCTCTATTTGTGTGGAATATCAGAAGAAAGTGCGACGTTTGAATAGTGCTACGACTTGTAATACATCTTTTGTAGTGTATAGCTTATGGTGCTCATGCCCTAAGTTGTACAATGGCAAAACTACACGGCCTCTGAGAACTCGGTTGGCTGAACATAAGTACAGTCTTCATAAAGCACGTGTAGATACACCTCTGATACAACATTGTATGGATTTTAAGCATCAGTTTGAAGGTCTACGCTGTACGGTTTTGGAACAAGTCCCTCAGAATATTAGGGGAGGTGATCGCAACAAAATATTGTTACAAAAGGAACAGAGATGGATTTATAGTTTGAATACCTTACATCCGAGTGGCTTAAATGATAAAATTGAATGGACTTTATTTTTCTGACAATCGGAGCTTTTTTAAGAGTTTTTGAGAGTTTGGTATTTTGCCTTGCGGTCAGCGGGTGAGGCTTTATGGCTCCAACCTGTTCACTTGAGTATTTGTTATTTGTAGTATGTATGGTGATGTCATAGTTAGTTGTAGTTGTTGATTGGTTGTTGGTTCATATAAAATGGTGCGTCACACGCCGTCTTTTTAGATGGAAGATTGAGCATATGAAGACTTTGTGGTGTATGGTGTTGTCTAACCCCTGAAGAAGCCACGTTGTGGCAAAACAAAAGCTTTTGTTGGGTTGGGTTGAGAAGTTAGAGTATTGAATTATTATTGGTTACTGGACTCCCCGCTGTGTTTAATTTGAAGGGTCTTTTGATCCTACATGAAGATTGAATCTAGCCGGAGTTACTACGGAATTGGAAAGCTGGACGACACAGTCTGAAAGATAAGTAATTGCGGACCCTGTAGGGCCGTTGATTTGTATAGTTCTTTATTGTATACTTGTTTCTTTTGTTTTAGGCGATTTCCTGTTGTTCCAGCAGAGCTCTGTGTAGTTCTGTGTAATTGAATATACAAAGACGCTTATGTGTGTATGTGGTTGAGTCTGTTGAATTGAGGTTTAGGCGCTAAAAAGTATTTTTCCCAAGAGTAGTTTCTGGTGGTGTTTTGGATTTTGTGTTTTAAGTAATATGTTGGTACCTTAGGTGAGTGTGTGGAAGGCTTAAAGACCTGCGATGTGAGCGTCAGCTGCTCACTATAGTGATTTTTTTCACTAAATGTAGGGTATGAGCAATCCTGAGGTCATTTGCCTGAAGAGATTGATGAATAAGTTGAATTTGAAGGATCGTTGTTACTGTTTGTGGAGGTTGTTGGTTTAAGAGCAAACATTGGTTTGAGTTACAGGTTTGTAAACCATGTAAATGCCTTTAGAATAATCGGGCCCCAGATGTCTCTGAAGGGGCCAGGTCAACTATTAGGCAAGACTCCACCACTCTCCACCCCCATCAGTCTGGCTTTGGAACAGGACACAGCACAGAAACTATTCTCCTTTCACTCCTGAATGAATTGCATGTTTCACATGACCGTGGCAATATCTCCTTGGCCGTTTCTCTGGACATCTCTTCAGTCTTTGACCTGGTTGATCACCCTCACCCTTCTCTCACATCTTCATGACTTTGGGATTCACGGCACTATTCAGAATTGGTTTCATTTCTTTCTTACTGCACGGTCTTTTTCTGTTCTCTCTGGTTCTTCTACCTCTCCTGCCACTCTTCTCACCTTTGGCATGCCACAAGGCTCTGTGCTGACACCCCTTCTATTTAATATCTTCCTGGCACCTCTCTCCCTCCTTATCCATCCAGTATATTGGCGTATTACTATGCTGATGACATAAATTCTCTTCTATCACACTAGTCCTTCTGCCCCCGATTTCGCTCCACTGAATTCTTGTGTCTCATACATTCTTGGCTGAACTCAAACTATCTTCACCTTAATCTCTCTAAGTCAGCCGCCACCTGGTTTACCTTCAGCGCCCCCTCTCCCTCTCTAGCTCCTTTGCTTGGTTCTGCTTCTGTTCCACTAGCTATATCACTTCATTATCTCGGCGTTACCCTAGATCCCTCTTTGTCCTTCAATGAACACCATCCGCTCCTTTAGTGTTTACATCAAATTCACACTGTCCTTCCCTTTCTCACTTTTTCCTCACTGACCACACTCATTCTTTCCTTAGTTATCATGAGGCTGGATTACTGTATTTCTGCCTTGGCAGGCCTGCCACAATATCAGCTTCAAAGACTCAGTTACTACAAACACCGCAGCCCGTACCCTTACTTACACTTCCCGGTCAGCTCACATCACCCCTTTACTTACTCACCTCCACTGGCTTCCCATCAAATACAAAATCCAATATAATATACTCACTCTCGTTCACAGGATTAGCTACACCAGTACCCCTCGATATCTTTCTGATCTCATCTATTTCCTCACCACCCACTGTCTCTTGCGCTCTATCCATGTTAGCTATCTGTTCCTTCTCTCTGCCTCCCACCTTGAACAAACTCACAACCCTGCCTTCTTTTCTTAGGCCCTGCTTTGTGGAATTCCCTCCCCTCAACACTCTGCTCAGAACTCTCTTTCCAGAAATTCAAGTCTACACTCAAAACTCATCTCTTTCACTCTGTCTTTGACCTCCCTCCTCCCCCACCATGATCTGGCTATTTCCCCTCCTACCCCACTCCTTTTGACTTCCTTCTCCTTTCTCTAGTGTGACTGCCTCTTTCCTATCCTGTCTGACAATGGCGTTCCTTTTCCACTTTCTGACTTTGCAACATATTATTTGATTGTAAACCACTTTGGTGTCCCTGCCTGGGCAGTATTTCAAATGTAAGAATAAAGATAAAGACTAGGCAGTTACCTAGGGCAGCTGCGTCTGGGAGGCAGGAAAAAGCAGCAGCTTTCAAAGCAAAACAATACGTTTTGATAGTCATACAAACTCAAAGAGCAATCAGTTCATTTTTGTTCTACCTGCAGGAAGAACAGGCACACAAATACATACCAAACACACGTTTAATATTTTAAAGTATGATGTCCAATTACGCATTTTTACAGGATTGTTGTTGGAAGGGTGGTATTTAGATCTTTTTTTTTTACGTTTCAAATTTCTTTATTAATCAGAGATAAGAAATTTTACAATAAAGTCCTAGTCAAGAGGGAAGATCACTTAATATCAAATACAGAGAAAAAAAAACCAAGAAGCAAAACAAGAAAAAACATACATCAAAATCCCCCGCATTATCTCCATTACACTAATGCCCACTTAAACTTAAGCCAGGAGACACAAAACCCTTCTAAACAAAATTTAAACATCAGTTCTCCTACAGTAAAGGCCACTAATTGGTCTGGTTCCATAAAAATATACTTGTCCCCTGTAGGACAACAATACATTGGGGAATATTTGAATCCTACTCCCACAGCACGAGGCGACCTTCTTGTTAATGTACAACTTCATTACCAAATTTTTATCACTCAAAGATAAGAATGTCACAACCAAAGTTGCTCGGGTCAAAATAACATCAAAAGAAGATTCTAAAAAAGCTGAGATGTCTAAAGACTCTGAGAAGGGAGGAAGCGAATCTTCTACCTCCTCACGAGTTATTAGCTTGGCCAAAGGAATACAAAAAATATTAGATAACTTTATTGCATTCATATCTTCTATTAATAATACTTCTTTCAAACATTTCTGAAATAATATAGTCTGAGTTAGGTAATGTGTGCATGGAAAATTAGGCAACCTTAATTTCCTGGCTCGGGCGATGGATCCAGTTGGCGATGGATCACCAAACTATCCTTGACATTGGAGGAAAGAGCTGCCTAAGCTGAAGAAACTTGTCCCTCTTACTTAGACAAAGCAGCATTACAGGCATATATTCAACCCTCATGCTCATTTGATTTATCAATTACATCCACAA
Source organism: Ichthyophis bannanicus (assembly GCA_033557465.1). Lineage (NCBI taxonomy): Eukaryota > Metazoa > Chordata > Amphibia > Gymnophiona > Ichthyophiidae > Ichthyophis > Ichthyophis bannanicus. The sequence continues at coordinate 663,168,154 of CM066033.1, forward strand.
AAAAAACTGTGCAACTTGGGAAAGAGATGACCACAAAGACAACTCCATGTGGGTCACCACTTCCCAAATGTCATGCAGTGAGACCTCCTTTGGGAGACACTTTTTGGGGAATTTCTGGAAAAGACAGACAATGGACTTTAGATGATCATGACTGCTGAGTTGAATTATTAAAATCTTGGAAGGAGGGAAGCAAAAGCTAAAGGTTTGCCTAGGGTGCCTACTACCTGGGCACCAGGCCTGGGGCCTGCCCTGCCATGGACCAGTTCCAAGGTTGACATCATAGACCCCTAGGAGTTGGGGGTAGTCCCAGGCCTGGATAGTTGACTGACATAAAATGCCCCGAGTTGGCTCTGCAGCTTGAGTGACCACTTTGGTGCGAGGAAAACTCAATCTAGGAGAGTGCTAAACTGAGCCCCGAGGTACTCCAAATTCTGGAAAGGAATCAGGCTGCTCTTGAGATATTTGATCACCAAGGCTCTCCTATCTCTAGACTACTCCAGAGATTCTGACCAAATCAGTCAATTGTCCAGGTACAGATGAACCCAGATTCCCTGCTTGCACAGGAATGTCATCACTACCACCATCATGTCATTTGAAAAGGTGCGAGGAGCCAGTCAGGCCAAAAGATAGTGCCCAAAAATGGATATGGTGCCCCAAGATATAGAAGTGGAGAAATTGCTAGTGTTGCTGAAGCCGACTTTCATATTCCCATTGGGGAGCAAGATCCAGGGAGGTTAAAAACTCCCCTTGCTTGACAGACACAATGACCGAAATGATGGTCTCCATGTGGAATTGAGGGACTCAGTTTGGCATTGACCTTCTTCAGGTCCAAAATAGGCCAGAAGGAACCTCCCTTTTTGGACACCACAAAGTAGATGGAATAAAGCACCAGGCCCTGTTCTGTGTAGGACATGGGTACTATAGCCAAAATTCTACAGGCACTGTAGAGTTTCCTTGTTCACCAACTGCTTGAGCAGAGATCTGCAGGGAGACGCCACAAAGGTATCCTGTAAAAGTTCTCCAAACTCCAGCACATAACCCATTCCAAGAGTACACTCCAACAGAAATGGCCAGTGGTGCCCCCAACCGGTTGTACCTTGGAAGGGACCCGCAGATCTTACTGTGGGGATTTACTGACAGGGTATTTACTGACATTGGAAGGAGTCACAACTAAGTCCCAAGAATGCTGAGAGCCCCAAAATGTCTCACCCTTCTTGGATTTAGATCCATAAGATTAATAAGCCCTATCCAGACTCCAACCAGTCTGAGGACATCTCCATGCAAAGCCCTCTAAGAGGCACTCCTAGTGCCTCTAGGCTTGTCTTCTGGGAGCCTCTGTAGGTATGCCTCTCCAAAGCCTTTTTCCAAATTCTCCAAGTTCTCCCAGAAAAGCAACCTGCTCTTAAAGGGGGGCTTGCTGAACCATAACTTGAAGGCAGCATCAGCCAGCCAACTGGATACTCTAGATAAAAACTTGACTCTTCAGACCCACATCAGCGAAACAGCTACAAAAGCGCACCACAGAATTAAACTCATCAGAAGGCTCAAACCTATCCTAAACCCAGATCATTTCTGTTCGGTTTGTCAAGCAATAATTACACTAATACTAGACTATGGTAATTCACTCTACCAAGGTCTCCCTAAACAATCTCTCCACCCTCTCCAACTGGTAGAAAACACGGCAGCTCAGATTATTACAAACACAGCAAAAAAAGAGCACATCACGCCAATACTCCAACAGTTACACTGGCTGCCCATCCATGCACAATGTCAGACGGCTGCCTGGGTGAGAATGTTCACAGTCTTGGCAAGTGCATATATCAATATGATTTGCAAGGGATTGTGGGAAATGCAGTCCATTCACACCAGACACAGCCACTCACAATAATTAGTTGTGCTTGAGTGTAAAGCCAATAAGATATTTATTTATGGGGTTATTTCTCCCAACACAGATATGCTTGGTAGCACATAAAACAGGATACTTGCTTTCAGTGTTAAACTTAGAAAAACAAAATCAGGAAAACAGTTGAACTTTGTCAGGCAATCAAAGCAAAAGAATAAAGACCTGGTTGGTAACAAACTGGTCTTTTCTGTAGGCTTTAGCTAATATTTTCTTAGCAGTGTATCAAACAACAAGCAAAACCCACAAAGAAGGGAAAAACTGTTCTTTTCAGGTTAACTTCTTATATCTTCACACATAGATTCAGAAGTGATTCCCTCAGAGCTCACAAGCAATTAGGTAAGGCTCAATTGCTAGCAGTTACCCAGCTGAAACCCCTTAGCTGGCTTGCTTTCTACTGCGTGGCTCAAATCCTACTTCAGGAGCTTTTCTGAGTAGATTAAAGAACAAGTTTGTATTTCTTTGTGATGGTTGTTGTACTTTGTAACGGAAAATTACCAAAGGAGTTTAGACAGAGAGCAATCCATATATTCACAGCCTGTATCTAAGACCGCTCCCCCTTCTTCAACAATCATGGGTTCAATATCATGGATTGGCACAGAGGAATTTCTCAATGTAGCACTCTCAGGAGAATACTTGTTTCCCTGCTGTCTTTCAAGGTTATAGCTAGGGCATAGATCAGTGTTCATACCTGAGCTTCCATTGCTGTTAGAGTTCCTCTCTAAATAGCCTGGCCAGTATGTAGTCCAGTTCTTATGTCCAGCCTTCCAATCCAAATCCCTGGACACTGGATCTCTCTTCACATACCTTCTGGCACGGGTCCTAGGGTCCCTTCCAAGTGCAGCCGTCTCCCTCACAGGTACCCTCTGGAGATTCCTAGCTCTGCAGCACCATTCCTCTGGCTTTCCCCAGTCCAATGGTGTATGCTGGCCCTTGGAATACCTTCCAGTATACGTACTGCTCTGGATTCCTTTAGACCTCCCAAATGCTTTTCTCTTCTTTCTTCCAAAGGGTTTCTTGCCCTTTCTGTCCGTCCGCTCTGGCTTCGGCTTCTGATGATCCGCCAGATGATGAAGATGTCCAAGATGAGGATATCCAAGCTGATTCTGAGGATCTCCCAGATGAAACTGAGGATGAGGATAATTCTCTGTAGAATAAACTCTACCTTTATTCTGCTTAGATGAGTGCTCCACCTTAGCACAGCGCAGCTGTGCTGAATCAGGCCCTGCCCTTTGAGATGAGTGCTTGGGGATTACCTCATAGCCCTCCTGATTGAACACACGTTTCCCCACTTCAGCTCCTCTAATGGCTGTTGGAAACCTGGTGCATTCTGGGACTGGTAGTCTTTTATGGGAAAATTTTGTTTTCTTATTTCTACCAGAACTGACAGGTTGCTTGTTCAGAGTCACTTCACCTTTACTATAGCTCCTTCCTGAGCTATGATAAGCTTCCTTATCACAACATGCAAGATATAAAGCAACCCTAAGTATATTCAAAATCTTCCACATTTCGGTTACTGCCCTTCAGAACATGGTAAACAAGGATTCCAGCACAAGGCCCAGGCGAAGCAGCATGGAAAACAAGCTCATCACACTCGCAGAGTATCAAAGAACCAACCAAGCCACATCCAGAGCACCGTCACTCTCCACTCCCACGCTATGGAACTCACTTCCTGAAGTAATGAGAGCCACTAAGGATTTCCGAAAGATACTCAAGACACTACTTTTCACAGAGCACTTCGGACTCTTCCAGAGCCCATAACTAATCATGGACATCCAATGCCTTCCTTACTTTTAAAATTTATATCTGTGCATCCTCCCCCCTCCTCACCCCTTCCTCCCTCTACCTGACCTACTTAAAACGTACCCGATCATCCACACTATAAACCACTTTGATTGAAGGATAAGGTGGTATATAAAACTGGTTAAATAAATAAATAACTGCAGTGTCAAAGCCACCGCCTAGCTACTACGACTGCTGCCATGGACCTGGAGGAGATCCTGATCAAGTCATGAAGAGAATCAGCTACATACGTGACAGGCTCCAGTCTCTGGGTTGTCTGACAGCTGCTAAACCCAGCCTAAGAGGGCTCAGGCCATGAAGTCTGCACACAGCGCCGCAGCAGAGCCTGAAGCTACAAGGGCATTTCTGAGAGGATCTCTACCCTCCTTGAGCACAGTGCCTCCTTCCATCAGGACGGTTGTGTGCTTTATCATGGATGTGACGAAAGTGCCTATCTAAGGGAACCCATAAAGCTGATCCAACTCACCCTGGGGCAGAGAGTACAGCCTCTAAAGTCCCAGCTTGGGAGTCTTCTACTGGGAGACTACAAGCTGCCATATAGTTTCAGGTAGAGGAAAGAATCCAGAAGAATGCTAGATACTCTCCAGAATAGGGTTTACTTCTGAAACTTGCATGGGAGCAGTCTCTACAATATGTAAAGCCACCAGAGCATTCTGAATAAGAACAGGAAAGTCCTCTCTGTAAAATAAGCAGATCACAGATGGATCTTCGCCTTCCATCAGTGGAATTTCCCCTTCCTCCAGATTCCTGTTCTGCATCCCAAACAACTCCTATAGGGGATAAGGCTGGGCTCTCAGAGGAACAGTCAGGTGAAAGGGTGAAACAGGGGTGCTTAACCACTTGCCTCCAACAACAGAGACCCTGGGCCTTGGGGGTTGCCAAGCAACTAGTAAAGACTGAAAACAGCCCTCGAGCCAATTCATAAGCCGCTGCTCAAAGCCAGCTGAAAAAGGGTCCTGGGGGCTGCCAACTAGAGCCTGCAGCCTCCTCATCACGTTCTCCCTCCGCAAAGACCATACAGTCATCCAAGATGGCTGCCTGTCCCATGGGCAGTAAAGCCGTGGAAGACTAGTAGAGGCATTTGAATCAGTATTGGTTCCAAAAAGTGCCAAAACAAAGGTGCCCAAGGTGTTACCACTACACAGGAGCAAAAAGAGCCCACTGCAGAACTGATCCAATGGGAGCAGAAAGAGGCACAACATTGAGCACCCAGTATCCTAGCAGCTCTCTGTCTGGCAAAACAAAACAAAAAATAAAAACCCACATACACTCAATAAAAGAACCACCAAAAAAAAAGCAACGGCCACAGTGAAAAACATACCCTGAAAGGCGAATCCCACCATCTATCAGGCTGGCCTGGCTGCTGTAGAAAGAAAACTTTTTTTTTTCCTTATTTGAAGCTGCTTTATTACAAGCAGTCAAAAGACAGTCAAATACAGCCAAACGGAAAAAATATCAGAATTAAATATTAGAAGAAACTCAGCAAGTAGATAGAAGATAGCAAGAAGAAAGGGGGGGGGGCTGGGCCCAAATTTACCATCCCTCTCAGAGGCCCCATGGGGTCTTCCTATTTGCTCTCTGTCCCACTAATACTGGAAACTGGGGTAACAGCACTGGACACATGGCAACTATTAGCTCAAGGAGACAAGGGCATACTTGAGCTCCGAGCATACGATGGGTCTACCAGTCTCAATTACACAGGCCATGATACCAGGGTCTGAGCCAGGGAAGACAGGCTGATCTACACTACTGCACCAGTTCACACATCTTGCCATCTGCTGAAGGCAGATGTATACTGGCTTCTCTTAGCGCAGCACCAATGGATATACCAAGCGATGACATCACTGAAAGTTGCTCAAGCCTGCCTCCATCAGCTGGCTGAAGAGCATAACCCACTTGTCTGGATTGAACTAGTAGGATAAGGAATGATAAATGGTTGGGAAATAGACCTCTATCCCATCAATACAGGAGTTAGAAAAGATAGCCCTCTCTCACCCCAATGAGTTTCTGTGTTATAGAAGTGTTTGTAGAACACATCACACAGGAATTGGAGGGATCATGGTACCAGCCCCCATGAAAATGGTAAATGATATGTTCATTCTATATAGATAACATCAACATCTTCTGTGCTAGACATTGATAACGATGCTAGCAGATGCATATAAGGACTTCAGAAGAGCTCTGGGATCAAAAGCAGCCTGCAGAAAGCCAGAGAGCAGAGACCATGCTGATTAGAAATTGTGCTATAAATAATGAACTGTCCCCCTTCCCCACCAAGAAAAGCTGTATCAGGATCCTAGGGGTGTGATTCAGGCAAGAAAAGGCAGCCCATAAGTACTGCATAGAAGTACTGGAGAAAGTGAATCTGAAGCCTAAACTGGGGGCATATATTGTCCACCAAGGCAAACATCCCGGTGCTCAAGAAGGTGTTCCTTGTACTCCAGTATCCAGCAGAAGTAAGGTGCCCTCTGGAAGTAGTCAACAGAACCATCCACTTTTATTTTTCATCTGAACTCCATGAAGAGTTATGTGAAACTCTAGTTCTGTTCAAGGAGTATGTTAAAAATGGGAAAGGAAGTCCTGACTGTGCCTGCATCAGAATCACCTCAAGAAGCAACTCCAAGGGCACACAGGGTACCTCATGCCCCAATTTCCTCTTCCTAGCCCGAGAGCTTATTACCCTATGATTGGGCTCCTCATCCATACTTTAAGGAGGTGGAGCCATTTGTGAAGGAGTTCACACTACAACATGCCATACATACCAGCCTTACAGATACCAAGAAACATCTATGAGTTGAATCGTATAATGGAGCAAGCTATCAGAAGCCACCTGCATCACTGTGTGGCAGAACATCAAATCCAAGAGACTGCGAATAAACTAAGAGACATTGAATGACTGGCCATACAGGACAGAATGACCATAAAGGCTTCTGTGTATGCAATAGGCTTCAGCAAGGCAGGCAGGCAGGCACTGAAGGCTTTCATTTTAGAAAAAAACACCTCATCTGTTCTTGGACTTTCCTTTTATACAGAACTTACTGAAGACCATGGACCAAGAATTCAAGGGCTTCATTACAAGGAGAAATGTAATCCATAAATTGTTGTCCAGTTTCCAACTTGTGCACTATGTGGGGCTGGTGTCCACCCAGGCCTACCATAAGCTATGAGTCACAGAATTCCAGGAACACCTCCACAAAAAGAAGAAGCAGGAAATAAAGGAGATAGGGAAGTTAAACAACAGTTAGGGATAACTTGGTACCATCTACAGTACTACATTAAAATGCTCTATTACCTGCCACACATCAGTAGATATGTAATTAATGTTCTTTAACTGCAATTTGTCTGATACTGTGATATTGGAAGCCAGCAGTTTCTTAAAATTTTATTCCAACTATTCAGTATGCAAATGTCTTACATAATCTGCCAGTTGTAACAGTTATGTAATTGATCACTTTAATTTAATTGCAAAGCATCTGATGCTATTTTAATGACTTCAATGTAGTTGAACTGCTCTTTGAACTGCTCTGTAAGCTGCTTTGATGATCAATTTCTAAATGATAATTTTCTTTATCAATAAAGTTGATTCTGATTTCAAAATAAATCTTTTAGCAAATATTTTCATGCAGAGGTACATTTGAGCTTCACTCGAATTTTGGCAGTCTTCAGTTCGGTGGCGTTATTTTGGAATTAAATTGAAAAGGCATAGTAACATATGACGGCAGATGAAGACCAGTATGGTCCATCTAGTCTGCCCAGTAAGGTGGCTAGAGTGGTTGTATCTGCCACTTTCTGCAGGTCATCCCACCTCTGTTTATTGAAGTACAAAAGATATTTAAGTTTGCTTTGATTTCATCCTCTTGCTATAAAAGGGATCCACTGTGTCTATCCCATGCCATTTTGAATTCCATCACTGTCCATAAGGAGAGCATTCCAAGCATCCACCACCCTTTTAGTGAAAATGTACTTCCTGATGTTGCTTTTAAGTTTACTGCCTTGCAGTTCCATCGTATGCCCTCTAGTTTTACAGCTTCCTCATCTTTGAAAAAGGTTTGTTTGTTCATTACTACCCTTTAAGTATTTAAAAGTCTGTATCATATCTCCCCTGTCCCTCCTCTCCTCCAGGGTATACATATTTAGGTCTTCAAGTCTCTTCTAATATGTCTTCTGGCACAGGCTCCAAATCAAGTCTTTTTATATCCTTTGTGAGATATAGTCTCCAAAACTGAACACAATACTCCAAGTGAAGCCTCATCAATGACTTGCACAGGGGCATTAATACCTTCTCCTTTCTGCTGATTATTTCTCTCTGTGCAGCCCAGCATCCTTCTGGTTTTGACTACTGCCTTTTTGCATTGTTTTGCCACCTTGAGCTCCTCAGACACTAGCACTCCGAGATCCATCTCCTGGTCTATGCACACCAACCTCTTGCCCTCTATCACATACAATTCCTTTGGATTTCTGCATCCCAAGTGCAGGACTCTGTACTTCTTCACATTAAATCTCAACTGCCAAGCATTAGACCATTCTTCCAGTGTTTGTAGATCTTTTCTCATATTGTCTACTCCCTCAGGAGTGTCTACTCTGTTGCAAATTTTCGTATCATCTGCAAAAAAGGCAGATATTTCCATTCAATCCTTCCGCAATATCGCTCACAGATACACATAAGAACATAAGATATGCCATACTGGGTCAGACCAAGGTCCATCAAGCCCAGTATTCTGTTTCCAACAGTGGCCAATCTAGGTCATATGTACCTAGCAGTTTCCCCAAGGGACACAGGTTCCACAATGCTTGTATTGGTTCAAGCATTGATATCCTAGGTCCCTTCTTAATAATGGTTTATGGACCTTTCCTCCAGGAACTTGTCCAAACTTTTTTAAACCCAGCTACACTAACAGCCTTTACTACATCCTCCGGTAACAAATTCCAGAGTTTGATTACACGTTGAGTAAAAAAATATTTTCTTTTATTAGTCTTAAATAGTTTACCCTGTAGCTTCATTGCATGTCCCCTAGTCTTTCTATATTCTGATAAGGTAAACAATCGATCTACATTTACCCGTTCCACTCCGTTCATTAATTTATAGACTTCTATCATATCTCCCCTCAGCTGTCTCTTTTCCAGGTTAAAGAGCCCTAACCTTTTAGCCTTTCTTCATAGGAGTATCCTTCCATCCCCTTTACCATTTTGGTAGCTCTTCTCTGAACCTTTTCTAAAATCGCTATATCCTTTTTAAGATACGGCGACCAGAATTGCACACAATATTCAAGGTGCGGTCTGACCATGGAACAATATAGAGGCATTATAATATCTCTTGTTTTATTTTCCATTCCTTTCCTTATCATACCTAGCATTCTATTTGCTCTCTTGGCCGCCTCTGCACACTGGGCCGAGGGTTTTAACATGGTATCCACAATGACGCCTAAATCTTTTTCCTGGGTGGTGGTTCCTAATGTGGAACCTTGCATCGTGTAACCATAGTTTGGGTTGTTCTTCCCTAGGTGCATAACCTTGCACTTGTCCACATTAAATTTCATCTGGCATTTTGATGCCCAGTCTTCCAATTTATCAAGATCCTCTTGCAATTTTCCACAATCCTCTTGGGTTTTAACAACTTTAAATAGTTTTGTGTCATCTGCAAATTTGATAACCTCACTCGTTATTCCACTTTCCAGGTCATTTATGAATATGTCAAAAAGCAGCGGACCCAGCACAGATCCCTGGGGTACACCACTATTCACCTTTCTCCATTGGGAAAATTGGCCATTTAGCCCTACCCTCTGCTTTCTATCTTTTAACCAGTTCCTGATCCACAATAGTACACTGCCTCCTATCCCATGACTCTTTAGTTTTGCCAAAAGTCTCTCATGAGGGACCTTGTCAAAGGCTTTCTGAAAGTCCAGGAACACAATATCAACTGACTCACCTTTGTCCACCTGATTATTCACTCCTTCAAAAAAAACATAACAGATTAGTAAGACAAGATCTTCCTTGTCTAAAGCCATGTTGGCTGTCTCCCATTAGGTCATGACTATCTACATGCTGAGTAATTTTATTCTTTATGATGGTTTCTACCTTTTTCCCAGTACTGACGTCAGGCTCACCGGTCTGTAGTTTCCCGGATCACCCCTGGAACCCTTTTAAAAAATTGGTGTTACATTGGCGATCCTCCAATCTTCAGGTATTAGAGATGATTTTAATGATAGTTCACAGATTACTAATAGCAGGTCTGCAATCTCATATTTCAGTTCTTTCAACACCCTTGGATGTATACCATCCGGCCCAGGTGATTTGCTACTCTTCAGTTTATCTAATAGTTGTAATACATCTTCCCGATGTATCGATATTTCCTTCAATTCTTCCGCACTGAACAGTATCGGTGCCAACAGCGATTCCTGAGGCACGCCACTACGCACCTCTCTTTCTTCTGAGCAAGATTGGTTTACCACCACCTTCTATGGTCTATCAGTCAACCAATTTCATATCCGGTTCATCACCTTGGGACCTATCCCCAGGCTGCTCAGTTTATTGATAAGCCTCCTATGAGGAACAGTATCAAAGGCTTTGCTGAAACCTAGGTAGATCACATCCATCGCATGCCCTTGATCTAGTTCACTGGCCACCCAGTCAAAGAACTCAATCAAATTTGTTTTGTATGATCTTCCTCTGGTAAAACCATATTGCCTCAGATCATGCAATCCATTGGTTTCCAGAAAGTCCACTATTCTTTCTTTCAAGAGTGCCTCCATTACTTTTCCCATCACAGAGGTAAGGCTTACCAGCCAATAGTTTGCCACCTCTTCCCTATTACCACTTTTGTGAAGAGGGACCACATAGGCTCTTCTCCAGTCCTGCAAAACATCTCCCGTCTCTAAGGATCTATTAAAAACATTCTTTAAAGGCTCGGCCAGAAACTCTGAGCTCTTTCAGTATCCTGGGGATGTGTCCTATCTGGCCCCATGGCCTTGTCCACTTTCAGTTTTGCAAGCTGTTAAAAACATCATCATCATCATCTTCTGTGAATTTTTGAAGTTATGATGTTACCGTTGATATTTGCAAGTTCTTTGTATAAGTTAGTTTATTGTAAACTGTCTTGATTGAATGAAAAGGCGGTATAGAAAAATTGTTAAATAAATAGTGTGGTATCTACTCCATTCCCATTTGGAGTGGATGAGTAGCCTAATGGTTAGAGCACTGGCTTGGGAGCCAAGAGACCAGGGTTTGATTCCCACTAGCACTCCTTGTGGCCTTGGGCAAGTCACTTAACCCTCCATTGCTCAGAAAAATCCAAAGTTATCAATGTCCCTGTTTAATGTAAATTACCAAGTTTAAGTTACAATGTAAACTGCTTTGATTGAAATGATAAAGCAGTATAAAAAAAACCTGTTAAATAAATTTGTATATTTGTCAGTCACAGGTGGTCCTTCTCCAGGATTTTCTTTAGTAAAAACAGAAGTAGTTGTTTAGCATTTTCACTTTTTCAATGTTACTTTCCACAATTCTGTCCTCAGCACTTTTGAGTCTTACAGTTCCACTTCTGATCTTCCTCTTCTCCCGAATATACCTGAAAAAAGTTCTCTCTATGCTTTACATCTGTAGCCATCTTTTCTTCTGCCTTTGCTTTTGCTATCTTTATTTCTCTTTATCTCTTTAAGCTTTATCCTGTATTCCTTTCTGTATTCTTCTTTTTGTGATCTTCTGAAATTTGTGAAGTTGTGTTTTTTGCCTTTATTTGTATAGCCACTTCTTTGTGAACCACATAGGTTTCCTTTTCCATTTATTTTTATTTACTTTCCTTACATATATATCCATTGCCCTTTTTAGTTTAGCCCACTGCAATTCCACTTCCCTTATCTCCTCCCACCCTGCCAACGTCTCCTTCAGGTACTTGGCCATTTTACTGAAGTTAGCATTTTTGAAGTTTAGGACTTTCAATTTGCTGTGATTGGGCTCTGCCTTAGCTTTTACCTCAAACCACATTGTGTGATGATTGCTGCTATTCAAATGGGCACCCACTTGGACATTCTACACACTGTCTCCATTGGAGAATACTAAATTCAGCATCAAATTTTCCCTGGTTGGTTCCATCACCAGTTGTCTAAACAGTGCTTCTTGGAAGGCATCCACAATCTTTTTACTTCTTTCCAGATTTGCAGAAGGAATACTCAAATCCACATCTGGTAAATTAAAGTCACCCAATATGATCACTTCTCCCTTCATAGCTACCTTTGCAATATCAATGATCAAATCTCTATCCATTTCTTCAAGTGCCATCTCCTCTTTCCAGCACAATCCATGGCATTTCTTATTTTCCCCACATCCCCCGATTTCAGCAGCTTTAATATTGCTTTTGACATATAGCACTACTCCTCCTTTTCTGCCTTCTCTCTCTCTTCTAAACAAATTATAGCCAGCTATAGCTATATCCCATTCATGTGACTTGTTAAACCATGTTTCTGTAATGGTCACAAAGTCCAAGTCCAGTTCCACCATCAGGGCTTCCAGGTCAGGAACTTTGTGCCCATTGCCATCCAGCAATTACCAATGTTATTATGTTTTTGCTGGGAATGAGATTTTTGCAGGAATATCTCTTGATGGAGAGGGTGTCTCTGTGTTACAGATCGCAACCTACCAGAGCCCATTGTGATCCATTTGTTTCTTGGATATTTGATTCTTTGTGGGCGTGGTGGTGAGTTATTTTCAATCTGTACCCCAAGGAAGGTGTGTTTCATTGCAGCTAATTCTTTCCTTAATACAATCAATTATTTATTCATAGCAGATAGCTTGAGGCATATAGGGCAAGTTCTAAGACTCCAAATGATTCTTCTTAGAATAAAGGCACCACAGCTATTGCATTGAATATATGACATGTTGACCGAGAGAGTTATAAAGCAGTAGTAGCAAAAGGAGAAAGGTGGGTGTTCCTCTTAACTGAAGGACAGGTATTTATGATATGAAGACTATACAGGCAAATGCAACTCTGGGGTGGGTGAGAAATTAAGTGTCCCAGGCCAGTAGACCTGAATTGAATTGAGAGTACACAAATGTGCACCAAATTAAAAAAGGCTAGGCAAGGAATACAGACTAGCTAGATTTTCCTAAGCTTCTAACTAAAATGTCATTTTATTTATTTAACAAGATTTTTATAATCACCTTATCTTGAAATCAAAGCAGTTTACAGTATAGCTCAAAACAAGTACAGGGAACTCCTGTAGTAAATGTAGGTTGGGGGTAACATGCAGGAGAAGCTCGGAAGCATAACTTATTTACAAATTATGTCTATAGGTACAGTTTTGTATAGGCATGTGTCATGAGGGGGTGTACTAGGTATCCTCTCTGAAGTGTTCAGAGAACAGGAAAGTTTTTAGTTGTTTCCTGAAGTCCTTAATGTCCTCGGCTGTCCTTATTTTCTCTGTCAGTGAGTTACAGATGGCAGGTGCTGCTAGTGAGAAAGCCCTCTTCATTGTAGTCTTGTTGGCTTTAGTATAGGAGCTGGGGAGTTGGGATGATTTCTGTGGTGTTTTGTCTCTTGGGTCTGTTTGGTTTTGAGCATAGTAGCGCCTGTACAGTTCCAGCTGACATATTGTTTCTGATCTTGAAAACGGTTAGTGCTGTTTTGTATTTGGCTCATGAGGTGATTGGTAGCCAGTGTAGCTGAAATAGGAGGGGTGTTATGTGCTCATGCTTAGCTGATCCTGTGATGAAGGTGGCAGCAGTGTTCTGAGTTGGTTGAAGTGGTTGGGTGGTGTGAGATGGAAGTCCTTGGAAGAGGAAGTTACAGTAGTCCAGGATGGGGGCGACAACTGCTTGACAGACAGTGCAGAAGTTTTCTTGACTGAGGAGGGGTATTAGTCTATGGATAATGTCCAGTTTGTGGAATGCATTCCTGGAGGTTCTGCTAATGTGAGCTTGTAAATTTAGGAATCTGTCAAGGGTGACACCTAGGTAGTGGACCTCCTCTTTTACTGGGCTTGGCATATCCTCTAGGGTGATGGAGGTTGGGGGGGGGGGGTAAATGATGCGTTACATGAGAGAAATAGTGCTTCTGATTTTTTGAAGTTGACTTATAGGTTGTTGGAAGAAAACCAGTTTTTAATTTCCTGAAGACAATTTGTGATTGCTGTATAGTCTGGTGTGTTGAGGTGGATTGGTGAATAGATCATAATGTTGTCTGCATAAATGGCATAGTAGATCTTGTGCTTTTTGAAGATATTGCAGACTGGCTGTAAATAGATGTTGAAAAGGAGAGCGGACAGGAACCCTTGTGGATTTCCTGTGTTGTGTTAATTGGAGTGGAGGTGTTCAATCCAACTTTGACCATTTGTTGTCTGTGACTGAGATAGGACTGAAAGCAGTTGAGAGTGGTGTTATGTAGTCCAATATTAGCTAGTCGATTTAGAAGGGTACTATGTGAGACGGTGTCAAATGCTGAGGATATCAATAAAAACAAGTAAGAATCCAGTTTTTATATTGTCGATTCTTCTGAGTAGTATGTCAAATAAGTGAGCGAGGAGAGTCTCGACACTATGGTTAGGGAGAAAACCGTATTGGTGTGGATCCAGAGGAGCATGTATGTCAATATTGTATTGCAGTTGTCTCTGAACTTCTTTTTCAACTATCTTGGATAGGAAGGGGAGGCTGGAGATTGAACGATAAGATGCAGGGTCTGAGCTGTCTATTGATGTGTTTTTTGGATGGGGCAGATGGTGGCTTGCTTGAGAGCATGTGGCATATAGCCTTGTGATAGAGACTTACTTACGATGTTGTGGATACAGCTGATTATCTCTTCCTTTACTGATTTGATCCATTCTACCAGGCAGGGGTCAGATGGTGCGGTGCTGATATTTAGGGCGGTAATAGTGTGGAGAGTTTGCTCCGAAGTGGGGATGTGAAATTCACACCATTTGTGTGTGATTTTGGGTTCTGCATTTGAGGTGCTAGGGAAGGGAAGGGGTGGTGCCATCTGGGGTGGCTTGTTCTTGTTGATGAGGTAGCCTGCAAATATTTGAAGTTGAATCATGACTCTTTCTTTGTTTGATGGATCTTTTGTGAGCGTGCGGACGATTTCAAATAGTTCTCTGGGTTTGTTGCAAGATTTTAAGATGAGGTTGGTGTGATATTCTTGTTTGTGCTTGTTGATTAGGTTGTTGTACTCTTTTTGCATAATTTGGTATTGAGTTAGAATGGGTTGTGACTGGTCGTGTCTCCATTTTCATTCCAGCTGGCAAATGTTTTCTCTTTGTTTCTCGTATTGCTGCAGAGCACCATGGGGCTGATTTGGGTCTCTCCTCTTTCTAAGATTGGTTTGGGCAGTTTGGGGCCTTCACTGCTTTGCTGATGGTGGTATTCCAGGATCTGATAGCTTCATCCAGGTCTGAGAAGTCCTTGGAGAGATTGGGGGAAGGTTTCATTGAGGAACTGGTCCTTGTTAAATCCTTTAAACCTTCTTTCGGCGTGAGGTGTGGTTTGTGGTTTTCCAGTTGGGGGGAGATGAGTCTTGAAGTGTATAGCATGGTGTTCTGACCAAGATATTGGCGCGACTTGTGGGACCGTTATGCTATCCTGTGAGAGGAGGTTCTTTGGGACAAAGATGCAGCCAGGGGCCCTTGAAAATTTGGCAGAATTGAAGGGATTCCATTGCTTTGTGGAAGGCTGCTTCTTCCTTGTTGGAAGTGGATGTCAGATTTATGTATCCTAGTAGTATGAGTGGTTTGTGGGGGGAGTTGGCTGAACACACAGCTTCAATTATGTTGGATGTTTCTTCGATGGCAGCGTTGGGGGCTCTGTAGATGAGACAGATGGTTAGGTGTTTGTTCTCTAGAGTAATTAAGTCACAGTGCTCAGAGCTCGTGGATCAAGAAGCTTTGAGTTGAAGATCTGTTCTTGCAAGAATTAGGACTCCACCACCTCTCTTGTGGGTGCACGGGCAGTTGAAAGCAGTGTGGGTCCACGGTGCGATTTGATTCAGAATAACCTAGTCAGTGCTTTTTAGCCAGGATTCGGCGATGCAGAGTATTTCACTGTGGTGGTATTGCATATGATCCATGATGGTATCGGTCTTGTTTATGATGGACCTGGCATTGATTAGCCCAATGTTGATGGGTTTGCCTAGGATGGGTGGGGTTTGATGGTCAGTTTTGTGAGTGGTTGTTTGTATTCTTATTAAACTGGGGGTTCTCCTGTTGGTGTACTTATAGGTGTTCTGCCATATTTGTGCATGGCAGGGCATATAGGGAATGTAGGGCTGCAGTGGGGAGGTTTGTAGTATAGGTAGCTGTTGAAGGGTGGCAGAATAGGTTTAAAATGAGAAGGATAGCATAAACTGTTCGGATAGCTGGCATATTTTGTTTTTGCAGTTTACTAGGTGTTTGTTGTTTCATGGCATAGTCCGGGGGGGGGGGGGGGGTGTGGGACGCCTTCAGTAGTAAGGTCAAAAGCTGTTCTGTGGTACTTACAGTTTGGAGTCTTTCTTGAGGATGGTGTGTGTTGTTGGGTGCTGTATTTTCCGTAAGGTGTGGAAGGCAGCAGTTGCTTGATGGGGTGCAGTCTTGAGAGCGGTGAGGCTGGTGGCATGGTCATCGTGGTTGTTGGGGCTGAAGGCTGCTGTTAGAATCGATGGGCTTTAGCTGAGCTGATTTTTGCATTCCTGCCTGCGTTCCATGCCTAAGGGCCACACCAAAGGGCCCTCTGGCGAGGCTCTCAGATGCAGGCCCACCAGGTGCAGGCGCACCCAATGGCGCTTTATATTTAAAGTGTGCCTGCGGGCCTTCGATTGGGTCTGAGCTCCAGAACGGGGGAAGAGTTTAGATTGTTTGCCACTAGAAAACGTCTAGAGGGCCGTGGACAGGTATAAATTTGCAAGAAAATCCTTCTCCTTGCAGAAAGAACAAAGAGGAAACGCAAATCAATTTTTTTTCTTTTTTTGTGTACAGCTACTCTAACACACCACAGTGGCTAAATAGTATTACAAGAGGTTGGCGATTCAACATCTATATTAAAAAACAGTCAAAAAGTAAAAAGTTAGACTGTCTTAGCTGTGCAGATTCACCTAAATCAGTGCGGATGAATTCCACAAATGTGATGGAAAATACGGCAGAAGTTGCATTTCTGTGAGTTAAAGAGTGTTCTAGCACAGAATAGCCTTCTGTGAAACTTCCCAGTGTATTGGCCCATAGACATGTGCATACAGCCTCCGCGCACATAAATTTAGCTAATCTGAGTAGAGTCACCTCCTGGACAGGGGTAATGAGGGATACATGCATAATTTAGAAAATACTTATCTAAACAAGTGAACTAAATTGGGAAATTTGTGTGTATTAAATACTGTAGCAAGTTAAAATGTGTGCGCATGTGTAGACTTTCCATAAGGTAATTTTCAAAGGGAAAGAACACGCATACATCAGTTTTCTAAGGAGAAGTAACGTGTGCATACCTGCCACTCAACTTATGTAGACTGTTATAAAAAAATTACCCTCCCTATAGGTATCAAAATAGATAAAAGTAATGAGTTATATAACAAGGCAGCCAAAATAAAATGCTTTGGATTTTAAAAAACAAACAAACAAACAAAAAATCTAAAAGACAAAACAAATTAAAAAGAAAAACAAAAAGCTTTCTAGATTACTAGCTCTTGTCCTTCTGACTAAGATCCAAGTACACAACCTGAGACATGAGCTAAGGGTGGTCCCTTCTTGGTCTTATAGCTAAGATTGACAGTTGTACAATATGAAGAATTAAGAACTTGACACTTGACCTCAATGGGGACTCAATTAGGTTAGGACCACAGCTAAAACAGGAAATATTATACCTCCTAAGGAAACTTACTCTCATAGGGTCTCTCAGGACTTGCTTATAGATCAGTGATGGCTAACCTTTTTGAGCCCGAGTGCCCAAACTGCCGCACAAAACCAAAGAATTTCCTCAAAGTGCCAGCACGTCAATTAAAGCCCCATTTGCAGAAGGTGCTTCATTTGCATAAATATTTGCATAATGTTACCATACACTAACTTTTAGTAAACGTGCCTCTTAATGAGTATATGGATAAAGAAAGACTAAAAGGTTTCTACATTACTATAATCCAGTACCAACCGCCAGGCACATTAGGAACTACTACAAACGCTGCCCATTTAGAACCCATAGCAAACCCGCCGTATCCTAACAGCACTACCAGGACTCACAAAGCACCATACTCTACCTATCAAAAGGCAACACTGCAAATATTAAACCAATGCATCTCAGAGAACAACAATACATGACCGACTGGGGAAAGAACAAGTGGCAATGTCAAATAGGAATTATATAAACAGAATACCTCAGCTCAGTTACACATGCAGAACAGACCATCACCAAACAAGGAATCACAATTTAGAAACAGGAAGACAATAATTAAACTGGGAACCCCAAAAGCCAAACTTGGAATATACAACAACACTGTAGAAATAAAACTATATATTAATTTCCTCTTGTACTAAACAAAGCGCAAAAATTAATGATGCACATTTCCCAGAGCTGACATATTCCAGTTAATAAATTCAAAATAAAGAGATATTTTTCTACCTTTTGTGCATTTTTTTTTCAGTTGCAATTGTTCCAGCCACTTTCTTCTGGTTTCTTCGTGTCTTCTGCTAACTCTCCATCTGCTGTCCATTTGTCCTTTCTTCTGTCTTCTTGTTTTTTTTTTCCATTCTCTCTCTACATCTGCTTTAACATACTAATCTTTCTCCTTTGGCTCTTTCCTCATTCCTATTTCATCTACTCAAAATTTACCCCTCCATCCTCAATCCCCACTTACTCTCCCAATACCCGGCCAATTGTAGATTTTTTATCCCTCCCACACAAAATATTTTTCCCCTCTCCATTTTACTCTCCCAGCCCCATCCCATTCTAATCCTCCCCCAACACCAGCTCCCTTCTAGTTCCAGCCTCACCCAGCATCCATTCCCTTCTAGTCCCTGCATCAGCCCATTTCCAGTCCTAGCAGCCCCCCAACCCAATACCAGTCCTATCCCCCCCTCATCAACCCACTTCCAGTCCTAACCCCCCATCACCCCATTTTCAGTTTAAGCCCCCCCCTATAACCCATTACCAGTCCTAACCCCCCACTTCCAGTCAGCCCCCCATAGCCCATTGCCAGTCCTAACCCCCCCATCAGCCCACAGTCCATTACCAGTCCTAACCCCATCAGCCCACCTCAAGTCCTAACCCCTCCCCATCAGCCCATTTCTTGTCCCAGCCCCCCCATAGCCCATTATCAGTCCTAAACCCCCCCATAGCCCATTACCAGTCCTAACCCCATCAGACCACCTCCAGTGTTAACCCCCCATCAGCCCATTTCCAGTCCTAACCCCACCCAACAGCCCACCTCAAGTCCTAACCCCTCCCCATCAGCCCATTAGCAGACCTAACCCCCCCCTAGCCCATTAGCAGTCCTAACCCCCCCTCTCTAGCCCATTAGCAGTCCTAACCCCCCCCCATAGCCCATTACCAGTCCTAACCCCCATCACCCCAATTCCAGACAGCCCACATCAGCCCACAGCCGATTAGCTGTCCTAACCCCCCCTCCTAGCCCATTAGCTGTCCTAACCCCCCCCTAGCCCATTAGCTGTCCTAACCCCCCCCCCTAGCCCATTAGCAGTCCTAACCCCCCCTAGCCCATTAGCAGGCCTTATCCCCCCTGATAGCACTTTAGCAGTGCTAACCCCCCCCCAGCCCATTATCAGTACTAACCCCCCCCTAGCCCATTAGCAGTCCTAACCCCCCCCCTCTCTAGCCCATTACCAGTCCTAACCCCCCCCATAGCCCATTACCAGTCCTAACCCCCCATCACCCCATTTCCAGACAGCCCCCATCAGCCCACAGCCCATTAGCAGTCCTAACCCCCCCTAGCCCATTAGCAGTCCTAACCCCCCCCCTCCTAGCCCATTAGCAGTCCTAACCCCCCCCAGCCCATTAGCAGTCCAAACCCCCCCAGCCCATTAGCAGTCCTAACCCCCCCCTGCCCATTAGCAGTCCTAACCCCCCATCACCCCATTTCCAGACAGCCCCCATCAGCCCACAGCCCATTAGCAGTCCTAACCCCCCCTAGCCCATTAGCAGTCCTAAACCCCCCCCCCTCCTAGCCCATTAGCAGTCCTAACCCCCCCCAGCCCATTAGCATTCCAAACCCCCCCCCCAGCCCATTAGCAGTCCTACCCCCCCCCCCCCCGGCAAATTTAAAAACAGAAAAAGCGGGCTCTGGCTGCTGCCGCGGACGCGGCAGCATGCAGTGTCCCGCGGGGCCCCCTCCGCCCGCTAAGCCCCTCTGCAAGGGCTTTCAGATTCGCGAGGGATACAGCGTCTCCCTCGCGTCTCTGTTAAGCCCGCAGGGGCTAATGGGAAATTTCCCATCAGTCCCTCGCGTCTAAAGGGGCTGATGGGAAATTTCCCATTAACCCCTGCGGGCTTAACAGAGACGCGAGGGAGACGCTGTCTCCCTCGCGAATCTGAAAGCCCTTGCAGAGGGGCTTAGCGGGCGGAGGGGGCCCCGCGGGACACTGCATGCTGCCGCGTCCGCGGCAGCAGCCAGAGCCCGCTTTTTCTTTTTTTGCGGACCTTCACGCGTGCCAGCTGCAAGGCCTTCGCGTGCCACAGCTGGCACGCGTGCCATAGGTTCGCCATCGCTGTTATAGATAATGAGCCATCATTTGAGTCATCAATCATCCCCTCAGTTTATGCACACAATATATTACTAACTTTCAGTCATGGGACGTTTTTCACCATACTTAAAGTGCATGCAGTAATGCTGTCAAGACTATCCATGTGACAGAGATATAGGGCTCACTAGGCACCTTCAAATTACTTAGATGCAGACATGATGAAAGTAGTTTTATATGAGCTTTCAGAAAATGTTAACACACTAAGGGGCTTGTTTACAAAGCCGCGGTAGCGGTTTGCGATCGTAATCGGAGCCGCGGCCCCATTGATTTCAATGGGGCCGCGGTTGCGATCGCGATCGCGAACCACTACCGCGGCTTTGTAAACAAGCCCCTAAGAGCCCAAAATTTCAAAAGGCATTTACATGGTTTACAGCACAGTAAACCATGTAAATGCCTTAAAATCAGGATATTTAACGGCACTTACAAAATTACTGCCATTGAATATCCCCTTCTAACTCCCCTACGCACCCTGATGCTATCTGGTTAGCACTGGAGTGTGTTGAGGGACGTTCCGGGGCGGGGCAGAGTGGAGGCAGTGACAAGTGATAGCCGGGCAGCGTGCAACAGCACTGTTGTCCGGTTAACTAATGCGGCTTCCGGCATGTGCAGCGATCAACGGATATTCAATGCTGCAATGAACCCGGCATTGAATATCCAGGGTTAAGGGTCGGCAGACAGGGCTATGCACCGTAGCGGCACATAGCCTGCTCAGAAGAATATTGGGCCCTAATATCTTAAGGAAAAAAGATGGCTGAGAGTGGATATAACAGAGGTCTATAAAAGAATGAATGGAGTGGAACGGGTAAACAGAGATTGGTTGTTTACTCCTTCAAAAAGTAGAAAGACTAGGGGACATGCAACAAAGCTGCAATATAACACATTTAAGACTAATTAGAGAAAATATTTTTCATTCAATGTATAATCAACCTCTGGAATTTGTTACTGGCGTATGTAGTAAAAGCTGTTAGCGTAGCTAAGATTAAAAGAGGTTTGGACATGTTCCTGAAGGAAAAGTCCATAAACTATTATTAAAGAGGATCAGGGAAATACACTGCTTACCCCTGGAATAGGCAGCATGGAATCTGTATACTTTGTGAATCTGACAGGTGACCTGGATTGGCCGCTGTTGAAAACAGGATACTGGACTTGATGGATACTTGGCCGCTGTTGGAAATAGGATATTTGGTCTGACCCAGTATATCTAATATCTAATGTTCTTATAATACTAATATACATAGAGAGGTAAAGTTGGTATTTGCGTGGGATGCATAAAAATCAGTAATCAGGGGTAAGCTCACTGAGTATAGGTAAGGATTGAGAGAATCAAAAGTGGAACATTCACCAGCTTAAAATCAGAGTTAAAACGTGTAGAGTGAATGTGCAAGGCTACCGAAACAGAAGACTTAACCTATGAGATATTAGTGTGTGGTGAGATAAGCTTTACCTCTTCTGAGAGGATGCCATTTGGCAATAGAAAAATGGGGCAAAGATGTTATACTTTCTGGGGCAAAATAGAAAAACTATTAGCCTTGTGACTTAGGCAGACTGAAGCAGAACATAATTGTTCGAGTAAGGAAGGATGGGGGAAAAGACGACAAGTAGCAATCTGGATAAAATAGCCTGAAGTTTTGTGAAATATTGGCAGCTTTATGCCTCCGAGTTGAATGGGACAGAAGAGCAGATGGACTCCTTCTTAGATAAAACTATCAACATGACCTTAAGCAATGAGCAAAGGGCCATCTTAGGTGCACCAATTTTGAAGTCAAAGGTCATAGAAGTGCTCCCAAGGCAAGGTGGCAGATCCAGATGGTTTTCTACCAAAGTTCTACTAAACCTTTATGAAAGTGATTTCCCTGCTTTTGGCAAAAAGTATTGATGACATGTTCACAACAGGGGTCTTACCTCTTTTCTTCTATCAGTTATATATTACATTAATATATAAGAATGGGAGGAATCTATTGCAATGCAATTCATACCGATCGCTCTCTGTTAAATACAGATGCCAAAATACTAGCAAAGATGCTTGCCACAAGGTTGAACAGGTTATTCTGAGTTTAGTACATAAAGATCAAACAGGTTTCATTAGGAGGGGGTTTCTTCTGACAATGTCTGCAGAGTGATGAACACTGACTGTCTAAGCATACAGGTGATCCAGCGGTATTGCTGGTGCTTGAGGCTGAAAAGGCGTTCAGTAGAGTAAAGTGTGATTTTTGTTTCAAGGGTTAACAAAGCTCAGCTGTGAAGCAGTATTTCAGAGGTTTGTTGGAGCGATGTACAAGGGGTCAAACTCATCTATAAAACAGAAGAATGTTCCTTGGCGTTAGCCTTAGAAATGTTTGCAAAAGTCATAAGATTTAGCAAGAATATAATAGCGGTCGAGATGAGACGTGCTCAGAGCAGAAAACCATTCAGTGAACTAAGCAGACGCCTAGAGTGACAATGGTCAGAGGATGCCCGTTGCTGCCGTTGCCACCCCCCGTCTGGCATGTGCAACAGCGGCAATACTTTTAAAAGAGCACCGAAGTGCCAGAGTTACTTTCTCCTCTGGTGCTGGGGTGCCATGCTTCCAACATCTCTCCACTTCCTGCTTGCAATAAGAGTGGAGACTGGAGCAGGAGTGGTGCTGGGAATCTGATTCATCTAGGGCACCTCATCTCCTTGTGCCGGCCCTGGAGGTGCTGCACAGAGTGGAAGAGCAGCCTGGGAGCCAGAGAGATTAACGTTCAAATCCCATTGACTCTCCTTGTGGCTTTGGGCAAGTCACTTAACCCTCCATTGCCTCAGATACAAACTTAAAAATCCAAAAATAACCAAACTATAAAAATTTATTCAAAAACCAAAAATAGAGCTGAAAATTATTATCTGAGCACAAATGTTAAAATTATGTTATGTGTTGGAAGACTAGCCATGAGGGGTATCTCCCTCTCGTGGCTTTCCTTCCTTTTTAATCAGTGATTTGGCTCTTAACTTTATAGAACCAGTTTTACTTTTGTGTAAAAAAAGCACAACACTTCGTGCCTCTACACAACCATCAAAAATAAAATCATTTGTGAAACAGTACACACAAGTTCCCCACAATCATGAATAAGATGACTCGGCCATCTGTTTGCACTTATCTAAAACACATTGGTAACAGCCTCACGCAGATAGCAGTGAACTCTGCGGCAGCAATGACAACAGACACAGCACTGCGTTTAGAGCAGCCAAATTTGTATGCCCTGTTTCAACACTCAAACAACCGCACAGTGAAAAAAATGGCACCCAAAAACTTTTATGGACGCCAAAAAAAAAAAAAAAAAAAAAAAAAGCTCAGTTGAAATACATGCCACATGATCTAAGGAGCCAATGAAACAACAGCTAACAGACTAATCCCAATTTGACACGTCATAGAAGGCTTGCCCAATCCAGTTCCTGAATGAGTCCATTCGGTGCTACAGAGGACAGATGAAAAATCCATGACTGTTCTCTAAACTGAAGACGCTATTCTCTGTTTCCTCCCCGAGGACTTACAGATAAAAGTCTAAAATTCTCCATTGAAAATCTGAAAAAAATGTTGATTATCTAGACAATGCCGAACTATAGGAGCAGAAATGGTCCAATATCTTATACGAGAAGCATGTTCATGCAAACGCATACAGATCGGATGTATGGTGTGTCCTATGTAGAGCAACAAGGGCACATTAGGACATACACACAAAAGTAGTAGAACATGTGGTATGCCATTTAGCAGAATGTTTATAGGTTGAGTGTGGAATGTTCCAATCTTTCCCATTAATGGATTGTGCACAACAGTCACATTTACCACATGCATAACAAGACAAGAGGTTCAAAGAAAACACTTTACTTAATTTTTCTAGTTTTCACCCTGTCTCTTTAAAGAAAGGTTTTCTATATGGGCAGTTTCTTCGTCTCAGATGAATTTGCATGAATACAGTTGATTATTTACATCATGCCAATGCTTCATCAAAAAAGGTTATTACAAAGAGGATATCCACTGGCCATTGTTAAGCAGGCATTCACAAGAGCACAGTTTACCCATCGTGAATGGTTTTTCAACCTATGGATTCAATGGAGGCTTCTTCATCTAATGTGATCTCTCCTGAAAGATTTGTGTGCATATTACCATACATGACTCACTCTAACAAAATTAGTAAAATTCTGAGGAAACATTGTCATGTTTTGGCATTGCATCCCTGTTTTAATAAAACTTTACAAATTGCTTATACAAGAGGTTCCAATCTTCGAGATCTTATTGGAACTATATCATCTCATTTAGATGGGATCATTTCAAACAGAACACAGGGAGCTCTTGGGACATTATGAATTAATGGATTGTGACTGTTGTGCACAATCCATTAATGGAAAAGATTGGAACATTCCACACTCAACCTATAAACATTCTGCTAAATGGCATACCACATGTTCTACTGCTTTTGTAGTGTATGTCCTAATGTGCCCTTGTTGCTCTACATAGGACGCACCATACGTCCAATCCGTGTGCGTTTGCATGAACATACTTCTTGTATAAGAAAATCGGACCATTTCTGCTCCTATAGTTCAACATTGTCTAGATAATCAACATTTTTTTCAGATTTTCAATGGAGAATTTTAGACTTTATACCTGCAAGTCCTCGGAGAGGAAACAGAGAACAGCGTCTTCAGTTTAGAGAACAATCATGGATTTTTTCGTTGTCCTCTGTAGCACCAAATGGACTCAATCAGGAATTGGATTGGGCAAGTCTTCTATGACGTGTCAAATTGAGATTAGCTGTTGTTTCATTGGCTCCTTAGATCATGTGGCATGTATTTCAGCTGAGCTTTTTTTTCTTTTTGGCATCCGGAAAAGCTTTGGGTGCCATTTTTTCACTGCGGTTGAGCGTTGAAACAGGGCATACAAATCTGGCTGCCCTAAACGCGGTGCTGTGTCCATCGTCATTGCTGCCGCAGAGTTCACTGCTATCAGCGTGAGGCTGTTACCAATGTGGTTCAGATAAGTACAAACAGATGGCTGAGTCATCTTATTCATGATTGTGGGGAACTTGTGTGTACTGATTACAATTCAAGAGGTTTTTCACACTCGGTTTCACAAATGATTTTACTTTTGATGGTTGTGTAAAGGCACGAAGTGTGTGCTTTTTTTTTGTTGTTGTTTACACAAAAGTAAAACTGGTTCTATAAAGTTAAGAGCCAAATCACTGATTAAAAAGGAAGGAAAGCCACAAGAGGGGGATACCCCTCATGGCTAGTCTTCCAACACATAACATAATTTAACGTTTGCACTCAGATATTTTCAGCTCTATTTTTGATTTTTGATCAGGTACAAACTTAGGCTGTATGCCCTCCAGGAACAAGGAAATACCTACAGTACCTGATCGTAATTCCCCTTAAACTACTACTGGAAATGTGTGAGCTCAATTCAAATAAATAACACAGGTACACTAAAAAAAAAATTTTTTTAACTGCCTCTAATGTTTCGATTGATTTTTACGTTTTTTGGTGCGCTGAATCCAAATCTGGTAACCAATTTCCTCCATCACGTACAGATTTTTTGCTACATTGGGTTAGCAGTTTGAGGTGAACGTTTCAGATTGAGTGCGATCGAGATAAAAGTTTCTTGGATGAATTCTTTATACTAATTGTTTAGTAGTTATTCAAATAAGAATAAAGAAAATTGTAACAAGGCAGCACATAAGAATAGAGTAATGTCAACAAAACACACTGTGATGGTAGCAAAATTATCTGCACTTAAAACAGTCACATACATGTGCACAAACATTGAGCATATAAGAGCGAGGTTAGACACAAAGCAAAGCAAAGAAATGTGCAAAAAATGTTGTACAGGTATGTATGTAAGAATAGAAAACGCAAACCACACCATTGCAATACATGAAGACAAACACCCGATGGTGTGAAAATAAAATTCTAATAAATGAGATCCGACACTGTGGTAATAACTAGCAAATTTTTATTTCAAAGTTTAGTAAAAACACGATATTTGTCAACACAGTTTAGATTTTAAAGTCATTCTTGGGTCAATCAATCTCCTGGTGGGCCCGTTTCTTCTTCCCCCGAATGCTTCTCTTGGTGCGCTGCTTGGCGTATTTTTCATCTGGGGTTTCCCGCAGCAGCAACCAGCAGAAATCAGCCATCATAGTGGTGTTCCATCTTCCTTGGTACCTTCTCTCTGCGTCCTTGATGTCCTGGTGAAACCTTTCACCTTGTTCTTCACTGTACGCCCCCAAGTTTTCGGGAAAGTAGTTCACATGGGAGTGCAAGAAATGGACTTTCAGGCTCATGTTACAGCCTTGTTCTTTGAAGGCATTGAGCATCCTGGCAACAATATCCTTATAGTCTCATCCCGCCTGTTCCCCAAGAATTTGAGAACAACATCCTTGAAGGAATCCCAGGCTTCTTTTTCCTTCTCAGACATCGTTTCAGTGAATGCTCCATCTGAAATGAGTTTCCTTATATCAGGGCCAACAAACACTCCTTCCTTTAGCTTTGCTTCAGAAAGTCGGGGGAACTTTGAGCAAAGGTACCGAAAGCACTCACCATCTTTTGGAAGGGACTTGATGAATTGCTTAATGAGACCCAACTTAATGTGGAGAGGTGGTAATAGAATTTTATCACGAGGTACCAAGCTCTCATGAAGAACATTTTTCTCACCGGGTCTCAAATACTCCCGAATTGGCCAGTCTTTTTTCCCCCAGTGTAGGTCGCGGGCCCGGCTATCCCACAAGCAAAGGAAGCAGGGATATTTGGTGAAACCGGATTGCTGCCCTAATAGGATGGATAGAATTTTAAAGTCTCCACAAATCATCCACTTATGCTCATCATAACGAATCTTCTGAAGAATCAGGGCCAAATTCTTGTATTTTTCTTGGAGAATAACAGAGTGAGCAATAGGAACTGAAGCGAATGTGTTGCCATTATGAAGAACACCTTTTATGCTGTCTTTTGACGAATCAATGAACAGCCGCCATTCAGCAGGATCATACTTGAGTTTAAACCTTTCCATCACTCCGTATATATCGTTGCAAAATACCAAATCTTCCTCTTTGCTGAAATACTTCAAAAATTGTGTCTCGCGGTTGCGGTACCAATAAAAAGTTGTTCCTGGTGATAATAGATTTTTCTGTTTAAGCCGAGAACCTAGCAGTTGGGCAGCAACTTTTGGGAGTCCTAAATCCCGGACTAAATCATTCAATTTAGCTTGAGAGAGAAGTTCAGGTTTCGGATCTGGTTCAGTTTCAAACTCGGAAGTACTGGACTCATCGGGAAAAGCCATCTGATGAGTCTCATCATGATCAGAACCGTCCACACAAATATGATCCAAAGATTTTGGTGGTTCAGGCACAGGTACTTCGTTGCTATGAGGCATAGGCCTAATTGCTGAGGGAAGGTTGGGGTAACTTATTACGTTCTTATTTTTTAAGTTGTATTTATTTATTTATTTATTTAGCAAGCATTTGTAGCCCGCTCCTTCCAGCGATCAGAAGCGGGTAGGATTACTATTGTGAAACTGCCGAATCAAGGCAGGTACAAATTTTGTTTACATACAGATTGTCAGAAAAGCACATCATACAGAGTTAACACTTCTTAGCTATGGGGGAGTTCATTTACATATATACATAAATACATATATACAGGATAATCTTCTTGGACTGTCGAATCAAGGCAGGTACAAATTTTGCTTACATACAGATTGTCAGAAAAGCACATCATACAGAGTTAACACTTCTTAGCTATGGGGGAGTTCATTTACAGATATACATAAATACATATATACAGGATAATCTTCTTGGACACAGTGGTCAGGGGCTGCTCCATCTGTGGGTTTAGTTCAGGTTGAAATGTGATTGGAAAATGTGCGTTTTGAGTTTCTTTCTGAAGTCTAGAAGGTCATTGCTAGCTCGTAGTTCTGGTGGGAGTTGGTTCCACAGTGTTGGCGCCACATATGAGAAAGCCCTTCACATTGTGAAATCCCTTCACAATGCAAGAGCAAAAATAGCAGTCACTGCTGTGGTCTCTTTGTTCACGCCACATCATAGGTATTCCGAAACGAAATGCTTGTTTTTTACCTTTCATCCATAAGCGTAGATCTTCCTCACATGTCTTGCACACTTTGTGAGGAGCCCACGGTTTGTCTTGATCGCCTAACTTCAAACCGAAATAGGCGAAATATACTTTTTTAATAAATGCAGAAATGTTCCTCTGCCGCTTTTTCACGGTATATTCCCCACAAATAAAACAAAAACTGTCCGGAGAGTTGACGCAACCTCTGGCTCTGTGAGCCATCACAAATACACAGCACTGCAAACTACAACTGTAGTGAACCACTTCGGAATAAAGCTGGATTACGACTGAGCAAACAAAAGGTAATAATGAACTTGCAAGAAACTGAAATTTGACAGGAACGTTCATGTCGCAACCACCGTGTTTGAGCGAGCAAACGAGGCGAGGCGAACAGGAAAGAACATGCGCCAGCGCGAGTACTGGATTTAGCCCCCCGCCTCCCAATTGTCCTGTTAATGTATAAAATCAATACAAAACACTCTAAAATATCATGAGGGAGTGTTTCTAGTTAGTTAACCATTACAACCTCTATTTTGGGCCAAGAAAATAAACTGCAGTCGGCTAAAAAGAAATTATGTGAACATTCCTTATATGGGTAAGAAATCTAATTTTGCAAGAAAACGTGACGTGATGGAACATTTTGGCTATTTTTCCTGGATTCAGCACCCCAAAATCTATAGGAATCAGTTGCAAAACTGGAGGCAGTTTTTTGGTAGTGGACCTGTGTAATTAAGATAACAATGCGTCATTGACATATAATGCTAATAATGTGGAATCCACTGCACTCAATCTCGGATGCAAACTGAATGAATCTAAGACTATAATCATATGTTTTAATGTTTCATTGGAACTAGAGGAGAAGCTCTGACCATTATTTCCATTTCAGTGGATGTATGTGCAGACGAGCTATCTTGGAATAACATTACAAAATCAGGTGAATAAACTCTTGCACTACCCATTACTCTTAAAGTAAAAGCAGACCTAAAGACAATGATCTTCTGTGAGCCCATCACTATTAACTAGAATCAATGTAATAAAGATGAATGTTGCCTCCAGGTTCCTTGTAGCATTCCAAATAGCTTTTTTGAAGAGTTACATAGGACAATATCAGCATTCTTATGGAATAATAAATAGCCCCAAATAATGTTTAGCTGATGGTTCCAAAACATAAAGGAGGTTTATCCCTACCTAATCTAAAGAAATATTATTGGGCATCCCAGAAGAGGACAGTGTGGGTGGAGAATGAAGATCAACACTGGATAGAAATACAATAGAAGTTAACAGTACTAAACCACAAGTGAGTTATTTGCCTTTTATAAAGCCCAGTATGGCATACTCATTAGCGGGAGGGGCCATCCCTTAATTACATCAACCACACAATGCTGGCAGAAAGTGGTGGAGGATTTACATTTAGATATGGCGACCAATATATTTAAATCCAAGATTTCTTCCAGGAAATGAGGGCAGACAAGGTTTAAATAGATGCAACAGAATCACCTAACCAAAGTAGCCGACTGTGCAAGACGACTTTTTTTTTTAACTAGGGGAGAAGTTTTAGATAGGAACCAGAGTCCTCCTTATATCTGTTTCCTTCACCAAGTAAAATATTTTCTACAGTCCAAGAGCAAGCTGTTCTTGAGAAAGTTGCTGCCAGTTGAGATCCTTTTTCAAAAGGAAACCTCTGTGAAGGACCTGATAGCTAAGAGGTACCAGGTCTTAGTGAAGGTGACAAACCTCTGACTTTCCCATATCGGCAGCAGTAGCAGCAAGATACTCAGCAGACGTGGGCAGAGCAGAAATGGGCAGAGGTCTGGGACACACTGCAGAGGTTTTCATCTTGCACCTTACAATTAGACACCAATATAAAATTTTGTATCAGATATAGCTCACTCTGAAGCACCTTCAACAGATGTCTGGGAGAGATACTGATCTCTGCTGGAGAGAGAAGAGAAAGTTCCAACACATATGATGGGAGTGTGGTAGGGTTAGACCTCTTTGGGAGCAAATCTGGAAGGTGGCATATGAGATAAGGTGCTCACCTTACCCCGGAATTATTTATTTATATTGTTGAGATGTGGTGGGAAACAAGAAGATATGATACTATCCAGGCAGCTAGATTAGTTATTGTTAGGAAGTGGAGACAGTCAGAAGAACCATCAAATGGTGCAAGAAGATATGGCAGATACTGGAAGGAGAGCACTTCTCAGCTATGGTGAGGAATAGGAGAGGTATATCGATAAAATATGGGACTCGTTTAATGCATAATTTACAAGTCCTAATCACAGAAGTGATTTGGGTTTGAATCAAATATGATAAGGACAGTAGAAAGAATGACTGATAAAAATACATAAGAATCGAACTGATGTGTCAATGGGTACTGGAATGAGGGTGAGGATAGAGGATGGATAGATGTTCTGCGATGGGATTAATTGTTAGCATCACACCTTCACATTACCCGTTGATGCTGCCTGTGCATAGGTCTAAGTACAGTAAGGTTATTGGTCGTATAGTTATGTTAGGACCAGACCACTGCATCAATGGTCTTATGGTCATAATTCTAAAAGGGAAGTTTAAAACAATCCAGGAACGTTAGACATTTGAAGTTAGAAAGCTAAAAATACTTTAACATACCAAAAAAAGGACTGAACAGAGATACTGATTTCCTACCATATTATATACACCATACTTTTTTTTTTTTTTTACTGCTTTTCCACCTTTTGATCACCCATCCATCTCTTCCACTGAGCCTAGCACTGGAAGGCTTTTATGATTCACGTACATATTCTAATATTATCATTTTTTGTTCATACTGTGCTGACCTAAAGAATGTAGCTTTTGAAAGCTAGTCAAAACATGTTTTAAATTAGTCCAATAAAAAGGTGATACCTTTTTATTTTTGTACTTAAGTGTCATTAATAGTTACGTAAGTATGACTGTTCTTCCGATGTCTAGTGTAACATTGTAATACTATTGTACAACATGGTAAATGTGATGAAAGAAAGAATCGATATCTCAGTGGGAGAACTGTTGCATTTTTAAATGAGTATTAATAAAAACAAACACTAGCATCTTGGCAGCCAGGCAGAGAGAGCTGGGTTTTGTTCCTGGTAAAGGTCTTCCACGTCCCAGTTTGGCTGTGACTGGGAATACCACAAATGAGGCACTCGCAGCTTCTAGGGAAAGAGTTACTATGCACAAGTGACAGCTAGTGGCTGGATTTCGGGGACATGACTGCAGAGTGATGGAACTAGTCATGTCGCATGGCCCCTAGATGAGGGCTGTTGCAGCAGTGATTGAACTAAAGTAGGTTTGTAGGGAAGAGGCTGTAATATAGGGGGAAAATGTCACCTGGAAGTTGTGAATGAAGGCCAATGGTGGCAGGCCCCGGTCCTAGTTTCAACAGTGCTGGAGGCTCAAAGTAGCAGGAAGAAACTGCTGGATCAAACCCCCATTCCAACCATCTCCCCTGGAATGAAATAAAGTGGGAAATTACAAAGTCAATGACAGAAGATAAAGAACCACCTGGCCAATCCAGAAAGATATTTAGATGTTTAACTGCTATTTCATGCAGGTTCTCTTTCCTGTCTTCATTTAGGGTTGTGGCACTACTCTATGCAGGATGATTTTGTTTGCTTATTTTATAAGTTAAATTCTCTCATTTTTTGCCAGCACTAGAGCCTAAACCTTTCATAGCTGCCTTTGTTCTGGGGTCTCATGCATTAGGTACACAAAAAGAAAGAGAGGCCAGACTTTTCAGCATTTGCACTAAGGAGGGAGAATGTAAACAGCTGAATCACACAGCTACCCAATGTTCTCACCAAGTCCGGGCTTGCCTATCCCTCTGGAATTGCCTATGCCACGGGATCCTAAGCGTGATCGCTTTGCACCTCACCCCACTGACAGGAATGCCAACGGAGGACTCCTGTGTAGCTTCAAGCAGCTTAGCAGGAACATTGACAGCTACACAAGCTATGATGTCATCTGAGAGAACCACAAATGGAACCATTCTCCAGACCCTCAGAAAAATCTAGAACGTTTTTCTGGGCAAGTGTGAGGTTTCTCAAAACTGTGCAGCAATTTTTGTACCTCAATTTTTATCAAAACTGGTATTTACTCCAAAAAAAGCAGGGATGGTGGGAGAGATTGTGTGGCTGAATGATCCTACTGTCTACAGAGAGCCCCTGTTACAAGTAAGCAACTCCACATTCTCTGGAGACAAGCAGGATGCATGCAGTCCTACAAGTGGTGACACCAAAGCTAATGATTGCTGGTGTTATATTGTAGAGTCAATGTATCCCAGGTAGATGAAGCTAGGACACACTAGGTAT
Source organism: Ichthyophis bannanicus (assembly GCA_033557465.1). Taxonomy (NCBI): domain Eukaryota; kingdom Metazoa; phylum Chordata; class Amphibia; order Gymnophiona; family Ichthyophiidae; genus Ichthyophis; species Ichthyophis bannanicus. The sequence goes on from CM066033.1 coordinate 663,200,955, forward strand.
ACAGGTTTTGGAGAACAGTCTCTCTGAAGGCATTGTCCATTCTGGAACATTGGTCAAGACTCAAGATAGTAATGTGCAATGAAAATATGCACTGAAGACAAAGCAGCTGCTTTGCAAACAACAGCCAGTGAGATTGACTGGAGATTAACAATAAAGGTCAGCTTCACCTAATGTTGGTGTGCTCTGATCCTGTCTGATGATAGCATATCTGTTTGATGATATCCATGTGGAAATTGTTTATTGATGCTAGTCTCAGGTTTCTTACTATTAAATGAAAGGAACAGTTGGAAGCATTTTCTATGTTCTGTAGTTCAATGTAGGTAATAAGACAAGGCTCGTTCGCATTCCAGGGCGTGGATCTCTGCCTTCACGCTACACGAGTGTGGTTTGGCAAAAAAATATGGGTGGTACAATGGATTGGTTGAGATGGAAATCTGAGACAACATTCAGAAGAGCACTGCCTTATATGGATAAAACCATGTATATGGTGAATAAGGAAAGAGAGCTTAGAGTTTGCTGACTCTCCCTGCTAAAGTGATAATAATGAGAAATAGGATTTTCCAAGAGAGGAACTTCAGAGATGCTTCCTGGAAGAGTTTAAAAAGGGACATTCATAAGGTATGTGAGGACAACATTCAGATCTCATGCTGGTAGAGGAGGTGAGATCAGAGGCCTGGTGTTCAACAAGCCTCTCATAAATTTAAAGAGTGAGAGGAGAAGGATCCCCCTTCCATGTGTTCAGGGTAGTTTGCTGAGGTATTGAGATGAGCTCACTGAATTAATCTTTAGTGTGGTGTTAGAAAGATGGAGGTATAACAGTAGATCAAAGTAGGTCATTGTTAAGAGTCTGTTCCATTGTGTGTGAATTATCACCAAGTGAAATGGTACAGTTTTCCAATGAATGGCTTTTGAGATGCGATTAGTATGTCCCATACCTCCCCGGGGAGAGAGAGAAAGGAGAAAGACATTAGCTGCTGTTCAAATTCTATACCATAAGATGTAGGGATTTTAAGTTAGAATGAAGCAGTCGGCTTTCCAGTTGTGTCAGAAGGTAGAGGCGAGTCCCTAAGAAAATGGGTGGTTTGTTGGTTAGGGGGGCAAACCATAGGAACCAGATTTGCCCTGACCAGCGAAAGGCTATCAAGAGTATGTATGCCGAGTCCTTTATAACCTTTTGAATGGTCTTGGAAATGAGAAATAGGTGGGACAGCATATAGGAGGACCTGTCCCAGGGAATGGAGGAAAATGCATCCTGTGCTCTGCACATCATAGGCAGTGGAATAGGGTGGGTCACAGGTGCCATAGCCCTACCAATATTTTACTCAATGCAGCATTAGCAATTAGAGAACTTGGGGGCAGGGCTAGAGATTAGTTTGTTTGGCTTCTCCAACCAAAAAGCTGTTCCACTGCCTCTGGTCAAGACTGAACATTTTGCATTCTGTTAAGTTATGAATGAGTCCATATTTGAAAACCCCTACGTTTTGAAGAGATAAAGGGCAATATCATGGCTGAGTGACTACTCATGACAGCCAATTTTCAACATATGTCCAAAATTTGGTTCTGGTTGCCTGGCAGATAGGAATGTGTTCATACAGGTTACTGGAGGCCATATTTTGAATGCTTCCTTGCAAAGTTTGAAGGAGTTGAAGCTGCTCTTGATGTAAAACAAGACAACTTGGTTGATTGTGCCAGGAGAAATACGTTTCCCTGGATCCATTGTTTGAATATGTGTAGCACATTAAATATGGCCTGGAGTTTTATGTCGATGTGAAGAGAGAGTTCTCTTGTGTGTGCAAAGGCAATAGAGCTGGGCTTATACTGGATGCATCTGCAGTCAAGAGCATGTGGTTGTAGGGTGGTTGGAAATGGATCCCTTGCTGTAGATTTATGTAAACTAGTCACCATTGCTGCAAGCTGCAGATCAAGGTACTTTTTGTTATTCAATGTGATAGAGAGACTGTCTGAACTGATCCCACTACCATGTCAGCTACCACTACAGTTGCCTTGTGCAGTTTGGCAAAGATAACAGTGATTGCTGCTACCAAGTGGCCCAACAACTAGTGTATGGTGTGTTGTGCCCCGTGCCCAGGCGGTTGCCTATAGGCCGGGACGTGCCTTTGTATTGTCCTTAAATAAGGAATCCAGAGCCGAGGCTTCTGGGAGTTGTAGTTGTGAGGTCTCAAACAATAAAATTGTAACTCGAGGGTTTTAGGCAAACACAGGAAATTTTTTTTTCCTTTCCAAAAGAGCATTCAAAAACTCAACGCATGGCAAAAATAAATGGGATTCTTCTCCACACAAAATTCTAACAAAAAAAGACCCTTTTTACCGGAACAGAACACTACAACTGCTTCTATCAGCTTTAAGCACAAATAGCTGTTTCCTTTTAAACGTTCAGCATTCAAAAATAAAGCTTTAAGTGCTTCTGCCAGCTTTAAGCATATGTAGCTGTTTCTTTCAAAGCTTCCAGTATTCAAAATAAAACTTTAACTGCTTCTGTCAGTTTTACTCAGATAATTTGTTTCTAGGGTTTTCTCCTTTTAAAACCTAGAACTTTTATGCTGTTTTCTTGCATAGAGAGCAGTCCAATAATGATTCTACAGACTCCTTATCAGAATCATAACACTCTGTTTGCATTTGTTCATAACCTGTGTCTGTTATATCTGGGTTCAAATCAGCTTGCACCATCTCAGGCTTAATCTCTTCTAACAGCTCTAGGACCTTTCTCCAGTGAGACTTCTCTTTATGCTCAGGGTTCTTAGCAGGCACATGGAGATTCTTTTCTTTCATTAACCAGCACAGAGCCTCTAACTGGCTCACATTACTTTTATTTACAGTTCTATTCACACACCTTTTGGGAGTTGGCAGTTTTCCAGCAGGTTCATGAGCAGCTGCTGTCGTACCTTGCTCCTTGTCAGTAGCTCTCCCCGGCAAAACCCTCCTGCCTCCAGAATCAGCTGCAGTATCTCTGCAGTACTGACTTCCTTCTGGACCGTGGCTCCCTGTGTGCTGGTTTCCTTTGGAATCCTCTCTGGTGCTGACCCTGGTAACTCTTTGTCCTTCAGCTCCCCTGAAGTTTCTTTCTCCTTCTGCACCCCTGATGGTCCTCTCTCCTTCCGTTTCCCTGGTGGTCTCTCCCCACTCTTCTAGTCCCCTGGGCTTATATGAGTGTGCCTGAACTATCGGGCCGTGCTCCTCCCCCAGGTGCCTCTCATTAACTTCACAGCTTGCCTCAGAGCTTGGGCGTGGTCTGTACCCAGCAACTACGTGTGTTTTTTTCTCTTTGCCTGCAGTCTGAAAACCACTGCTTTCTGGCCTGTCTCTCTCCTTAAAGGTAAAAGCCTGTTTTTCTTCCAGTTCCATAGACTCAGATACACTTTTCCCATCACAGGTGTCAACTGTGATCTAGTGGGTGCCTGCTATTCTGCTGCCCAGGGCTATGATCATGGCCGATACATGCTCCTCTGATAAGAATTCTTTGACTTGAGACATACCGATATGAGCTCCTATGAATTCCATCCACTGGATCAGACTTACCATCAACTGCTGTACATTGCTAATGAAGCTCAAAGACTGCAATGTTGCTTGCTATGGTGGACTGCAAATTGTATAGAGCATCTTGACATGTATGTGCCAAAATGAGCCAGTCATTAAGGAAAGGGAATATGAGCACATCCTCCATTTGTAGTTGGTCCATTACTACTGCAGGCATTTGGTAAATACTCTCAGCAGAGAAGAGAGATAAAACAGAAGCAAGCAATACTGGTAGTGTTGATTCTGAACAGTGAAATGTAGGAATTTCCAATGTAGAGGATGGATGGGGATATGCATGTAGGCAACCTTGAGGTCCAGCGAAGCCAACTAGTCATTTTGGCAGAAGGGAAGGATGGTGGAATTTGAATTTTTCTGTTTTGATATGCAGATTGGAATTCTTGAGTTCTAGGAGGGGCCCAAGAAAGACAGAAAAATGCCAGCAGATAAAGACCATATAGCCTACCTAGTCTGTCCATCCATACCAACTATTAAGCACTACAATTTCCTTTCTTCCTTTAGAGATCATCTGTACCTGTCCAATTCTTTCTTGAATTCAGCAGCTGGAAGGGTATTCCATATATTCACCACTCTTTCTGTAAAGAAATATTTCTTCAGATCATTTTTAACCTATCCCCTTTTACCTTCACCCTATGACTCCTCACTCCATTCAACATGACTCATCTCCTGTGCATTTATGTGACAGAGATATTTAAACTTCTCTATCATATCTCCCCTCTCCTGCCTTTCTTCCAAACTATACAGTACATATTGCGATCTTTTAATCTGTCCCCATAAGCTTTATGACCAAGATGACTGCTCATTTTAGTAGCTGCCCTCTGCATCAACCATCCCATTTATATCCTTTTGAAAGTGCAGTCTCCAAAATTGTACAAAGTACTCCAAATGAGGTCTTACCAGATACTTAGAGGGCGCTATCACCTCCTTCTTCATGCTGCCCATTCCTCTCCCTACGCACTCAAGCATCTTTTTGGCGTTCACGGTTACCTCTTCTACCTGTTTGGCCACTTTAAGATCATCCAATATGATCACCCCCAAAACCCACTCTTCTTTCATGGACAGAAGTACTTCCTGCCCTATACTGCATTTTTCTCTAGGAATTTTGCAGCCCAAATGCGTGACCTTGCATTGTTTATCATTAAATCTCAATTGCCAAATTTTCAACCAGTCTTCAAATTTCACTAGCTCCTTCCTCACATTATCTACACATTCCAGGGTATCTACCCTATTGCAGAATTTGGTATCATCGCATAGACAAACCTTATCCAAGAGTCCTTCCGCAATATCACTTACAAAAATGTTTAAAGAAAACCAGACCAAGGACCGATCCCACAGGTAATGTCCTTATCCTCAGAGTGAACTCCATTTACTAGTACTGTTGGTTTCCTCCCACTCAGTTTCTAACCCAGGTCAGTCATTAAGGGTCCATCCTGAGGGCACTCAGTTTATTTATTTGTCACCTATGTGAAACCGTGCCAAAGGTTTTGATGAAATCTAAGTATCCCACATCTAGCATTTTCCCCTCAGTCTAACATTCTGGTCATACAATCAAAAAAATTAATCAGATTCTGGGCTTCTTTTTGGGAATGAGGAAATATTTTGATTAGAGTCCTCAGCCTCTGTTTTGGGCCAGAATCTCCTCCACTGCTCTTGACTGCAGCAGGCTCTGTAACTTCAGAGCTAAGATGGCAGGTAAGAGGGTGAGTGGAGGAGTTGGGAGTTAGAATGCAGCATGATGGAAGTTGAGCAAAACTTATATTGTATCCTTGAGATACTATATTTGCCAGCAGGACCTTGGGTCAAGCCTCCCTGAAGATAGATATTTGTTCCCCTTTTAATGCAACCAGCAATACCAGTTTTGACAATCTGCTTGTAGGTTGAGGAAGTAGGCTGTTGTCTCTTTACCCACATCATCAGATGTTGTGAATAAGGCTATTTAGAATGTTGCTGGGGGAAACAGTATATTGTTGGAAAGCTTTTACACTGATAGAATTGGTGATGAGCATGGTCTCTTGAAGAAATCAGGATAGACCTTAAAAGAGGCAGAAGTGTAATCAGATGAATGGTTGGTAACTCCCTCAGGGTGGTTCTCCAAAAACATTATCACCCAGATATGGTGTATCTGCTATTCTATCATGGACATCATCTCAAAGACCAGATGCTCACCAAAGTTCTGGATGAAGTGTCATAGGAAGAGCAAATTAGATGTATCCCAACTTCCTCCAAACTGTAAAGAACTGTATCCAGGGGAGTATGACATTCTGATGGAAAGGATTTGTTCCAACAATGAATGATGGTACTGCATGATTTCTAATTCATTAACTATAATCCTGAATGTCAGCATGGTGTCCTGAAATACTTGTCTGTCCATGACATTGAGCATTATAGGGTCTTTGCCTGGAGAAGTATTGTGTTCTTAGTTCTTTTGAGGGCTGCCTCTGCCATGAATGACTGGTGTGAGAGTTGCATATTCTCATGGTGTAGGGCCTAGCATACCTTGTATTTATGGTTCAGCCTTCTTGAAGTTGGAAGCATGGAAATGGGAGTTTGCAATACTTTGAAGTGAAAATCTACTGAGGATCTAGTACACTAGTATGGTGACCATTTGGATTTTTCTGGGTGTCTCTATGAATTTCAGGATGCCAGTGAAGTCCTGTTTATAATTTGGTGTCTCAAACAAAGAGAGAGAGAGAGAATGAATTAAACAACATCTGGAGGCGAAAGCCCTATTCCACTACTGCCCTTAGAACTGTGTAATGTGGATTCCAGTCCTACCTCTGTTTGTAGTATTCACTCTTATAGTCCCTGGATAAGAGAGACATCATGGAGATTGGAGGTCAGTTTTGTGGCAGTGTGGATCTATGATTTACAACTGCCCTTTCTGTTTCAGCAGAAATTGCTGTAAGAAATGGATGAAGAGGCTATGACCTTGCTTTGTAGATAGAAGACTGCTAGTATCACTGATAGAAGCCAAATAAAACAATTATGGCAACTGTCCAGAGACAGGAGAGAAGACCCTCAATCAGTCTGGTGTGGACATGTGGGGTCAGGACTGTTTGTAGAAGTGGATGGTTTCATACTCTCTTTTTATGAAATCTCTCTTAGAATGCTTACAGTTGTAATTGGGAGCCTGGGGGGAGGGGTGGGGGAAAAAAAGAGGTTACAGAGACTCCAGTGTGCTCAGTGCCTTACCGAGTAAAACTTTTGTGCAAAGACAGCTGGTAATTATGTCTACACTATAAGAGGAAGAGTGAGGGATGAGAGTGCCAAGTCTGTGGTGGCAAAATGGCATGACATTATTTGCATGTCACAGGAGGAGGAACTTGAACAGATGTGATGCTAAGATTGGCTCTTAGGACCTTACAGGGGCTGGAGGGAGAGTTTCCAGTGACTGTTGGGGATTGGGAAGAGCTCAAGGGATTGAAAAAGTGGTAGAGGATCTGAGTCAACTGCTAAAACCACCAGTTCTGCACTTTCGGCATGATCCCTATTTATGGCATGATCTCTCATGGAAGCACATTTCGTCTGATCTCCAGCAGGTGTGTTTAAAGTCCAATTTCTGACAGAGCATGCATGTACATTGAGTAGACCCATAGGGAATGTCATCTCAGAGAATTTGTTCTTTTTCTTAGCCGAACCCTCTAGTGCTACTGAGGAGCCCATTGGGTTAGCTGATCAATTGGCCTTATTGCTGTTCATCAGATTCTGGTTGGTCATTTTTTTCCAGAGAGCAGGAGAACATGCCTGCACTGTTCCATGGCTGGAAAGCACTAAAGTTCAAGAGGCAGCTGCATGGCACGGGAAAGCCAATGCAAGCCCAGAAAAACCATTTGTTATTGTTGTTAAGTGCCGTCGAGTTGGTGTCGATTCATGTAGACCCTCTGAATAGTTGTCCTAAATTGTGTTCAGCCTTTAGTCAAGTGGCTCATTGACGACAGACTGGCACCCATAGCTGCTATTATTCTATCAATCTATCTCATTGCTGGACTTCCTCTTTTGCACTGACCTTCTACCTTGCCAAGCATGATATCTTTCTCTAATGATCTCTCTCTTTGCATGATGTGTCCAAAATATGAAAGTTGAAGTCTTGTCATCTGAGCTTCTAAATAAAGCTTAGGTTTGATCTCCTCTAGTACTGACTAGTTTGTTCTTTGGGCAGTCCATGGTATACACAGAATTCGTCACCAGCACCATAATTCAAAGGTATCAATTTTCTTCCTATCTTTTTCACTGTCCAGCTTTCGCATCTATATGACGTTATTGACAATGCCATGGCTTGAACAAGTTGAATCTTTGTATGGAGAGAGACATCTCTGCTCTTGAGAATCTTGTTTAGGTCCTTCATAACCATTCTGTCAAGAGCAATGCACTATCAGATTTCTTGACTGCTTGTTGCTTCTTTATTGATAGTTGATCCAAGTAGGTTAAAGTTGTCCACTATTTCAATTTCTTCTCCATCAACGACGAACTTATTGATTTTGCCAGTTGCCAGGATCTTTGTCTTCACATTAAGGTGCAAGCCCATTTTAAGACTATGGGCCCGATATTCAAACACCCTTACATGGGTAACTTCCATAGTAACCCATGTAAGGGCCTTATCCGGGATATGTAAAGGGCACCTACACGGGTAGTGTCATTAGAATATTCTGATAAAGTCCCTAACACGCCCCAATGCTATCCGCATAGCATCGGGGAGTGTTAGGGGCGTTCCGGGGCGGAGCGGGGGTGGAGGAATGGGCTACATGGTAGCAGCAATAGTCAATGCTACCCGCATAACCCTCTGTGCCTTAAAGATAGGCAAAGTTTTACCTTGCCTATCTTTAGGGCGCAGAGGCTAGGTGGGTAGCATTGAATATTGCTGCTACCCGTGTAGCCTTTGCGGCTGCCGGGGCATGCAGGCTTAACAATATTTCATTTCTGCTGGCATGGAAGTGAAAATCTGGGTTGAAGGTGGTCGGTGAGCACACTATGAAGGATCACGTGTTCTGGTATACCCATGCTTCTTAATGTAGCCCAGAGTTTCTTTAGGTTTACACAATCAAAAGTCTTACTGTAGTCAATAACATACAAATAGATATCCTCTTGGTATTCTTTAGTCTTTTCAAGGATCCATTTTACATCTGTGATGATGTCTCAGGTTCCTCACCCTTTCCTGCATCCATTTCAGGTAGTTCTCATTCCAGTATGGTTGTGGTCTCTGTTGAATAATCTTTAGTAGAATCTTGCTGGCAAGTGGGATCAGAACAATTGTGTTAAAATTTCAACAGTCAGTTGGATCACCTTTCTTTAGTATTGGTATAAAACACAGATCTTTTCCAGTCAGTTGGCCATAAGAACATAAGAACATGGCCATAAGGCACAGCTCTCCACTTTAAAAGGGGGCGCGAACAGGCACAAGATCCTTCTCTCCAGTGCTCCAGGAGGAGCTGGGACACCATCTGCTGCAGCCTTCATCGGAAGAGAGCCCTCTCCCTGCCCGGAGACCAGCCGCCGAAGCAGCAGACCGACCGGGTCTTGCACATTCACAAAAGAGCTCATCGAAGAAGAGCTCTCTCCCTGCACGGAGATCAGCAGCACAGAGATCAGCAGCTGAAGGAGCAGACCGCTTAACCCACGTGCTTTCACAAAAGAGCAAGTTTTCATCACGTCATCGCTCACCCCTGCCCAATCGGGGCACAGCTCTCCACTTTAAAAGGGGGCGCGAACAGGCGCACCCGCGCCTTGCGGGCCCGCGCCGGAGGGCCGCGCAAGAGGGCCCTTTGGCACGGCCCTTAGGAAAAGGCCCGTAAGGAGAACGAAACCGACACAAACACCAACCTGAAAAAACACGCCGAGACCAGCAACAGCAACAAAGCACAGCAGAGCTCCCTCAGGGTCGAGCCTGCGTACATCTCCTACACAGCAGACCTTCATAACGCAGCAAGTATAAACCAATAAAAACTTTTACTTTTTCTGGTCTACAATTGCAAATAACTCTGGGGTGTCATAACAACATCACCTATCACTGTGCTCACTATTCCATCTGTTCCTGCATTGTCATTGAAAATTTAACCTGTACTGTGGTTAATATTTTAAAACTGTACCTGCATATAAAACATTGCTAGTAAAATAGTACTGTTGTCAATATTTTAAACTATATCTGCATATAACATTGCTAGTAACATAGTACTGTTGTCAGTATTCCTAAACTGTACATACATTCACATTGATAGCAACTTTTTACTGTCATCAGTACCTTTAAATGTAATTGCACCCACATTGATATTAATTTTAACTGTCACCAGTATAACATATCACCCAAAATGCAACTAATTAACCCTCCCAAATGTAAAATAATACTAATTAGTATCACATTAGCAGTGCTAATAACCCTTGCTCAGAGCTTACACAACAATAATGTTAAAAATATCCCCATCATACACAGTTTCACACGAAACAACCCCCTATCATGGCACCCACACATAGCATATCATCCCAAAACAAACAACCATAGATTAATTCACATAAATTATTCATCATCCCCTCAGTCAACAAACACTAAGATATGCAAAAACTTAGAATCATTATCAACAATATTAATTAATGCCAGGTCAATGAAAAATAAGTTACCTATATTCACAGAAATCCTAGACAACCAAAAACCAGATATACTATGTATAACCGAGACATGGCTGTCAGACACAAACAACGTTTACCTAAATCAACTAAGCAACAATAACTATGACACCTTCTACACACATAGAACTCACAAAAAAGGTGGTGGAGTACTAATAATGTCAAAAAAAGAACTAAAAGCCAAAAAACTAACATCGAACCTACACACCAACATAGATTCCATCATCGTGAAAATTGGCAACATAACTATCTGCCTAATTTACAGGCCACCAGACAGTCAGAAAAACTAGACCCACTAATTGACTTTTTAAGTTCCTCCACTGAGCAAAATCCAATTATTATGCTCGGAGACTTTAACATCCCCTCATTACCAGCCTCATATGCCTCCCTCTTCATAGAATCAACAATAGACATGGATTTTCACCAAATAATAAACACTAGTACGCATGAAAAAGGCAGTATCCTTGACATGGTATTCCTACCAAACGAACGCTACCAACTCTATAACCCAACATCCCTCAATTGCACACTGACCCCATGGTCAGATCATTACCTTATCAACTTTATTATCACAATAAACAACAACAGTTAAACGAACACCAACTAATGCACCTACCTCAAGATTTAAAAAATACAATGAAGAATTCCTTGACCTCATAATCCCTAATTTATCAACATCACCAATAAACCTAGATGCAGCAGTAACGAACTGGCACAAAACCATCAATAACGCTGCAGCTAAAAAACAAATAACTAAGAAAAACACGCACTCTAAAGAAGGTCAAACCCCCTGGTACAATAAAGATTTAAATCTAATGAAAAAGAACTTAAGAAAAGCTGAATATAAATGGAGGAAAAATAAAAACGCAATTACAAAAGATTCATACCTCACACTACTTAACAAGTATAAAGACGCAATAAACAATGCCAAGAAAAATTACCATGCCTCCATCTTAAACAACGCAATAAATAGACCTAGAGAACTTTTCTCAATTGTCCAAAAGCTGACTAATAATAATCACAACTCCAGCAATGAAATCACAGACATTACCCCACAGACACTGGCAAATTACTACATGAACAAGACAACGTACCATCCGCTACCACCTAAACCAGTAGACACTTCTCAAATACTTAACACAGATGAATGGTCTGTATTTCAACCCTTAACCAAAGTTGAGCTCAAATCCATCATCACAAACATTAATACTACAACCTCACTACTTGACCCTTGTCTGGATAAAGAACTCTCTACCTGTACTCTCTCAGTTCATCCTCCCAATAATAAACCTCTCCCTAAAAAACGGATACCTACCCTCTACACTAAAACACGCACAGATCCGCCCAATCCTAAAAAACACTACCCTTGACAAATCATCACCTAATTCTTACAGACCCATATCGAGTATTCCATTTATGGCCAAATTAATTGAAAAAAACATACAAATTCAAACACAAGAGTTCATTGATAGCTCAGCCCCACTTGACGACCAGCAATATGGGTTTCGCCCCAGACACGGAGTAGAATCACTCCTAACAGTGCTAATCGATACACTTGTGAGGGGAATAGACAAACCTAAACAAGCATTCTTACTCATATTCATTGATGTTTCTGCAGCCTTCGACAGCGTTCACCATTCAACAATGATCAATAAACTTAAACAAATAGGTATAAAATCCACTGTTCTAAAATGGTTTACTTCTTATCTAACAGAACGATCCCAAACAGTACAAATTGGTAATCTCACATCAAAAACATACAAACAAGAACTAGGCCTCCCACAAGGCTCAGCTCTGTCAGCGTTACTTTTTAACATATATTTAAAACACATCTGTAAAATATTTAAAAAATTCAATGTCCTCTATCACCTGTATGCGGACGACATAATGATGTATGTCCCATTCAAAATCCCAAATATCCCTATACAACTCATTAACGACTGCCTCACTGAAATCAACAACTGGCTAAATGAAAACAATCTGTACATCAATCACTCAAAAACAGAAGCCCTAATAGTAACTAAATGCACAACATTCATTCCCCCCTCGCATATTACATTGCAAAATAATAATATCATACTAAAAACTGAAATACGCTACTTAGGTGTTATACTGGATAAACATCTCAGCATGGACACACATGTAAGAAATATAGCAAAAAAAGTTTACTTTAAACTAAAAATATTAAAGCAACTCCGCCCACTAATGCACTTACAGGATTTTCAACGCGTCATACAAGCAATCATAACCCCACATTTTGACTTCGCAAATCAAACCTTACTTGGCGTAACTAAGGAAGCCATAAAAAAACTTCAATTAGCACAAAACGCAGCAGCAAGGACCATTACGAAAGCCCCACCTTTCCAACACATAACCCCAATCTTAGAATATCTACACTGGCTCCCGATTCAAAGCCGTATAGAATACAAAACTATCTTAACCACCTACAAAGTCATAACAAAAACAGCACCCCTGCCCATAAATAACCTCATCAAAATAGAACCTACCCATAACCTACAAAGGAGAGACCAGTTAAATAAATTAACCCCACCAAAAGAATTCATTAGGGCCAAAAAATCCACTAACAAGAAAGCCTTCTCCCATGCAGCCCCCATCTTGTGGAACACAATCCCAATAGAACTAAGACAATTACCTGATATAACGGAGTTCAGAAAAAAACTCAAAACACACTTATTTACAAAGCATTATGGATCTATGACCAGCTCATCCCTCACCCCCCAGATAGATAAAGGATAATCCTACCCCAGGTAATACACAATTCAACAAAAGAATGAAGTGCTGTAACCTAAAACAAAGTGATTAAAAAAATGAAAAACAGAACTATGTATATAGTTAAAGTAGATAGTTCACTAATTGTTAATTGTTATTTGTTAACTGTAATTACCTAGCTACAAATTGTTATATGTAAAAACAGATCATTCTGTTTATTGTTGTTATATGGAAACCGCACCTGATCAATGGAAGGAGCGGTATATAAATAATCTGTTAATTAAATTAAATTAAAGATATGCCATACTGGGTCAGACCAAGGTCCATCAAGCCCAGTATCCTGTTTCCAACAGTGGCCAATCTAGGTCATAAGTACCTAGCAGTTTCCCCAAAAGACACAGGATCCACAATGCTTGTATTGGGTCAAGCATCGATATCTTGGGTCCCTTTTTAATAATGGTTTATGGACCTTTCCTCCAGGAACTTGTCCAACCCTTTTTTAAACCCAACTACACTAACAGCCTTTACTACATCCTCCGGTAACAAATTCCAGAGTTTTATCACATGTTGCGTGAAAAAATATTTTCTCTTATTAGTCTTAAATAGTTTACCCTGTAGCTTCATTGCACGTCCCCTAGTTTTTCTATATTCTGATAACGTAAACAATCAATCTACGTTTACCCATTCCACTCCGTTCATTAATTTATAGACTTCTATCATATCTCCCCTCAGCCGTCTCTTTTCCAGGTTAAAGAGCCCCAACCTTTTTAGCCTTTCTTCATAGGGGTATCCTTCCATCCCCTTTACCATTTTGGTGGCTCTTTGAACCTTTTCTAATAACGCCATATCCTTTTCTAAGATACGGCGACCAGAATTGCACACAATATTCAAGGTGCGGTCTCACCATGGAACGATATAGAGGCATTATAATATCCTTTGTTTTATATTCAATTCCTTTCCTTATGATACCTAGCATTCTATTTGCTCTCTTGGCCACCGCTGCACACTGGGCCGAGGGTTTTAACATGTTATCCACAATGATGCCTAAATCTTTTTCCTGGGTGGTGGTTCCTAATGTGGCCATGATGTTGTCTTTCAAGTTTCCTGGCAGAGCCTTGTAAGTATGGTAACAGATGCATCAGATTGCTGTAATATGTCTATGGGAATGCCATCAATGCCTGGTGCTTTATTCTTTGATAAGGTTTTCAATGCTTCTTTGACTTCTTTCATCACAATGGTTCCGGATCATAAAAACTCTCTATATTCTTTCCATCTTTTCAGCATCATTCAACATAGATCCTTGAGCATCTTGAAACATTCCATTTTGACGCTGGAATTTCTTCTTTAACTCTCGTAGCTTTAGGAATGCCGATCTTGTTCTTCCTCTAATAGTTTTTGTTTCTATTTCCTTGCATGTGTCATTGTAGCACTTTGTCTTGCTGCACGTTGGAAATCTCTGAGTTTTCCGATTGCCTCTCTTCCTCCTCTGGCTTGAGCTTCTCTGTGTTTCTGGACAATTTTCAGTTTCTTCGGTCATCCATTTTGGCCGTTTTTGCTTTTTCACCTTTTGTAGAGACTTCTCGCTTTCTTCCAACACAACCTTCTTGATGTCAAAGTAACATAGTATATGACGGCAGATAAAGACCAGTATGGTCCATCTAGTCTGTCCAGCAAGGCAGCAAGAGTAGGTGCACCTGCCGCTCCAAGCAGGTCACCCCTCCCAAGCCTTTGTTTAGGGGTGTATATCCCATAACTCTTCTAGAGTTCTGTCATTTGTATCTAAAGCAGCAAGTCAATTTTGCAGGCATTCTTTAAATTCCAGTGGTATTTTCTCAAGGTCATATTTTGCTCCATTCATGAGTGGCTTGCTCTTTTTCAACTTTAGCTTGAGTTTGCATACTAGTAGCTGGTGACCTGTACCACAGGCAGCTCCAGATTTTGTCCATTTAGGTTTTTCCAAAGCTTTGGAGAGCGGATCCATGTGTGGTTCTGTCAGATGACATCACCACTTCTATGGCTGTACATATTCTGCTTAGTTTTGTTCTCTCTTTTGATGAGCACTTGTAATTTATAGATGTGCTGATCCTTACTGCTCAGTAGCTCTGGTGGCAGAGAATGTGAAAGTCACAACCCCCATTAGGTGATGCCATACATGGAGTTTAGGAGGTCATTCCATGTGTCTACCACTCTTTCTGTGAATAAATATTTCTTTTGATTACTCCAGAGTCTGCTTCTTTTCACCTCTTCCCATAAACTGCTTGTTCTAGAACTTCCTTTCCATGAAGAGAGACCTGCCTTTCAAGCACTCCATTGGTTGCCAGTACACTGGGGTTCAATTTTTAAAATTTTGATACTAGTAAAAAAGACATTGACTATTGAAACTCTTATCTACTTAACAAATACTCTGCAAATATATAAGCTGGTACAATCCTTAAGATCTGAGCAATTAGAGTTACTCAATGTCCCGAATTTTCATCAAGTTCATTTCAGTAGCATTCGCGTTTGGACATTTTCTGTGACGGGCACCATACTCTGGAATGTATTACCAGTTCAGTTATGGCATATTAATGACATTCTGGTTTTTAGGCAGAGACTTAAAATTTAATTATTCCAGCAAGCATTCCCTAATTTTGTCTCTGTCCATAGTGATTTGGGTAATGACGGATTGCTGATGTATTCTTTTTTGTGATGCCAGCTCATTTTATATTTCTGTTTATACTCTGTGCTATGGATTTTAATGTTATATAGTAATTCATATTTTATGTATCAGTTTTTTAAATTTATTTTGGTCAGTTTATGCATATGCTATTTTTAATCAACATTATGTATGTACTCTGCTTAGATCCTTGGATAGCATACTTTATAAATCTGGTTAAATAAATAAATACATGAACATATGTCCTTATAGGTATTTGAATATCTTTTTTCACGACTTCCCTGCCATCCTAGCTTCCTTCCTTACAGGTATATTTAAGTCTGTCCTCATATGTAAGTTGCCTTTATAAAATATCAAAATACAAGAAATATAGCAGAACCTGAATATAATAAAACACAATTATTAATTTATAGAAAAGGACCTCAAATATAATGAGCAGATAATGAGCAGGTATATATAATGAGCAGGTAGGAAGAAGGGGAGGAGGAGTGGCACTATATGTAAAAACTACTATTAAAGCTTTGGAATTACAGAGCTTAAAAGGGAGAGAGGAGGCATTGTGGGTTAAACTAGAAAGAGGGAAAGAGAAATCTATTTGCATTGGTGTGATATACAGACCTCCCTCACAAGAGGAAGAGGTGGACAGAGAGTTAATTGAAGACATACGCAGCATTGCTAGGAAAGGGGAAGTGCTACTGCTAGGAGATTTCAATATGCCAGATGTTGATTGGCACATTCCTGCTGCAGTATCATCTAGAAGTAAGGAGATCCTGGATTCTCTACAGGGAGAACTATTCAGGCAATTGGTAACAGACTCCACACGTGAAGGGGCCATACTGGACTTGGTGCTTACCAATGGTGAGAGTGTTTCTGATGTTGTAGTGGGAGATCATTTTGCATCCAGTGACCACCAGATGGTGTGGTTCAGTATTAGGACTAGGGCTGTTAGAATCCATTCCAAGGTGAAGATCTTAGACTTTAGGAAGACTAACTTTGCGAAGATGGGCCAATACCTCAGGGAGTCGTTAGTGGGATGGGAACAGCTGGGGGATGTAGAAAAACAGTGGGCAAAACTGAAAGGGGGTATTTTAAAGGCAACCAACCTTTTTGTTAAAATGGTAAATAAAGGCAAAAGGAACAGGAGACCGCTATGGTTTTCGAAGGAAGTAGCTGAAAAAGTGAAGAAAAAGAGGGAGGCCTTCATGAAATACAAGAGATCACAGAGAGAGGAAGACAGGCATCTGTATTTGGAAAAACTTAGGGGCTTGTTTACAAAGCAGCGGTAGTGGTTCGCGATCGCGATCGCAGCCGCGGCCCCATTGAAATCAATGGAGTCGCGGCTCCGATTACGATCGCAAACCGCTACCGCGGCTTTGTAAACAAGCCCCTTAGAGAAGCTAGCAAAGTAGTCAAGAAGGCAAAGATTCAAAAGGAGGAGGAAATAGCCAATGCAATAAAATGGGGGGATAAGACATTTTTCAGATATATTAGTGAGAAGAGGAAGGGCAAAAGTGGTATTGTCAGACTCAAGGGTGCAGGGGGGGGAATATGTAGAAGCTGATAAGGATAAAGCGGAATTGCTTAACAAATATTTTTGTTCTGTGTTCACAGATGAAGAACCAGGAGCAGGACCTCAGAAAACACCCACAAATAAGAACAGAAGCGAGGGACATCTTGAACAATTTTCAGAAGACTGTGTTCGTGAGAAACTAGCTCAACTTAAAGTAGACAAAGCGATGGGACCGGATGGGATACACCCTAGAATACTGAGGGAACTTGGGGACGTTCTAGCAACTCCACTGACTGACCTTTTCAATGCCTCGTTGGAGTCGGGAGTGGTGCCAAAGGACTGGAGAGAGGCTCATGTGGTGCCTTTACACAAAAGCGGAAGTAAGGATGTGGTTGAAAACTACAGGCCGGTTAGTTTAACTTCAGTGGTGAGTAAATTATTGGAAACGCTGCTGAAAGAGAAAATAGTGAGGTTTCTGGAGTCCGGCGGATTACAGGATCCGATGCAGCATGGATTCACCAGAGGCAGGTCTTGTCAGACAAATCTGATCGATTTCTTTGACTGGGTGACCAGGGAGTTGGACCGAGGGAGAGCTCTAGATGTGGTGTATTTAGATTTCAGTAAAGCCTTTGACACTGTTCCTCACAGGCAACTTATAAACAAACTGAGCACCCTAGGGATGGACCCTAAAGTTACTGCTTGGGTTAGAAATTGGTTGGGTGGGAGGCGACAAAGAGTACAAGTAAATGGAGCTCACTCTGAGGAGAAGGATGTTACCAGTGGTGTGCCCCAGGGATCTGTCCTTGGTCCGATTCTTTTTAACATCTTTGTTAGTGATATAGCGGAAGGGCTGTCGGGTAAGGTTTGCCTCTTTGCGGATGATACCAAAATCTGTAATAGAGTAGACACCCAGGAAGGTGTAGATAACATGAGGAGGGATCTAGCTAAGCTTGAAGAATGGTCTAGAATTTGGCAGCTGGGATTTAATGTTAAAAAATGTAAGGTCATGCATTTGGGCTGCAGCAATCCAAGGGAGCAATACAGTATAGGAGGTGAAGTACTTTTGTCCACTAAAGAAGAGCGGGACCTAGGTGTGGTTGTCTGATGATCTTAAAGTAGCTAAACAGGTAGAAAAGGCGACGGCAAAAGCTAGAAGGATGCTTGGGTGCATACGGAGAGGAATGGCTAGCAGAAAAAAGGAGGTGATAATACCTCTGTATAAGTCTTTGGTGCGACCTCATTTGGAGTATGGTGTGCAATTCTGGAGACCGCACCTTCAAAAGGATGTGAACAGGATGGAGTCGGTGCAGAGGGTTGCTACTAAAATGATTAATGGACTTCATTATAAAGCATATGAGGACAGACTTAAGGATCTTAATATGTACACCTTAGAGGAAAGGCGGGAAAGAGGTGATATGATTGAGATGTTTAAATACCTCCGTGGCATAAATGCACAGGGGGAGAGCCTCTTTCAATTGAAAGCAAGTTCTGCTACGAGGGGACATGGGATGAGGGTGAAGGGAGATAGATTCAGGAGTGATATGCGGAAATATTTCTTTACGGAAGAGTAGTGGATCCGTGGAATAGTCTCCCAGTGGAGGTGGTAGAGATGAGGACAGTAACTGAATTCAAAAAAGCATGGGACCAACACAGAGGATCTCTAAAGGTAGAAAGTGGACTGTTGTAGTTGTTGTTATGGAAGGACAGACTAGATGGGCCTTGTGGTCTTTTTCTGTCATCATGTTTCTATGTTTCTATAAATTTCTTTTGGCTCTACTGTTAGAAGCACTAGGGCCAGAGTTGATCTCACGTCATCATCGGTCCAATAGATGTCTAATTTTAAAACTTGATTAATAAAATAGTAAACTTTTTATCCTCTTAAAATCTTTTTTTATCATTTTTTTCAAAATTTATCCAAAATGGACATCAAAAGCATTTGTAAAAAAAAAAATAATAATCTGACACAATATTGTGTTTTGAAGAACTTACTGTATCTGCATCAGGGATTCATAAAGCGCAAATGCACAGCAGCTTCATTTCCTTTCAAACTCCAAGCGGCTGTAGATAGATGGATCTGAGCCCTAGCTCTTTCCGTCACACTAGTAGCACCACCATATAACAGATGGCTACAGTGAATCACGTGTAGTCCACAACCGATGTGGGGTGTAACTAGTGTGACAGAAAGAGCTAATGGCCAAATCCGTCTATCTACAGTCATATATAGGATCCTTAACTCATGCAAACACAATACTACAGCAATATAGAGAGCTACTTACCATGGCTGATGTCTCAGCTGTATGATAGTTTCCAGACTGGAAATACTGTTTCTGTCCTGTTAAGCCTTGCAGTGAACATGGCTGGACCGAGGTTACAGAAGTTGTTCATGTCTTGTTCACTACAGCAAGGATTATTCAGAATGCGAAAAAATGGGATCACATCACCCCAATCCTAAGAGACCTCCACATCCTCACACTTGAAGCAAGAATCAAGTACAAACCTATACTACTCACCCACAAGACTATCCACCAAACACGGAACACCTCACTCCACCCCCTACTGCCACGCCCATCCCACAACAGACCAACCAGACAATCCTTCAATAACTCCATCGTCGTCCCCCACAAAAAAACCAAATCCACACAACGGACCTGCAACAGAGCTTTCGAACTTTATGCTCCATCCCTCTGGAACTCTCTGCCAAACCACATCAGAAACAACTCTGACATCACATCATTCAAGAAACAGCTCAAAACAATCCTGTTCCGCGAACATCTCTGAACAGAAAAACCACCCTATCCGCATGAACTAATACTAGACATGTATGCTTCTGCTGTATCTATGTCCACCCCAAATCTATAAACGTTGCCCCCTGGTGACGGCCCTACCCTATAAAATATTGACCCCCCCTTTTTGTTATATGTTACACCGCTTTGACCCGGTGAAAAGCGGTATATAAATGCAGTTAAATAAAAATAAATAAAATAATGTCAAAGATGATCTAAGATCTATTTCTTGACTAAGTGCTTGACATGGTGAGTTTTTGGTAGAGCTAAATGCAGGATGCTCTGCTTCAGCTTTATAAACAAATTGCAAATGGGGGGGGGTGGATCTTAGCTGTGGGAGGTGACAAGCTCTGCCTAGTTTTGTGTTGCTGAGGTGTTTGCTCATGGTTGGAAGAGGATAGCACACAGCGACTGGTGCTGAAGCAACAATATGCCGGCATTTTATTGTGGTCTATATAAATACCCAAGGAGCTGTCATACAAAACCAAACACAGCAACTACTTTGCAGCTTGCCCAGTTTGTCTGTTTTCCTAGTTGATTATTGGTAGTGGCTTTTCAGCTTGTTAGCACCCATTATCAAGTTTGAAGCTTTTATCTAGCTTCATAATATGAAGTTGTACTGCTTTGTATGTTTTTAATATTAAATATATTACCGCAATTTAAAAAAATATAGCACATTTAAGACTAATCAGAGAAAATATTTTTTTCACTCAGTGCGTAATCAAACTCTGAAATTCATTACCAGAGGATGAGGTAAAAGCTGTTAGTGTAGCTGGGTTTAAAAAAGGTTTGGACAAGTTTCTGGAGTTAAAGTCCATGAACCATTATTAAAGAGGACCAGGGAAATCCACTGCTTACCCACTGGACAGGCAGCCTGGAATCTGTGTACCTTTTGGGAACCTAGATTGGCCACTGCTGGAAACAGGATTCTGGGCCTGATGGACCCTTGGTCTGACCAGTATGGCATATCTTAAGTTCCTATATATGATTATAAATTTTTAATAGATGCAATTTGAACTAGCTCTATTGTTTATTTCCTTTCGATTATTTGCTGGATTGTATGTGCCTCTGTGCCCTGACAGCCTGGATGCCTTGTTATACAAGGGCTCTCATATGGCTAGTCTTCCCCCCAATCTTCTATGTGGAACAGTGTCAAAGGTTTTTCTGACCATATCCAATGCTCCCCCTAATTTACTGCTTTGGTCAGTACCAGGCATCCGTGCTCCTGCTACCGACTCCAGGTCATCAGGGAAGACCGTCCAGACCTGGCCTCATCTCCGGGCTTGTGGATCAGTCTCTTAGCCCTGGACCTTCTATCCATTTCCCTACAATCTTGTCACTAAATTATTTTTATTTCTTGCACTTGTTTGAAATAAGTCTGTTTTGGCAGGCAGAATCCTGTAGTTTGTATAAAAAGACCTTTTGGTCACTGGGTACAAATAGCGTTTGCTCTAACTTTCTTCTTCTCTGCTATACATAACTTTGCAGTGCAAGTTATGGGTTACAGATGTCGCCCTGCCCTTTTGCTCCCAAATTGGAAGTTGTAATTTCAGCTCCTTCCCTTTTGCTGCTGGTCTCTTGGCATATGGTATATGCCTCCCCCTCCCCCTCATACCTTGTCATTGCTTTTAGATGTGGTAAGTACAGTTAGTGAGAAAGACTCGGCCTTTTCTATGAAGGGGGCTGGATGGCACATTTAAAGGAACAGTTTCAAGTGACTATTGCGTATACATTAGTCTTGATGTCTGACAAAGTCCCCCCTTCCCATATCAGACTGTACACTCAGAAGAGACACACTGGGCTCTGGCCATGGTCCAACTGCTAAGAATTATTCTATCTGCCACGTGGGTAAGACTGTTTAATGGCCTAAGCCTTGATTCTTTTCAGTTTCTCTTCATAAATCTACTTTATCTAAAGGCACAGACTGGAGGGAAAACCCCAGTTAGTCCCATTCAACCTGTGCAGAAGAAATTAGTGCTATCGATGGTAAATCTGGAAGGAATGCGAAGGCATATCCAAAATCATATTGTACACCAGAACTGCAAGACTCACCACCGTGTATTGGGTCCTCCATTTCTAGTTCTTATTTTCACCGTGAAAAGGAACTACGCTTACCAGAATCCATTGCAAATGCAGATAGAAACTACTACCCCCCTCTCACACACCGCAATGTAGACTAGCATTAATGCATTCAAGTAGAATGTACTTGCAAATTAAATGCTCCTAACTAGGCAGAAGTGAACAAGGAAAATACTCTCTCATGTTATGGAAAATATCCTGAAATATGGCTTTTGTGCTGACCTGGCTCAGTTTGTACGGAATCCTCGAGTTTTGTGGACATGTTTAATAAGTGTCCGGAAGTGCCATTCGCTACATAAGAACATAAGACATGCCATACTGGGTCAGACCGAGGTCCATCAAGCCCAGTATCCTGTTTCCAACAGTGGCCAATCTAGGTTATACGTACCTAGCAATATCCCCAAAGACACAGGTTCCACAATGCTTGTACTGGGTCAAGCATTGATATCCTGGGTCCCTTTTTAATAGTGGTTTATGGACCTTTCCTCCAGGAACTTGTCCAAACCTTTTTTAAACCCAGCTATACTAACAGCCCTTACTACATCCTCCGGTAACAGATTCCAGAGTTTGATTACACGTTGAGTGAAAAAATATTTCTCTTATTTGTCTTAAATAGTTTACCCTGTAGCTTCATTACATGTCCCCTAGTCTTTCTATACTCTGATAGCGTAAACAATTGATCCACGTTTATCCGTTCCACTCCATTCATTAATTTATAGACCTCTATCATATCTCCCCTCAGCCGTCTCTTCTCCAGGCTAAAAAGCCCTAACCTTCTTAGCCTCTCTTCATAGGAGTAGCCTTCCATCCCCTTCACCAATTTGGTGGCTCTTCTCTGTACTTTTTCTAATAAGGCTATGTCCTTTTTAAGATACGGTGACCAGAATTGCACACAATATTCAAGGTGCGGTCGTACCATGGAGCGATACAGAGGCATTATAATATCCTTTGTTTTATTCTCCATCCCTTTCCTTATGATACCTAGCATTCTATTTGCTTTCTTGGCCGCTGCTGCACACTGGGCGGAGGGATTTAACATGTTATCCACAATGACTCCTAAATCTTTTTCCTGGGTGGTGGTTTCTAATGTGGAGCCTTGCATCGTGTAACTATAGTGTGGGTTGTTCTTTCCTAGGTTGTGATAAGGAAGCTTATCATAGCTCAGGTAGGAGCTATAGAAAAGATGATGTGACTCTGAACAAGCAACCTGTCAGTTCTGGTAGAAGCAAGAAAACAGAGTTTTCACATAAAAGACTACCAGTCCCAGAATGCACCAGCTTTCCAGCAGCCATGAGAGGGGCTGAAGTGAGAGAATGTGTGTGCAATCAAGAGAGCTATGAGGTAATCCCTAAGCACTCATCTCAAAGGGCAGGGCTTGATTCAACACAGCTGCGCTGTGTTAGGGAGCAGCACACATTAGAACAGGATAAGAGTAGAGTTTATTCTTCAGATAACAGCTACAGAGGGAGGAAGAGATACAGAGACAGCAACGGCTACAAGCACCAGTATCACCTGGAGAAACAGAAGCCAAGCCAAGCAGATAGAGAGAGAAGGAAACTCTCTGGAAGGAAGAGAAGAAAGGCCATTGGAAGGTCTGGGAGATTCCAAGGCAGTACTCATACTGGGAGGTATTCCAAAAGCCAGCAGAGTCCATTGGACTGGATTCAGCCAGAGGAATGGAGTGGCAGAGATAGGAATCACCAGTGGCTACCTGGAAGAGAGAAGACTGCATGTGGAAGGGACTTTCAGACCAAGGCCAGAAGGTATGTGAGAGAAGATCCAGCGTCCAGGGATCAAGATTGGAAGGCTGGACATCAGAATTGGATTACATATTGGCCAGGCTATACAGAGAGGAATAATGATAGCAGGAGAGGCTCAGGTATGAACACTGATCCAGACCCTATCTATAATAGAGAATGGCAGCAAGGGAATAAGCATTCTCATGATAGTGCCTTAATGAAAGACTCATCTGTGCCAATGTATGATATTGACCCTATGATTGTTGATGCAGGGGGAAATACAGCAGATGAAACTATTTACATGGACTGTTCTTTATCTAAATGCTATTGCTAGTTTTCTATGAGCAAACACATCAGCCATCACAAAGAAACCTAACTTTGTTCTTTATTTCCACTGCAAACAGCTCTTAAAGCAGGATTTGGGTTCACACAGTAGCAGCCAGCCAGCTAAAGGCTTACAGCTGGTCAATTGATAGTAATTAAAGCTGCACCTGATTGTGTGTGTGAGCAAGGGAGAATCACTGCTGAGATCTGCGTGGAAAATAAGCAGAAGTTAACCTAACCAGCAAAGTTTATTCTTTTCTTTGTGCCTTTGTATTTGGTAATTATTTGCTAAGAACACATTAGCTAAATTGCCTGACAAGCTGAAGGTTGTTTTCTGGTTTACTTTGTGACTTTTTGTTATCCATTTTAAACACTGCAAGCAAGTAACCTCATTTATAGTGCTATCAAGCATACATGTGCTGGGTGAATTAAACCCCATCAATAAAAGAAGTATTTTATTGATCTTACCACTTGGTTTCACAACTCAAATTATTGTCATCAGCTGTGTTTGGGAGTGAAGGAACTACAATACCCACAATACCTTGCAAGAATCATATGAATATATGCATCGTCAAGATTGTGTAAGTTCTCACCCTAGGCAGCCGTCTGACAAGGTGCATAACTTTGCACTTGTCCACATTAAATTTCATCTGCCATTTGGATGCCCAGTCTTCCAATTTATCCAGATCCTCCTGCAGTTTTCCACAATCCTCTTGGGTTTTAACAACTTTAAACAGTTTTGTGTCATCTGCAAATTTGATAATCTCACTAGTTATTCCCTTTTCCAGGTCATTTATGAATATGTCAAAAAGCAGCGGACCCAGTACAGATCCCTGGGGTACTCCACTATTCACCTTTTTCCATTGGGAATATTGGCCATTTAGCCCTACCCTCTGCTTTCTATCTTTTAACCAGTTCCCGATCCACAATAGCACACTGCCTCCTATCCCATGACTTTTTAGCTTCGCCAAAAGTCTCTGATGGGGGACTTTGTCAAAAGCTTTCTGAAAGTCCAGATACACTATATCAACCGACTCACCTTTGTCTACCTGTTTATGCACACCTTCAAAAAACATATCAGATTAGTAAGACAAGATCTTCCTTGTCTAAAGCCATGTTGGCTGTCTCCCATTAGGCCATGACTATCTACATGCTGTGTAATTTTGTTCTTTATGATGGTTTCTACCATTTTCCCTGGTACTGACGTCAGGCTCACCGGTCTGTAATTTCAGTCTCTCAGGTCCCACAGAAGGTAGGAAAACTCTTCTCTTCCCCTTAAGTGCTCTGGTATGTTCTAACACTGGGCAAGTATTGGGCCATGGCTGGCCCAGATGTTGTATGACGTAGGTAGATAGAAATCCAGCACCTTTAGGAGTAGCTGTGATGCTGAGGGTTATCAGATGCAGTGTTACAGCCATCTAAAAATATCTCAGTAACATTCATGTGGCAGATTCCCATCGTAGTGGGAAATCAGCTGAACAGGATGGGGACGAGGTGAGATGGAAGGGGAGGGCGAGTGGGAAGGAGAGGGAAATCATTTCTGTATACACATTTCTGAACTCAATGGTTACATTGCAAACTAGATTGAAATCTTGGTTGTGTGTATGTGTGTGTCTCTGTCTTTCGTTTTCAAAGGGTTCCTTTCATGCATCTTCAGACGCTCATCAGCCACTACCAGCACAGCACCACTGTCAGGCAGCCACACATCTGCTATCATAGTAAAGCTGCCACAGGACTCAGAGCCCTCAACCATGAAAATACTCAGCGATTTCTTAGCAAAAATTGATGAACTCAGTCTGAAGTAGAAAACAAGGTAGCCATGCAAACTATGAAATATCACGAAAGCTATCAATTCTACTAGTCACTTTGACAGACATCCAGCAAGACCTTCAGGGCAAGGAAACTGGCAAATCCAAAGCCTTAAAAAATATAAATTCAAAAGCAAAGCATAGCCTTTGCTACCTAAACGGCACCACCACACTGCTGCTGGTGGTGGGGGGAGGGGGTACCGCCTGCTCCTCGTGATTAAAGATGTGATATCACAGCGTCTCTCCCCACCAGCAGGAACATTGAGCATCACACTAAGAAAGACGACAAATATTGTTAATCCCCCTTCCCACCTTATCTGAAGCAAGAGACAGGTCAAGAAAAGGGAAACCAGCTTCAGGCTTGATCTTATTCTTCAAAATAATATTATATTTGATTGGGGAGGTCAGTCAAAGAATATTTAATGCTTAGATGGGATACCAGGTATTTGCAAGGGTATGTGAAATGAAATTCTCTTCCCACTGGGCAAACTTACTGATATCCTTCATTTGGGCTGCGTTTCTTTATTACATCAGAACGCCTTAATCTTCCGTCTCCAAAATAGCAGAAAGAAATTCTTCTGAATGCAAAACAGTTTCAAAGTCCAACACTTATACAGATCAACAACGAATATCACCATTGCTCTGGAAACTTCCTCTTCTTGCAGACTCCCAAGATACTGTAACAGGTCTGCTCTGTCCACGGCAAGCTGCCCCCCCTCCTTCCCCAAGATGTTATGTTTTGAGGCCCCTTGTCTACTGTGACTAGAGATAAGACAACAAACATGAGAGATTGGCAGCAGGGATTCTTCTGAGATGCCCCAAACTTCAAATAGATCATCTTTAAACATCTCTACCACTGAACTGTGCACCTCCTGGGAAAATGAATAAACAGTAAATCATTCCTTCTAGATGAGTTCTCTACACTTTAGATCTCCCATGAAGGACAGTAAAAGGTTGAGGGGGGTATTATTATTTTGGGTAGGGAGGGAATCCTATTAGTTTTCTCCTGCTCTTTTGGGCTTCCAGCTCAGTGGCCTTGGACAAGCCACTTAACCCTCTACTGCCTCAGATACACATAGATTGTGAGCCCTTGGGGGACGAGGGAATGTATCCAATATCTGCTTGTAGTGACTGTAAATCACTCCGAGGCCCTTCAGCCTGGGCAGTATATCAAGAAATTGCATAAACACAAACAGTGTGAGCGAAGGCTGGGCTCTGGTGCCATGAGCCTTCATTTGCAACTACTTGGGGATATTCCCATTATCTTATATCCCTCCTTAATTCACTCAGCCCAGTCATCAGAGCAATATGCCTCAGCCAGCGGACTTGTGGAATCCTGCAATCATGGGGTTCCCTTCCTACCTGTGCGGTGAACACGGCCATTGCAGCTTTGCCAGCCCTGGCTGCCTGGAAAGCAGAAGACCTGACCCAGAAACCGAACCTCGGTCTCTCTGCATCGCAGTGTGTAACATCTGCCACAGGGTTAGCCCTTGAAGGGCTGTGTTATATTTAATTAATGAATTATTTGACAACTGAAGCTCGGTCAGTTGACTCTTTATTTGCACAGGATTTAGAAACATAACTCACGACTCCACTCAGGATCTTGTAGACCTCTATCGTATCTCCCCTTAACCATATTTACTCTAGGCTGAAGATCTCTAACCTCTTTAACTGTTCCTCACAGGAGAGTCGCTCTATCCCCTTTATCATTTTGGTTGCCTCTCTCTGTACCTTATCTAATGCCGCTGTATCTCGTTTGTGATGCAGAGACCAGAATTGCACACAATATTCAAGGCGTGGTTGCACCATGGAGCGATACAAAGGCAGCTTTCAGCTTAACAGTAGCTAGCTATGTCTGTGTCACTGTAATCATCTCATAGCCGTGATAGCCTCCTGCCCTTTCTGAACCTTGCTAGACAGTTAAGACAGGACCTTGCTAGACAGAAGCTAAGAAAGTAGCAAAGTGGAAGATCCTAATAGCTAATCTCCCCCAACCCAATGCCTATGACCAGAAGGGCTCAAAGAGACTTCATGGTGCACCCTGACATGGCCTGCAAGACCCACATCAAGGCCAGTACATCCAAGGCGTGGGAGATGCCAGCAACATTCCCATCTTGCATGGTCAGTTGGTATTCTCCTCCTGCAACCGTAGCTTATCCTCCTCCAGGCAGGTTCCAGCTGCATCAAATCTCCTGGAAGCAAGGCATCTGCAAACCAAGTCCAATGCCTCCATCAGCCCAACAACCGAGGGGACTGGTTTCACTGGAAAGCAGCCCACCTTTCCCTTGAATTTGCCCATCTCTGCTGCTGGGAGAATAAACAGGTGCCCGTGAGCTGTAAAATCAGGCAGTGGCTCGCAGCTGGGCTGGAGATGCTGAGCTGCATTCACTATCTAGGAATGTCATGCTATATACAATGTACAGATGCCCAGGATCACAAGTGCCGTCAGTGAGATTCAAACCCTGGCTTCCCTGGTTCTAGCCCACTGCTCTAACCATTCATGTAGTAATAGGAGGGCGAGAATAAGCAGATGCACATTACGAGGATTATGCAGACAGATCTATAAGAGACTCAGACTGCCTGGGTATATGTCATAAATGGCCAGGCCTTAAATTCACATTCAAAATGGGAAATGGAAGATAAAGGAGGAATCAGTCTCTCACTTTACATAATACAAACTACTTGGGGATACATATCACAAGTAGTTTTTGCCTTGCAGGAGTTGTGACGGGGCAGATACGCCAGGTCATTCATTGCTGATGTCTTTGACCTTGTGCAATGCCCTGCAAATCTTCAGTCTTACATAAAAAGAAAAACACAAAATATAGTGCCATTATCTTAGCCTATTCCTTCTCCTTTATCCCCAGCTAGAGCTGAATGCGCCACAGGCAAGATCCCTGCTATGACCTTGATTCTATCACAGCTCCTCGCAAGCCCCCATCAGCATCTCTGTACCTGGCTGAGTAGCATCAGAAGACAGCCATATGTGGCAGCCACTTCCTGAGAAGATAAGGAGTCTGCTCCAGTTTCAACAACTGAGAAGGGAAAGAGGAGGGGGCGTTGAGAAAATGTGTAAAAAGGTTGAGCTGTAACAGCTTCAGGCGGTTTGGGCTTCTTGTGGTCAAGAGAGGAAATCTGCCGTTATGAAAGACAGACTTCTGGGTTCAACCAAGTTATAGCAGACCTGAAAGGGAGAAAAGCAATAATTTCCTCAATATGTACAGCTACCTTCAGCAGCCTTTCACTGAGACCAGAGCAATGACATCTCTCTTTCCAAGTCTCCTCCTGCTCCGAGGCTACCTTGCTATGATCTGTTGCAAGGCCTGGGGCATCCATATTCCCGTGTCTATTTCTGCAGCATCACCTACATCAGTGTATCCGAATTTACAGCTAACCTTGGTTCCCGAGCCCTTAACAATAAACTCTGTTAACAATCCCGTCTACCCCATTGTATTTTTAAACCTAATATATGTATCCACCAAGTGACATCACAGCAAAACTCCTTTTCTATGAACTTAACAGGGATGGAGCTATGAATGCTAATCAGCATGACCCCTAAGTGAATACACATGGTTACACATATGGTAAATACAGTGCAGATAATTTACTGTATCTACACTGTAAATATACTGCAGATACCTTGTAATTACCCTTCAGAGACATTGCAATTATGTTGCAGATACTATTATAAACATTGCCCTTAGAGTGTAATTCATAATTTGCTACACCACAATTACTGGGCTACTTACATGCTTGTACTAAGATACAGTACAGCCAACATTTTGTGGAATACCCCATCCCCCCCCCCCAAATAACAGTAGCATAACTTATTTTAACTACATAAGCATTTTACATGCATCACATTCAGTATGTACTGAGGACTTAAATTCAAAGATTTAGTTCTACAAAGCAAATGAAATGATAAGCATGCTGTGTGTGACTTATTAGCTCTGCCTTTCAGTTCAAAAAATAACATTTCCCTATACTTCTCTCCTAAAAAAAAGTATCTTTCTACTGCAAGAACTTTAGCTGGGGAGGAAGGGCTGAAATGATCCTGCCTCCCTCCCAATGATCTTCACAGTTTGGCAGCAAGTGATCCAGTCCCTAGAGGGAGATTTTAGGGTCTCTTCTGTTTTGGCTCCCCATCCCAAAGCCATAAGACGGGATCGGCAACTATCTGGAAAACTACCAAGCTTCATCAGAAGGGGCAGAGCGCCAGTACTTCATGTGGGGATAGAGAGACGTAGCCAGCTAAGTTTGCCTGGGAAGGCTGCATAGGTGTAGTTTGTTGCAGACAGTAATGGTGATCTGGTACCCCTTCACCCACTGTCAGTATGACTTCCTTACCCTTTGCCCCCCCCCCCCCCCCCCCCCCCCCAAAGTAAGAAGGAAAACTACACCAATGGAGAGCTGGCAGCAGCAAGACCCAGGGTCATAGGTAACTGGATCTGCCGCTGCCATGAGTGCTGCCACATATCTACCCCCACCCTGCCCCCATGACCAGAGGATAGATAGCCCGGGAGCTCTTCCAATATGCAGCTGCTCCTTGCAGTTCTATAACTGGGGCTCTGGCTCGCTTATTGATGGTCCTGCCCAACCATCTCCTGCGGCTTTCCGAAATTTGTAGGGCTGATTTCACAAGTAGTGAAATCAGTCCAACCAATGTAAATAGTTTTACGATTAGTTCTGTTATTGTATAGTTAAATACGTTCAATGTAATTTGTTCTGGTAATTGTAAACCACCTTGATTGTCAGATAAGGCTGTATATAAGAATGTGAAATAAATAAAGTATGGAGGAAAGACTATAAATTCCCCAATGTATTGTGCTGAAGTTTAAAAAAAAAAAAAAGAAGCAAAGCAAAACCAGGAGTGGTCAAAAATCTCCCTCCAGAAATCCTGTCACTTAGCAGCTCTGCTGGATTCATACTCTTTCTGTCATTTTATTTTCTCAGAATAAAGCCTGCCTATAAAGTCCTTATCTCTTCAGAGACGCTTTAAGCTCTCAGAGTAGCCAGTGATGAATAAGGATTGGGAGCCCACACCAAAGAAAGCAGTGGTAGTACAGAAACATAGAATATAAGAGCAGATAAGAAGCATAAGGCCCATTCAATCTACCCAGTGTCTCTTCTGGGGCAATGCAAGAGACCCCAGCTGATCCATGCCTCTTCACCCCTAGGGATCCTCGGTGCCTATTAGAGGCTTTCTGTCTCCCTGGAAGCCATTTCATACACCCATCACCCTCATTACCAAGAAATATTTCCGAATCTTACTCCTGAGGCTAGCCCTTGGGAACCTCATACCTGATCTCTTGTTTTCAAGCATTCTTTCCCCTGAGAAATGTTTGCTTATCTTGAGCATTATCTGTACCTTCCAGGTATCTGAATGCTTTCATCATATTCCTCCTACCCTCCAGTTTTGCTGTGCCGTGTGATGTTTTAACAGGCCCTGATCAACCTCAGCTAAACCAGGCGAAATCAAGCCACAGAATGGACCAGGTTAGCCTCAACTTGCCTCCCTGATTTAATTAAGTGCTGCACAGCTGATCTGCAGAGGTCTGAAACAGATAAGCGTTATTTACTCAGTAAACACCAATAATCATACAGTGTCCTTGATAAGATGCAAGGCGGGCGCAGGCTCGTTATTATTACAGTCCCGTTCACCCGGTTGAGAAAAATCCTCTTTTTCTAAGCAGAATGTTTTGTCGCCAGCGCTACAGTACTTCTGCAGAAGACGTAGCACAGGGATTCTCCCTTTGGGAAGCTTTCTATGATGCGTGGAGAGGACACAGATGACAGCCATAAATATCAACGAAAAGGGGAGTCAACGAAAAGGGGAGGGGGGGGGGACACCCTCGTACATCCCTCGCTGTCGCCAGTTATGATGGGGAGGGGGCAGGCAAAAAAGGGGGAGGGAAACGGGGAGATCACAGTGCCGTACACAGAGGTGTTGTAGCTGCCTGGAGATTGCAGGTTTCTATTTTACACGAGTCAAAACCTGTTCCCGCGGCCTCCTCGCTATACGAATTGCCCCAAATCGCCTGCTTACAGAACATCAAAAATCTAGAAGAGTTCTTTCCAAGCAGACAGCCTCCTGCTGTTTACGTGATCGCCTGCAGACACGCACATACAAGTGTATACACGTGTATTGTATGTGTAGATATATGTGCACGCAGACAGATACAAGTGTATACACATTTGTGTATTTTGACAACTTATACATATACTGTACACGCATTCAAATATTTATATCGACATAAAAACAGCCCCCCCCCCCCCCACTCGCATCTTTGCGGCCGATACTGACACCTCCAGTATCCTTCAGAGGAGGCGCACGCTTGTAGAAACTGTTTTCTTTTCAAATGCACTGAAGCAGAGAAACAGAGAGAGATCCCGCTCGCTAGATCAGCCCTTTAGCCGCCCAACATCAACGCGTCCCGCGCCCGTTTAAGCGTTAACAATAAGCCGTCGGGGGCTCCTCTACCTGTGCGCAGGTGCTGGGGGAGAGGGCAGCCGGGCGCAGCTTTCGCCTCTCTTTTCAAACGACTGAGCGCAGGCACCAGAGACACGTCTTGCCCGAGCCAGGAAGTGAAACTTTCGGTCTAGCTGGTGCAGGCTGCTGTGGAGAGGGCGAGATTTCTGGGCTGAGTGTGAAGCTGGAGGCAGAGAGAGGAGGACTGCAGTCCCTCCTTCCTGCAGCCAGCCCCTAGCGCTGACATCACGGGGCAGCCCTGCAGCTCTCCTCTTTGCATCACGCCGGGGACGGAGGCCGAGCTTTGCTGCATGCTCGCTGAGCTTTGCGCCTAAGCAAACAGATTACCGCCGAAACGTTAAGGAGGGTCCGATCCAGGAAAGGCCGGGAAGCTGGACCTTTACTCCCAGGCGGGGAGGGGATCCCGTGGGGCAAGTTATATCCTCCTATCTGCCAAGCTGGGGAGCTCCCACTGGCAACTCATGTTTGCCCCCGCGTTAAGGAGGTCTGGCCGCGCAGCTAGAGCCGGGAAGACAGGGCCGGAGCGGCTGCGGCAGCTGTTCCAGCACAGCGCTGCCTTTGATTCCAGCTAACCCCCGAAGCCACCTTAACAGCAGGTGCTGCAGACAGCGTGACTGCAGGGGCGCTGGTACTCGTTTGACCAGACGGATGAAGTTTATTATGAAAACTTTATGTTAAGCTCTTTGACGGTGTGTTTCCAGTGCGGATGAGGAGCTGCGGATAGAGAGAGGGAGGGAGATATATATATTACTGACTGTGCCGGAATCGCTGACCTTCCCCTCTTTAACCTCTGTACACAAGCGTTTCTTGCGAGAAACAGTCCCACTAAGAGAAGCGCGTCTCCGCACAGTCATTAGCACTGTAAGAGCCATGTGCCAGGCTCGTTGGGAGGCGTCATTTGCAGAAATGTAATTTATTTTATTTTAAAATGTATATGTTGCCCATCTAAAATTTTAGGCAGCTTTCAAAGGAGCCTTTCACAAGCCTCTTTTTTTCTCCTGGCAATGGACTTACGGGCATGTTTACTAAATACTAATATGCGTTAAGTACCACTAGGCCAAAAGAAATAAATGGGTGTTCCTGCACTTAAGGCACATTAACATTTGTGAATGCACATTAACTTTTAGTAGACATGTCTTTTAATGAGTGTTCTGTACCATCTGCATGGGCAGTGAGGATAAAGAGACTTCCACATTACCAATACATCTCCTACTGGAGAAAGAGATCAAGTGGCACTGTCAAATAGAAACCACATGTACAGAATACCTCAGCTCCCTTACACATGCAGAACACAGACCATCACCAAACAAAGCACAAGGGATCACAATTTAGAAATACAAAGACAATAATTAAACTGGGAACCCCAAAAGTCAAACTTCGAATGTACAACAACACTGGAGAAATAAAACTATAAATTAATTTTCTCTTGTTCTAAACAAAAACGCAAAGACATTAGCAACACACATTTCCCAGAGCTGACATATTCCAGTTAATAAATTCAAAATTAAATCGTTTTTTTTCTACCTTTTGTTATTTGGGTATTTTATTTTTCAGCTGCAATTGCCCCAGTCACTTTCTTCTGCTTTCTTCATACCTTCTGCTAATTCTCCATTTGTCCTTTTTTCTCTCTTCTAGTTTCTTTTGCATTCTCTCTACATCTGCTTCTTTCCCCTTTAGCTCTTTCCTCCATTTCTTTCTTAATTCCTTTTCATCCACTCAAATTTCACTCCTCTATCCTCAATCCCCACTTACTCTCCCAATACGCAGTCAATCATAGATTTTTCTTCCCTCCCACACAAAGTGTCTGTTCCCCTCTCCATCCTCACTCCCTCAGCTTCTTTTTTTTCTCCCAGGACAAGCAGGATGAGTCAGCCACAAGTGGTGACGTCATCTGACGGAGCCAAGACGGAAGTACTCTCAGTAGCCCAGAAGGCTTTAGCCCTCTGGGCATGACCATTAGCCCTGCCTCCAGATCTGCTCCTAGCTGGCCAGAGTTTTGTCTTCCGCCTTGCCAGCAAGACGTGTTTTCTTACTCTCACCAACAACTACCTATAACTTACTTGAATGAAGAAACCTGGCTTCAAGAAATGCCCGGGGTGCTCCAAGAAGATGGCCAACGCTGATTCCCACCAGTTCTGCTTCTGATGCCTCGGTAAGGAGCACCCCATTGAAGATTGCCTCTCGTGTGCCCACATGTCTCCTCGGGCCCAGCTTCTTTTCTTTCTCCTGCCAGTCCCAGTCCCACCCCCTTCTGGTCCTCCCCCAGCATCAGCTCCCTTCTAGTTCCAGCCCCTCCCAGCATCCACTCCCTTCCAGTCACATTCACCTATCCCCCCCCCCCACATCAGCCTATTTCCAGTCCTAGCCCCCAGTATCAGTCCTCCTCCAGTCCCTCCCAGCATCAGCTCCCTTCTAGTCCCAGTCCCCCATCCCCAGCCCATTTCCAGTCCTAACCCCCTAGTATCAGTTCTCTTCCAGTCTCTCCAACACAAACTTACCGATGAAGGGGGCAGGACACAGCATGCATTGAGTGCAAACGTGTGATCAAAAGCCCCGAGCCACCCTCCACACTGAGGGCTTTTAAATGCCCTGTTCTGCCACCCCATCCTCAGTATGGCACCTCTGTCCTCACTGCTGGAATTGAGTACAGGAGGGGTCATGGGTCAGAAATTGGGGACAATCCCTGAAAATCAGGCATGTCTGGTAATATTAAGTTTGCATCTGAAGAAGGGACCTCCTAGCCCTGAAAAGCTTCTGAGCACTATTTCTGGATAATCCTGCCTTCCTGATAACAGTCCCATTACATGTTTCAGAGCTTGTGAAGTCTTTGACAACTGATCCCATGCTTTGCAGTGGGAGACTAAACCCTCTGCCCTATCAGAGTGAATCTGGATGCCCAGCAGCAGCATAGGAGACCTGGGTTTAGTTCCAAGATCCAGCAGAGCACATCTTTCCCCTATGCCACCCCAGCACACTTGCGATGGATGGGGGGGGGGGGGGGGTTGGAAAGTTCCTTTCTTTGGCTAGACAGTGCCAGCTATAATGGTGGATGTAGAGGAGAACCATGGAATATGTTTTAACACCAGACAGGCAAGGCAAAAAAAGAGTAGGGGGAAGAAAGCTGTTAATTAACATCTTCCTTCCGTCCCTGCCCCCTCCAAATGGTTGTGAAAGAGACCAAAGCTAATTGTTTTTACTTCTTTTCTTTTTTGACCTGGTAATTTCCTCCTGCTCCTTTGAGCAAGTGGACCCTGGACTGAGAACTGGCTCCATGAGTCTTCAGTCACAGCTACAGTGCCTGGGGATTTTAGCCCCTATTTTATATCCCTTCATAACTCTCCAGGCCTGTCATTGCAGTGATGGGCCTTAACTGAGAGCCACACACTAGGACCACTGTTCCCACTAAGCTGCGCGCGTGTGCGCGCGCACACACCTCGCCGAGCGAGCGCACATACTTTACAACAGAGCGCACAAAAATTACGGTTCTGATTCTGATAGAAAACAACAGACGTCTTAAAATTGAAAAGTTGTTGTGTATTTCCAGTTTTCACAAGTTCTACAATATTTTCTAGTGCAATCAATGTGGTGTACATACTGTATTCTGACGTGTAGTCAAATTTTAAAGTATATAACTCCGAGAGTCGTTATGTGGCGCACAAAAATTTAACCTTCTTTCAAAAGCTGCACAGCTGATATTTTATGCGCACAC
This sequence comes from Ichthyophis bannanicus, assembly GCA_033557465.1. Lineage (NCBI taxonomy): Eukaryota > Metazoa > Chordata > Amphibia > Gymnophiona > Ichthyophiidae > Ichthyophis > Ichthyophis bannanicus. The sequence continues at coordinate 663,236,950 of CM066033.1, forward strand.
AGCCTACAGAAAATTAGAGGGAACATTGACTAGGACCCCTTCCCCAACCCCTTAACCATGGGCTCTGAACGTGGCTATCCTTGCAAATAACTACACCTCGCCTCTCCTCTCCTCCCCCATTCAGCACCTTGAGGCTGCGAGCGTTGACTCTACAGCAGGCTGGCCCGCGGAGCAGAGGAGCTGAGCTGAGAATGGAACCTAGACCTCTCTGCATCTTCTGTATGGCCACTGAGCCATCAGGTTGGCGCTCGACTGGAGCGGGTTTCAATTTAACTGGAACTCCAGGAGTTGTAATAGATTAGGAGGCCAGCTGAAATCCTTCAAATTGTGGCCTTCAACACAAACAGAGGAAAAAGAATCAGGGGATCCAAATTCTAATAAACAATCACAGAAAAACATAGGTAATTATCAGCAGTGATTTCCTGACAGGTCGCCAACCTAGAACCTTTCAAAACTTGCTGTTTTGCACCATTGCAGCTAGCAGGGAAGATGGAGGCCACCATTGGGCCTGACCTGGTACTTTTCTTTTTTTAAAGAAAATTGCCACTATAATCCTGTATTATTTTGCTGCCCTGGGAAATTTTACATTTCTTTTAAAACTGGGATTGCCTTTTCTTTTAGTCTACAATCAGCAACATAAACTGAAAGACCCACTCCCCCTTCCCTTCCCCACTGTCCTCAGTGATTCAATCAGTAGGAGTTCCCATATGCTCTAATTCAACTGTACCCACTAGTGCATGACAGTGTGGTGGTTGTGATGGTGGGGGCTTCCTCACAGGCGTGCCTTCTTAACGCCAGCAGCGGGGTCTTCAGAAGTGTAATGTCATTCCCAGCAGTACCAGGAATTCAGGCTTCCTCAAAGCAGTGCTCTCTCCTCACCAGCTTATGGTGCTGTGTCCTTCTTTCCAGGGGGAATGTTTGGCTGACTTTTTTCTCCCCTGGATCTGACCCAATCTGCGGGTTCTTTGAATTTCCTCTAGTTTGGTCACATGGCTTGTGGGCTCCAGTGAAGCAGAGGGTTGTGTGGGAGGCTGAGAGCTGTAGGCTGCTGATGACAGCATGGCCACAACTTTCATCAAGTGGAACAGTTACAGTATGAAGACCGAAACAGAAGGGAAGGATTATGGACTGACAATAGGGTTGCCAACTTTAGCACCTATTAGAACTTCACACTTTTCCAGAGGGGGGTTCCTTCTGAATCTCAGACAAGCCCCCACCTGCTGCAAAGTCTTGGAATGCATGCACCTCTTAAAGGTTCTTTCCCATGCAGCCGTCTTTGACACACACTTCCTGTTTCCATGGGGGTGGAGGCCGAAGATCCTTCAAGAACATGTGCTTCACGGCTTAGTGGCAGTAGTAGTGAGACTCTGAGAGAGACTTTGGTCGGTACAGTGTCTGGTTACAGCTTGTAACTAGACACTGTACAGAGTGCTGCAAAACTGCACTGTTTGGTCCAAAGCCGAGCAGTTGGTCGTCCTGAGAGAGAGAGAGAGAGGCTAAGATGCAAAGTCCAGAGGTGACAGGAACATGGGAGGTCTCCTCTATTATGGTGTCAGAGTGAGACTGCAGCAGAGTCCAGGAGCTGCCATACAGGGCAGTTGCTGCACAAAACAGCGGCCAGGAGAAGGGTTGCTTTTGAGCTCAGTCTCGCTAATTAGTTTAAAAAGGTGGTGTGTGATCACACTTCTATCCCACCCCTTGCAGCAGTCCTTGTGACAGGGCCAGAGAGGATCCCATGTACTGTTATACTATAGCGTTTGGTGAGAGACAGCAGAGCCAGAGGTGACAGGGACACAGGGGAATGAGAAGGGAGCAGAGCCCGGGGTGATAAGGACAGGATCTCCTCTATTCTTACAGAATGCGAAGCAGAGCTCAGGAGGTGACAGAGACCCAGGGAATATCCTCATGTTACAGCACAGAGACACAGAGGACCCGCTTTTCTTAAAGCTGAGCTGCGTGGGATGCCGGAGCCAAAGGGAATTATGATTTTGATTTTTAAGTGAGATGATGAAATGCTCACTCTCTGATACATAGATTGCAGCTCCGGAAACAGCAGCTGAGAAACAGATGGGATGAAAAATGTCACTCTTATCTCTTCAAGATATCTTTGTGCATGTGTATCAAGTTAAGGTAGAGCAGCACGAGCAGGATATGCAGCTGTATCACTGCCCACACCCTGAACCCTGCCCTCCAGCTGTGGAGACGTGGCGCTGGCAGTGACGGAGAGCAACGGCAGCACCTTGGTATTATACTACGGTCGTAGGGTCGCAGTTCACTCTAGGTCAGGGGTTTTCAACCCAGTGCTCAGGACACATCTGGCCAGTCAGGTTTTCAGGACAACCACAAAGGATATGCATGAGATTTGCATACAATAGAAGCAGTGCATGCAAAACTCTCTCAGGCATATTCATTGTGGTTATCCTGAAAACCTCACTGGCCAAGTGTGTCCTGAGGACTGGGTTGAGAACCCCTGCTCTAGGTCAGCAAAACAGGCGGATCCAGTCCTGGTTTAGCCCCACTGCATGCATGGAGTTGTAGTTCTTTTCCTATTAGTTGTCCTTGGATACATGCTGAGCTGGCAACCCTATACCATACCTCCCTTAAAACATATCTCTCTGTGATGAATATTGGGGGATTGGCTATCTTCGAATGTTTTCCCATCTCCTCTTCTCATCTAGCCTTATTACTTGTTTTCTCTGTCCTGCTCTAATGTATAATGAAGTTCCTTTCCGATTTTCTATTATTGACAGAAAAACGGTTTATCAAGACCATAATAAACCATATACAGTCCACAAAGTTTATTCTGCCATAGAGGCACAGCAGAGACTGAGTACAATGGCAACACTTTGTTACTACAGTGTGGGCTGTTCTCCCAGGGCAAGCAGGATGAAGTCAGCCATAAGTGGTGACGTCATCCGACGGCGCCAGAACGGAAGTACTCTCACTAGCCCAGAAGGCCTTCTGGGCTTGACCGGTAGCCCCACCTCCCGATCCGCCCCTAGCTGGCCAGTCTTCTTCTTCCGCCTTGCCATCAAGACGGTTTTTTGTTTTACTCTCACTGAAAACGTAAATCACCTGGAAAATGAAGAAACCCGGCTTCAAAAAATGCCCCGGCTGCTACCGTAAGATGGCCAACTCGGACTCGCACCAAATTTATCTCAGATGCCTCGGATTGGAGCACGCCGTTGAGGACTGCCCCGCTTGCGGCCGCATGTCCCCCCGGGCTATAAAATCCCACCGGCATGCTCTTGCAGATTTTCTAAACCCCGCAGTGAGTACCTCCGCTTGCAGTTCAATCGTGCCTGCCGCTCCGGCCGGGGACGCGCCTGATCAGGCCTCCGTCTCTTGCTGCGAGCAGGAGTCCCGCAGCTCCACGTGTGCTCCCCTGGAGGCTGCCATCTTGTCCGGGGATTCTCTGCACTCTACTGTGGCACTTCCGGCCGTCCTGATGACTGCTTCCGGCCAGCCCCTCGATGACGCTGACCGGCTCAGCCTTGCCGGCAGCGCAGCCAGCTTTGCAGAAGCAGCCTCTGGAGCTCAAAGCCAGAACTCACGCTCTCTGAACGCTGACCTCCGTCGGAGCCCCCGACCTCAGCGCAGCTCCCGACAGAGCACGCGTCCACACCGGGGCAGGAAGAGATCTAAGCACAGACGCCGATCTCAGCGCAGAACTCGGAGCAGAACTCAGAGCAGGGAGCGTCGTTCCCGATGGCACAGCAGGAGATCGCGGAGCAGGAGGGGCCAGCGCAGATCGCACTTGCACAGAGGCAAATCAAGGCACAGATGCCATCGCTCCTGTAGCAGCAGCTCCAGCCGGAGCAGTGAATCCTCTTCTTCTCCCAGCAGATCCCGCCGATCATCATCTTCTGCCTGCACTGCCAAAGGCTCATCCCCTGTGCACAGCCTCCACGGTGGACACGATGAGTGTCAGGCACATGAAGAGCTCTTACTTCTGCCTGAATCAGGTGGTCAGACTGTCCCTGAGCAAGCCCAGCAGGAGTCTGCCCCAGAGACCCTAAGACTACTGCAAGACATGCTGCAGCAATGGTCCTCCTCCCTGACCACCCTGGTCTCTGGGTCCAACGCCATCATGCAGCCTCAGCCTACCGCCACGACCAGCACTATTGACCAGCACATGCTGCACAGCCCGGGCCCCCCCATCGCTACTCAGGAAAAAGATGTTCCAGCATCACCCTCTCTGATGGATGCGGCGTCCCGCTCGGGCTCACCATCTCATACTGAAGCTCCATCTGACCCTCCTGTTCCACCTGAGGACATTACCTACTTCAAGTTCATTCAGAAAATCATTGCCGCACTCTCCATTTCTTCAGTGGACCTTCCAGATCGGCGTGACGAGGTGCAGAGCGCTCTCAAGTTCATTGACGCTCCCAAGTCCACCCCCGTCTTACCCGTCCATCAACTTCTCCGTGACAACCTCACCAAGATATGGCAGGCTCCGGCTTCCAACCATGCCTGCCCTCGTAGGTTGGACAGCAAGTACAACATCCAGCCCGTTCCCGGCTTTGCGAAGCCGCAGCTACCACACCAGTCCATTGTTGTGGAGTCAGCGCTTAAATGCTCCAAGTCCATGTGCAACTCTAACAATGCACCTCCGGGCAAGGACAATAAGCTCATGGACGATGTGGCCAAGAGAGTCTATCAGGGGGTGATGCTGAATGCTAGGATCGCGGCCCACCAATTCCAGCACGCTATTTATCAAGACTCCTTGGTGAGTGGCATCAAGTCCGCTGTTTCCCTCCTGCCGGAGATTCCGCCCTCTCTCTTGTCTGCTCTCGCAGAGCTGGATGACTGCACACGGCACCAAGGGCGGGCCGCCCACGATGCTTTTGAGACCGCAGCCAGGGTGGCGGGCACGGCCATATCGGCCCGCAGATTGGCCTGGCTCCGGGCCTCTGGCCTTCGGTCGGATTCGCATGACAGCATTGCAGACACCCCCTGTTCGGGCGATTCCTTGTTCGGCGACAAGGTCAAGGACACAGTCAATGACATGCGGGAGCGCTGCACCACCACCAACTCTAGACATGGAACTGCTTATGCGGGAACAACGTTGGATATTTAAGTTAAATACAGTAGAACCCTATGGTCTTAACATAGGGATAGATTGGTCAGTATGTTGCCAGTAAAATAATTGTTTCGGATTGAATTTGCTCTTTGAAATCTTCAAGTGTTGGCAATATTAAATTTATACCACCATAGTGAGAGGAAGTGATGTAAATTGATTATAGAAGTTGGCATTTTTCTTAAACTTTTCTTAATTTTATTTGAGGGGAGGAGGATAAATTATTGTAATGAGCATTCTTTCTTCGTTAAAATTAGAGTATAGTGGTTTCGTTATTTTGAGGAAGCGCTTATTGGAGGAGGAGTCTTCGGTAATCAGTGGGGTTTTAAATATGGTGGGGGTTGCTTTACCCCGCATGCGCGGCGTTTTTTCGACCCGAGAGAAAGAATGGAGTTCTAGTAAGAGGGTCGTGGATTAAAAATGTAACATCGGCAGCATCATTGGTAAGGTTTTTTAAGATTTTTAGAAGTGGTAGGTTATTTGTGTGAGTTAAATATTGGTGGAGGTTTAGTAAGAGGGGTTTTAGTAAATATTAAAATTTTCTGTTTTATTAGAACCTCGTTAAGAAATCAATAACAGGATCCCCTGAGGAACCCTAGCAGTGAAACGCGAGATTGGTACCTGAGGCGAGCGTCGGGATCAGGAAAACAACTACTGAGCAATGATAAGTTCAGCCCAGCTTTTTCAAGTGAAAAGTTCATGTGAATGATTTATTTTGTGCTTATTGAGAAGCAGGACTGGCTTACCCGATGGAAATGAGACTAGTAAAACAGTCACAGCGCAATGATAAAGTTTAGCCCAGTTCTCTAGCGTGAAGAGTTGAAGTAAATGTCAAAATATAGGACTCACTCTAAGTAAATTTATACAAGGTCGTTGATGTGTTGACGTGCTTTTTCTTCCAAGACGAATGTCGGGAAGTAGCACTTGTTAAATCTGAGACCTTGTCTTACAATTGAGTGATTTGATTGCAGTGAAAGTTTAAGAGCACGATTCCTCTACATACTTTTGGAATTGATAGTGAACGACTTTTTCTATAGTGTGCATAAAATCGTTCCTAAGAAGACCGTGTTTTAGTTGTAGGTTGTGGCAAGGAGGCCTATCCGGAGTCTGGGGGAGGACAAAGAGACAGGGAATTCACCCTAGTAAAGGGCCCCCTTTCACCGAAGCAGGGTAGGAAAGCCACAAACACCTCCAGGAATCAGAAAGCTTCCACATGGCTCACATTTCATGCTCCCCGTAGTGGAATGAAGGGGAGAGGATACAGAGCCCAGAACCCCTTAGGCAGTGAATGCTCCAAGCACTCAGGTGCCTGAGGTCAGGCTGATTGCCATCACCTGGGTAGGGAGGGGTTGAAGTTAGAGCCCTGGAAGTATAAACCTAGGCCAGACTATGAGAGAAGGAGAAGCAGGAAGCCAGACTGCCACGAGCCGAGGCACAGCTGCAAGCAAGGGAAGCTTGACCGGTGCTGAGCAGAGCAGAGGAACTGAGCTTCCAAGAGAGGAGAGTGCTAATTGGCATATAGCATGTCTGCAGGAGAGTTTGGAGGGAACCGGAGAGACTCCAAGATTCCCCTGGGAGGCTGGTAGCTGAGCAGGGTGAGCAGGACGAGGAGTCAGAGCCTATGCAGCTGGGAGAGCCTGAGGTAAAGCTAAATGAGGAGGACACTCCCATGGACTGTTCTTTGTGCCAAGCTTTAAACCTGAGGAACAGGGAGAAAACAAGCCAGTCTTGAGAGAGAGTTTGCCAGGAAAAGAAACCCATAGTCCACAGGCTGGGTGGCCGTGAGTCCCTCGTGCTGGTAAAGGGAAAGGTGACAGGGACTAAAGAGCAAGCCTGGAAACTGGGATAAGCTTGTTAATTTTCTGCTGCTGGAACAAGGACACTGGGGTAAGAAAGTAGCTAATTATAACAAAGCTTTCTTGTGCCCTGAGTTATATTTCTTGCTTGAAGGTTTTGAAGCTGAGAGAAGCTATACTATCATGGACAGTGAATGTGCATTTGTTTTGTGCTTTACCCAGCAAGGCTAAAAAGGGAATTATCCTTGCTGTTAAAGACTGTGTATCCTGCACTATGGAGAACCTTTAAACAGACATTTTTGGGTTTGTGTTTGTTTTTGGAGAGTGCTCTGCTTCAGAGTCCCTGAGCAAATATCCTGTACATGGTATGAATGAACCTTTGTGTGTATAAAATACATTTCTGTCATTTGCCTTACCCCTTGGAGCCCGACTACAGCTTTCTGTTTGATGCACACATACAGCCAAGCAAAGACTACGTTTCCCATAAGGCACTGCGGGGAAATAGTTTGAAAAAGCAGCCAGCAGAAAGTTCCTCTAAAAACTACGCCCCTCTTAGCTAGAGGCGAGTGGTGGCGGCGTGACAAGGTGTACTGCTGGTATGACTAAATACAGACCTTTCAAATTCCAGTAAGGTTGGTGGGATTTCAACTTCCGTTAAGGTTCATGCAGTTTCACACTTCTGTTAAGTTTTTCCTTGTTTCGTCGGCTTATTTGTCTTTGCTATTTTGTTGTGCATTGTTTTGATGGGTCAATTCGCTGGATAGTCTGTGCTGTTTTGTTGTGCGTTATTTTGATGGGTCAGCGCCTGGGGCAGCTATTGCAGGAGCTTGGGATAATCATCAGAGTCACTGTTGTAGGTGGATTGTGATTTAATTTCATTTATTTAAGATTTGATATACTACTGAATGTGGGTACATAATACATGATTTCATTGAACTCTGTTTTTCTTGAGAATATTTTAGCATTTAATAACTCACAACACAGTTTGTTTCATGCAATAACAGGAAGTCAATTTTTGGATCGCAAAGTGAAAATTAAGTGGTAAAGTATATGAGGTGCTCTCACTTTGTTGTAAAGTATCTGCACATCATTGTTTATCCGAGCAACACAGATATAGCCATATTTATTTAATGCAATCCTTATAGGGGGGTATTTACTACTACTACTACTGTATTTATTTGCTGCGAAGCCCATAAAAGCTCAAAAATGAGCCTGTGTGGCAAATGGCACATACTAACTCTTTTATTATTATTATTATTTGTTTCAGAAGAGGCATAATAACTCAACAACGTCATAACATTAATACAACATTGTAACAATCCACAATAAACTAATGACAAATTTGTCTTGATTTTAAAGCCCCCCCCCCATATTCCCCCTGCCTCCCCAATCCTTATCTACGTTCAACCTAAGCCTCCCCTCCCCTTCCAACCTCCTGCACCCCCAGCTATAATCCACCAGAATGACAGATAGAAAGGGAATCAACAAGAAACCTAGAAACCTTCCGTGATAACCATCTTTCATAATTGCCCAGGGTTCTCTTAAACGAAGCTACTCAAGAATGTAATATCACTGTCAGTTTGGCTATTTGATATATATTTCTCATTCTCAGCAGGAACCGCTGGTTCCTCTGGTGCCCTCCAGTTGTCCAAGCATGCAGCCACCACATTGCAATGCAGCATAAGAAAGCTTCACACTTCTTCCTGATCTTAATTCAGTAAACTCCTATTCAAAAGCAGTATACGCATATCCAACATAATTTCTTCTCCTAATATTTCCTTTGGAAATGTCACCACTCTATCCCAAAACACTTTAGCTTTCGGGCATCTATAGTACCTGAAGATTGGAAAATAGACAGTGTAATGCCAATTTTTTTAAAAGGGCCCCAGGTGCAATCCGGGAAACTACAGAACAGTGAGCCTGATGTCAGCACCAGGCAAAATGGTAGAACCATCATAAAGAATACTGATCATATAGTCTTGGTTTAATGGGAGAAAGCCAACATGGATTTAGTCAAGGAAAATCTTGTCTTCCTAACCTGTTATATTTTTTTGAAAGTGTGAACAGGTAGACAAAGGTGAGCCAGTTGATATAGTGTATCTGGATTTTCAGAAAATCTTTGACAAGGTCCCTTTCGAGAGACTCTTGGCAAAATTAAAAAGTCATGGGATTGGAGGCAGTGTACTAGTGTGGATCAGGAACTGGTTAAAATAGAGAAAGCAAAGAGTAGGGCTAAATGGCCAATTTTCTCAATGGAAAAAGATGAATAGTGGAGTACCCCAGGGATCTGTACTGGGCCTGCTGCTTTTTAACATATTCATAAATGACTTGGGAATAACGAGTGAGGTGATCACATTTATTTATTTATTAGCATTTAGCTCATGCCTTTCCAATGGTAGTTCAAGGCAAGTTACAATCAGGTACATAGGTATTTCCCTGTCCCCAGGGGGCTTACAATCTACATTTGTACCTGAGGCAATGGAGGGTTAAGTGACTTGCCCAAGGTTACAAATTTACAGATGACACAAAATTATTCAAAGTTGTTAAAACACAAGAGATTGTGAAAAATTGCAAGAGGACCTTGATAAATTGGAAGACTGGATGTCCAAATGGCAGATGAAATTTAATGTGGACAAATGCAAAGTTATGCACCTAGGAAAGAACAATCCAGACTACAGTTACACAATGCAAGGATCCACATTAGGAACCACCACCCAGGAAAAGGATTTAGGAAGCATTGTGGATAATACGCTGAAACCCCCTGCCCAGTATGCAGTGGTGGCCAAGAAAGCAATTAGAATGTTAGGAATCATAAGGAAAGGAATGGAGAATAAAACAAAAGATATTATAATGCCTCTGTATCGTTCCATGGTGCGACCACACTTTGAATATTCTGGTCACCATATCTAACAAAGGATATAGCAGAATTAGAAGAGGTACAGAGAAGAGCTACCAAAATGTTAAAAGGGATGGAAGAATACCCCTATGAGGAAAGGCTTAAAATGTTAGGGCTCTTCAACATGGAAAAGAATTGGCTGAGGGGAGATATGATAAAGAAGTACAAATTAATGAATGGACTGGAACGGATAAACATAGATCGGTTGTTTACTCCATCAAAAAGTAGAAAGACTAGGGGACACGTAATGAAGCTACTATGTAACCCATTTAAAACTAATAAGAGACATTTTTTTTTCACTCAACACATAATCAAAATCTGGAATTCGCTACCGGAGGATGTAGTAAAAGCTTTTAGTGTAGCTGGATTTAAAAAAGGTTTGGAGAAGTTCCTGGAAGAAAGGTCCATATACCATTATTAAAGAGGAGGTGGGAAATCCACTTCTTACCCCAGGACAAGCATCGTGGAACCTATTTACCTTTTTGGGACCCTCAGAGGTACTTGTGATCTGGATTGGCCACTGTTGGAAACAGGGTACTAGGCTTGAAGGACCTTGTTCTGACCAGTATGGCATTTCTTATGTTCTTATGTAGGTTCTCCAGATGTGAAGAAAGGTCCCCACCTAGCCACAGCAAGCCAACACAAACTGTTCCCAGAATGAAATATTTTAAAAAACCTATCAGGTGTATGATATCAATGATAGAGCATCTTATAGGGATTCTCAAGCAGATTACTAGCAATTAGGCCTTTAATCAAATCACAATATTATTCTGATTGAAAATCCCTATCAATAGGCACTCCAGGATCATATTCCCATTGTATTCTGATTTAACTAGAAACACCGCCTTATAAATTGTTGATATACTTGCCTCGTTTCCCCAGACATTAAATCCTTCTCTGTAAGAGTCTTCTCAGATTTCAGTTCTCAAAGAGCCCTGCTATGCAAAACATGAGATACTTGCAAGCAGTGAAATCTGCTTCTCAATGCCAGCTCATAATCCTCCCTAGGATCTTCATACTCTTGAATTGCCCCTTCCTTAACATATTGCCCAAAAGTTTTCAGTCCCTTAATCTCCCAGGCACAAAAGGCCACGTCTTCCCTATCTGGAGCACACTCCATTGTCCATCGTAATAGAGTAGTATAAATAAAATTCTTTTCCTCTACTAACTGTGGCTTGACCGCCGGGTAATGGGATTAGGGATCCTGACTGTTTTAACGGATGCTTATGTAAGCCATGGGGATGCCCAAAGTGGTACCTGTCCCTACAGTTCTTGCTCCACATCCATCCATTGCTTATAAAGACACCTATTCCATTCCATAACCAACCGAAGAGGAGCAGCTTGATAGTACTGCTTAAAATTCGGCCAACCCATCCCCTCTTTCCCTTGGGCACAATTAAATCCTGCATTTTACTCTTGGGGTTTTCCTGCCCCAAATAAACCTCAAAACATTTCGCTGGATCCTCTGAAAATTATCCTTGATAATATGGATAGGCAGGACCGAAAACATATATAATAATTTGGGTATAGCATCATCTTGACTGCATAGATTCTGCCCAGTCAGGACAAATTAAGTTTAAACCAGCTCTCCAATTCAGTAAAGGCTTGATCTAGCAAACCACCATAATTGAAATCAAATAAGGGGCCCAAGTTGGCAGGAATTTTAATCCCCAGGTACTTGATATGAGAAGTCACCCACTTGAAGGGATAAGATTGCCTGATCTGGTCCACAGTGTCTCCTGCAACATAAGGTTAAGTATCTCTGACTTAGAGGCATTAACCTTAAACCAGGGATTCCACCATACTCTTGTAGTTTTCTCATAATTGCCCTAAGGGACCTGGTTGGACTACTGATTGTAAAAAGGATATTGTCTGCAAATAGCGACAGCTTATAAACGTGCTTCCCCGCCTGGATCCCCCCCCCCCCTTTTCCTCAGTGTTCTAAACCATCCATGCAAATGGTTCCTTTATAAGCGCATATAGCAGAGGAGAAAGGGGGCATCCCTGTTTCAAGCCCCTGTGAAACTTGAACATCTCAGAATAACTACCACTGATCGTCAAGCATGCTCTAGGCTCCTTGTGCAGTATGTCCATTATTTTCTTAAATGAACAGTGCTTCTGCAATATTGCTGAAACCAAATCCTGGCAAATCTACAAATTCTGATTTTGTCATTGCATAGTCCCAAGCTGACAGGCTTTAGCTAATGAATTCACTCCTTCACACAAAGCTATGCAAACAGCTAATCAGATCATGGAGCCTATCATTATACTTTGGTCCAAGGGCTCTATGGGCCCAATTAATTACCCCTTCAGCGTTTGTTGCTCGGTCTTCCCCGTCACGAAGAATACTTTGTCAGATCCACTGCACTACTTCCATAGGTAATCCAAACTTCTTGGTCTCGGGTATTCCCTGGATATGCAGGTTCTATCTCCAAAAGCAATTTTCCAAATTGTCTAGTTTAAGAGTGATTTCACTAGTGGCCAGTACAGTTTATGATTCTACAGTCCCACCGATCGCAGGCAAAAGAACTCATTTTTAATTGCTCCTGAGATCTGAGGCCATCACTTATGCAGCCTCAGTGGAGCATGGTAAGATTGGTACAAGATTTTATACTGGATATCCAACTGGGATGTACAAATAGATACAATTTCCCCAACTACCATAAAATTTTCCATTACATCTGAGACATGTTTGACTGTATACAGTAGCTGACTTCCGTTTGTACCGATGATACATGAAGAAAGTACCCGTTCATAAGAACATAAGATATGCCATACTGGGTCAGACCAAGGTCCATCAAGCCAGATAAAAAAAAGCCAGATACAGATCCACCGTAAGTTTCAAACTGAAAGCCTGTGTGGACTTTTTTTTTGGTGCAAAGGCTGTGGGTAAAAAGCACCTTTGGCCTCTGCCCAGTGGGGACAGTCTGAAAATTGCTCTCTTGTAGGCCGGTGCAGCAAGCTAGCACGGACTTTATGAGCCATTACGCCACTTTAAGTACCTTTTTACAATCCTTCCCATGCAGGAAACAGACGTAAATGCTAGCGGAAAAACTAGCGCCCAATTAACGCCAAGCATATTTAAATGAATACAAATTATTTAAATGTAATTAAATGTATTTTAATCTGCTGGGCTGGTATGCAAATCATAGCTTCTCCCGATGCAGAGACAGGCGTAGATGATTTCGCAACCAGCCATATCACCAAACGTTTTACTGCAGGGTCTGAGTAGAGGTAAACCTCTAACGCTGCCCCCGACAGTATTTTGATGGCACCAGATGATTTCCTCGATGCCTAGATCATCTTCTCCCCAGATGATCAGGCATCGGGCAACGCCCCCGATGCCATCAAAACACTGAAGGGGCCATGCCGACAAAAAGAATCCCTGGCACCTCGTCCCCCCCCCCGCCAACAGTAGGAGACAGAGAGATTGTCTCCTGCAGCTCTGGAAACCAGCTGTTCCTGCTCCCTGTAGCCAGCAATAGGCCCTTATGTGCATTTCTGTAGCAGAACCTCTGTTTTCATATTAATCTCTGTTTCGCAGTACAGTAAAAAATATGCAAATTAGCCACCGGTGCTTGGAGAGCAAGCCAAACTAGCGCAGACTTCTTGTGCACATGTGTTTGGCTTGCTCTCACAGTTTAACGCTGTGGTGGCTCATTTGCATGCGCAGGATTACCGCAGTGGGCATTTGCATATCCTAACCTTCCTGCACTGCATGTTAAAATGCATGCCTTGTCAGGAACGTTAAAAAAATCGATGCAGAGCGGGTCTAGAGCTGGCTTTCTGCATCGGCCTGTTAATGGTGCTTTTGCTCCTGCACCTAGGTTAAAGACAAACATCTTAGGAAAGTTAGATTTGCTAGGATAATCCTAGCCCTTCTCTCTCTCCCTTTCTGTCTTTTGCATTCTTTAATTTCTCTCTCTCTCCTGGTCTTTTCTTCTCCAAGACTTCTCTTGCCCTGCAAATGCATAATGCAAGATTTCTCTAATAACAAAGAACGTAAAAGCCCACCTACTTAAATGGAGAATCAGAAAAACAGTACAAGATCGTACAATGGTAAAAGAATGTTTGACATATTTAGGATATGTAGCAGAAAGAACTTCTGGTTTGGGGAGACCTGAGGACTGCAGACCATTCATTAGATTAAGATTTTTTTTCTATCATTACAGGGAGCTCTTAGGACATATAATCCTTCTTGAATGGAATGCTCATATTAGAGTCAAACCCAGGGGAGCAGCTGAAGCAAACTGGAGCTGTTGCATAGGGTTTGTGGTTTTTGGAAGAGCAATGGGGGAAGGGGGATTTCATTGCAGTCGGCTGTTTTTCATTTTTATGGGCTTCCAAAACCATAGGCAGTGAATTGGGATGGGTCCATTTCCAGGGATCCACCAATATTTTGCTGAACACAGCATCAGCAGCTGGAAAGCTTGGTGTGAAGCTGGAGATTGGTTTGTTTGGCCCCTCCAAACACAAAGGTATTCTACTGTCCCTGTCCCAAACTATAGCCCATAGGCCTGTGGAGCTAATATTTCTGGTTCAATGGTCAAGTTTCACTTCCCCTCCCACCCCACTAAACACATTGGGCCCGATTCCATCCTGGATGTAAATCCCCTCTGTACATCCGATGTGTGCAAGTTTAGCACAGAGGTTTTCACATGCAAAAAGGTGAAATTAGGCTTACCTGCTAATTTTCTTTCCATTAGGACCTACAGTCCAATCCAGACTCATGGGTCATGTCCCTCTTACAGCAGATGGAGACTGAACACACTAGCTGTCACTACATAAAAAGCCCACGCTCCTCCCACCAAGCCAGTATTCCTATGTCAAAGCAGAACCTAAGAACAAAAAACCCCCACTGAAATAGAACTAACTATATACATTGATTCCTTTGTGGTGACATAGAGCAACCCAAGCTACATCCAGAACCTCAAGCATCCGGAACTGAATCCTTTGGCTTGGGCCAGACCACTCCAAACAAGCAAGGAGCCTAGCTCATTACCCTTTAACATGTTACCAGCCTTCCTGAGCTTGCTATCTTACCAGAATGGTGGGTTCTGGATTGGACTGTAGGTCCTAATGGAAAGGAAATTAGCAGGTAAACCTAATTTCACCTTCCTTAGCGCCCCTACAGTCCAATCCAGACTCATGGGATGTACCAGAGCAGTAATTAAACAAGGGCGGGACCGGCAAGTCCAGCCTCCAATACACGCGATTCAAAGCTGGCCTCTGAACACGCCTGCAAATCCAGTTTATAATTATGCACGAAACTATGCAAAGACGACCAGGCAAATATCCGCTGAAGGCACCAATGCACACTCTGCCTAGGATGCGGCCTGCGCTCTCGTGGAATGAGCTTATAAGCCCTCTGGCACTTGCCTGCCTTTTAAGAGGTAGGCAGATGCAATTACTTCCTTTAACCACTTGGCAATGGAGGCCTTTGACGCCGCCTCTCCTTTGCAAAGCTCACCAAAAGGGCGAACAAACGATCCGACTTCCGAAAAGACTCCATCTCCTTCAAGTAATGCCTCAGTACTCTCCTCGCATCCAAGAACTGGAGTTGCTTACTCTCGTCTTTCGGGAAGACTGGGAACACCACTGCCTGATGGAGATGAAAAGGCGAGACCACCTTAGGCAGCAAGCAGCGAAAGCGCCCAGAGCTCCAAAATCTGCCGAGCCGAACAAATGGCCACCAGCAGGGGCAGCCCAAGGTGGGTGCGGGGCCATGTGCAGAGACTCGGCGCGGGGCCTCTTTTGCATAAGGGGCCTCATTTGCATAAATATTTGCATAATGTTACCATACACTAACTTTTAGTAAACATGCCTCTTAATGAGTTTATGGATAAAGAAAGACTAAAAGATTTCTACATTACTATAATCCAGTGCCAACCGCCAGCACATTAGGAACTACTACAAACACTGCCCCTTTAGAACCCATAGCAAACCCGCCGTATTGTAACAGCACTACCAGGACTCACAAAGCACCATACTCTACCTATCAAAAGGCAATACTGCAAATATGAAACCAATACATTTCAGAGAATAAACAATAAATGACCTACTGGGGAAAGAGAACAAGTGGCAATGTCAAATAGGAATTACATAAACAGAATACCTCAGCTGAGTTACACCTGCAGAACATAGACCATCACCAAACAAGGAATCACAATTTAGAAACAGGAAGACAGTAATTAAACTGGGAACCCCAAAAGCCAAACTTGGAATGTACAACAACACTGTAGAAATAAAACTATAAATTAATTTCCTCTTTTACTAAACAAAGCGCAGACGTCAATGATGCACATTTCCCAGAGCTGACATATTCCAGTTAATAAATTCAAAATAAAGAGATATTTTTCTACCTTTTGTGCATTTCTTTTTCAGTTGCAATTGCTCCAGCCACTTTCTTCTGGTTTCTTTGTGTCTTCTGCTAACTCTCCATCGTCTGCTGTCCATTTGTCCTTTCTTCTCTCTTCAAGTTTTTTTTCCATTCTCTCTCTACATCTGCTGTAACATACTAATCATTCTCCTTTTGATCTTTCCTCATTCCTATTTCATCCATTCAAATTTTACCCCTCCATCCTCAATCCCTACTTATTCTCCCAATACCCAGCCAATTGTAGATTTTTCTTCCCTCCCACACAAAATATTTTTCCCCTTTCCATTTCACTCTCCCATCCCCATCCCATTCTAATCCTCTCCCAACATCAGCTCCCTTCTAGTTCCAGCCCCACCCAGCATCCACTCCCTTCTAGTCCCCGCATCAGCCCATTTCCAGTCCTAGCCCCCCCCCATCAGCCCATTTCCAATCCTATCCTAGCCCCACCATCAGCCCATTTCCAGTGCTAGCTCCCCCATCCATTTCCAGTCCTATCCGAGTCCCTCCATCAGCTCAATCCAAGCCCCCCATCAGCCCTTTCCTAGCCCCACCATCAGCTCATGTCAAATCCTAGCTCCCCTCCACTCAGCCCATTTCCAATCCAAACCCCCCATGAGCCTACTTCCAGTTCTAGCACCTCCATGAGTCCATTTCAATCCAAGCCCCCACCACAGCCCATTTCCAATCTTGGCACCCCCCAACAGCCCATTTCCAGTCCTATCCTAGCCCCTCCATCAGCCTATTTCCTGTCCTAGCTCTCCCCCACCACTCAGCCCATTTCCAGTCCTAGCTCCCTCCCCTCACAGCCCATTTCCATTTGAAACCTCCTCCCCATCAGCTATTTGCAGTTCAAGCCCCCCTTCCATTCAGCCCATTTCCATTCCAAGCCCCCATCCCCATCAGCTATTTGCAGTTCAAGTCCCCCCTTCCACTCAGCCCATTTCCAGTACTAGCAACCCCCACAGCCCATTACCAGTCCTAGCCCCCTATAGCCCATCACCAGTCCTAAGCCCCCCATCACCCCATTTTCATTCTTAGCCCCCCCATAGCCCATTACCAGTCCTAAACCCCATCAGCCCACCTCCAGTCCTAACCCCCCCATCAGCCCATTACCAGTCTCACCACTCCCATAGCCCATTACCAGTCCTAACCCCACCATAGCCCATTACCAGTCCTAACCCCATCACCCTATTTCCAGTCCTAGCCCCCCATAGCCCATTACCAGTCCTAACCTCCCCCCATAGCCCATTACCAGCCCTAGCCCGCATCACCCTTTTTCCAGTCCTAGCCCCCCATAGCTCATTACCAGTCCTAACCCCCCATCACCCCATTTCCAGTCCTAGCCCCCCCATAGCCCATTTCCATTCCAAGCCCCCATCCCCATTAGCTATTTGCAGTTCAAGTCCCCCTTCCACTCAGCCCATTTCCAGTACTAGCAACCCCCCAGCCCATTACCAGTCCTAACCCCCTATAGCCCATTACCAGTCCTAGCCCCCTATAGCCCATTACCAGTCCTAAGCCCCCCATCAGCCCACCTCCAGTCCTTACCCCCCATCAGACCATTACCAGTCTTAGCCCCCCATCACCCTATTTCCAGTCCTAACCCCCCATCACCCTATTTCTAGACCTAGCCCCCCTATAGCCCATTACCAGTCCTAACCCCCCCCCCCATAGCCCATTACCAGTCCAGTCCTAACCCCCCATCACCCTATTTCCAATCCTACCCCCCCATAGCCAATTACCAGTCCTAACTCCCCTCCCCCCCCCCCCCGTCAACCCAGGGAAACCTTAAAAGAAAAAAGAAACTTGCCGCTGCCGCCGTGGCAGCGGCAGAATGAAGTGTCTCCCACGATCGTCTCCCGCGGGGCCCCCCCAGCTCCGGCTGCCCAGCAGAGCCCGCCTCAATCACTCTCCTTGGCGCGGCTTTAAATTCAGAGCCGCGAAGGGAGAGTTTCCCTCTCACAGTTCTGTTAAGCCTGCCGGGGCTGATGGGATAATTCCCATCAGCCCCAGCAAGCTTAACAAACAGAGCCGCAAGGAGAGGGAAACTCCCTTCACGGCTCTGAAAGCTGCACCGAGGAGAGTGATTGAGGCGGGCTCTGCTGGGCAGCCGGAGGTGGGGGGGGGGCAAGGCGGGAGACACTTGATCGCGGGAGACACTTCATTCTGCTGCTGCCACGGTGGCAGCAGCAGCAGCAAGTTTCTTTTTTCTTTTAAAGTGACTGATGGGCAGAATGTTGTTTGCGCGGGGCCCCCTGAAACACAGGGCCCTGTGCAAACAACATTCTTGCTCAATGGACGGGCCGGCCCTGGCCACCAGGAAAACTACTTTCAAGATAAGATCCTTGAGGGATGCCACCGCTAAGGGCTCAAAGGGAACTCCCGAGAGTACTCTTAGCACCAGATTGAGATCCCAGGAAGGTATACAAGATCTACAAGGCAGTTTCAGGAGCTTAATTGCCCGAAGAAAACGGCCAATATCTGAGTGAGCTGCTACAGAGATGCCCTGCACATGCCCCCAATAACATGTTAAGGAGGCAATCTGTATCTTCAGGGAATTTAATGCTAGCCCCTTGTCGAACCTGTCCTGAAGGAAGGCCAAGACATCCGGAACAGATGCCTGAAAAGGTCGCCATTGCCATTCTTCACACCACACCTCAAAAATCCTCCAGACTCGCACATAGGCTAAGGAAGTGGATTTCCTCCTTGACCTTAGCAATGTTGCAATTACTGCTGGCTCATAACCTTTCCATCTTAATGACACCCTCTCAAGAGCCAAGCCATAAGCAAGAATTGATCTACCTGAGGCATCCGCACCGGACTTTGCAATAAGAAGATCCGGCCATGCCGGAAACCACCATGGATCGTCCACCAGCAGTCTTATCAGGTTTGCATACCACGGTCTCCATGGTCAATCCACAGCCACCAAAATCACTAGTCCTGCATGCACCATGATCTGCTGCAGAAAGCGACCGATGAGCGGCCATGGAGGGAAGGCATACAGTAGGCCCTCCATGGGCCAAGGCTGGGAGAAAGCATCAAGTCCTTCGGACATGTGTTCTCTGCACCTCCTATAGAAGCGCTCGACCTTGGCATTTTCCATTGTCGCCATGAGATCAACACCGTTGTTCCCCAGTGCTGAGTCAGCTGCCGGAAGACTGAGCCTGCAATGGTCCACTCCCCTGGGTCCAACCAGTGTGTGCTCAGAAAATCTGCCTGCAGATTTTCTTTTCCAGCCACATGTGCTGCCAACAGCTGGGTGAGATTTGCCTTCACCCAACGAAGAAGCAGAGCTACCTCCTCCGCCAGCGCTGAGCTGCCTGTCCCCCCTTGTCGATAGATTGTAGGCGATCATGGTTGCATTGTCTGACAACACTCGGACCGCCCAATGTTGTTACAGGAGTTGAAACTCGAGGAGAGCCAGGTGAACTGCCCTCAACTCGAGTCAATTGATGGACCACTCTGTCTGGTCCAACGACCAGGTACCCTTCGCAATTCTCGTCAAACAATGTGCCCCCCAACCGGAGAGACTGGCATCTGTCGTGAGAATCGTCCATTCTGGTTGCTCCAGGGCTACTCCCTTCACTAGAATGACCCGATCCAATCACTGGGCAAGATTGGCCCTCACCTCCAAAGGACAGAGGAGCCGGTGTGACAACACATGCTGCTGAGGAGACCATCAAGAGAGAAGAGCCCTCTGCAGTGGGTGCATGTGAGCCCGCGCCCAGGGCACCAACTCCAGTGTCAAAGCCATGGATCCCAGAACTTGCAGATCTCCGAGCCAAGAACCACCGAATCTGGCCCTGCAGCTTCCTGCTCCGCTCCTCATGCAAGAAAGCCATCCCCCACTTGGTGTTGAAATGAGCCCCAAGATACAGGAGAGTTTGTAAGGGAGATAGATGGCTCTTTGCCGAATTTACCACCCAACATAGATGCTCGAGCAGCTGAAGGACTCAATGAGTAGCCTCTGTGCTCTCGGAGAATAACCTTGCCCAAATCAAGCAGTCATCCAGGTAAGGGTGCACCAGCACACCCTACCTGCGAAGATGCACCGTCACTGCTACCATGATCTTGGTAAAGGTTCGTGGAACCGTAGCGAGTCCAAAGGAAAGCACCTGAAACTGGAAATGACCCATGGCAACTGCAAAGTGCAGATACCATTGATGTTCCGCCCAAATTGACACATGTAAATAGGCCTCCGTGAGGTCAAGGGATGTGAGAAATTCCCCCTGCCACACTGCTACCATGACCGAACACAAGGTTTCCATCTGAAAGTGAGGTATGTGCAACACCAGATTTACATGCTTGAGGTCAAGAATGGGCTGAAAGGAACCCTCTTTCTTGGGAACCATGAAGTAGATGGAATAGCAACCCTGACCGCGCTGGTCAACCAGTACCGCTTTTATCACGTGGAACAGAATCAATTGATGAAGCATTTCGGAGACTACTTTTGCTTTTATTGGGATGCTGCATGGGGAAACAATGAAGGCGTCCCTCAGCGGTATGGCAAACTCCAATGCGTAACCCTCGCGAATGACCTCCAGCACTCACTGGTCGGATGTAAGCTGGACCCAGGCTTGGTAAAAGTGCCGAAGGTGTCCGCTGATCGGCATAAGCCTCACCTGGGTTCCCCTCATCTCACTGTAATTTCTTGAGGCACGCCCCAGAAGTGGAGAAGGACCCCCCTACCGTATCTGATACCCCCTCGAAAGGAGTTCCCCCTGTTCAAGAAGGTGGGCTTCTGATATAGCACGAACAAAACCTTTGGAAATCCCTTGCAAGCCCTTTCCCTGAGGGTGCTAGCTGCTTCTGAGCCTTGGGCTTATCCTCCGGCAGTTGAGCTGGCTTGGATTCCCCCAATTCCTTCACCAACTTTTCAAGAGCTTCACCAAACAGAAGCTTGCCCCTGAATGGCAGCCTACAAAGGTGTTGCTTGGAGGAGACATCTGCTGACCAAGCTCATAGCCAGAGCATTCGCTAAGCGGCCACTACCACCATCATGCCCTAGGCTGATGCTCTGAGAAGATCATAAAAGGTGACCGCCACGTACGCTACTCCAGAGTCAATACAGGCCGCTTCTGGAAGAGCCGCTACCAACCCCAACCGCTGTTGACAGGCCCTGAATCCAGCGTATGCAGGCCCTAGCCACATAGGCACCACAGACCAAAGCCTGCAATGCCAGGGCATTAACTTCAAAGGCCTGCTTCAGCAGTGTTTCCATCTTCTTATCCTGAGGATCTTTCAATGCTGCCCTATCTTCCAATGGAATTGTGGACCTCTTGGTTACCGCCGACACCAGGGACTCCACCTTCGGAAGCACAAAACACTTTCTTTCAGTAGTGGGTAAGGGGTAGAGCCTCTGCATGGCTCTTGCGCCCCATAAGCCAACCTTGAGGGAATCCCACTCAAACTCGATCATTTGTTTCAATTCCCTCTGTAGCGGGAAGGCCATCTCTCCTGGAGCAAGGGTCCTCCAATGGGGATCCACTACCAGCGCCTCCACTGACAGGTGAAGAGCCGCTAGGGAGTCAGTAATTAAGGATAACAACTCCTCTCGGCGGAAGATCCTTAAAATGTTTGGGTCCTCTCCCATTGGCATCGACTCCCCCTGAGGCTCCAGAGTATCTGCTTCCAGGCCAGTTGCTGAGGGACCCTCCAGAGGATCCTCCGAGCCAAAAGAATGCGTGGATTCCTGATCCCTACCAGGGTCAAGAAGTCCCCATTCATGGTTCTGTTGCTGTAGCTGTTTGCTGCCCGAATCCTGCTGCTGTACTAGGCCCTGCTTAATGCAGTAAGCCTGATGCAACAGCAAGACAAAATCTGGCGAAAATAGCATTGCTGCCCCTGCCCCCTGCTCAGAAAAGAGGCTCTGAGGTGAAGTGCGCCGTCCCCGTGAACCCCAATCCACTAGTCACTGTGCCATAGCCACCCCAAGCACTGAGGAAATGTCCACTGCCTAATTTGTCAAAATGGCCACGGTTCCTGCCAAAACAGCAGGAGTCACGGCTGCAGCCGGTGCTGGACCTGCAACTTCCTCCGAAACCGCCCCGAGTAAGAGGCTGATTCTGGGGATGGGGTTTTAGCAAGGAAGGAGCCTGCCTGGCAATCTTTGGCCTCACAGGCCCTACAAAGACTGACCACCGTTAAAAAGGACCGCAGGCTCCAACACGCAATACAAACCGGTTTACCCAACAGCATCGCTGAACGGAGACAAGAAGACAGAGGTAAGAGCCAGGAGAGGAATTAGCCAATGATTAGCAAGGAAACCAATTTTACTCACTCCGAAACTGGCACAGCAGTAAACCCAAAGTCGTTTAGCCCACCAAAGGATGCTATGGCTTTGGGAGAGGTCTGAGAGCAGCAGAGAGAGGCAGAAAAAGATCCCCCTCTCCTCCCAGTGCCCTGCTGCCAACTAAATGGCCTCGGTCCCCTGGGGCAGACCTTGTCACCACAGTGACTGCTATCCCATCTAACTACACATTTGATACAGGAAACTAATTTGGGGATTTTCTTTTTTTTTTTTTTTTCATTTAAATTTCAAGAACCCTCAGTCAGCCCAGGCTACCAGGGTTCTATCCCATCTGCTGGAGACTGAGTATACTGGCTTGGTGGGAGGAGCACAGGCTCCTTGTGACATCATCAAAAGCTAGTGTGCTCAGTCTCCATCTCCTGGAAGAGGGACACAGCCCATGAGTCTGGATTGGACTGTAGGAGCGCTATGGAAGTCTGTGTTAAAGTGGGAGAGCAAGCTAGGCATATGTGCATAGGTGTCTGCATTTGCAGCAACTGGAACCTGTGCACAGAAAGGCTTTGGTGAGCATGTGGTGGAACGCTCTGCGGCCATAAGAGCTGTCTTCTGCTCAGGATAATATTGGTTTCTTTCAACAATGATATTATTCTGCGCAGAATTATTTGTCTTATGCACCACAAAGCATTCCAGCATGCTTCCCCTGCGTTTTCTTTCATGCCTCTCTTCAGCAAAGCCCAGAAGAGGCGGAGGAGGCTGTCCTCTCAATCAACAGGCTCCATAACATAAATATATGCTATATCAAATCCTTCCTATTCCAATTCAGTGCTCACTATTGTACCCCCCTATCTAACCATAAGTAGACCACCACTGGTTTATTACTCTGTACAAATCCTTAAGTATATTTACAGTTCTACCCCACAAAACCTTTAGCTGCATATGCAATGGCTACTGTTCTTGTTACTTAAAACGTGTAAATAACACAGGTACACTAAAAAAAATTTTTTTTAAACTGCCTCTAATGTTTCGATTGATTTTTACGTTTTTTGGTGCGCTGAATCCAAATCTGGTAACCAATTTGCTCCATCACGTACAGATTTTTTGCTACATTGGGTTAGCAGTTTGAGGTGAACGTTTCAGATTGAGTGCGATCGAGATAAAAGTTTCTTGGATGAATTCTTTATACTAATTGTTTAGTAGTTATTCAAATAAGAATAAAGAAAATTGTAACAAGGTAGCACATAAGAATAGAGTAATGTCAACAAAACACACTGTGATGGTAGCAAAATTGTCTGCACTTAAAACAGCCACATACATGTGCACAAACATTGAGCATATAAGAGCGAGGTTAGACACAAAGCAAAGCAAATAAATGTGCAAAAAATGTTGTACAGGTATGTATGTAAGAATAGAAAACGCAAACCGCACCATTGCAATACATGAAGACAAACACCCGATGGTGTGAAAATAAAATTCTAATAAATGAGATCCGACACTGTGGTAATAACTAGCAAATTTTTATTTCAAAGTTTAGTAAAAACACAATATTTGTCAACACAGTTTAGATTTTAAAGTCATTCTTGGGTCAATCAATCTCCTGGTGGGCCTGTTTCTTCTTCCCCCGAATGCTTCTCTTGGTGCGCTGCTTGGCGTATTTTTCATCTGGGGTTTCCCGCAGCAGCAACCAGCAGAAATCAGCCATCATAGTGGTGTTCCATCTTCCTTGGTACCTTCTCTCTGTGTCCTTGATGTCCTGGTGAAACCTTTCACCTTGTTCTTCACTGTACGCCCCCAAGTTTTCGGGAAAGTAGTTCACATGGGAGTGCAAGAAATGGACTTTCAGGCTCATGTTACAGCCTTGTTCTTTGAAGGCATTGAGCATCCTGGCAACAATATCCTTATAGTTCTCATCCCGCCTGTTCCCCAAGAATTTGAGAACAACATCCTTGAAGGAATCCCAGGCTTCTTTTTCCTTCTCAGACATCGTTTCAGCGAATGCTCCATCTGAAATGAGTTTCCTTATATCAGGGCCAACACACACTCCTTCCTTTAGCTTTGCTTCAGAAAGTCGGGGGAACTTTGAGCAAAGGTACCGAAAGCACTCACCATCTTTTGGAAGGGACTTGATGAATTGCTTAATGAGACCCAACTTAATGTGGAGAAGTGATAATAGAATTTTATCACGAGGTACCAAGCTCTCATGAAGAACATTTTTCTCACCGGGTCTCAAATACTCCCGAATTGGCCAGTCTTTTTTCCCCCAGTGTAGGTCGCGGGCCCGGCTATCCCACAAGCAAAGGAAGCAGGGATATTTGGTGAAACCGGATTGCTGCCCTAATAGCATGCATAGAATTTTAAAGTCTCCACAAATCATCCACTTATGCTCATCATAACGAATCTTCTGAAGAATCAGGGCCAAATTCTCGTATTTTTCTTGGAGAATAACAGAGTGAGCAATAGGAACTGAAGCGAATGTGTTGCCATTATGAAGAAGAAGAAGAACACCTTTTATGCTGTCTTTTGACGAATCAATGAACAGCCGCCATTCAGCAGGATCATACTTGAGTTTAAACTTTTCCATCACTCCGTATATATCGTTGCAAAATACCAAATCTTCCCCTTTGCTGAAATACTTCAAAAATTGTGTCTCGCGGTTGCGGTACCAATAAAAAGTTGTTCCTGGTGACAATAGATTTTTCTGTTTAAGCCGAGAACCTAGCAGTTGGGCAGCATCTTTTGGGAGTCCTAAATCCCGGACTAAATCATTCAATTCAGCTTGAGAGAAAAGTTCAGGTTTCGGATCTGGTTCAGTTTCAAACTCGGAAGTACTGGACTCATTGGGAAACGCCATCTGATGAGTCTCATCATGATCAGAACCGTCCACACAAATATGATCCAAAGATTTTGGTGGTTCAGGCACAGGTACTTCGTTGCTATGAGGCATAGGCCTAATTGCTGAGGGAAGGTTGGGGTAACTTATTACGTTCTTATTTTTTAAGTTGTATCCCTTCACAATGCAAGGGCAAAAATAGCAGTCACTGCTGTGGTCTCTTTGTTCACGCCACATCATAGGTATTCCGAAACGAAATGCTTGTTTTTTACCTTTCATCCATAAGCGTAGATCTTCCTCACATGTCTTGCACACTTTGTGAGGAGCCCACGGTTTGTCTTGATCGCCTAACTTCAAACCGAAATAGGCGAAATATACTTTTTTAATAAATGCAGAAATGTTCCTCTGCCGCTTTTTCACGGTATATTCCCCACAAATAAAAGAAAAACTGTCCGGAGAGTTGACGCAACCTCTGGCTCTGTGAGCCATCACAAATACACAGCACTGCAAACTACAATTGTAGTGAACCACTTCGGAATAAAGCTGGATTACGACTGAGCAAACAAAAGGTAATAATGAACTTGCAAGAAACTGAAATTTGACAGGAACGTTCATGTCGCAACCACCGTGTTTGAGCGAGCGAACGAGGCGAGGCGAACAGGAAAGAACATGCGCCAGCGCGAGTACTGGATTTAGCCCCCCGCCTCCCAATTGTCCTGTTAATGTATAAAATGAATACAAAACACTCTAAAATATCATGAGGGAGTGTTTCTAGTTAGTTAACCATTACAACCTCTATTTTGGGCCAAGAAAATAAACTGCAGTCGGCTAAAAAGAAATTATGTGAACATTCCTTATATGGGTAAGAAATCTAATTTTGCAAGAAAACGTGACGTGATGGAACATTTTGGCTATTTTTCCTGGATTCAGCACCCCAAAATCTATAGGAATCAGTTGCAAAACTGGAGGCAGTTTTTTGGTAGTGTACCTGTGTAATTAAAACCTAATACTATATATATATATTAGTTGCCTCACTTGTTCAATGTTCTTTGTTTACCATTATTTGTAATTGCTTACTTGTTCCATGTAAACCGCTTTGATTTTAGATAAAGCGGTATATAAGAGCACATAAATAAATAAATACCATCTTAATACTGACCACAGACCCCTTACATCTCCTCTGACCTGGTGTCAAAGTTCCACCACTGAGGTCAGCCTTTTGCTCTTCTGTGCACTCCTCTGCAGCTGGGCAGAATAGCTAATTGTTTAATTATCATCTAGTTTGAATGGACTTACATGGGCTGTGTGCTGCATTGAAATGCATAATTGAACACCGTATTAAACTTTGCTTTGTATGTATGTGTGTGTCCACTATCCTTGTGTGGATGGCTCCCTGTGTTTCTGTGGCTATCAGGATCTATCGTTTTGCTTTGACTGCTACCATTTTTTGCTGACCTCCCCTCCCGAAGATGTTGCCCTAGGCTACTACCTAGTTTGCCTGTTTAGGTTTATAAGTATCATCTCACAGGACTTTAGATGCACATCAAGGGGCTCCCGCCTCACCCTCATCATGAAAGAGCTCCACTGGCTACCTCTACTAGCCAGTTAAATATAAAAACATCAGGACACTATTTAAAATCTTTTATGAGCAATCCTCTGACCCGCAAATTAAAATAAGAAATCTCCCTAACAATTGGCAGAGAAGCACTGCAGAGCGCCTCCTCGCATCTCACCCAGACTTTGTTAAATTCAGCCAGTCAGCATTCTCCTTATATGCTCCAGAAATATGCAACTCCTTACCCGTAAAAATTAGAACTACCGCAGACATGAAGGACTTTAGGAAGCTATTAAAAATGCACCTGTTCCAAATGCACTTTCAGGGTGTCAGACAGGGTATTCAGAAAAATACAGACTTAATTAGTGCACTCTCAACTCCTGTTATAAGCATAAGACCATCCTTTCAGAAGATTCTGGTCCCTTCCCCCTCCTTTCACACTCTTAAGTTACTGTTATGTCCCTTATTAATGGATAAAAGTAATGTTGACTGTAATTCTAACATTACTGGTACCCTGTAATGTTTTACTAGCTCATTATATGTCACTAGTACTTTGAAATGTTTACTGGTTCTTTGTAATGTTTATGGGTTACTTGTATTGATTACTGTTCCTTGTAATGTTATCTTGTTCTATGTAATGTTATGTTACTGTTACCTGTAAGCCGCATTGATCTTGGGAAATGCGGTATATAAACTTTTCAAATAAATAAATAATTTTGGTAGTCCTATTCTGGAGACTTTGTGTGTGATGTTACAAGCTTGCCCTGTCAAGAAAGCGGGGCCTGCTCTCCTCTTGAGTCTGGATGCTAGTTACACCACTCTCAGCTCTTGACTGGTGCTGGATCCATCACAGCTACTTTTTCATCACGCCTTGCTCTCAACTGGTGGAGCATTATTTCCACCATAGCTCTCTTGTTGCACTCCAACACCACCACCACCACCCATACCTGACTGTTGAAATCTTACCTCTACCATTGACTTCCCAAATGTCTTCTGTGAGGCTAAATCCAGCTCTCCAGCAGCTAGCCCTCATGCTCTGTTCTGGATTCAGTGCAGCTGCACCTTACCTGGTGGCTAGAAGGATCCCAGGTTGCTCTATGTACAGTGAGATAGAGACTTTAGCACAAACCTGCGTTCTTTCATATAGCTGCTGAGGCAAGTGTAGTCCTATAGTGGTAATCCCACACAGCTCATGGGCCCTTTTCACTGACTGGCCAGAGAGACCTGCTGGCTCTTCTTCATGCTGACCATTAACCTTCCATGTCCACCTCCAATAGGGCCAAGTAATGAATCTTTTGCCATTCATTACAGTAAGCTTAGAGAAATCAGCTCTGCCCCAGAAAGAAAATAAGATGAAATTGGGTTTTATTTTTTTTTACCAAGAAGGTGGTGGATGTCCAGGAAAATCTTCCAAGCACAGGTGGTAGGAATCAAATCTATGATAGAATAAAAGCATGTTTGCAACAGATACAGAGGAGAGTGGAGAGGAAGCTGATAGGTATTAGATAAATATTAAGAAGGAGAAGGGGGAGAGGAACATAATTTCAGTTTAGGTATAGCAATGTATATTCCCATCGACCTGGAACGGCAGAGGGGGGAAAAGGTGATGATTGTCATGGGTGGAGGGACTGATAAAGCACAGTTACTTACCTGTAACAGGTGATCTCTGGGAACAGCAGGAATAAGTCTTCACATATGGGTACGTCGGTACTGACGGAGTCTGCGTGGGAACGCTTCCCAGCTTCCAATCAAAGAGCTTTTGGAAGCATCCCACCACACCTGCGTGCTGCCTTCCCGCCTTCCCAACTGCCTCTCCTCAGTTAAGTTTTAAAGCTGAGACAAAGAGAGAGAGAGAGGAAAGGAAAGATAGATAGAGATACAACTCCTGGGGAGGTGGGTGGGTTGTGAAGACTTATTCCTGCTGTTCCCAGAGATCACCTGTTACAGGTAAGTAACTGTGCTATCTCCAGGAACAAGCAGGAATGAGTCTTCACATATGGGGACTCCCAAGCTGAGATGCCTGGAGTCCCAGCATGTGATAGGTTAGAACATGCTATACCCCACAACACCAGGCATCCAGAGGATGGAGGGTAGGAGTTGAAGAAAGAAGATGCTGTGGAACAGCTAACCCAGCATAGGACTGCAGACAAGGAGTCCTTGTGTGGATGATAATTGTCATGAATGATATTGCAATATGGACCTCCCCTGACAGGATTTCAGAAGTATAGAGGTTCATGGAATCTACTGGGAAACCCAGTAGAGGAACCTCAAGAGGACCTCACTGTAAGTGGAGGTAATAAACCTGTAGGAAAAAAAAGTGGTCAGAATCCTGAAAGGTAACAGGTAACCCAGTAGGAAAAACTGGGGTAGTACAAAAACGGTGGGCCTTCAGCGGAAGGCTTTATGACAAAACCCGAACTCTTTTGGCAGCAGAGTGGCTCACTCTTAGAGACAAAAGAGAAAGGCTAACCGATTTGGACAAAACAGGCACAGTCCTTGTGGGGGAAAGGGGATGGGAACCCCTTGTATCCCAAAAGAAAGGACAAACGCTGGAGGCGTTAGAGCCTGTGATTAGCTGAAGATCCGCAATGTCTCTCCTAACTGGAGTCAGCTAGGAGAGATAGTGGACATGGAGAGCTTCAGAGGTATCTAACCGTAAGGTTATGGTGGAGTTGTTAACCACCACTGAAGTGGTTGTGGAACCCCAAAAACATGCTGGATAGCATAAGAATGGGTAAAGCCCATCTGTCAGAATCATATAGCTATATGAGCCTGAACAGTCAGGTAGATAAATACAAAAACATATCTACCCATAGTAACAAATCTCGAGAGATACATATAGATATAGATAGAAATATATATATATATATATATATATAGGAGACTATATCTATAGTGAGATATGAAGGGCATAAAATACACAGAAATGATAGGCATAGACATCTGTAAGATGTATGCTATAGGTATGAATATATATATAGGCCTCTATATGGGAGTCTGCAATGAAGCAGACAGAGATATGCCTACACAAATGGTATTCATATAGGAAAAAATGGAAAGGAAAGATTTATCTAATAACAAGAAGGTGGAACCTACTTGAGAAGATATATAGAGAATCAATTTCCACTGGTTATGAGCTACAGGGATGCTAGGTAGTGGAATAACCAGGATGGTTACATGAAAAGCAGAGGATGATATCAGTCTGCAGCCAGCACGTCCCGAGTATTCTAGAAGTCTAGCATCGTAAGTGAATAGAAGATGCATAAAAAAGGAGATACCATGCTGACCTGCTTAAGGGCAAAAAGGTATCATGCGTTCTTACCATGAGGACGAGCTGGAAGGAGAAAACATATTCCCAATTGGAAATACTATGGACCAAGCAGGGAATTAGCAACTCCTTAAGTTTTCACGTAAGAGGAGGCCTATGTCCTTTATATTAAAAGGAGAACTTTTCTAGTCATGGGAGACATGACTGAAAAAGTCTTTTTCAACCATCTAGTATAGCTGTTAGAGAAAAAGCCCCCCATGCTCTCTAGCAAGGGTCCATAGTGGAGAGCTTCTTTGTAGAATTGCAGAGAGCATGATGCAGGAGAAAGAGGAGATAGAACTGGCTGCAGGAGAGCCAGTACCTATGTCAACTATGCTGCCAAACCCTAGGAAATGGAGATGGCAGAAAGAGAAGACAATCCAACAAGGTTGTAGTGAAAATAATTCCAAGACAGATGACAGCACTGACTTGGAGCCACTACTAAGACTAGACAGAATGTTAGTGGAGGACACATCTGGTTGCTGGTGGACAAGAACCAGTGGTCCAAACATAAAGGCTCCTGCATTGGCAGCTGCTTGCCAGACAGCAGAAGATTGGTACTATTTAAAAACAGAAGAACAGACAGAACAAGAGTAGAAACTCTGGCCATGTCTGAAGAACTGCTGTAAGGCAAGAGTGAAGAAGAGGAGTCAACTCAGAGAAGAGAACTCCGCACTGGAAAAGACAGGAGGTGCTCTCAGGTGAAGCTCATTACCCAAATCAGTCATACACTAAGGACCTGAGATTAGTTAAGCTTCAGGTGAACAAGGTATATTACACGTATTAGGTTCAGTTTTATTAGTATAAATATCCATAGCAACCCTTAGTAAGTAAAGAACTTAGATCTAAACATAAACTTAAAACTAAGATGCAGACAGCAGTCCAGCAGCGGGATGGGGGCTTTCCAGTCTTTTGCATTGAGTGTCACATGTATGATTTTCTCCCAGTTGGTGAGAGGTCTTACGTGTGCACTAGGTGCAAGGAGCTCTTTGCTCTCAGGGAACGAGTCCGTTCTCTAGAGGCTAAAGTAGCAGACTTGGAAAGCATAAGACAGACAGAGAGGTACATAGACGAGACCTACAGGGATATAGTCCTGAAGTCCCACCTCCAGTCTGGCAGCATCCCTGTTGCCATGGAGGAGAGAGGTCACGTGACAGGAGAGCATCACCCTGGTGTGGCAGGAAGTGATCCTGTAACTAGGACCTGTCCTCCAGGTGATGTAAAACCCTCTCGCACCGAGGAAGTTTCTCCAGGGCCATGTGCCCATGAGGGAAGGGTTAGGACAGCCGTTATAGTTGGTGATTCGATCATTAGGCATGTAGATAGCTGGGTGGCTGGTGGATGTGAGGATCGCCTGGTAACATGCCTGCCTGGTGCGAAGGTAGCGGACCTCACGCGCCACCTAGATAAGGTCTTAGATAGTGCTGGGGAGGAGTCTGCTGTCTTGGTACATGTTGGTACCAATGACATAGGAAAATGTGGTAGGGAGGTTCTGGAGGCTAAATTTAGGCTTTTAGGTAGGAAGTTGAAATCCAGAACTTCCAGGGTAGCATTCTCCGAAATGCTTCCTGTTCCACGCGCAGGACCCAAAAGGCAGACAGAGCTCCGGAGTCTCAATGCGTGGATGAGACAATGGTGCAGAGATGAGGGGTTTGGATTTGTTAGGAACTGGGGAACATTCTGGGGAAAGGAGGGGCTCTTCCGAAGGGATGGGCTTCACCTTAACCGGGATGGAACCAGGCTGCTGGTATTAACCTTTAAAAAGGAGATAGAGCAGCTTTTAAACTAGATATTAGGGGAAAGCCGACAGTCGCCCAAGAGCAGATGGTTCGGAAGAATGTATCTTTGAAGGATACTACCAAAAGCAGAGAGGTTCCACAAAAGAGTAAAGTAGCCCAAATGCCCTCAAGTATGGAGCAGACAGAGCTTAAAGATCCCAAATTACTCATGTCTAACAGACAAATTAATATGGATAAAATACATTCTCTAAAATGCTAGAAGTCTAAAAAATAAGATGGGAGAGTTAGAATATATAGCACTAAATGAAAGGTTAGATATGATTGGAATATCAGAGACATGGTGGAAGGACGACAACCAGTGGGACACTGTGATACCTGGGTACAAACAATATCGTAATGATAGAGCTGATCAAATTGGTGGAGGGGTTGCTCTCTATGTTAGAGAGGGCATTGAGTCAGAAAGGATTAAAGTTTTGCAGGAAACAAAATCTGCTGTAGAATCTATATGGATTGAAATTCCATGTAAAAGGGGGAAGGCAATGGCAGTGGGGGTGTACTATCGAGCGCCTGGCCAGAATGACCAAATGGATGATGAAATGCTCAAAGAAATCAAGGAAGCTAACAAAAGTTACAGCTCAGTAATAATAACACAGGTACACTACCAAAAAACTGCCTCCAGTTTTGCAACTGATTCCTATAGATTTTGGGGTGCTGAATCCAGGAAAAATAGCCAAAATGTTCCATCACGTCACGTTTTCTTGCAAAATTAGATTTCTTACCCATAAAAGGAATGTTCACATAATTTCTTTTTAGCCGACTGTAGTTTATTTTCTTGGCCCAAAATAGAGGTTGTAATGGTTAACTAACTAGAAACAATCCCTCATGATATTTTAGAGTGTTTTGTATTCATTTTATACATTAACAGGACAATTGGGAGGCGGGGGGCTAAATCCAGTACTCGCGCTGGCGCATGTTCTTTCCTGTTTGCCTCGCCTCGTTCGCTCGCTCAAACACGGTGGTTGCGACATGAACGTTCCTGTCAAATTCCAGTTTCTTGCAAGTTCATTATTACCTTTTGTTTGCTCAGTCGTAATCCAGCTTTATTCCGAAGTGGTTCACTACAGTTGTAGTTTGCAGTGCTGTGTATTTGTGATGGCTCACAGAGCCAGAGATTGCGTCAACTCTCTGGACAGTTTTTGTTTTATTTGTGGGGAATATACCGTGAAAAAGCGGCAGAGGAACATTTCTGCATTTATTAAAAAAGTATATTTCGCCTATTTCGGTTTGAAGTTAGGCGATCAAGACAAACCGTGGGCTCCTCACAAAGTGTGCAAGACATGTGAGGAAGATCTACGCTTATGGATGAAAGGTAAAAAACAAGCATTTCGTTTCGGAATACCTATGATGTGGCGTGAACAAAGAGACCACAGCAGTGACTGCTATTTTTGCTCTTGCATTGTGAAGGGATACAACTTAAAAAATAAGAACGTAATAAGTTACCCCAACCTTCCCTCAGCAATTAGGCCTATGCCTCATAGCAACGAAGTACCTGTGCCTGAACCACCAAAATCTTTGGATCATATTTGTGTGGACGGTTCTGATCATGATGAGACTCATCAGATGGCTTTCCCCGATGAGTCCAGTACTTCCGAGTTTGAAACTGAACCAGATCCGAAACCTGAACTTTTCTCTCAAGCTGAATTGAATGATTTAGTCCGGGATTTAGGACTCCCAAAAGATGCTGCCCAACTGCTAGGTTCTTGGCTTAAACAGAAAAATCTATTGTCACCAGGAACAACTTTTTATTGGTACCGCAACCGCGAGACACAATTTTTGAAGTATTTCAGCAAAGAGGAAGATTTGGTATTTTGCAACGATATATACGGAGTGATGGAAAAGTTTAAACTCAAGTATGATCCTGCTGAATGGCGGCTGTTCATTGATTCGTCAAAAGACAGCATAAAAGGTGCTCTTCTTCATAATGGCAACACATTCGCTTCAGTTCCTATTGCTCACTCTGTTATTCTCCAAGAAAAATACGAGAATTTGGCCCTGATTCTTCAGAAGATTCGTTATGATGAGCATAAGTGGATGATTTGTGGAGACTTTAAAATTCTATCCATGCTATTAGGGCAGCAATCCGGTTTCACCAAATATCCCTGCTTCCTTTGCTTGTGGGATAGCTGGGCCCGCGACCTACACTGGGGGAAAAAAGACTGGCCAATTCAGGAGTATTTGAGACCCGGTGAGAAAAATGTTCTTCATGAGAGCTTGGTACCTCGTGATAAAATTCTATTACCACCTCTCCACATTAAGTTGGGTCTCATTAAGCAATTCATCAAGTCCCTTCCAAAAGATGGTGAGTTCTTTCGGTACCTTTGCTCAAAGTTCCCCCGACTTTCTGAAGCAAAGCTAAAGGAAGGAGTGTTTGTTGGCCCTGATATAAGGAAACTCATTTCAGATGGAGCATTCGCTGAAACGATGTCTGAGAAGGAAAAAGAAGCCTGGGATTCCTTCAAGGATGTTGTTCTCAAATTCTTGGGGAACAGGCGGGATGAGAACTATAAGGATATTGTTGCCAGGATGCTCAATGCCTTCAAAGAACAAGGCTGTAACATGAGCCTGAAAGTCCATTTCTTGCACTCACATGTGAACTACTTTCCCGAAAACTTGGGGGCGTACAGTGAAGAACAAGGTGAAAGGTTTCACCAGGACATCAAGGACGCAGAGAGAAGGTACCAAGGAAGATGGAACACCACTATGATGGCTGATTTCTGCTGGTTGCTGCTGCGGGAAACCCCAGATGAAAAATACACCAAGCAGCGCACAAAGAGAAGCATTCGGGGGAAGAAGAAAACGGGCCCACCAGGAGATTGATTGACCCAAGAATGACTTTAAAATCTAAACTGTGTTGACAAATATTGTGTTTTTACTAAACTTTGAAATAAAAATTTGCTAGTTATTACCACAGTGTCGGATCTCATTTATTAGAATTTTATTTTCACACCATCGTGTGTTTGTCTTCATGTATTGCAATGGTGCGGTTTGCGTTTTCTATTCTTACATACATACCTGTACAACATTTTTTGCACATTTCTTTGCTTTGCTTTGTGTCTAACCTCGCTCTTATATGCTCAGTGTTTGTGCACATGTATGTGGCTGTTTTAAGTGCAGACAATTTTGCTACCATCACAGTGTGTTTTGTTGACATTACTCTATTCATATGTGCTGCCTTGTTACAATTTTCTTTATTCTTATTTGAATAACTACTAAACAATTAGTATAAAGAATTCATCCAAGAAACTTTTATCTCGATCGCACTCAATCTGAAACGTTCACCTCAAACTGCTAACCCAATGTAGCAAAAAATCTGTACGTGATGGAGCAAATTGGTTACCAGATTTGGATTCAGCGCACCAAAAAACGTAAAAATCAATCGAAACATTAGAGGCAGTTTAAAAAAAAATTTTTTTAGTGTACCTGTGTAATGGGTGATTTCAACTACCCCGGTATCGACTGGGTCAGTGTCACGTCAGGACATGCTAGGGAGATAAAGTTCCTAGATGAAATAAATGACTGCTTCTTGGAGCAGCTGGTTCATGAACCGACCAGAGGGGAAGCCATATTAGACCTAATCCTTAGTGGAACACCAGATTTAGTGCAAGAGATAAGGTTGTTGGGGCCACTTGGCAATAGTGATCATAGCATGATCGCCTTTGATTTAATTAGTGGAGGAGGGATAGTAAGGAAATCCACAGTACTACCTTTTAACTTTCGAAAGGGAGACTATGATAAAATGAGGAAAACAGTCAAGAAAAAACTAAAAGGAGCAGTTGCAAAGGTTAAAGACATACATCAGGCTTGGCTGTTGTTGAAAAATACTATCTTGGAAGCCCAGACCAGCTGTATTCCACGCTTTAAGAAAAGTGGAAAGAAGTCCAAAAAACTGCCAGCATGGTTTAAAGTTGAGGTCAGAGAGGCTGTTGTTGCCAAAAAAGCATCTTTCAGGAAATGGAAAAAAGAGCCAAATGACAAAACCTGGAAACAGCACAAGCACTGGCAAGTCAAATGCAAGGCATTGATAAGGCAGGCAAAGGGAGAATTTGAGAAGAAGCTTGCTGCAGAAGCAAAAACGCGAAGTAAAGACCTTTTCAAGTACATTTGTAGCAAAAAACCTGTGAGAGAGTCAGTTGGTCCATTAGATGATAAAGGGGTTAAAGGAGCACTAAGAGGCGACAAGGCGATAGCGGAGAGACTGAACAAATTCTTTGCTTCAGTCTTTACTGAGGAAGATGTAGGGATGTTACCCATGACTGAAGTGGTATTTAAAGGTGCAGAAGAATTGAAGGAAATATCGATACATCGAGAAGATGTATTACAACTATTAGATAAGCTGAAGAGTAGCAAATCACCTGGGCCGGATGGTATACATCCAAGGGTATTGAAAGAACTGAAATATGAGATTGCAGACCTGCTATTAGTAATCTGTGAACTATCATTAAAATCATCTCTAATACCTGAAGATTGGAGGATCGCCAATGTAACACCAATTTTTAAAAAGGGTTCCAGGGGTGATCCAGGAAACTACAGACTGGTGAGCCTGACGTCAATACCAGGAAAAATGATAGAAACCATCATAAAGAATAAAATTACTCAGCATGTAGATAGTCATGAACTAATGAGAGACAGCCAACATGGCTTTAGACAAGGAAGATCTTGTCTTACTAATCTATTATGTTTTTTTGAAGGAGTGAATAATCAGGTGGACAAAGGTGAGTCGGTTGATATTGTGTATCTGGACTTTCAGAAAGCCTTTGACAAGGTCCCTCATGAGAGACATTTGGCAAAACTAAAGAGTCATGGGATAGGAGGCAGTGTACTATTGTGGATCAGGAACTGGTTAAAAGATAGAAAGCAGAGGGTAGGGCTAAATGGCCAATTTTCCCAATGGAGAAAGGTGAATAGTGGTGTACCCCAGGGATCTGTGCTGGGTCCGCTGCTTTTTGACATATTCATAAATGACCTGGAAAGTGGAATAACGAGTGAGGTTATCAAATTTGCAGATGACACAAAACTATTTAAAGTTGTTAAAACCCAAGAGGATTGTGGAAAATTGCAAGAGGATCTTGATAAATTGGAAGACTGGGCATCAAAATGGCAGATGAAATTTAATGTGGATAAGTGCAAGGTTATGCACCTAGGGAAGAACAACCCAAACTATGGTTACACGATGCAAGGTTCCACATTAGGAACCACCACCCAGGAAAAAGATTTAGGCGTCATTGTGGATACCATGTTAAAACCCTCGGCCCAGTGTGCAGCGGCGGCCAAGAGAGCAAATAGAATGCTAGGTATGATAAGGAAAGGAATGGAAAATAAAACAAAGGATATTATAATGCCTCTATATCGTTCCATGGTGAGACCCCACCTTGAATATTGTGTGCAATTCTGGTCGCCGTATCTTAAAAAGGATATAGAGTTATTAGAAAAGGTTCAGAGAAGAGCCACCAAAATGGTAAAGGGGATGGAAGGATACTCCTATGAAGAAAGGCTAAAAAGGTTAGGGCTCTTTAACCTGGAAAAGAGACGGCTGAGGGGAGATATGATAGAAGTCTATAAATTAATGAGCGGAGTGGAACGGGTAAACGTAGATCGATTGTTTACCTTATCAGAATATAGAAAGACTAGGGGACATGCAATGAAGCTACAGGGTAAACTATTTAAGACTAATAAAAGAAAATATTTTTTCACTCAACGTGTAATCAAACTCTGGAATTTGTTACCGGAGGATGTAGTAAAGGCTGTTAGTGTAGCTGGGTTTAAAAAAGGTTTGGACAAGTTCCTGGAGGAAAGGTCCATAAGCCATTATTAAGAAGGGACCCAGGATATCAATGCTTGAACCAATACAAGCATTGTGGAACCTGTGTCCCTTGGGGAAACTGCTAGGTACGTATGACCTAGATTGGCCACTGTTGGAAACAGAATACTGGGCTTGATGGACCTTGGTCTGACCCAGTATGGCATATCTTATGTTCTTATGAAGAAAAGCCCTCTAGTGAAGGAATACTGCTCTTACAGAGGAAAAACCTGGTAAGAGGGTAAAAAGAATGGAGCTGAAGAAGACTTACAAAATAGTAAGTCTATAGAAAGGAAAAAGACATGCTGGCACAGGAAACTATCGTTTGATAGTGGTTAGACCTCTTTCCCTAGCAGGAAGAAGAGGAGAACCCTGTAATGTAGAAGCATGAACATCCTGACAGCTCATAGAACATAGGAAGAATGGATGTCTTTGGGAAGAGATCCATGTTTAGGATTTAGAATAACAGCAGTGGATTGCTTCCATTGAGAAGAAGTAACTGTAGATTCTAACCCAAAGAGTTACAAGCATCTGATGATGATTGATCAGAAACCCTGCGGTTGCTGGGTTTGCTGAGCCTGGTGAGAGGTTGGATTCTTCAGACCAGGACGATGCTTCCCCTGTTTGGGAACATCGGTATGATGGGCAAGTGATGAATAAAACCTTCTTCTCCTGTGGGAAGAAAGTTTGGTAGGACATTTCCTACCTACTGGGACAGAAGAAGGTGTAGAACAACCCCTTAGGAACAGGTAAATCAGTGGACAACTGAGTAACCTGATGTAAAGACTCCTTGTTGAAAAGATTTTCTCCAGTGCAAGGAGTATGTCCCAGTCTTTGTTGTGCCCATTTGTCCAAGTCTGAAGCTTGGAGCCAGGCTCTACGTCGTGGCCCTATAGCTATAGCAGAAGTTCTGCTAACAGACTCAAAAGAGTCTAGGGAAGCACGAGAAAGAAACCAAGAGATATTCTGGATATGCTTAAGCAGTGAGGAATAGTTTGCACTCTTGGAATCTGGAAGGAAAGGAGTCAAAAGATGTAATTGCCCTCAAGAGATAGACTCATATAAAAAATATATGAGAGAATTCTTGCAGAAAGCATAGATGTCTGGAAGGTTTGACGTCCAAAGGCATCTAGTGTCTTAGACTCACGACCTGGCGGATAAGAAGAGTGCTTTTTCTTACTCTTTACCCGCCTCATTGCTGATTCCACTACTATGGAATGATGAGGAAGTTGAGTCTTTTGAAACCCTGAAGAGGGGAGCACTTTATATAAGAGATCAGTT
This sequence comes from Ichthyophis bannanicus, assembly GCA_033557465.1. Lineage (NCBI taxonomy): Eukaryota > Metazoa > Chordata > Amphibia > Gymnophiona > Ichthyophiidae > Ichthyophis > Ichthyophis bannanicus. Next base: position 663,275,917 of record CM066033.1, read on the forward strand.
GCCCTGGGAGGTGGGGGTACCCTTAAAGGTGTTTCCCACATTCCTAGAAGGAGATCCTGCAAGGAATGATGCAAAGGAAGCATTATTTTCTCCTTTGCTATGGTAGAAAGAGAGCCTTGTGCCGGATCATGTCCTGGGATAGGAATGGCAAGAGATCTTGCTATATCCAGGAGGAAACTCTGAAAAGAGGGATCCCCAACAGGAATTTCCCTTGGACAGGTTAGATCTGAAGAACTAGCCTGAGCACTGACAGAGGCATCCAAATATATAGGAATAGAAGATCCTGCACAGTGTAGTGTGGAATGCTTAAGGGATGGTCGCCGGTACCGGTTGTCAGGAGCAGCGACCTTCATTACTACATTGTCCATGCCAGGTATCGACTCCAAGCTTGGTATAGAAGGGAGCGATCCTGTTGAAAAAAGCATGGCAGGAGTTGGCCACGATGCTACTGTGGATACTGGTACCGATGGCAATACCGGTACCGATGTCAGAGACAGTTCAATCGGTACCGAGGTAACTGAAAAACTCCGGCTGCTAACCTCAGTACCGAGCCACCGGTATCGATCGGTGTTGGTACCAAAGCGTATTGGTACCCAGTCTTCCAGACTAGAGATCGATTCCAAACTCGGCATCGAGGGCAGAGAGCTGGATAAGCGAAATCTGGAAGGCACCGACCGTAAAGGTAATGAGGACATTGGTACCGATCTCGGTACCGAGTCTGATACCGGTGAAGGAGGGTCAACCAGTGGCAACTCAATCGGCCTCGGGGGAACCGAGAGTTGCGGATCCGAATCATCGGAACTGAGCCTTTGGTACCGCCGAAAGCCGGTACCAAGGCGAGTCGGTACCCAGTCCTCCAGACTGGAGATCGATTCCAGACTCAGCATCGAAGGAAGCGAGGTTATCGATGCACGTCTGGAGGGTACCGACATCGGTGGTAGTATCGGTGCTGGTACCGATAATGGAAAGTCAGTCTGGAGTGTATCCACTGGTCCCGAAGGTACCGAGGACGCCAGATGACGATCCCTGGTGAGGAGTGTTTCATCCAACACCAGTGCCGATGCCGGGGTATCGGTACCGCTCGAAGTGGATGCCACCACCGGACACGGCTGAGGTATGTTCTGTGAGGGGTGAGCCCCAGGAACAACCTGAAACCCCTTATATGCTTTGGAGACCGAAGACTCCCGCCGGGGTTTTGAAGCCAGTGGTCCCTCGAGGGCAAGGCCGGAGCCGTCTACATGCTGTGCATGAGACCTACCACTCGAGGGCTGGCTAGTCTTAACAGACTGTTTGTGGGTTACCTGATCCTGTGAAGAAGAAGAAGGGGACGGTGCCCCGAAGTTGGAGGGCAACCGTGTATCGAGGGAACCTCGATGTTGAAGACCTCTTCTCACCAAACTGTTGTCAGGACTCAAGCAAGTTAGACACCGATTTTGAGGGTCTAAAATTAAAGTTGTACCGCCACAGTCTGAACATTTCTTAGAGAAAATGGCCGGCGGTTCCATGAAGGAAAAAGAAGAGGCCTTTAAGGCCTAAGAACCCGTGGGACACTATTAAGAAAAAATATCCCGTGGAAAAGGAAATTTTTACAGAAAAAGAAAAGAAAACACCGGCGGTATCGGTGGCGTCGGGAAGACAGCCGCGACCACAAGAAAACTAAAGAACTAAAACAAGAATTTTCTGCGGTGACAGGAGGACGTCCTGCAGACTCCGCGGAAAAACAAAAACTGAGGAGAGGCAGTTGGGAAAGGCGGGAAGGCAGCACGCAGGCGTGGTGGGATGCTTCCAAAAGCTCTTTGATTGGACGCTGGGAAGCGTTCCCGCGCAGACTCCGTCGGTACCGACGTACCCATATGTGAAGACTCATTCCTGCTTGTTCCTGGAGATTGTCTTTGATATAGTCTCAGAAACAACTGGGGAACAGGGAACCTGGCATGTCAGACAGGATGATTTAGCAACACTCCCCTGCTAGTAGCAAAAAAGTAATTCTTTATGGTTGCTTTTGATTGTGTATGCTATCTTTTGTTCCTAGGTTTCTACATCAATACAGTATTTGTTTTGGTTTTCTAATTTAAATCTTTATTGGATCATGCAATTAAACACATCTTACAATTAAACTTGTGATGCCAGACAAAATGCAATCTCATCATTTTCTCGCTGTATCCAAAGAACTGCAAATAACCTATAACAGTACAGAGTAGAAAGTTCATCCCTCCTCCCGGCCCTGAAGAAGTTGTCCAAGATCTGTCTTCAATTAGGCATAAGTTATTATTCATGTTATGACTATTTTCCTGCAGGATTGCTGCCTATCTGTGCTTCTACCCCACCTTGAGTGCTTTTTGCTGTTAAGGCATGCAATATGAAGAGCCCAACTCCTGCTGCTGGGAAGTCTTGCATGGCTGACAGCTTAGCGATCTCCTTAGTACAGAGAATGATGGTAAGAACAAGGAAAAGCTGAGAACCAGAGCTAGAAGAGTGTACGCACGGATGACTGTGCTTAGATGAGGGACAGACCCCTCAGAAATCAGGGACAGAAAGTTTGCCTCTCCCTCAGAAATATCAGGGACAGATTTCCCCCCTCTTCCCCCAGAGAAAAATCAAGGACAGCTCTCTCACCTCTACTCTGGTAACAGAATCAGTGATAGATCTATGAGGTTTTCTTAGAAGAAGGCAAGAGTAACAAAATTAGGGATGTCTGAAAAGTGGGATGCATGGAGTGACTAAGAACTGTACATTTTGAGAAGGCTAAAATTAAAATGAATCATGTGAAGGCGCACCTTTTAGATACTATGTGGAGATTAGAACTGAGGCGCTGAGGTCACGTTATACACAGTTCCATCAGTATTTTAGGAAAGCCTTTGCTAAACGTAGAATCTTTCCTAAAGTACTGCAGGAGTGCACGCATGCCGGTACTTGCCCATACGTGGAGCCGTTTTGCAAATCTACACGTGTGGAAAATCAACAAGTGAATTTCACATGTAGATTTATTTATTTTATTTATTTGTAAATTTTTCTATACCGCCCCTTCCAGAGATCAGGGGTGGTTTACAGAGAACAGAAAGATAACTGAAACATTTCTGAAACATAATAACTATTCACAATAAATAGTAACATAATAACTATTTACAGTGGGCAGGAAATAGCAAACACATCAACTATTTACAGGCTTGTATATTAAACTTACGTTTCAAGTTGCCCTTATGTGACTTACATGGAATGGAGTAAGGAATGACTAAGCGGAAGACCGAGGATATTGAGCTTGTGTCTGCAGTGATTTAGGTAGGGTCTGTTTGGGCTTGATGATCAGCATGCTCCTGTGAGGTCTGGTCAGGGGTGTGCTGTAGATTGTAGAAGTGTTGGATAAAAAGGTATGTTTTTAGCTCCTTTCTAAAGGTTTGGAGGTCTTTAATCTCTCTTAGGTTCGCTGGGAGATTGTTCCACAGAGTTGCTTGTTTTCTGCTTTGTTTTCCGTATAGATTCAGGAACTAGCAACATGTTGAGGTTTGTTCTTCTTGCTCTGCTTTCGGGGGGGGGGGGGGGGTGGTTGAATTAATGTTGAGAGATTTATTGATGAGCTTGAACGTGGTCACTATGGATTTGTATTGAATTCTACTGGCAACAGGGAGCCAGTGCAGGGTGTATAGAATGGGGGAGATGTGGTCGGATAGTTTGGCTTTAGAGATCCGTGCAATGACATTTTGAGCCATTTGTAGTATGTGAAGATTTTTCTTGGTGGTGCTCTGGAGTATACCGTTGCAGTAGTCTAAATGCAGTGTTATTAGTGCTTGGACAACGGTCCTGAAATCGTAGATACCAGCACTCACACGTGGAAGCTGGTATTTCACAATGTACATGGGTCAGTGCCAGCACTTACACATAGGTGAGTCATTCTGCAAAGCTAGGTGTATAAATGTAGCCCATTTACTACAGATGCCGCTATCTTTTTTAAATTTCATTTTGGAGGGGGAAAATCAACAATGGTGGATTAAAGATAACCTGCTTAATCTCCCCTGTAAAAGGCCAAAATGAGCACTTTTTAAGAACCTAAACGTGCCAGGGAGCAGGTATACATCTCAATGCGGACAATTTTGGTCATTCATGTGTATTCCCTATGGGGAATACCTGTCAATGTTTGACCTTCCAAAGTCACTCCCTTACCACACACTCCTGATGCCCCCTTGCAATTTCTATGTAGTAGGGACATCTATAACTAAATTCCGCCCTTTCAAAAATCACCACTTCTACATGGATGCCTGATTTTACAATTACACAATAACCCCTTGACTTCTGAACACACCTTTGTAGCACTTCCCAGTTCATAAAAACAGGTGCTTGGGAGCTAGTTCTATCCATCTGTCTGCCCAACAACCAGAGGAACAGTAACTTCTGTGAAACTTCAGTGATTGGGTTTGAATTTAAGGGGTTGGGGGAGAACATTTGGAGTGAAAGTAGAGCATAGGCCTGGCACCTATCCTCTTGAAAAGGTTTCAATTTGATCAGTGTGTTTTTTCCTGCCGAAAAAAGGTGCCGGTACTCATATGCAAAGCACTTTCCTTAATACATGAGAACCATAGGTAAATTTTAGCAAGCAATGAAAAAGTTGATGTACTCAGTACCCCTGAATTCACCCTAAAAAAAAAAAGCCCTGAATTTGATAAGGGTGGAATAATTTTCAATAGAGTCAAAATCGAAATGTGCTAGATCAGGGGTCACCAACCTGCGGCCCGCATGCGGCCCACGAGGTCCCTTCGTGCAGCCCACGAGGCTCTACCCCGGTTAACATTACGTGCGGCCCGCCAAGGATTCCCGCCATTGTATCCACGCGCTCGCAGCTCACCGACGACCACCTGCAAGCGTCCCTTCTCCTGTCAGTGTCATCTGTGAAGCCGGACTTTAAGCGTTTGTCTGCTAGCATGAATCATCAGCCATCTCATTAAATTCAATAAAGGTGATCAGCCATTGTTTTCATAATTTTGCGTTTGTTGTTTTTTTTCGCGGGGGCGGGGAGAAGGGGGGTGCGGCCCACGAGACTCCCGGTAGTCGGCTGTGCGGCCCGCAGCCCTCTGGAGGTTGGTGACCCCAGTGCTAGATAAACCATGGATAGACAGGTCTTATTTCTTTCTTTGTCTTATTTTGTAATGCCAAGTTATTTTCTGTGGCTTGACTCTTGGACAATGGGAAGGAAAGTGTTACATGATATCACATCTTAATCAAAATTGGATATGAAGTGGGAAAGAGAGGAGACAATGATTGTGGATTCTCTCTACAATGCTCATCTTCTGCGATTCCCTTTAAAAGATTTCTTCGCTCAGAGCTCATGGCGACACCCAATGGGGAGAAAAGACATCTACATACCCCCCAGTGTGCAAACTTACTCTTGCTACCGAAAGACTGCTCTCTTTTGCGAGAGAACATGCCCTCCCCTCTGTGTTTTTGTGAAGTGAAATATATATAGTTAGTGATGCTGGTGATAAATAGGAGATGGAGGGATAGGACTGAAAGCCTCATTATATACAAAGGAGGTCATATCTGCAGTATTAACTCACATCTTTCCAGTAGCAGTTCAAGGCAAGTTACATTGAGGAATAGTAGGTATTTTCCTATCCACAGAGGACATACAATCTAAGTTTGTACCGGAGGCAATGGAGGATTGACTTAGCCACAAGGGATTCAAACCCTGGCCTCTTTAGTTACCCAGCTGCTGTTCGAACCATTGCTCTGTATGCAAGCTCTGAGGCAGTCTGCTGTGTGTTAGGGAAGCTGTTCTGTATTACTAATAGGATGAAGTGGAGAGGGGCTTTTATGGTTTAAAGCAGAGAAACTAACTCAAACATTGTAAGGGAAAGGTGGGGGTGAGGGGTCTGCAAGAGTCTGCTAAAACCTCAGAGGAATGAAGATGAGAGGAAGAACTAAATGCACTGAGGAGTGGAGAAGGCTGGTAGGAAAATGGAAGGGTCACCTTAAGGGGTGAGAGAGTGAGGCACTGGCTAAGGGCGCTGAAAACCTGACTCACTGTCTCCTGTCACTGTGTGCAGATTAATGAAGATGCTGAGGCAGTTAGGAGAAGAGGCTTGATGCTATGGGCCATGCGAAGAGAGCTGATTTGGGGCTGGAAGAGGAGGACAGATATGGCAAAGGGGGGGGGGGAGCAAGGGCTTATGCAGGAAAAAATGCTAGGAGAAAAATAGGTAAGAGGGAAAAGTCAGCGATAATGGATGTTTATTGGAAGAAAGAGGCAGAAGGGAATATAGCAAGAACATAAAGAACAGGGGACTTTGGCTGGGATTGGGTGAGAGCCGAAAAGAAGGCAGATTCTGACTGGCTGCATATTGGTAGAATAAGTGAAGACTTAGGGATTGGATAGGATGGTAGCGTGGGGACTTGAGGATTAGGTGGAATAGTGTGTACTAAGAAATTGAGCTGGGATTAGCAACAATGGGTACTAGGGGATTGGATGAGGGGTGCAAGTAGGACTATAAGACCGAGATAAGAAAAGTGACATTTTACTTACCAGTTAATGTCCTTTCCTTGAGTCCTGCTAGACCACTCCAGACTCCAGCAGTGGTCTCTACTCTGCCCGGAGCCCAGAGGAAGTCCACCATGCTGGCATATGTGCATATCTGGTGCCTCTTTGAGCGATGGTGCGGCACTCAGCAGTTGGTTCCTGAGGCGGCAAAGGGCCAACTCTGTTGGTTTTCTACAGGATGGCTAGAAGAAGAGCCTTTCCCTTAGGCTCCCTGAAAGTTCAGGTGGCGCTTTGTTCTATTTCCAAGGTCTGGTGGCCGGTAAGTCTCTGGTTTTGCACCCGGAATCTCATTCTTTCTCCAGGGGTTTTGGCATTGCGTCCTCCCCCTTGGTCTGTGATCCCTGCCTGGGATCTTTGTCTGGTGCTCAAGACCCTGATGTCATCAACCTTTGAGCCATTGAAGCATGCTACTTTGAAGGTTTTGACCCTCAAGATGGTCTTCTTGGTTGTGATTTGTTCCACAAGGCAGATTTCCCATCTGCAGGCTCTTTCTTGACGAGATCTGTCTTTTTCAAAGGAGGCTGTTTCCATTCAGCCTCTGTCTTCCTTTTTGCCTAAGGTACTTTCTCCCTTTCACATGAACCAGGTGGTCTGCCTGCCTCCCTCTTGAAGGAGCAGTGTTGGGGGAAGGATAAGGATCTGTGCCTTGTGGATGTCTGGAGGGTGTTTCTACGGTACTTGGAGGTTATGAATTCCTTTCATAAGTCTGACATCTTTTTGTGCTGTTTGCTGGCCCATGCAAGAATGACACGGTGGCTAAGTCGAATTTGGTGTGCTGGATTTAGGAAGCCATTTCCTCGGTATATCTGTTGCGGAAGCAGCTGATTCCAGAGGGTTTGCATGCCCATTCTACCCAAGCACAAGCATCCTCATGGGTGGAGCAGAGCTCAGTAGCCCCTGAAAGCATTTGTCGGGCAGCAACGTAGGCATCACTTTCCACTTTTGTCACACATTACTGCTTGCATATCCACACATGGGCCCACATGGCCTTTGGCTCAAGGGTTTTGCGAGCTGCTATGTCTTCTTGCCCAGTGGAATTGTAGCTTTGGTACATCACACTTGTCTGGGCTGGCCTAGCAGGACAATATGGAAGGTGATATTTTATTTATCAGTTAATGTCCTTTCCTTGAATCCTGCTAGACCAATCCATAGCCTGCCCCTAAAACTATATTTGCTCTGTTCTTCTGCTGCGGTACCCTTGAGTCCACTATAATTATTTTTTCATTTGGCTCTGCAGTTTCATCTTCTTCAATCAGCTTTCTATTTATGCTTTCCTATAGTTCTTACTGTTCTTTACTGTTGATTACTCATTGTTGTCCACAATTGAGGTTTTGAGGCTTGTCATTTTTCTCCCATATGCTTTGAGATGAATACTGACGGGACCTCTAGTGGCTGAGGCGAATAGAGGCATAGGAGTGATGTCATTGAATCTGGGCTTTTCATTGGTTCTTTGTCTCCACCAATCTGCCACTAGGGGAACAGTCTGAATTGGTCTAGCAAGATGATATGGAATATAGTTTATGATTTATTGTTTTTTTTTAATATACCATCTTTCAAGTGGACAGCAAGATTGCTTAAAACAAAAAATTATTAAAAGAAAACTAAAGAGAAAAACTACAAAATCATCAAGGAAAGGGACAGAGAGAAAGGAGGAGACTGTAGAATATTAGTTGCACATTAAAGGCTACAATATATATATATATTAAAGTTGTAAGTTACAGATGGCAGGTTGCAAGTGCTGCACAGCTGTCATACTGTGTATGAGCCATCATGAAATGCCTGATTGAAAAGATGTGTTTTTAAAGCTGCTTTGAAGACTGTATGATGGTTGCATTCATAGAGCAAGCAGGAGAGTATTCCAAAGGCAGGGGCTGCAACATAAATGCTGAGCGTCTGGGGTGGAGATGGTTTGATGACCCTGGAAGCAGTGGCATATCCAGAACTCAACTGCTTCTTTTTTTTTGGGAGGGGGCAGATTTAATATGGTAACATATTCTTGAGAGGATACTGAAATTGCCACTTACTCACACACCTTTCCAACCCAAGCGACTTTAGTTACCTTGAAAAGAGGCTGTGCAAACAGGTAAACCCTCTGCTTGCAATAATGATCTGTCTCCCGATCAGCTGCTCCATTGTGCAAGGACAGCCCAGTTGCGTTGGGGTGCTGCAGAACTGAATTTCCCACCAGAAAGGTATTATTATTGTCAGGGGCTCCCCCCGTTAGCCAGGGATCAGGAACCCCTGACACAGGAAATCACAGAAAAAAAGTCTATCTTCCCCAGAGGATTTTACTGCCTGCTATAGTGTTACTCCTTTTTTTATTTTTTTTTTAATTAGCGTTACTGTGAGCTCTCCACACCAACAATTCCTTTAGAACTTCCTCTTAATTTTTTTTTCTGGTCAAACCTATCCATCTCTTAGTTGTCACTACAGTGAGTCCTCCTGGGATCACATCTCACCAGCAGCTTGGAGACTGAGATACGGGAGGCTGATGGGAGGTGCCAGCTATCTATCTAGGGGAGTCAAAAAGAGTTACATGCTCAGTCTCCAAACTGCTGATGAGATGTGGCAACCCATAAATGGGAACTGGACTGGAGAAACGATAAGGAAGGTGGTAATTTCAATACCCCCTCAAGAATATGTCACTTACCCACCATGACCTCTGGCATCCAGACTGCTCTGCCTTCTTTCCCCAAGATGCAGCTGGTACCCTATATACACTGAAACCTTAGGGGCAACCCATCCCATAATTTCAGAAGATCATCAACAGGACACACCGCCTATGAGGTTTTAGTTGTGTGCCATGCTGGCTGACCATTGGGAAGACCACAGCTTCTGGATCACTTCTGCTGGCAGGGTTTCAGGATTCTCACCATCCATAGTAATTCCCAGTTGGGCTAGGGGAATTAGAGAAGCCTGAAGCCAAAGTGGAGGGCCTGGGCCCCTCTAGGCTCACCCATGTCTATATTCCTGGCTGGAGGCTTTAGGGAGGGGTTTGAAGGCAGTTGAAAGGAACAGAGACAAAGGAAAGGGATAGGTGAAAGAAGGAAAAATGGGGTCAGTAAAAGGAGAAATGGGAGTTTGTAATGTTTTACCTTCTTATCCAAAGAGGGTGGAAGTGGAGAGGGCATGAGTGACAACAAAGGATCTATAGCTGGTGAGAGGATGAGAGGCAGAAGAATGTAGATGAGATTGGGTAGGGAATAAGTAAATAGAGTGGAAATGGGGGATTAGAAGGCTGGTGTAGGAATGAGACGGAGGTGAGGAATGGGAAGACAACTGGGGACATAAGAGCAGGAAATGGAAAGCTGATAAAAGGTGAACAAAAGGAGACTGAAAACTGGAAGGAGAAAGGAGGAATGACATTTAGCGATAGGCAGATAAAAAGGCAGATGAGATAAATGGAGAAAAAAAATGAAACAGAAGCAGCAATGTCAGAGATGCAGTGAAAGGAGGAAGAGAAAGTGAACCCCCCTCCAAAAATAGAAATGATATCTCAGAGGACTAAGAAGAAAACCAACATGTAACAAGGAGTGGCCTAGTGGTTGGGGCAAGGTACTTCAGGTCGGAAGGTCGGGGGTTCAAATCCCACTAGAGGACAGCAACCTTGGGCCGGAAGGACTGGGGTTTCTAGTCCCACAGGTGCTCCTTGTGGTCTTGGGCAAGCCACTTAACCCTCCATAGCCCATGTTCCCTGTAAAATAGTTATCTCCAAGTTATAATGCCCTGTTCAATGTAATTTCAGTTTGTTCAGTGTAAACCACACTGATGCAGAATAGCGCGGTATATAAGAGAATGTAAATAAATAAATAAATAAATAAAATAAATAAAGGGGTAAAGAAAGACCCAAATGGAAAAATAAAATGACCATTGTAAGGCTGTTTTCGTGGTGAGCCCTGATATCTGTGCAGCTCATATCTCAAGACTGGTTCTATAATGGATATGCAAAAGCAAATGTTGGCTCAGGGCACAAGCCCTTGTCATGGCCCTGGAAAGTGGTAATAGTGGCTAGGTTTTTTTTTTTTTGGAGGGCTATTGGATAGCAAAGAGAGATAATATATGAGAGTTGACATTAGGAATAGCTAGGGTTGCCAACTGGCTCCAGCTGCGCCCGACAGGCTTGATCCTGTCCTGGGTTTACCCCATTGCATGCAGGGGGACTTGTAGTTTTCCATTTCCTATAGAGTGAAATGGAGAAAGAACTAAATGTCCCTGCATGCAATGGGGTAAACCCAGGACCGGATCAAGCCTGTTGGTGCATCTGGAGCCAGTTGGCAACCCTAGGAATAGCTTAATGGTTAGCACAGTAGGCTGAGAATCAGGAAGCCAGGTTTCAGTTCCACTGCCACTCCTTGTGATCTTGAGCAAGTTACTTAGCCCTCCATTACCTCAGGAACAAATTTACCTATGAGGATAGGAAAATAGCTGCTGTGCCCAAATGTAACACACCTTGACCTACTTCTGAAAAAGGTGCAAGCTAAATCCAATTCAAATAATGAACATGGTCCTTTCCTGTGCTTCTACAGGTCTTCTTCATCTTCCTAAACAATACCTACTGTACCTCACCTTGAACTACTACTGGAAAGGTGTGAGCTAAATAAACAAACATGATGGAGGCAAGGAAGGTCATTTTTAGATGCATTTTACTCCTGCAATAGCACCTGTTGTAGAGGGTCTGCCTATCCATCTATCTGTACACATAAAAAAGTTAATTTTATTTATCTATCATTACTTTTATACCGCTCCTTCCTGAGATCAGGGGCAGTGTACAATGAACAACATTATTACATGTAACAAATTTTAACATTCTGAACTATGTACAAGGCAAGGTGTGTTCTTTCAGGCACATTCTAACAGTCAGAAACTATGTACATGGGATAGCAAAAGAAACTAGTCACAACTTTTAGACGTGCATACTGGCACAGGAGGTTTCCACAGAATCACCAGGTGCCAGTAGGGTCCCCAACTCCCACAGGATAGCAAGATGAAAGGAGAGGGAAGGGAAAGAGGCCAAGCAATGCCATCCTTCAGGGTCTACCAAAGAAAACATTAAACATCCTACAAATGGCACAAAATGTTTCGGCCAGGATTATCATGAATAAGAACCTAGTAGATCACATCACACCAGTCAGAATCACACCAGTCCTGATTGAGCTACACTGGCTACCCATCTCGGCACAAATAATATACAAAGTTCTAATAACAACATTCAAAATCATCCACAAAGTATCCCCCTCATTCCTTTCTAACCTCATCACCACACAACCCCTCAACAGAAGCAGACAAACCGCCAACCTGAACACCCTCTGCATACCAAGCAGCATAAGAGCAGTCAATGAACGGACGAGCAACCGGGCCTTCACTTATTCGGCTCCCATGCTCTGGAACCACCTGCCTCATGAGATACGCCAGATCAATGACCTAAAGGACTTCAGGAAAAAGCTGAAGACCCACCTTTTCCAATCCCATTACAGCATCACCTAGACAGATATACCTCTTTCTATCCCACCCTGCTGACCTACCCCCTCAGATAATGTATATATGTATATATTCTAACCTCACCGCTCTTCTTAAATTAAATACTCCCCCTCTGATCAAAGTATAACTGTACCTTATGTATTCTCCTCCTTGTAATCAGATTGTATGCTAAAAATGTACTGTTCGCCTCTCTGTAATCAGTCTGTATGCTTAAATTGCACTGTACATCCTCCCTTGTTTGACTCTCAAGTAGACCGCTGCTGATCACTGGAAGTAGCGGTATACAAATCTATTCCAAATAAATAAATAAGCAGCAAAGGAAGAGACAAGAAGGAAAGGAGAAAAGAGCGCACCTCACCCTGTCACTCACTATCCAGGGAGTCACAGACCCGCTCACACCCACACCCACCTACTAAAATCTAGTAATTCATGAAACACAGTTCTATCTACTTATAGACACCCCCCTCCCCAAGTTCCCTCTGCCCTTGCATTCAACCACAATTGCAAATACCCCTCCATCCTCTCAAACACACCACACCTAATCACTCCCCCACTCCAAATGCATTCATAAACCCCAAGTTAGTAACACAGTAAATGATAGCTGATAAAGGCTAATAGTGGCCAGAAGCAATTGGTTCACCTGGGTAGATACACATACAGATTCCCACATGTAACCCACCATCCAGATTCCTTTTCTCCCTCGTTCTTATCTAACCTACTGAAGTAGTATCACTGCCTTTCAGGTTTATAACTGTCGCTTGTTGTGGGTTGACCCCCAAATACTCTTTCATCAATCCACTGGTTTTAGGACTGTATGAAACAGCAATTGCAATCCTAAAAACTAATGGATCAACAAGAAAGCACAGTGTGTGCGCGCACATGTCATATAACGACAATCTGAATGGGGCTGCATTTGCAACCTTAAAAGGCAGCAGTATTACTTCAGTGAGATGGGCGTTGGGTTCCATATGAGAATATGGCTGCATATCTACTCAAGAGGACAAGTTGTTGCTGGACAGCTAGATAGTAAATTGCAGTAGATAAAGGCTAAATTGGCCCATGTTACAGAAGTGGCCCAAGGTGGGTGCAGGGTCATGGGTAGAGCCTCATCTGCATAAGCATTTGCAGACTCATGGGATCTTGTACCTATGCTCCCCATCAGTCTGTTCTCTCACATATATAAGAGTTGTGTACTTGACAGTATAGGACTAAAGCAGGTTTGTGCCTCTTGAGGTAACGTTAACAAAAACAAACAGAGTACATTATTTCACAAGGCAAGGAAAACCAGAGTGATATCTAAGAACAAACCAGTTTCACTTTTTTTTTTATTCACTCACACCAATTCCTATTTTGTAAGAAGCCACAGCAATATAATGCTTTTAATAACAAGATTTAATAGAAACGTTTTTGTACCATTGAACAGATACATAATGATGCAACAAACCATGATAGTCAAAACATGTTTAATAGGAAAGGTAGCAGTCAGGACTAACAAAATCAAATGTTTCAACGTAGCATGACTTCCATAGGTTATATTAATATTCTTCTTCAGAGGCTATCCTTGAATCATGTGAAAAGTATAAATCACCCAACCTGAAACATTGCAAACCACTAGATGCAGCCCGCAATTTCAACTACTCCCAAGAAATACTATGTTTTGAAGGACAAGACCATCTGTAAGCCTCCCTTGACTACATCTTGATTTTTCTTCATGAGGCAAGTAGTAGTTTGCAGCGCTTCAGGTTGTGTGATTATTTATTGTTTCATGTGAAATATATAGTGGCCTATAAACATTCAAGGACAAATATTTGAAGAGCGGCGTTATAACCCATGAAAGAGCGTGCTATGTTACATCATCAGATTGTTGGTGCCGAGTGCTACCATAATTGCTTAAAGTGGAACCTTCCTAGCCTTTTTTGCTGCAAAAGCATCAATCAGATCAGTAAAATCCAGTGACTGAGCAACACTGCTCTCAACTGAAATATGTGCAAGACCAGCAAGCCGTTCCTGACTCATTGTAGACCTCAGATAAGTCTTGATCAGTTTCAGTTTGGAAAAGCTGCACTCAGCTGATGCCACTGTGATTGGCATGGTTAATAAAATTCTTAGTATAATGTATGTGTTAGGATATGCATCCAACAGACAGCGTTTATGAAGATACTTGAGGACTTCTAGAGCTGTGCTATCTTCCTGAACAAAGGCTGATAATCGCTGTAGCTCCAAAAACAGATCTTCACCATCGATATCAGAATTCTGACCCCCAACATCACTCAGAAGACACTGTACATTTTTGCAGCATTGCAGGAGTTCTTCTGTGGCTTTTTCCTTTAGTCGGCCAATGTTGTACAGAAAGTCAAAATGTGTATTGTGCTGTCTGTACAGTTCAAATCTTTCTTCAATTGAAATTAGAGCATTATCGATGATTACTATGAAATACTCAGTTTTGAAAGACTGTTCTGCATTCTCAAGATGTTGGTCACATGCCTCATAGTCAAAAGCTCTCTTTCTTCTTATAACACGCTTCTGTCTGAATATGGGTTCCACATCCATCTCTGCTGCAATCTCTTTGGCACTAATAATTGCAGAATCAAAGCCAGTTTCCCTATATTTCTTAAGAAATGTGCATAAATTTTCTATATGTTTCAGAACCACATCAATCTGAATCTTGCAGTCTTGCATAATTTTGCTAACTGCATTCACTTCAGCTAACAGATCATACCATAGAACTAAACTGACCAAGAACTCAAAAGAGTTAAGCTCATTGTTGACTAGAGACTGGGCCTCGCTTTGAACTACAGAATCATTTGTTGTATCTGCAACCTCCAACAAGGCTTCTCTGATATCAGATGCTTGAAACCGAATTGCTTTTACACTGTCTATTTGGCACTCCCACCGGGTTTCTGATAGAGGTTTGACAGGCAGTGAGGGGATAATGTCCTTCAAAATTTTCCATTTGCTTGAAGAGGCACTAAATATTGCATAAATCCGCTGCAGCACACCAAAGAATGTTTTTGCTCTGTTAGATGACTTTGCAGTATCTCCAAGCACCAAGTTCAAGCTATGACTACCACATGGTGACAAAAATGCTCTTGGGCTTGTTGTCAGGATACGAGCCTGGACTTCTTGTTTATGTCCTTTCATACTGGACCCATTATCATAACCCTGCCCACGACAATCCTGCAAATTCAGTCCTAGTAACTCAAATTCTTCTATCAAAACATCTGCCAATCCTTCTCCAGTGCTATCATCAACAACAATAAAGTCAGCAAAGTATTCTTTGATCTCAATATCCTGATCAGTTGCTGCAGCCTTAACAATCCTCAAAGTAACCGATAACTGTTCTTGATGATTTATATCAGGAGTACAGTCCAAAATCACTGAAAAGTATTTAGCTCGCTTCACATCTTGAATGATAACCTTTTTAATTTTTTGAGACATTACATCTATGATTTCATTCTGAATTCTATGGCCTAAATAATGGTTATGGGCAGTCTCGTCTTTAACTTTGTTAATATGGTCCCGCATCACAGGATCAAAATGTGCCAAAAGCTCTACCAAGCTCAAAAAATTTCCATTGTTTGGAGTGTACAGTGTAGCATTATGACCACGAAAAGCATTATTTTGAGAAGCTAGGTGGTAAGTAATAGCAAACAGGCGCTCAAGAACATTCCGCCATCTTTGTCTTTCAGTGTAAGTGGCAGATTGATTAACACTGTCAATTGCTGTATTACTTGCTAATTTCATTTCTAGATCAATCCACTGTTGCAGGCAGTCAATGTGTGTTGCGGCACGTTCATGTTGTTTTAAATGTAAAGCTAAATGGCTCCAGTCAGACCATTCATCCTTAATGAGTTGTGTGGGGTTAGAAGAATCAAAATGGAATAATGTACAACAGAAGCAAAACACAGAGTTATTCTTTTTAGAATATACAAGCCAACGACGATTGATACATTCACCATTTGGCATCATACGAACATAATATGTTTTCATAAAACTATAGTTATACTCATCCTTTGGAAAGGAATAATCTTTGATCTGAGTGACACCTCTCTTCACAAGAAAATCTCGTAATTTTGAGTCAATAGATTGGGGCCAACATCCTGGATCATCATAATCAGTGACTGGAGCAGCCCTTTCATGGGTAACACTTCTCAAGTGTGGCTCAAATGTGGAGCTTGTGCTTGGCTGAATAATCTCCAGCATACTTGTCTCACTCTGCGTTTGCTCAGTTGGCAGCACGTCCACTTCACTTTGACATACAGTATGTAAAACAGCCGTAGCCTCTCTTTCTATCACATTTTGATCTTTTTTCATATATTTTTCCAAAGCTCCTTTCGGCATTTCTGAGAACTCTGGCTCACATCTTCTTTTTCTTGCTTTCTCTGCACCAGAGGGATATTTTCGAAACTTGTCTCCATCTCTGCTGGCCATTGTTGATTCTGCTTACTCTCTTGTTCCGGTCCTTGCAAAGAGTCAGCACCAAACCAGCTGCAACCAACAGAAATCAGATACGGTATGCTGTACTGAATAAGGATACTCCAATTCACTTTTTTCAGGTTACTTCCCCCTACCCCAACTGTTCTCTCTCATTTAAAAAAAAATCTTTGGACTTGCCCTACACATACCTGTCTAACATGGAAATGAACTATTAACCTAAAGTGGAATAGATACAAGATATTAATTACACTTACCTGGTAATTGTAGTTCCTTTAGCGACGACAGTGCAGTCCTCAACTTCTGGGTTGTCAACCTCCTCCTGCAGCTAGGAGACTGGCATGTGCAAATTCATGACATCACTGGATATATCCTGTCAGCTCCCCTCCTACTTCCAGTGTGAACTATTAACAAAGCAGACTCAAAGGAGCAAGAAATAAGTAGCCAGTACGTGACATCCAAAAAGAAAAAACTTTCTTTTTTTTTAAACTACTATGGTAACAGTGCTCATGCCCAGCTTTCCATCCCTGCCCGCCGAACAACAGAAGCAGAGGCAAGAGACAGACTATAAAGAAAGCGAAAAGAAACAGGAGAACGGAGTCGGCTCACCTGTATAAATTCTTCAAGCCGTACTCCACTCCGGAACCCTGAAAATGACCGAAATAGGGCGGGATGGAGGACTGCACTGTCGTCGCTAAAGGAACTACAATTACCAGGTAAGTGTAATTAATATTTCCTTAGCGCTCCGCAGTGCAGTCCTCAACTTCTGGGATGTACCAGAGCAGTACCTAATGGGCGGGATCTTTCCGGACGACAGACAACACCGCAGACCCGAAGCGAGAATCCTTCGCCGCCTCCACATCTAAACGATAATGCTTACTAAAAGTATGCAAGGACGACCACGTAGCCGCCCTACAAATATCCCCCGGCGGAACCAAGCGATGCTCCGCCCAAGAGCAAGCCTGCGCCCTGGTGGAATGCGCCCGTAAGCCCGACGGCACCACGCGGCCCTGAAGCATATAAGCCGCTGAAATCGCCTCTTTAAGCCACCGGGCAATAGAAGCTTTCGCCGCGGCCTCCCCCTTACGTACACCCCCAAACAGCACAAATAAACGATCCGACTTACGAAAAGAGTCCATGACCTGTAAGTAATGTCGCAACACCCGCCGAACATCTAACCGGCGCAGATTGCGATCGAGGGGGGGCTCATCGCGAGAGCCTAGAACCGGCAAAGTGACCACCTGGTCCATATGAAAGGGAGAGACCACCTTAGGTAGGAAGGAGGGCACTGTACGCAACACCACCTTATCAGCCGAGAAGATCAGGAACGGCTCTCGACAAGACAGGGCTTGCAATTCGGAAATACGCCTTGCTGAACAAATTGCCACCAGAAAAACAGCCTTCAAGGTCAGATCCTTCAGAGAAGAGCGTTTCAACGGCTCAAAGGGAGACCGAGACAAGGCTCGGAGAACTAAATTAAGAACCCAGGATGGAACGCCAACCCGAAGAGAAGGCCGCAACTTGGAAATCGCCGTTAAAAACCGTCGAACATCCGGATGAGACCCTGACACACCATTGACCTTACCTCGATAACAGACCAACGCCGCCAGCTGCACCCGCAAGGAGCTGGCCGCCAGCCCTTTAGCGAAACCATCCTGCAGAAAATCCAGAATAACGGGGACGGCCACCGTGGCCGCTCGAATCCAATGTCGAGAACACCAATCCTCAAAGATGCGCCAAATTCGCACATAAGCTAACGACGTGGAACGCTTCCGGGATGCTAACATTGTGGCTATCACCGCCGCCGAGTATCCCCGCTTTCTTAAGCGTGCCCTTTCAATGGCCAAACCGTAAGCGAGAACCGATCCACTTGAGGCATGAAAAGAGGACCCTGAACCAGGAGATCCGATCGCTCCGGAAGCCGCCAGGGACGACCGTCCAGGAGTCGAACTAGATCCGCATACCAAGGCCGACGAGGCCAATCGGGAGCCACCAGAAGTACTCTCCCCGGGTGGCGCCCTATCTTCTGAACGACCCGACCGATCAACGCCCACGGGGGGAAAACGTAGAGAAGTCCCTGTCTCGGCCAAACTTGCAGAAGCGCATCTATGCCCTCCGACATCCGTTCTATTCGCCTGCTGTAAAAGCGAAGGACCTGTGCAGATAGAAAGGTCGCCATCAGATCCATCACCGGCGATCCCCAGCGCTCCACAATCTGACCGAATACTTCGGGATGCAGCCACCATTCCCCGGCATCCACGTGAACTCTGCTGAGGAAGTCGGCCGTTACGTTGTCTTTTCCTGCAATGTGAGCCGCTGAAATCAACGGGAGACGCGGTTCCACCCAACGGAACAACTGATCCGCTTCCTGCTCCATGGCGGCGCTTCCCGTGCCGCCCTGCCGATTGATGTAAGCCACCGTCGCCGAGTTGTCGGACAGAACCCGCACTGCCCGACCCAGGATTAAGTGCTGAAAGGCCTGAAGAGCTAGAAACACGGCCCGCAGCTCCAGGCGATTGATTGACCACGACGTCTCCACTCCGGACCATAGGCCCTGCGCAAAGCTGTCCTGGCAATGCGCACCCCAGCCCGTCAGGCTGGCGTCCGTCAATAAAGGCAACCAATCGGGTTGGTCTAGCGGCATCCCGGCCGCTAAAGAGCAATGGAGAAGCCACCACCGGAGAGACCTGCGAACCGCCAGAGGGCAAGGCAGCCGCCTGCTTAAGGGATCCGCCTGATGCGACCAGCGACGGAGCAGGGCCCGCTGCAACGGTCGCATGTGCACCTTCGCCCACGGAACCACTTCCAGAGTCGCCGCCATGGTACCGAGCACGCGCAAGTAGTCCCAGGCTGTCGGAGCCGGAATGGCTCGGAATTTCTGAATGAGTGCGCAAGGCTTGGGCTCGCGGGGAAGGAAGGAACACGTGACCCGAGCACGTGTTGAAACGGACTCCGAGGTACACGAGGTCCTGGGTGGGTTCCAGATGACTCTTCGCAAAATTGATCACCCAACCCAGGCTCTGCAGAAAACGGACCACTTTGTCCGTAACCTGCCGACTTTCCTCCTTGGACTTCGCACGAATCAACCAATCGTCCAAATAGGGATGAACCAGGATCCCTTCGCGCCGCAATGCCGCCGCCACGACTACCATTATCTTCGTGAAGGTGCGAGGAGCCGTCGCCAGACCGAAAGGAAGCGCCTGGAACTGATAATGCCCCCACGGGAGAGCAAATCGCAGAAACCGTTGATGAGCCTCCAGAATGGGAATATGTAAGTACGCCTCCGTCAGATCTAGCGACGTCAAAAACTCCCCGGGACGCACCGCGACGATGACCGACCGCAAGGTCTCCATGCGAAAGTGCGGTACCCGCAAGCAGCGGTTGACAGACTTGAGATCCAGAATGGGTCGCAAGTCTCCGCCTTTCTTGGGCACAACGAAATAAATCGAATAACGACCCGTACCGTAATCGCTTTTGGGCACTTCCGTCACCGCACCCAACAGTAACAATCTGTTGAGAGTGGCGGCCACCGCTGCCGCTTTGGAGGCCCCCTTGCACGGCGAGCGGATAAAGGAATCCCGAACGGGTCGAGCAAACTTGAGGGCGTATCCGTGTTGAATGATATCGAGGACCCACTGGTCCGTAGTGATGAGGGTCCAAGCGGAGAGGAACTCCCGCAGACGGCCGCCTACCGAAATGCCCACCGCTGGGACCCGCCTCATCTCATTGTGGCTTACGAGACGTGGAAGGAGAGGCCGCATAGAAGCCCCTCGCGCCACCCCTGTAGCCCCGAAAGCCCTGCGCGCGGGTCTGGAAGCGGCCCCTAGAGAAACCTGCATAGCGAGGGGACCGAAACCGGTGAAAATCACGAGACTGACCCCTAAACCGAGGAGGTCGAACGAAGCGGCTTAGGCTTGTCCTCAGGGAGGCGACCAGCCTTGGACTCCCCCAGGTCCTTGACCAACTTGTCCAAATCTTCCCCAAAGAGTAGACCTCCTTTAAAAGGAAGCTTACTAAGACGAGATTTGGAAGGACCATCAGCCGCCCAGTTCCTGAGCCACACTGAACGTCTGGCCGCCACCACCGAAGCCGTACTGTTAGCTAATGCGCGAATCAAGTCATAATGAATATCCGCTAGATACGCTGCCCCTGACTCCAAGCGATCTAACTCCTTCACATCCTCCTCCTCGAGACGCGAGGAGAGACGCAACCGCTGGGCCCAGCGTAAACACGCCCGAGCCACCCAAGCGCCACATACAGACGCCTGCAACGAAATGGAATCGGCCTCAAAGGTCTGCCGCAGTAAGCCATCGACCTTCCTGTCTTGGGCATCCTTCAAGGCCGCACCCCCTTCAACCGGGATAGTGGTCCTTTTAGTGACCGCCGAGACCACCGCATCCACCCGCGGTGCACGAAAACGTTCTTTATCCGGATCCGCAAAGGGATAAAGACGAGACAGGGTGCGAACGCCACGCAATCCGGCTTCCGGCTTATCCCACTCATCCTTGATCATTTTGTCCACCACCCGGTGCAAGGGAAAAACAATGCGCGATTGACGCTCCGCTTGGATAACCGGATCCTCGATCTCTATATCCTTGGCCACTGGAGACGCCATATTCAAGACCCTCAGACTCGGAGATGAGCGCCGGCAATTCCTCGCGGCGAAAAACTCGAATGATCTTGGCCTGGTTTTCAGGCTCCGGAAGCTCCCCGTCTTCGAGATCCAGAGGATCCCCCTCCGGGTCCCAGGCCTCCTCAGATCCTTCAGGCCACTCCTCATCCGCTACCGCGGCTGCGGACCTACGAGCCTTCTTCGGAGCGGGCGGAGGAACACTCGAAGCACCTCCCGCGTCCTGGGGGGCTTCAAGGGGCAGCAGAGGAGCCGATCCAGGCACCGCGCCCTGCTGCCGCAAACAAAACGCCTGGTGCATTAACAGAACAAACTCGGGACTAAAAACCCCGGGTTCCACCGCAATGCCTGCTGGCGGAGGCGCAGAGGGCCCAGCGGACCCCTCTGACAGGGGCTCCGGCGCACCCTGGCGGGAAGAATGCTCAGCATCAAGTTCTGGAAGCTCAGCCATCCCCTCAGGCTCTCTGACCTCCAGCTTCTGTTCCATGAGAGAAGACAGGGTTGCACAACCCCTGCAGACTCCCAACCCTGATAAAGGACCTCTCCGGGCTCCACAAATTATACAGAGGGGCCTCTGTGGCATTGGCCTTGACAAAAAACCCGATGCCAGCAAAGAGTCCACTATTGGAAACCCCCCCTCTAGGCAACCCTCCGCGGGAAAAAACCAAGGGAAGGGCCTACAAATATCCCGGTTGCCAGGTGAAATCCAAACTCAAAAGTAAAGGGAAAAGCCAAAATTAAGGTAAATGCAAAGGAAAACAGCGTTTGAAGACTTACCCTAATCCATGGAGCCCAGAAGTGATGAAATGCACGCGGTGGACCAAGCGACTTCAAAATGGCCGCCGCGGCAAAAGCCCTGAGGCAAAAAAGGCGCCAAGACTCGCGAGCAGTTTACCGGCGCTCACAAAAGCAGCCCCGAGGCTCCAGCAGCCCGACGGAGCTCCTACCGCTGCCGCGCAGATCGCCCCGGGGGAAAAGAACCCCGCGATCTGCAGAGTCAAGGTCCAGCGCCCGGGGAAACTCCGGAGACACCAGCAACTGAAGGGCTCTCCACCGTATGGTCCGGGGGGAGAGAACTTCCACGGAGCCCAAACTGCCTGCTGAGAAAGGAACGAAAGAAAGCAAAAATTAAAAGAAAGTAAAAGCAATTAAAGGAAAGAAAACAAAACCAGGTAGGCAGGGCTGACACGGAGGAGAGACAGGAGGCTCCAATAGTGCTGAGCACTGACCCCTCCTCCCTCCAAACGGGCTGATCAAATTTTAAAGCAACAGAAGCCCAGTAATCAAAGAAATGAAAAAGAATAAAAAGTGAATAAAAAACGATCAAAAAGCAAAGAGCTGCTTATTTGTTTCTCACAGTGAGTCCCAACCCGGGTCTCACAACATCCTCCTGCTGCAAGGAGACTGGTCACACTGGGAGTAGGAGGGGAGCTGACAGGATATATCCAGTGATGTCATGAATTTGCACATGCCAGTCTCCTAGCTGCAGGAGGAGGTTGACAACCCAGAAGTTGAGGACTGCACTGCGGAGCGCTAAGGAACCACTGATTATCCCAAAAGTATAGAAATTACAAATTTGGGGATACATAACTTAGTATATTT